>CM057457.1:360877500-361573750 GCA_016271365.2 Neoceratodus forsteri | reverse complement strand
TTGGTTCTATATTATTGACCTCTTTTGAGACTGCTGCATAGGCTTCCTGCACACACCAACCAGTGACAGTGATGGGAGACAAGATGATGGGTGAGTGGAAGAGGAGGAGGAAAAGGGGAAAGAGGACAGTTAGGGGAGATAGAAGGGAAGAGAGGTTTGGGGAAGAGAGAGAGAGTGATAGCAGCATAGTCAAAACTATACAACAGGAAAAACACAGGCTGCAGTGGACAAGTAAAAGTTAGGAGGGGCTGGACAAGTTACTTTAAAAGGTACATGAGGAAGTAAAAGAAGTCAATCAAAGTCCCAAAGAGTGTGCACAAGGATGCAGTGCAAAGAAACTCACCCATGAAGACTGCTGCATAGGTTTCCTGTACACACCAACCAAAAACTGGGACACCAATCAAGAAGTAGCACAAAAACTCACATTTAATTAAAATGCAGGCAACAGTGTATAATGCCGGACTTGTTTCAGACAGATTGTTCTTTCTCAAAGGCTCAAACAAAAAACTCAAATTCACAATATATAGGATAGACACAGACACGCGATGTTAATGACAGTCTGTGGTAACAAGCTCTGTGACTGGTTAAAAAGTATTTGAAAATACTGATGCCATAAACACTCACTCTAGTGAAAAACAAGTGCAAATCTTGAAACCAAAATAACAATTTAAAATAATGCTTAAAAGAGCATTGAATATTACAAAAGGTAATGGATATGGGGGGGGGGAGAAAGGAGGGGGTAACATGAAGGGAAAAAGAGCTTAAAAGGGAAAATATAATTAATTTTACAACATCATATAGACAGGCACTTCAGATACTGCAACAGAAAATATAATAAGCCATCCGGTATATAAATGAAACTTTTAGCTCTATTGAAATAAGCAGGCCATAAGATGAGACTGATGAACTTGCTCAGAAGCACACATTCAAAGACTGTAGGTAATACATTGGAAACGCTCCGTAGAGTGACCAGAAAAGTGAGATGAAACAGTGGGAGTTCAGTAAAAATATCAGACTACACAAGGAGTGGTGGGATGCTAGCCCCCCTACCCCTGGAGAACTACAATCAAAGATACATGATATATAACACAAATGTGTTCCACTAGCAAAGGGGCTCCTTACTCAGTATAGTGATATGGTATAATTAAGGTGCTGGAAGACATTATCAAAAACCTAGCTCATACTGTACCAGCCATTATTTCTCAAAATGTAATAAAAAAGAATAAACATAAAGGGAGAATCATTGTTGGTGAAGGAACTCAAACCTATACCCCTGAGGAACTAAAATTAACAAACTGCACTGTTACATAGACACTGTCAGCAGATAAGGGCCTATGGCCCACCAGTCTGCCCACTTGAGCTTGTAAGTTCACGTTATATTTTCCTAGAAGTCTGTTGCCCCTTACCCCTGACCTCCAGAAATCCCTTATGTCTATCCCATGCATTCTTAAATCCTGTGATTGTTTCAGCCCCCCCCCCACATCCCCTGGCAGGGTGTTCCACTTGTCCACCACCCGTTCTGTGAAGAAATTCTTCCTCATGTTTCCTCTGAATCGTTCTCCCTCCAACTTCATCCTATGTCCTCTAGTCCTGGAACATTTTTTCCGCTGGAAAATAGTGTATTCCTGCACCCTGTTCCTCCCTGTAAGGTACTTGCATGTCTCTATCATATCCCCTCTCTCCCCCCTCTACTCCAGGGAGTACATATTCAAGTCTTGCTACCTGTCCTCACAGGACTTGTGATGCAATCCCTGTATCATCTTTGTTGCCCTCCTCGGAACCTTCTCTACCCTGTCTATGTCCTTACATAGGTAAGGTCTCCAGAACTGTACACTGTACTCCAGGTGGGGCCTCACTAGCGTCTTGTATAGTGGGATTATGACCTCCCTTTTCCTGCTACTGATGCCCCTGCCTATGCATCCCAGCATCCTAGTTGCTTTACCTGCTATCTTGTCGCACTGTTTCCCTACCTTGAGGTCATTAGAGAGGATGACCCCAAGGTCCCCTTCCTACTTTGTGCATGCTATATCCTTACCCCACAACTGATATTTTGTTCCTGGGTTTTTGTGCCCCATATGCATTATCTTGCACTTCTTTGCATTAAATTTCAACTACCAAACCCATGACCATTCTTCAAGCTTTTGCAGGTCCCTCCTCATTCTGTCTACACCCTCTGGCATGCCAACTCTGTTACAGAGCTTCATGTTATCAGTGAATGGGGAAATTCTGCCTTCTGATCCTGTGCAGTATCACTGATGAAGACGTTGAATAGGACCATTTCCAGCACTGATTCCTGTGGTATCTCACTTGTCACTCTTTCCTCTGTGGAGTGACAGTCATTTACCACCACCCTCTGTGTCCTGCCACCCAGCCAATTACCTACCTACCACACTACTGTCCTGCCTACTTCCATATTCCCCAGTTTGTTTAATAGCCTTCTATGTGGCACAGTGTCAAAGGCCTTGCTGAAGTCCACATAGGCCACATCCACTGCCTTCCCCTGATCCAACTCCCTTGTCACCCAGTTGAAAAATTCAATGAGATTGGCTGGCATGACCTCCCCTCAGTGATACTATGCTGCCTTGGGTCCTGTAGTCCATTGGCAATCAGATGTTCTACCAATCTCTCCTTCATTAGTGCTTCTATCATCTTCCCCACTACAGAGGGCAGGCTGACTGGTCTATAGTTTCCCACTTCCTCTTTGTTCTACTTTTGTATAAGTGGACTACATCTGCTGTCTTACAGTCTTTGGGTACCTCCCGTTTCCAGTGATCAGCTAAACATGACTGCCAGGGATTCAGCCACCACCTCTCTTAGTTCCTTTAGGACCCTGGGGTGCACCCCATCTGGCCCCACTGCTTTATCAACTCTTATTATTGCCAGTTCCTTTAGGACCCTTTCCCATGAAAAGTGACCTGTGTCCATTTCTGTACCATTCCCACCCCTTGTACTCCCTTCAGGCCCATTATTCTCCTCTTCCTCAATAAAGAATGAGAAGAAATATCTGTTCAGTATGTCAGCTTTACTATTGTCATCCTCCATGTGGCCCCAATCCTCCCCCTTCAGTCTCACTATCCCTCCCTTTGCCTTTCTTTTTTCACTTGTACAAACATACAAAATTGCCAGCAGATACAGGCCATTTGGTCTATCTAGTCTACTCGAGTGTGCAGCACTTCAGCCCATTAGACTGCAGCTGCCCCCCATATGCCCCCCAATCTTGCACCCCCTTCCGGTTTGTACTCTCCCCTTGAATCTGTCCCATCCTCGCTTGAAGCCCCCCAACACTCTGCAGTGATACAACTTCCTCTGGCAGAACATTACACCCTGCCACCACCCTTTCTGTAAAATAGTGCTCCTCCATGCTCTCTTGAACCTGCCCCTTTCCAACTTCACACAGTATCCCCTGGCTTCCCTTCCGCCCTTCAGACTGTACATACACCTAGTGTCTACTCTGTTCAAACTCTTCAGGTACTTGAAGGTCTCAATCATATCCCCTCTCTCCCCCCCTCTTTCCTCCAGGGTATACATATTGAGCTCTCTCAGTCTCTCCTCATATGGTCTGTCCTCCAACCCCAGGATCATTTTTGCTGCCCTGCACTGTACCCCCTTGTTGTCAAGGCACAGGTCACGAAGCATAGGGAAAACCAGAAGCAGTTGTAGAATTCATCAAAAATATTTAATATTTAAATAAACTTGTTCATAATAACTATGTGCAGAGGAGAAATGAAATAGTTTTTTCTTTCACTCTTTGTGTCCCTTCTTCCTCCAGTCTTTCTTGCAGTTGCAGCTTAGCTCTTTTATTAGTCATTTCAACCGCACTCTTAATTCAGGCATCCTGTTTGTTGCAGTGTTCTGTTCTTGTAAGTATTAGGCAGGAGCTGCTAGAATACAGTGTGCTTGCTGAGGGGCCTGTTTTGCAGCTTTGGCAAAAGGCTCAAAGATTTGCACCAAAGTAATCTCTTGAGTTTACAATAACTGTCTGCAATCATCTCAAATTATAAATATATACATTTCAACAGTAACACTATATATTTTCTAAACAAAAGGGATCCCAATATCAGTTACATTTCCATACAATGATTTGCACATAGTTTTATATAAGCAGATCTAGATATGCAAGGGAGAAAAACAGACAGCAAGGGAAAACTGAGATAGCAAGAGGCAAAGAACTGCGAGCCTGTTGGGTTGGTCAAGTCCAAAGTCTCACAGGAAAATTTGGTTGCGCAACAATACTGGGAAGAGACAGAAAAGGAAAGATCCTTGCATTTAAACACTTTCTCCATAACAAATGGGATAGGGTCCTATTCTACCCTCTCACACCCCTCCAGTAGTTTGATGTTCTTTTTCAAGCAGGGATGCTAAAACTGTATGCAGTACTCTAGGTGTGGTCTTACTAGAGATCTGTACAAGGGCAAGATGGCCTCCCCACTCCTGGAAGTAATCCCCCTTGCTATACAACCTAGCATCCTGTTTGCCTTTGCTGCTGCCTTCCTGCACTGAGCAGAGTGATTTATTTCCCCAGTTACCAGCACTCCCAGATCCTTCTCCTCCTTGGACTGCCAGAATGCAATCTTTTTGGCTTTCACTTTCTCTGCTACCTCCTTGGAATACCATAATGGCCTCCTGTTCCTTTTCCCCTTGCTAACCTGATTTATGCATACTTCTGTTGCTCTTATAATCCCCATTTTAAATATTGCTCACTGTTCCTCAACATAGAAGTTGCTAGCAGATAAGGACCGCAAGGCCCATCCAGTCAGCCCATTTCATTTTCTACCTTATAGTCCTTCTTTACCGTCCTTCGGATGAGACGTTAAACCGAGGTCCCTTCTGCCCATCCTGGTGTTATCCTGGTGGGTGTCCAGGTGGAAGTAAAAGAACCCAGGGCACTCTTCACAAAGAGTAGGGAACATTCCCAGTGTTCTGGCCAACATTCCCCTTCCCATAAACTGGTTCATGCAATTTCCCAGGCTGTGTGTGGGTGATGATGTGCGATATGGCTGCCACCACACATTCAGTCACTTCACTACCAGTCTAGCATTGCTTGTAAAGCGCTTTGGATGTATGAAAAGCGCTATATAAATGCTGATTCTTCTTCTTCTTCTTATAAATGTGCCATCGGCATTTGGTCTGTTAATGGCCTATCTAGTCATACTTATCTGTATTGATCCCTTATGCCTATCCCTGCCTGTTTGAAGCCCTGTACTGTATTCATATCCACCACTTCTTGAGGTAGGCTGTTCCATGCATACGCCAGCCTTTCTGTGAAAAAGAACTTCCTCACAGTACCCCTTAATCAGCCTCCTAATCTCACCCCTGATTCCTGCCCCATTCCCATTAATGCCTTTCAAGCATCTCCCCATTTTCCCAAAGTCTGGCCCCCCTCCAAAATCCAGGATACATGTTTTTGTGCGGTTTGGTTCTGCTCCTTCTGTGATTGGTGGTCACTGTTCCCCACGTGGCCCCCCTCCCACTGTTACCTCCATCACACCATATCTGTTTGTGAGCACGAGGTCTAGTATTGTCTTCTGCTGAGTTGGATCCATGACCAGTTGCTTGAGGAAGGCACCTGGAAGGGAGTCCAGGATAAATCTGCTCCTGGTTGATACTGCTGCTGGGAGGCTCCAATCCACATCTGGAATACTGAGATCTCCAACCAGCACCACCTCACCCTTGTCTGCCATCCTGTAGATGGCTAGCATAAGCTCCCTATCTGTTTCTTCCTCCTGGGCTGGTGGTCTGTAGACCACCCCGTGTGGATGGCTGATCCCATTTTTCTTGCCAGCTTAACCCACAGTACCTCTCCCCCATTTTGTTCCTCTTGGATCTCTGTGGCCTTTATGCCATCTTTCACATAAAGTGCTACACCTCCTCCTCCTCCTCCCTTCCTGTCTGCCCTGTCTCTTCTGAATATGTTGTAGCCGGGTATGGCCATCTCCCAGTCATGGTTATCATTATATCAGGTCTCTGAGATGGCCACAATGTCCAGGTCCGACTACACCGTGACAGCCTCCAGATCCTCCATCTTCTTGCTAAGGCTCCTGGCATTGGCACACATGGCTTTCCCTCATTTGAACTCCCTGGACTGTTTAGCTGTTCTACTCCAGCCCCCTTCCTGGTTGTCCTTTATCCCTGGTTCTCCCTGCTGTCTGCCCTTCTGCTGAATTTTGCCCCCTTTTTGCCTATCCACCTCTTGGGTGCTTATCTCCATCTTTGCACACTGCTTTGTAGAGATATCCACTTCTCCTGTTCGCTGGTTCCACTGCTAGCTGCAGAGGGGGCAATTAGGTACTCACCTTGTTGGCCTGCCAACCCCCTTGGCTAGTTTAAATGCTTGTCCATGTAGCATTCAAACTTATCATTGAGTGCTTGGATTCCCCTCCAGGACAGAAGCAGGCCGTCAGGCTTGAATAAGCCTCCATCCCTCCAGGTGGGTTCCCAGTTACCAATGAATAAAAACCCTTCCTCACAGCACCAGTTCTTCAACCATGAGTTAAATAACACATTCAGACATGTTCCACTCGGACAGTGGTCCCTATCGTGAGCAGCAAGTAAACCTAAACTAAGGTGCAATTGCTATACATTATAAACGACACTCATACTATACAAGATAAATTCCTACTAAGAGGGGTGAGGCAGTTGTAGGCTCACATTCAATAGCATTTTCTTTTCTTCTTCAAATAGGGTTTAATCTCTAATTAAGAATTCAGTCCAGGTTTCGTTGTGGCCCCTAGGGTGATGATCCAAAAATGTTCTCTTGTGAGGATCAGGCTCTCAACATATCACTATACGGAGTAAGGGAGCCCCTTTGCTAGTGGAACTCATTTGAGTTATATATCATGCCACTTTGATTTATGTATACTTCTGAGCAAGTACTTTAGTCTCACCTTATGACCTGTTTATTTCAACAGAGCTATAAGTTTGATTTATATACCAGATGCCATAATATATTTTTTTGCAGTATCCGAAGTGCCTGTATAGAAGATGTTGTAAAATTATGTTTCCTCTTTTAAGCCCTCTTTCCCTTTATGTTACCCTCCTTCCCCTGCCCCATGTCCGTTACCTTTTTTAATATGCAATGCTATTTTAAGTAGTACTTTAAACTGTTATTTTAATTTCAAGATTTGCACTTGTTTTCACTAGAGTAATTGTTTAATTAAAGTTCTACGACATCTGTATTTTCAAATACTCTTTAACCAATCACAGAACATGTTTGTTATAGTACATCACATGTCTGTGTCTATCCTATATATTGTTAGTTTGAGTTTGTTGTTTGAGCCTTTGAGAAAGGACAAGCTGTCTGAAACATGTCAGGCATTATACACTGTTGTCTGCGTTTAATTAAATGTGAGTTTTTTTTGTTACTTTTTGCTTGGCATCCCAGTTTTTGGTTGATGTGTGCAGGAAACCTATGCAGCAGTCTTCATTGGTGAGTTTCTTTGCACCACATCCTTGTGAACACTCTTTGGGACTTTGCTTTTCATGTTAGAGTGGAACCACAGGTTGCAGACTAGGAGAGCTTTAAGTGGTTTTGCTACTACTGGTAATATGGGAAAGCACTGGCTTGAAAGTTTTATTCCCAACAGTCCACACTTTACCTAGCTGTGTAAAACCTAGTGGGTATACGCCCGTCGTGAACACTCAACAGTATTTTTTACATCAAACTCTAAGAAGAGACTGACAACATGTCTTATGAAAATACACCCAATTTGGTATGTCCAAGCATGGCTAGAACCACTAGCCATCAGCAGCCAAACCCTCTGGACTATGTAAATAATATCTTACAAACAGCAGCAACGGTTAACCCATTCCTCACTGATGATACAGAGGCTGCAACCCTACAACCAGAGGAACAGTCTCTTTTGACTGCTTTCAGAAATTTGGAAATGTTAACCCACCAGTTACGTAACCTGTACTGGAATAACATTAATTTAGAAGCATATGGGGAAGTCAAACGGGTACCTAAAGGTCTATGACAAGTAAAAATAAATAAATAAATAAATAAAGCTTGTTGCACAGAGAGTAAAGAATTTTATACTGAATGGAATAACATCCTAATTGAGGCCAGCCTTAATCTTATTCAACTAATTATCAAATACGGTAAGGAGAAGGAACAGAAGCTTAAGGAAGAAGTCAAAAAAAAAGAATTAGAGGTTTTGAAATTCAAAGAACATGCTGAATTCGATAGGCACAATAAAAAACTTAAGAGTCCATTAATAAACTGGATAATGACCTGTGTCAGCTAAAGAAGATTAAGTTCTTGACAGACAAGGGAGACTGGGAGAGAGAGGATTTTTCAGTGGAACAAAAAATCCATGACAAGAGGAATTTTAAAACCAGCTAAGAATGCTCCCTTAGAGTATGCTACTGATGTGAGTGACTCAGATAATGATAAATCAAGGAGAGACCATTTTTTCCACTAGGAAGGACAGCCCTTGGATCCACAACCAGCAGAATACCATCCACCCTCGGCCAACAATTACAAACAACTCCTCCCACCAGGAGGAGTCCGAGACTCCAGGCGCAACCGCAAGATTTTCCAAGAAGAGGATGAGGCATGGCAAGAAACAATGAGGGCTATGGATGATAGGACTACAGGGAGAATTATTGTTACAACAACAACTGAGGCAGAATGAAGCACGTGCGACCATACAGATGATGGAGACGTCAGAGGAGGTAAGCAGTTTAGTTTCTACCACATAAGTTATCAACCTGTCCAAACACACTTTGACAGAGGCAGAAGGAATGTTGTTAAGTAAAGTCCTGGGCTTTGCTCCCACCAAACTAATGGATAGGGTGGGCACATTGGTAGATCTAGCCCTGAACTGCTGTAAACTAAATCTACAGGCTCTTTCACAATAAAACACCAGAGGAAGAAGAAGAGAGACTAACAAAATATATTTCATCACAATTCAGTAACCCTTCTACATTCTGCCCCCTCCTTGTGCAACTGCATCAGTTTTCAAACAGCTAGTTGAGAAGGGCCTAGAGAATTTTTTCGATACACCCCACTTCAACTTTTTTTAACTATTTAAGCAAAAGAGAGAAAGATACCATTTCCTCCCTTAAAGCTAATATGGACCTAATCATTAAACAGGCAGATAACAGGGGGTACTGTGGTCCTTCTTGACAAAACAGTATACATTAAGGAAACTGAGAGACAACTTAGCGATAAAGCTTTTTACAAGAAATTAACTACAGACCCAATTTGTGATTTTAAATACAGCACTGATGAGTTGATACAGGCTGCGTTTTCTCATGGGGAGATTAACAGTAAAACTAAAGATTTTCTCACCATCACACATCCTGTAAAGGCTACCTTCTATGTTCTGCCTATAATACACAAAACGCTAGTCAATCCACCAGGATGCCCAATAGTCAGTGGAATAGGCTCTTTGATTGAGCCCCTGTCCCAGTATTGTGACATTTTTTTAAAACCATTGGTTAACTGTCTACCCTCCTTTCTTAAAGACACAAAAGAAGTACTGAACCTTCTCCCCACCATCGAACTAGAAGTAAACATGCTTTTAGTAACTTGTGACATTTGAGTCTCTGTACATGAACATGCCACATGAGGGGGCCCTAGATGCTGTGGCACAATTTTTAAATAAATCTCCTTTATCAGCCCCGCCTGCAGAGTTACTTTTGAAAATGTTGGCACATGTTCTGAAAGATAATGTGTTCTTGTTTAACAACAACTTATATCACCAGATTAAGGGCACATCTATGGGGGCCATGTGTGCCCCATCAGTGGTTAATTTATACCTGTCTTCAGTAGACCAATGTGCTTGTTTTGTCCCCACCTACCTCTGCTTTGCCTACACTAGCATTTCTCTGTTAAAATCATAGCACTTTTCGGACCCTATCAAATTTTCCCTCTGCCCACTTGCACTTTCTCTCGTTCCCTACTCTCTCTTCTCTCCCTTTCAATATCCCACCTCTGCCTACTTCTGCACTAACTCTACCTCCCTGGATTGCACCCTTATTCTCTTTGTTTCAGCTACTGGGTCCTTGTTGGACAGCCTTCTCTCTCAGTCTTTCATTTTCTCTACACTGCAATAACCTATTCTCTCTATACCAATTGCCATGGTTTGTACTATTGTTTTGCTTGCTTACTCATATGTAGGTAACCCCTTTGGAGCATGTAAAATCTTATGCTACCATATGCTGCTTTCATTGTAAATTTCCACCACATTTTTACTCAAACTGGTTTCATTGCTACCTGTTGCTCACTCATTATGGACTGTACAATGTTCTAATCTTTCACAGATGTTATTTTCTCTTTACGTATTATTTTCCTCTGTTAGCTATATCTGTCATTATGTAATGTTTTGCACTGATGTAATGTATTTGTCTAACTATCTGTTGTACTCTCCCGGGTCGTGCCTGAAAATAGTAATTCTATGGCTAGTGCACTTACCCAGTTGACAAAAACTAAATAAATAAATAAAATAAATATGTGGGCAAATGGGACAAGGATGTAGTGTCAAAGGAGTAAACATCTTCTCCAACAAACTACACATTTGGAAAAGATATATAGATAATGGCCCAGATATTCAAAAGGGTTGCACCATGCACAACCCACTGATGCGCCACGGCACGATATTCAAAAGGAAAGGTGCGGCACAAATCGATCGCGGCGGGCGATTTAGTAGTATGCAGGCACAGGTAGGAGGGGGTGTGCCCATGCATAACTTGCACAGCCAGATATTCAGCCCAGGATGTGCAGAGCCATGCATGCGCAATTCCTACCTGTGCCAGCACAAAGTTACGCCAAAAAGAAAATGAACTGATGGCCACCCACAGGTGAGCTGCTGCATTGCAGGGCGCAACACGGCAGCTGTCACTTGTGGGTGGCCACCAGAGCTCCGGCTGCACCTGGTGGTGCCCCCCCATGCCCGATCGCGGGCATCTGTCTAAAGAAGAAAACCTTCCTATATCCCTGGTGGTCAGTGGATGCTATTACCGATTAGGGCATCTGTCCAAAGGAGAAAACCATCCTATATCAGTGGGCGGATGGGGGGGTACCACTTGACCACCAGGGATATTGGAATATTCTGCTTTACAAATGCCCATAATCGGGCACATAGCGGTCCACTGTACCACCAGGGATATAGGAAGGTTTTCTCTTTTTGGACAGATGCCCGCGATCAGGCACATAGCAGTCCACTGGACCAACAGGGATATAGGAAGGTTTTCTCTTTTTACACAGATGCCCGCAATCGAGCACATAGCGGTCCACTGGACCACCAGGGATATAGGAACGTATTCTAGTTTTGGACAGATGCCCACAATCGGACACATAGCGATCCACTGGACCACTAGGGATATAGGAAGGGTTTCTATTTCTACACAGATGCCCACGATTGGGCACATAGTGGTCCACTGGACCACCAGGGATATAGGAAGGTTTTCTATTTTTACACAGAGGCCCGCGATCGGGCTACAGGGGGCATCGGTCCCTGATGGCTGCTGCCTGGCAGGGTGCCAGGTGCAAGTCGTCAAGGATCGGCGCACCTGCATGCAAATGGGGCCATAATGACATGCAAATGGCCCCATGTGCACCTTGCATACATTATGGCCCCATTTGCATGTTCAGTTTTGAATATCACGGTTGCTGTGCATGGCGCAATGGTACTTGCACTAGCGCATCCCCATGCTCCACTCTGGCCACTTGCGCTGGTGCAGTGCCACTGCGCCATGCACACTGGGGGTGGCCAGGGTGCGATATTCAAAGCTGCAGAGCCATGGCGCAGCTCCATTGAGTATCGCCCAGTCCACACCCCTACGCAGCCAAGTTGCGCTGCACCCAAGCTTGCGCCACAGCCTGGCGCAGTCTGAATATCTGGGCCAATGTATTTATTATTTGGCGGGGTATACAGAACAGTTTTGAAGATTTTCTTACCTTTCTTCATGGGACTAATCTGCATCTTAAATTTACATATTCATGAAGCCCTAATGAAATCACTTACTCAGACCTCAAGATTTCCAGGAATAGTGCAGGAGGTTTATAGAGTGACATTTTTTAGGAAGGCAACAGATGGCAATACCCTGTTGAGAGTGAATAGTTGCCACCTACCACATGTGGCAAACAATATACCTACTGGACAGTTCCTCAGAACCAGGCATAACTGCTTAACCGAAACAGCATTTGATAGAACGGCATATGAGCTTACCAGTAGACTACTACAGAGGGGGTACAAACAAGAGTTTATTCAAGAGGCCAGCGATAAAGCTAAAGGAACAGACAGACAAACTTTGCTACTTGACAAACAGCATTCTACCCGGTCATGACACCAGATTTAACTTTGTGACAGAATTTTCAGTCCAGTCTAAAGAACTTGAAATAATTTTAAATAGACATTGGCATATTCTATCTAATGAACCAGGGCTTGCAGAAATCTCAAATACACCCTTTAGGATGTGTTATAGAAAAGCACCAGTACTCACAGATCTACTAGTACACAGTCACTTTACAAACAATAAGAGCAGCACATGGCTGACAAAACTAACAGGTTGCTTTAAATGCAAAAGATGCATAATAGATAATAGTATCACCCCCCTGTAAAAGTTCTTCAACTTGTAACTCCCTTAAAGACTACCAAATCTGACAGTGTATAACATGTGATACCGAGGGAGTTATTTACCTGGCCACCTGCTCATTTGAAGTGTTTTACGTGGGAAAAACAAATAGAAACATAGAATTTGACGGCAGATAAGGACCGCTTGGCCCACCTAGTCTGCCCATTTTCCTACCTAACAGATGAGCTGCAGATCCTAGTTAACCAACAGCTTACTTCCTCCTACCCCCCACTAGGACTGCCTTATGCCTGTCCCATGCATTCTTGAATTCCCTTACTGTTCTTGACTCCACGACCTCCTCAGGGAGGCTGTTCCATGCATCCACAACCTTCTCTGTGAAAAAATACTTCCTCACATTACCTCTGAGCCATCCCCCCTCTATCTTCAAATTGTGCCCCCTTGTTCTTGCACATCTCTTTTTCTGAAAGATGCTACCCTCTTGGACTTTGTTGATTCCCTTGAGGTACTTCAGAGTTTCTATCATGTCCCCCTTTCCCCTCCTTTCCTCAAGGGTATACATATTAAGCTCCTTTAGTCTTTCTTCGTATGTCTTCTGGTGCAGACCCAGCACCATTTTGGTTGCCCTCCTCTGGAGGGCCTCCACTCTGTCTATGTCTTTGCAGAGATGAGGTCTCCAGAACTGCACACAGTACTCAGATGGGGTCTCACCAACTGTCTGTACAGAGGGATAACAACTTCCTGTTTTCTACTATTGAAGCCTCTTCCTATGCATCCCAGTATCACCCCAGCCTTCCTTACTGCCTTCTCCATTGCTTGCCCACCTTTAGGTCATCTGATATAATTACCCCAGGTCCCTTTCCATTTTACTGTTGTGGGTATCTCACCCCATTGTGTACGCTTCCCTGGGTTTTTGTTTCCCATGTGCATTACCTTGCACTTCTTTGTATTGAATCTGAGCTGCCATACATTTGACCATTCCTCCAACCTGCAAGTCCCTTCTCATCCTTTCCACTCCATCTTGTGTATCAACCCTGTTGCAGATCTCTGTGTCGTCTGCAAAGAGACATACTTTTCCTTCAGTTCCTCTGCAATGTCACTTATAAAGACATTAAAAAGGACCGGGTCCCAGTACTGAACTCCTCAAGTGCACCCCGCTAGTAACCCTCCTCCTTTCTTCATTATGTACTCCATTTACTACTACCCTTTGCGTCCTGTTGTCTAGCCAATTTTTTATCCAGGCTACCACCTTGGGACCCACTCCAAGGCTGGCTAACTTGTGTATTAATCTTTTGTGTGGGACTGTATCAAATGCCTTTCTAAAATCTAGGTAGGCCATGTCCACAGTCCCTCCCTGGTCTACTACTTTGGTCATCCAGTCAAAGAAATCTATTAGATTCATCTGACATGACCTTCCCATTGTGAATCTATGCTGCCTTGGGTCCTGTGCCCCACTGGCCTCTAGGTACTCAACAATTCTTTCCTTCAGAAGTGATTCTATCATTTTCCCTACCACTGAGGTCAAACTAACTGGTCTGTAGTTTCCTGCCTCTGTCCTGCTCCCACTTTTGTGAAGAGGAATCACATCTGCTCTCCTCCAGTCCTCGGGTACCACCCCATCCTCCCATGATTTGTTAAAGAGAGAAGTCAGCGGTGTCACTAGTTCTACCCTTAGTTCTTTTAGAATTCTTGGGTGAATCCCATCAGGCCCCATTGCTTTGTCCACCTTCAATTTTATTAGTGCTTTCAGAACCCTTTCTTCTGTAAATGGACTGGTATCGACCCCCATCTTCAGAGTGTTTCTCTTGTTTGGTTTAGGTACCTCCCCCTCCTCTTCCTTTGTGAATACTGAGCAGAAATATTCGTTCAGTATCCCTGCTTTTTCACTGTCACCCTCTACCCACATTCACTCCCCTTTATTAAGCCTTAGTATCCCTCCTTTGGTCTTTCTTCACTCCCTAATGTACCTATAAAAGGTCTTATCCCCCTTCTTAACAGAATTGGCTATCCTTTCCTCAGTCTGGGCCTATGCTATTCTGACTGCCTTCCCAGCCTCTTTCTGCTTTAACTGATAAAGTTCTCTGTCCTGCTCCTTCTGTTTCCTTATATTTCCTGAATGCTATCCTTTTCTCTTTAACCTTCCCTGCCACCTCTTTTGAGAACCATAGCGTTTTTTTCCTTTGTTGTGTTTTATTGATTTGCTTTACACAAAGGCTTGTTGCCTCTGTGATGGCTGTTTTGATTACTCCCCATTGTTCCTCCACCCCTCCTTCTTGCCTGTTTGCTAATGCTTTTCTGAGACACTCTCTCATTTTCCCCAAAGTCAGCCCTCCTAAAGTCCAGTATTCTTGCTTTTGTATGGCTTGATTGTAAGGCTGTGTTTATCGTGAACCACACTGTTTGGTGGTCGCTTGTTCCCAGATGGCTACCCACTTCTAAATCTGAGATTCTTTCTCCATCCCCATTTGAGAGTACGAGGTTTAAGATTGCTCCCTCCCGAGTGGGTTCCAATACTAGCTGTCTGAGGCATGCCTCCTGTAGGGCATCAAGAATGACCCTGCTCTTGGATGTGCCTGCAGCCAAGGTGCTCCAGTTAACATCTGGCATCTTCAGGTCCCCCATTAACAATATCTCCCCTTTTTCTGCCATTCTAAGAAAGCCTTTTATCATTTCCTTGTTCATTCCCTTCCCCTGAGATGGGGGTCTGTATACAACCCCCTTGCGGATTGTGGTGCCATTTCCTGTCTCCAGGGTGACCCAGAGTGCCTCATTTGCTCCCTGTTTACTCTTTAGTCCTGTTGCTCTGATCTCTTCTTTTACACAGAGAGCAACTCCTCCTCCTCTTTTACCCTCCCTGTCCCTCCTGTAGATTGTGTATCCTGGTATGTTGACATCCCAGTCATGGTTCTCTGTGTACCATGTTTCTGTGACTGCCACAATATCCAGGCAACCCTCTTCCATCAAGGCCACTAGTTCAGGGAGCTAGTTACAGACTACGGACATTGGTACTCATCACCTTCCACTTTTTGATAGCCTTACCCCTTTTAGCCCCATTCCTGTCCTTACTGCCCTTGCCTTTTTTTTTACATTTACCTGTGTTCTGCTCCCTAATAACTTCTCTACCTTGGTGTTTACCTCACTAATCACCATGTTTTGTAGGGGGAGGCTGGGATTTCCCTGCTCCTTTTCAGTGCCTCCCCCCCTTGGCTAGTTTAAATGCTTGCCAATGGGCATTTAAACCCTCACCTAGGATCCTGGTCTGCCCCTGGACAGATGCAGACCATCGCACAGTATAGGTCTGCATACCTCGATGGCTCCCCAGTCCCCAATGAAGCCAAACCCTGAGCTCCACACCAGTTTTTCAACCACTCATTGAATTCCCTGGTGAGGAGTGCCCTAGCATCTCCCTTGCCATAGACAGGGAGCATCTCCGAGAAGGTTACCATATGTGCTACTTGTCTAAGGCCCCTCCCCAACTCTACAAACTCCTCTTGCACTGCTCTGATCCCATTCCTAGCCAGGTCATTTGTCCCTAGGTGGACAATGACATCCAGCTCCCTCTCTTATGCAGCTCCTCCCACGATTCTGAGGATTTGCTTCCTGTCCCTCCAAGCCATGGCACCAGGAAGGTACCTTACCTCCCTCTCCCCTTTCTACCCCCCTAATGATTGAGTCCCACACCAGGAGTTGTTTCCTTCCCCTTGGGGGTCCCATGCCACCCTCCTGTGGGTCTCCTTTGTGAAGGTTCTCAGCATCCTCCTTGGTCTCCACTGCAGGTGCCTCCATAGAGGAACCACTATCCACCAGAAGAGGAAATAGAACTTTCAAAACTAAGGTTGGGGAACATTTGAGAGCCATCATGAGAAAGGATGATACCTATGCTACTGCAGTTCACGTCATGGCCAGTTTAGAACCTAATTTGCATCATTTCATGTTTACAGCTATTGATCAAGTCTGCAGGAACCCTAGGGGCGGAGATTTTGAGAGCCTGATCCTCACAAGAGAACATTTTTGGATCATCACCCTAGGGGCCACAAAGAAAGTTGGACTGATTTCTCAATCAGATATTAAACCCTATTTGAAGAAGAAAGGAAAATGCTATTGAATGTGAGCCTAGAACTGCCTCACCCCTCTTACTAGGAATTTATCTTGTATAGTATGAGTGTCGTTTATAATGTATAGCTATTGCACCTTAGTTTAGGTTTACTTGCTGCTCACGATAGGGACCACTGTCCGAGTGGAACATATATAAATTGTTATTTAAATTGTTAATTTTAGTTCCTCAAGGGTATAGGTTTGAGTTCCATCACCAACATTGATTCTCCCTTTATGTTTATTCTTAATTATTACATTTTGAGAAATAATGATTGGTGCAGTATGAGCTAGGTTTTTAATCATTTCTTCCAGCACTGTAATTATAATATATCACTATACTGAGTAAGGGAGTCCCTTTACTAGTGGAACACGTTATATCATGTCTCTCTGATTGTAGTTCTCCAGGTGGGGGGGGGCTAGCGTCCCACCACTCCTTGTGTAGTCTGATATTTTTACTGAACTCCCACTGTTTCATTCCACTTTTCTGGTCATTCTGCCCTCCTGGTTTCCTATGTTATTATCTACAGTCTTTGAATGTATGCTTCTGAGCAAGTTGATTAGTCTCATCTTATGGCCTGTTTATTTCAACAGAGCTATAAATTTAATTTATATACTGGATGGCTTAATATATTTTCCATTGCAGTATCAGAAGTGCCTGTATGTATGATGTTGTAAAATTAATTATGTTTTCCCTTTTAAGCCCTTTCCCTTTATGTTACTCCTCCTTCCCCCTTCCCCATATCCATGACCTTTTTTAATATTCAATGCTATTTTAAGCATTATTTTAAACTGTTATTTTGCTTTCAAGATGTGCACTTGTTTTTCATTAGAGTGTTTAAAATCCTATGACATCAGTATTTTCAAATACTTTTTAACCTATCACAGAACTTGTTACCACAGAGTGTCATTAACATCACATGTCTGTGTCTATCCTATATATTGTGAGTTTGAGTTTGTTGTTTGAGCCTTCGAGAAAGGATGAGCTGTCCAAAACATGTCAGGTGTTATACACTGTTGCCTGCATTTTAATTAAATGTGAGTTTTTGTGCTTTTTGCTTGCCATCCCAGTTTTTTGTTGGTGTGAGCAGGAAACCTGTGCAGCAGTCCTCATTGGTGAGTTTCTTTGAACCACATCCTTGTGCACACTCTTTGGGACTTTGATTGACTTCTTTTTCTTTTTGAAGTAACTTGTCCACACCCTCCTAATTTTCACTTGTCCACTGCAGCCCGTTTTTCCTTTGTTGTATACTTTCTACTATGCTGTTCCTATCTCTCTCTCTTTCTCTCCCTCAAACATCTGTTCCCTAACCTCCCTCTGTCCTCTTCCCCTTTTCCTTATCCTCTCCCACTCACCCATCATCTTGTCTCCTGTCACTGTCTCATCTTCCCTGGTATCCTGGTTGTAGTGTCCTTTTATCTTCTTGGCTTCACCTCAAACCACATAAATTATTTTTTCCCCTCCTACCTTGCAAACTCTTATTCTTCCATCTCACCGTCTCCCTCATTTTCACATAAGTGTTTCATAGGCTCTCTTAAGCTTATTGTCTCCTTGCTAATTGTAGTTGCCAGTGACATTGAGCTTAACCCTAGCCCTTCTCCTTCTTCCCCCATTCCCAAAGGTTTGAAAGTTACGCAAGTTAACATTTGTGGTTTCTCCCTAAAATTGATTTAAGACAACCGATTACTATTAACATTTTGCCTGCTGTATTGGTGACCTTGGAACCCTGGCTTTCCTCTGTGGTCCCTGGTTCCTCTGTTGCCATTCCAGGTTTCACCATTATTCATAAGGATCAAGTATCGTTGGGCGGTGGCCTAGCCGTTTACCTCTCCTCAAACATTCGATTTAAGCTTGTGCTCTCCACCTCTCCTCCTTCTGCCTATGAAATGCTACTTCTCAAACTCTCACCTTCTCTACACCTACATTTATTGATGGTGCCTACTGCTGCTCAGTTATATCCCACCTTCAGTAACTGAACTGCTTATCTTCATTTCTTCACACACCTTCTCTGGTGCGTTACTCATACTAGGTGATTTTAACTTAAAATGGATTTCCCCCTCTCTTCACAAATTTTACCTTAACATGAAGTCCGTTCTTTTAACTCAATTAATTTTTGACCCTACTTGTTTTAATTTCAAACCTCAATATCATTCTGTCTTGTACTGGGTCCTGTCCTTCCATCCCCATCATATTGTGGATACTAACACCCTCCCTGATGCCCTCAGTGACCATCATATGCTCTAATGTGTGTGTAAAATTCATCATCCTAAAGTTCCCCCCAAATTCATTCAGATCTGGCCATTCCATACACTGGCTCTGTCCTGCCTTCATGCTGATCTGTTAGCCACTGACTGGTCTCCGATTTCTTAGCTGTTAACATGGATAATGCTCTCAAACATCATACATCTAAATTTATGTCTATTTGGGTCATCGTGCTCCACGTAGTAGTAGTAAGTAAGTAGTAAAAAATGTTATTCATTATAATTAATGAATTGATTACTCATCTGAGTTAAAAACTAATTTCCAGAAGATTCATGGTCTGAGGTTCCTACGTACTGTGGATCTCAAATGAGTTACTGGCTTGTTACTGTGCAGGTGACTTTGCCCTGGAGGACCTATAAATTCTCTGGCCTTACTTCAGACCTTTCTCATTATCGGTGCCTTCACAATGCTTGTACTAATGCTGCTTGATGTGCAAAGTCTGAGTACTTTCCATCCACACTCCAGAACAACTGTAATCATCTAAGTTCTGGAAAGTTATCCATTCTCTTTCTCTCCCCTGACCCAGTCCTCTCTACCCATTCCCAAGATGGGTGACACTCCTATCTCTGATCCTGCTGCAGTTGCCTCTTCTTTTAATTCCTATTTTACCTCCTGTGCCCAGTCACTACTCTCCTCCTCCTCTCCCCCTCTTCTCTTCCCTCTCACTTTGTCCCTCAGCCTCTCCCCCCGTCCTCTACCAAACCTTTTTCTTTCTCAGCCATTACTTCTACTGTTGCACCTAAGGCCCTTTTTATTTCTAAACCTTTATGAAGGCAGGAGACCTGATGGTCTTGACCCTCGCCTCCTATTTCTCTCTACTCATGCCACTGCCGTCCTCATTACCTACCTACTTAATCTCTCTTTTTCCCTATCCTGTATCTCGAATTATTGGAAGTTGGCTACCATAATTCCTCTTCCTGAAGGGGGTTACGTCTCTTCCCTTAGTAACTTCCAACCTATTTCTCTCCTTCCCACTCTAGCTAAACTCCAGCTGCACATTGTTCTATCCCAGTTCTCCATTTTACCTGACTCAGCCTCCTTCATCACTCATTTTCAGTCTGGTTTTAGAAAGCCTCATTCCACTTCCACCTCTCTCTAAGCTCACTGATGCTATCCTTTCTGGCATGGATCAGGGCCTTGTTACCTCTGTTATTTTTGTCGATCTAGTCAAAGCTTTTGACACTGTAGCCTATCTCATTATCCTGGACAAGCTTAACTCACTGAGGACTCAGGAGCTCTTTGAGAGTTCCACCACTTGTGGCCTGTATATTTTTAACAGTGCAACCTGGAGCTTTCTGAGCAAAATCAAGCCATAATCAGCATGTCACAAGCAAATGCAAATATCTCATGAACCGTAAGTGCTACACATAAAGTACGAGTGGCAAAGTTGTTCAGCACAAAATTACCTTTCCAACAGTGTTATGCAACTAATTATAAGTACTTTCTATTTTTTTCTATATTGGTTGAAATAGTTAATGTATTTTTTCCAATAAGAAAGGCAACATAAACCATGTTTGTGGGAAAATATTTAACATATCAACTCAAAATTAAGCATCCATACATTAGATGGAGGTAGAAAACTAATTTTGCACTAAAAAGCAATTTTTCTAATATGATACGTGCATTTTTTTTGGTTTTATTCAAGGTGGCTAGGTGAAGCTTGAGAGACAAATGTCAGTCATACACACCATACCATACAAAAATGTGAATATCTTCTAAAGTATACATCACAGATGCAAAGTATCAGTGGCAAAGTCGTTCAGCACAAAATTACCCTTCCAACAGTGCTATGCAGTGAATTCTACTCACTTTGGTTTGTGAAATATTAAAGTTTTAAACAGTGATGTCCTCAGACGTCCTAAGTCCTCAGTGGTATAAAGTGCAAGATGTCTAGAGGTGTTAAAAGACCTGAGGAATATCTTTTCTGCTGCCTCCTACAGGTGTCTTGGGTCCCTCAATGAGTTAAGGCAGCTGGACGAGTGGTTCTGCTCCTACCTTGAGGGCAGGTTGCAAGTTTTCCAGGTTGGAGACTCCCTTTCCCCCTCTCTCCCTATAAGCTCAGGAGTCCCCCAAGGGTTAGTCTTGGGTCCATTTCATTTCTCTGTTTCTCTAAATGGCCTCCCCAATGCCTGTTTCTCTGTGTCTATGCATATGTATGCACAAGATGCAGTTCTCTTTACCTCTGGCTCCTCTTTCCCTGACTCCTTAAACCAACTCCAACTGGATTTTAACAATAGTCAGTACTGATCCTGCGAAATTCATTCATCCCTTAATGCCAAAAAAAGTCTCCATGACTTTTGACACTTGGCAGAGACTTGCTAGAGTCCTCCGTCTTCCTTCTTTTCATACCCTTGATGGTACAGCTGTTGAAGATGTCTCCTTTTTCAAGTACCTTGGGGTCTGGATTGATTGCTATCTAGATTTTTCTGTTCATGGATATGCTTTATACAAAGAATCATTCTGCTTCTTGCATGCAGAGAAATCCTCTTTAAGATGATTCTGCCCATTTTAGACTACGGCGATGTTTACAGTGCTGCTCTAAAGTCCACTTTAGCTAGACTGGACCCTCTCTTTCACTCCTTTGGCCACTTTGCCCTTGATAAACCCCTGCGTACACACCATTGTACTTTGTATTCTTCCCTGTACCTCCCCCTCTCTTGATGCCAGGCATTTTATCCCTTGTGTTCTCTTTATTACCAAATTTTGGAGTATCTATCTCCCCTTGTATCTTGCCTCTCTCCTCTCTGTTCCCTCTTTCATCCTCTCACTCTCTTCACAATTCTTGCTCTCACCCTTTTGCTCTCCCTCGTATGAAATCTGCTGCTGGTCAAGCTGCTTTCTTGTTCCGTTTCCCTAAACTATGGGGTTCTCTTCCCTCTTTTCTATTCACTCTGCTCCCTCCTTTCCTGCTCTTAAAGCTCTGCTCCATGATTTCTCTTCCCATTCCTGCAGTTGTTTCTGATATGGCTTTGAAACTCCTATTCACTGAAACTCTAATGTTTTTTCAATATTTCCAATTTTCCTTGCATCATTAACCCCTTTGCTCCTTATTCTGATATGATAATTAAGATTTAATTGCTCTTTCATCAGTTCTACAATTTACTGCATACAATTTATTGTTTGGCCATTTTTATTCTTAAGCATTATTATTTTGTTTTTCATATACCGTTTTACTTTCTACTGTATACAACCCTTACTGTAAACTACTGTTCATATTGTTCACCTTTATATATGCAATGCAGTGTAAACAAATACTGTAAATATTGTTTTATCTGAGGTGCTATGTAATACTTGCCTTGCCTGTGCTACCGCACACAGATCGTGCCTGAAAAAGGCATCCATGCCAGTGCACTTACCTGGTCACCCAAGAGAGAAGGAGAGAGAGGGGCAGGGGGAAGCGAGGAAGGAATTTTTACTCTGTATTTTGTATATGTTCTCTCCTCCTCTCTTTCCGTCCCCTTAGTACACATCTGGAAATGGGCTGTTACCAGCTCAGTATGTGCTTCCTGGTAAAACTTTTGAAATAAATAAATAATAAATCACATATTCTTGCACATTCTGTTTTCACCTTACTTTATAGATCTCTATAAACCCAGTTCTCTCCATACTCACATTTTGCACCCTCTCTTCTCTCCATACTGACATATTTCTGCAATCCTTGTTCATGATATGATGAGAAACATAAAAACACTGAAGTGATTACAGGTAGGAAAAAGTCCCAAGGCCTATCCAGTCTGCTATGGTCCAACCAAACTCCACTCTAGCCCATCAATAGGTGGGCTTTATCAGAGTCTCCTACTAGTGGCTATGTCTGTTTAATAGTTTTATACACTTTCACAACCCCTGTTGACACTGCTATCAACTCTTTTACCTGTCCTGTCCCACCATAAATTCATGCAAACAGGTCTGCCTCGACCACTTCCTTTGGCAAGCTATTCCACTTGTCCACTGCCTTCTCCTTGAAGATGCATTTCCTCAAATCTTTCCTGAATTTACCTCCAGCTGCTTTGTATATATGCCTCCTTGTATAGCCTTAAGCAGCATCAGCCTTTCTTGATAAGGCCTGCCCTGCATAAATTGTATAATTTTAATGACCTTCCTCTACTCAGCTTCCAGATGATCCATGTCTCTCTCTTAAGATGAAGGTGCAGATTCTGCACAGAGTACTGCAGGTGTGTCCTTACCATCACGGTCTACCCTGCTACTGGTGAATCCCCTGCCAATGCATTCTGTTGGCCATAGCATAACTCTTGTTGCACTGGGCTAATGTCTTGGTGATATTTGCTAATGAATAACTGAAGATCACTTTTTTCTACTATTGTGCCATCTCTGACGCCTCCTATACAATACTATACTTTGGGGTTCTATTTGCCAATATGTATAACCTTGCATTTTTGCATTGAATTTGAGTTGCCAGACCTTGCTCATATTTTTCAGCCTGTGCACGTCCCTTCTCATAGCCCTAAATCCCTCCTACATGTCCACCTTAAAACATATTTGGTTTCATTTGTGGATAAGTTAATCTTTACCTGTATGCCCTGTCCTATGTTGCTGGTGAAAATATTGAACAGTACTGGACCAAAGACAGAACCCTGTGGCATTTCATTTGTCACCTTCCTGAACCCCCAACTGTGTTCCATTTACCACCACCCGTTGTTTTCTCTCTCTTAGTCCATTGCTTATCCAGTCAGATAAGTCCTCCCCCAGTCATAGATCCCTCGGCTTCTTCACAAGTCAACTACGGAGCACCAAGCTGAAGATATTACTTAAGTCCAAATAGAGAAAAATCTAGAGCCTGTCCCTTGACCACTGTCTGCAATATAATTTTTTTTGTTTTTTTTTTAATTCTTGTTCCCATGGTCATTGACTTCTGCAAACTCCCTCCGTCATCACACTCAGCTGTTTCCATTCTACCTGTGACCACACTACCTGAGGACCCTTGCCTCTGACCTACCCATGACACACTTGCAGGACATCCCTTGGCTTGTGCCCCCTGAGGTGGGATCACCTTCTGCTCCTTGACACTTCCTAACCTGAAATCCAATGGACTGCAGGTGGAAGTGAAGATCTGAGGTGGTCATGACACAGGATCTGGTGGTGGGCTTGAGGCTGCAGTGTGATGTCATCCTCCCAGACACCAGGGCTTTTCATTGTTCTTGGCATAGTAACATTCCACCCCATCAGTGAGCACAGATCTGCAATGATGCCCAGGGGAGGCGTAAACGATCCAGTGCACCACACCAACATCCACCACATACCACCACCCCATAATGTGGAAGAATGTTGGTACAATACCTCACTGGCATCACTGGGAGGTATACTGTTGCTGGAGTCTTCTACCCAATCCACACTAGAGAATGTAAGCTGTCATTGGACAACTGAACTTTCTTCCCCCACCAGTCAACCCCCGGTGCCTTAGGCTCACCCCAAACCCGATTTGCAATGTGTCATGAGGTGTGGTGTACAGCACCTCAACCCTCAGTACCACCAGGTTGGCTAATACCATGTTAAAGAATTCAGTTAGGTCTGTGTGCATAATCTCCCTTTAACAAAACCCTGCTGCCTTTTATTACGTCATTTGCTCCAAGGAATTCCGCTATCTGTTAATGGATATGCACAAGCAAGGTCATCATGATAGAGGTCAGACCAGCAGGCCTGTAGTTTCATGGGGTCCCCTTTATCCCTCCCTAATAAAGGGGGCCTACATCTGCCACTCTCAAGTCTTCAGGGAACACCTGCCACCAAACCACAGTTAAAAAGGATCTGCTGATGCTTCTGGCATTGCCCCCTCCCACTTTTCTCAGTGCCATGGGGGAAGGCCATCTGGCCCCCACTGCCTTGTTTAACTTCGACCTCCTCAGACTTTTGAGTACCATGTCACATATAATTTACCCATTTCCAACTTCTGCCTGTTCTCTTCCCTAAACTTTGTGAAGCACTCTGGAAGATAACCCTCTTTCTCCAATATGAATCCTGAGCTGAAGTATTCATTAAGTAGGTTCACATTCCCCTCATCACTGCTGACCCACAACCCTCCCTTTTGTAGGCTTATTTTGCTCTTCCTCTTCTGCTTACTTTGTCTAAAGAAAGACTTATTCTCCGTTACCTCCTTTGGTATCTTGAGCTCTGGCATTTTTTACCACTGATCCCACTTCCCTTACCACGTTCTGCTAAACAACCCTATTCCTGTCTGTCTGATCCAGTTTGTAATTTCAAAAGCTGCCCTTAGCCACCTACAGCTTCCATCACCTCATTGGTGAAAAATATAGGTTCCGATGTTGCTCACCTTTCCCCACCTTTTTCATAAAACATTTGGAAACATCCAGTACTGCATTCTTAATGTCCTCCCATTTTGTCTTTATGCCATCCAACTGCCCTACCCCACTGAACATAACCTGCAGTATTCCCTCCATCCTTCCAAAATCCACCCCTCTAAAGTCTGGCACTAGTGATTGTTGATTGTTGGATGCTAGGCTCCGAGGATTATGTTAAACCACATGGTACCTGTATCACTTGATACCCTGGGGGCCCTAGACCTTTACTTCCTCAATAGAATCATGGTTTATGCAAAATAATGCTCAGGGGTCACAGGAGAGGGGAGAGACAGAGCTAGAGTAAATACACTTTATCCTGGACATTATGTCTGAAGGCATCGTACTTAAGTTAACTTTACCATCCCTGAGTGGTTCCATGGATTCTGGTAACTGTAGTCTGCATTTAGTTTCTGCTGTGCAGTTTTGGATACCAATACAATTAATAAGCCATATTAATTACAGGTTATGATTTGTTAATTTATTAATTTCATTTTTGATAACTGGGTAAGTGCACTAGACACAAAAGTCACTATTTTCAGGCACGTCCCAGGAGGTTACAACATCAACAGGAAAAAACAGTGATGATACAGTGGATAACAATTTGAGCAATTTGAGGTGACGGGAGAAAGATTCTGATGTACTTCTTATCAGAAGTGAAAGTAAGTGCATATTATACTATAGCATTTAAGGATATACTGTATATAGTAAAAATGGATAACTGAGCAATTGGTGTAACCAGGAGACAATACAGACATTTCACATATCAAAGCACAACAAAGGTAAGTGCACATATAACAGCTGATTATCAATCTAGGCATCAACTCTATTCTACAAAACTAGCTATAACATAAATAATATGACACCACAAGAGGCAGCAAGTAGGTAGGAAGGATTGGGGTAGTAAAACTTCACAGGGAGAAAGTGTGTGGGGGGGAGAGATGTGTAAGAGGTGGGGTAGGACAGGGGTGATAAGACAAGTAGAAACTATTAGGTATAAGCACTGGAAGAGGACACCAAGACAGTAATAGTGCAGGGAGTCAGGAATCTAGGGTGTTTTAAAACAATTGCACTGTATACCCTCAATAAGCAGAGAGTGATGCCTCTTTTTAAATGAGGCATGGCTAGGTGAATGATGTATTTCAAGAGGCAGCGAGTTCCAGTAACTGGGGGCCACATAGGAAAAACCTGTTTTCCCTTTGGAAGTGTTACATCTGGGAATGTGGAGTAAGGAAAGATCAGCAGAATGGAGACCATAGGCGGTGGTCTGTGGGGTGAGTACAGTGGCAAGAGAGCTAGGCATACTGGACCTGAGAATTCCATCCAGAAGAGCCCCAAGAGCAAGGAGCTGGTGGACCACAGGAGAGGGCCAATTAAGGACTGCATAGAGTAGGCAATGATGTTTTAAATTAGGGGATGCAGAGGCATAACGACATATATTATTATAGGTTATGTCCCATTTGTGTAGTTAGTTTGCATCGTTGCCATGTTTACTTGGATGCAGGTTGCTTGTTGGAATATTTTAATAAAAATGTCATTATAAAATCATTGTTTGAGAGTACCAGTTCCAGACTTGCCCAATCTTTGGAGTATTCCCTGATGTGCTGCCCTATGAAGCAGAATGGAAAGTTATCCGTCTGTGCCTGGCTCCATGCACTCCTTGCCCCAGCTCTGTCCCTATCTATGCCATGTCAGCTTAGGCATCCAATTAGGACCAAGTTCCCCATCATGCCAGCCTTCCTAACTTCCCCTTCTAAAAACCTATCTTTGGCCTCAATCTGAATTGGGGACCTATGGGCAGCCCTAACCTTATGTTCTCCCCCTACCCCCAGCTATACCCACAGAGATTCCACACACCCTTTCCCCAGATTAGTATCCCTTCATCCCACATTATGTACAACACAAGCCCCAATTAGTTAGCCAGCCTGGGTAACAAACTGGCTGCACAACAGGATGCTGAGGGTAATAGTAAACAGAACTCACTCTGAAGAAAGGGGGGTTACTAGTGGGGTACTGCAGGGGTCAGTACTGGGACAAGTCCTCTTTAATGTCTTTATAGGAGACATTGCAGAGTGTCTGGAAGGAAAAGTATGCCTCTTTGTAAGGTTGGAGGACTGGTCAAAAGTATGGCAGCTTAGATTCAATGCAAAGAAGTGCAAAGTAACGCACCAGGGAAACAAAAACTCAGGTGAAGAGTACACAATTGAGGGAGGGGAGGTACTAACAACAACAAAAATGGAAAAGAACCTGGGAGTAGTCATATCACATGACCTTAAGGTAGGCAAGCAATGTGAGAAGGCAGTAAGGAGGGATGGGGGGATGCTGGGATGCATAGGGAGAGGCATCACTAGTAGAAAACAAGAAGTTTTTATCCCTCTGTACAGATAGTTGGTGAGACCCCATCTGGAGTACTGAGTGCAGTTCTGGAGACCCCATCTCTGCAAGGACAGACAGGATGGAGGCAGTCCAGAGGAGCGTAACTAAAATGGTGCAGGGTATGCAACAGAAGCCATATGAAGAGAGAGACTAAGAGAGCTTAACATGTATACCCTTGAGGAAAGGAGGGACATGATAGAAACTTTCAAGTACATCAACGGAATCAACAAAGTCCAAGAAAGTAGCATCTTTCAGAAAAAGAGATGTGCAAGAACAAGGTGCACAATTTAATGATAGAGAGGGATGGCTCGGGGGCAATGTGAGGAAATATTTTTTCATGGAGAGAGAGTGGTGGACACATGGAACAACTTTCCTGAGGAGGTTGTGGGGTCAAAAACAGTAGGGGAATTCAAGAATGCATTGGACAGCCATAAGGCAATTATTGTGGGGGGGTAGGAGGAAGTAGGCTGTTGGTAAATGAGAATCTGCAGCTTATTCAATAGGTAGGGAAATGAGCAGACTGGGTGGGCCAAGCAGCCCTTATCTGCCATCAAAATCTATGTTTCTATGTAGTTTATCTTTCTGGAAGAAAGAGATTAAGAGGTCCCAATTATAACAAGCATTTGTCAATGCCGAATGTTGGCTTGCTACCATTGGCAGTGTAGGAGTTAGAGAGATGCAGCATAGGAATGGCAGTGAAGTATTGAACTGATGCCAACCCAACCCCACCCTGCAGAGAGTGACAGGTATTAGGGTGTCCTTTTGGGTGTTTGGTAGTGCATGCGGAAAACATGCTGGGCAGGATGTGAAAATGACAGCCGCACAGTTCATAAGGAGGTGTAAAAAATGCCAGTGTTGAAAATGTGGCATACAAATATACAAAATTTCATGGAGTTAAAGGTGCGTGGGGAAATATGTATTGCGCTTGCAACACTGCCATTTTATGGGCATTCGGCACCAAATTTTCAACATAGGCATTTTAGCATCTCTGCTTATGTACAGTGTCACTGTTATTTCCTCAAAGTGTCCCAAGAAGTGATTTCGCACAGCGACCACGCTATTCTGCGCCGCAAGTGCGAAAACACATTTTGGGCAGGATATGTGGAAATGACGGCTGTACTGTTCATCAAGAGGTGTGGAAAAATGGCAATGGTGAAAATTCAGAGTGAAAATATCACAAATGCACGATGGTACGAAGCGCAGGCAATCTGCCAACACACGCTTGAACACAGTCATTTTATGGAGTATCGGCACCAAATTTTCAACATAGGCATTTTAGAACCTCTGCTCATGAACTGGGTCACTGTCATTTTCATAATCTGGCCCAAACACTGACTTCCCAGAGCGACTGTGCTATTTTGCGCAGGAAGTGTGGAAACACATTTCGGGCAGGATGTGGAAAATGACAGCTGTACTGTTCACAAGGAGGTGTACAAAAATGCCAATGCTGAAAATCCAGCATTAAAATATTGTTGAATGCGCTGGTTACGAGCCTGCATAGCAACTGGCGGTAAAATGCACGCCAGAAACAGGAATTTGTTGATTTTTCCACCAAATTTAAAATCATAGGTTTTGAGAGGCCACCCCATGAATACTGGCACTGTCATTTCATTAATGGGTCCTGAAAGGTGATTTCGAGCAGTGACTGCGAAATCACCTCGAGGCCGATTAACGCCATGACAGCGATAGAATTCATGAGGAGGGGCCCCAAAAAACCCCATGCTGAAAATTTGGTGCCAAAATTCCAAGAAATGCCTGAGATATGCAGCAAAGTTGAAAAAACCCTATTCATTCCATTATACAGCTTACCGACATTTCTTCAGTTCGCGGTCAGCTTTGAAGAGTGCAGACGTGTTCCTGGTCCACGGAAGATCATCGTGCAGACTCTGGAGTGAAGTATGGGGTGGGGGTGAGGGAGACAGGGTGCACAGTGGGTGGGTGGGAAGGGGGCATCGAGACTACGAGGGATGGTTTTCATTTTACAGGGTAAAAAAAAAAAAGGAAAACCACAGCGGGACAGTTTTTGTTTTGCAGGGCATTTGGCATGCTGGGGTGGGCTCCCAGTGTGCCACCTAACTGTTTTTTTTTTGGGGTGTCAGTGCCGACAGAGGATTGGGCACCCTCGTCGGCCTACAACACGGGAGAAATGTGCAGAGCAGGATTGAGCACCCCATCGACAAACAAAGAAAGTGGGGGCATGAGCCGAGGGGATTGGGCACCCCCGGCATTCAACAATTGAGGGTGATGCCGACAGGTGTGGCTCCCCGTTGGCGCTACAAAGACAACGAGGGGCGAGCCGAGGGATTGGGCACCCCTCGGCATTCAGCATTTGGGGGTATGCCGATGGGGAATAGGCTCCCCATCGGCACTAAACACAGCGGGGTTACTGACAGGAGTTGGGCACCGATGTTGGCGACGGAAGGGTTACCCCACGCCAACCATGCTCATAATGGCGGAGCGAAACGGCAAGCAAAGGACCGCCATGTGATGACAAGCTTTGCTCGGATTGCAGCAGACCTTTGCTTAGATGTGTCACCCTATTATGTACACATGGTGTGCGCCGCATGCAAGCTGATTGAGGAATGAGGGACGACCTACTGATCAGTGCCCTGCATTCGCCCAACAGTGACTGCGTCCTCCAAACCCGCACTACTGCAAGATGTTGCTTGCGCAAGTGCGCAAGCCAACATAATAAGGTATATCCCATATTTCTGTTGCAGCTATGGTTTCTGCTTGATCCACCCTAGCCAACACCTGCAAGTCCCCCATTTTATTTCCAAGGCTCCTTGCATTAAAGCTGCTCACATGCTTGGATTCATTTTGTTCTTTTCTGCCCTGACCACTCCACTTCCCATCTCCATCCTACTCATTAACTCCTCCCATCCCTTTTTATTTGCTCCTTACCATTATTCCCACTCTGCCTCACTCTCTTAGTTGGTGCAGTGCTAACTAGGTCCCCTACCTTGTTTCAATGCCCTGGGGTCCTTTTAACTTTGGCCTCGCCTGCTGCCAGTTTAAAAGTATAGTGAGGAAGGCATCTGACATTTTCCCCAGAGTATTTGCTCCCCTTCCATGAGAGAAGACAACAATGCAATATATAGTTTTTAGTTATTTCTCTGTAAAATATTTTTAACAGAGGGAGATGTATGTGGCAAATTGAAATTGCATTTTTTTCGCTGTCCTGGGCCTAGTGATATGCAAAGTCGACAAACCTTGCTCCGTGGAAAATTTCACAGATTGCTTTCAGAATGCAAACTGCAAGCCACAAAATTCACAGATTGCACGGCGCAGGATCAAATGAGAATTGTGGAATTTTGCACACAAACTTTGCCTATAAACATGAAAAAAAAATATGACTACCTCCCTCCCTGGTGTCTGTTGTCCCCCTTCCCCACTGATTGCCAGCCACACACCCCTCCTCTGTCCATGGCTGGCCAGTTGGCCACAATATAAAAAAAATCTATATTTTTTTAAGTAAATTTCTGGTGTCCCCTCTCCCCATCACTGATTGAGGGCCACAGATGAAAGAAAAAATACCAGGCCCCCATTAGCCCCTGCTGATCACTGGCCAGTCGGTGGAAATGTCAAAATATAACATCATGTTTTTTTAAAAATTCTATCCCTGGTGTTTAGTGGCCCCCCACCCACTCAGGGAGTGCCTACCAGTGCCACCACACCGCCCCCATCCCAAACTCATCCCCACCGGGCCACCAGCACAGCCAGCAGCCCAACTGAGCGTTTAATGAATGAGCGTGTGCTTGTACAGACACGTGCTCATTCACTGACAGTTATTTTAAGGACTTTTTAAAGGGAGTCCACAATGCCATTCCCATCATGTCCCCCTGCCAGTGACTGTAGAAGCCCGTCTCCTTCTCTACTCCCTTTAAAAAGTCCTTAAAATGACTGTGAGCTGTCAATGAATGAGCGCGTGCTTGTACAAGCATTTGCTCATTCATTAAATGCTCAATTGGGCTGCCGGCCATGGAAGTGAGAGGAGGACTGTGCCGGTGGCCCAGTGGGGGGGTGAGATTTGAAGGATGGGAGAGCGGGGTGGTATGGTGTTACTGGTTAGCACTCCCTGATTGGGTAGGGGGGGCACTAGACACCAGGGATTGAATTTTGAAAACATTTATGTTATATTTTGACATTTCCACCGACTGGCCAGTGATCGGCAGGAGTGTGTTGGGGCCTGGGGTGTTTTTCTTTTAATTCCACATATGGCCCATGATCAGCGGTGGGGGACGACAACAGAGATTTACTTTAAAAATAATAATATATTTATATATGTATCTATCTAGCTATATCTATATCTTTTTTTACATTGTGGCTGACTAGCCAGCCATGGTGGGGAGGGAGTAGCTGACAATCAGCAGGGTGGAGGTAACATTACACACCAGGGATTTGACTTCTTCTTGCTTGGGGGGGGGTTAAGTGCAATTTGCACATAAAAACTCCAAAAGAAAGGTACAATAAAAAAATGTGAATTTTCAGCAAGAGCCGCAATTTCCCGAAATGATCTGCGGAAGCGAAATTTGCGACTTTGCTAGAAATTCACTGGTAGAATTATACTTTGCTGCATCCCTACCTGGGCCTAAGGGCAAACAATCCTCTGATTATGCCAGAGAAAATAGGGCTTCCATCTGAAAGTGGCTATTGATTTATAAACAATAGCCAGGACAAGCCAGATGCATGCTGCAGAACTGTATGCCATGCAAACAAAGAAAAGTGTACATCTAGATTGCATCCACGACCTTGATTGGGATAAACTGTTTTTTAGAAGCAGGGGCAGGCCATAGATCAAAGTAATGTCCATCTGGTGATATAAGAGAACTCGACTATCTGCCAGGATCCCTGGCTTCTCCCTTGTAATCCCCGATTTCACACTCTTTTACCAGTACTGCGGAAAGTGAGGTGGTGGCGTCACCCTCAACGTCCACCACTGCATCTCCTGCTCCATCTCCTTTCACAAATCCCATCCTGGCTCCCATGAGCTTCTCATCACCCTCCTATCCCTGCCCTCCTCTCTTCCTCCCTATCTACATCAGCGTTCTCTATGCCACCCCAGACTTGCCCCAGACTCCCTCATTACAAGTATATCCTCAGTAGTCTCCATCATGTCAGATGGTGAGCTTATCATGATGGGGGATTTCAACTTAGATTGGCTCTTCCCCTCCTCATTGTCTTCCATCCTCAAGATCGAGTCTTTTAACCTCATACAGTTGCTGTTCGAACATATATACAAACATACTAATCTGCCAGCAGAAACAGATCACCAGGTCTATCAAAGTCTGCCAGAGTGTGTAGCTAGCCCTCTAGATTGCAGCTGCCCCAACCCCCTCCTCATCTGTCATTCCCATGATGGCCTCAGCCCCCCCACCCAGACCCTCCCTCATGCTCTGTCCCATGCCCTCTTAAAACTTCCTTCTGTCTTACGATACCACCCCCCTCTGGTAGCGCTTTCTATTTAGACACCACCCTCTCCATGAAGTACTGCCTCCTCATCTCCCTCCTAAATCTTCCGCCCTCCAATCTTAGTCCATGTCCCTTCATGTCCCTACCCTTCCTCAGTTTAAACACCCCCTCAGTACTAGCTTTGTTTATCCCCCTCAAACACTTGACCATTTTAATCTTATCCCCCATCCCTCCTCTCCTCCAATGTGTACATATTCAGCTCATTCAGCCTGTCTTCATAGGACTTGCCCTCCATCCCCTGTAACATTTTTGTTGCCCTCCGTTGCACACCTTCCAGTAAATTAATATCCCTCTTCAGATACGGCTGCCAGTATTGCACATAGAACTCCAAGTGCGGCCTGACCAAAGATCTGTAGAGGGGCAGGATCATCTCCCAATGCCTGCATGAGAAACCCCTTGCGAAACAGCCCAGCATCCTGTTCGCCTTAGCTGCTGCTTTCCTGTATTGGGCAGAGTTGTTCATGCTCCCTGTTACCAACACCCCTAGGTCCTTCTCTTTCTTAGTGATCTGCAGTCTCACCCCTCCCAATCATTAGTCTTTCCTTGGGTTCTTTGCCCCAACGTGCATAACCTTGCACTTTTTTGCACTGAATCCCAGCTGCCACTTCTCTGACCATACCGCCAGTTTGGTTAGGTCCCCTTGTTGTTGTTTCCATCCATCCTCTTTGTCCACCACTGCCCCCACTTTGGTATCATCTGCGAACAGACTAACCCTGCTTCCAACTCCATATGCAATATCTGAGATAAAGAGCCCAAATAGCACTGGCCCAGCACCAAGCCCTGTGACACACCGCTCATCCCCAGTCTATGTGTTGAGAGCTCCCCCCCACTACCACCTGTTGCAACCTCCCCTGCAGCTAGTTCCTTATCCAGTTTGTCAGCGTTGTCCCCACCCCACAGCAATCAGCTTTCCCCCAGCCTCCCATGAGGCACTGAATTGAAGGCCTTGCTGAAGTCCAAGTACAGGACATCTACAGCATGACCCATATCCATCTCTCTTGTTACCCAGTCGTAATATTCTATTAGATTGGTCTGACAAGACCTCCCCAGAGACTCACCCATGCTGCCATCCATCTTGGAGGTCATTGCCCTCAAGGAATGACATCAGCCTCTCCTTCAGTATCATCTCCATAAGTTTACCCACTATGGAAGTGAGACTGACAGGCCGATAATTTCCTGCCTCATCCCTACGGCCACTCTTGTGTATGGGCACCACATGGGCCACCCTCCAGTCCTGAGGCACTCATCATGTGTCTAGGGAGGTGCTGAAAAGGTCCACCAGCAGCTTGCCAGCACCTCTGCTATCTCCCTCAGCACCCTGGGGTGGATGCCATCAGGACCTGATGCCTTGTCCACCCTTAATGCCCTCAGACCCTCTAGTACTCTACTCCCCTCAATTATTCCATCCATCATCTCCTCCCCACCACCCCCACCCTCCCAGTCCATGGTGCTAGTGGACAATGCTTCTCCTTTGTGAAAACTGAGCAAAAGTAGTCATTTAGTACTTCTGCTTGTTCCTCTCCCTTTTCCACCCACTCCCCTTCCCACTATACAGTCTCTGAACTTCCTCTTTTCCCTGACATATCTAAAAAAAAAGTCCTTCTCTCCTCCTTTGATGCCCTGCACTAACCTTAGCTCCCTTGAGGCCTTGGCTACTCTCACTCGCTTGGTCACCTCCTTGGACCAACTCACATAAGCCTCCCTATCCTCTTCCTTTCTCATTCTTCTGAACTTCTGGTGTGCAGCTCTCTTTGCCCTCACCCCACTCTATCACTTCTCTGTTCAGCCAGCATGGTTTCTTGGCTCTGCACTTCTTGCTTTTAGACCTGGTGCAAGCTTCTGTAGCCTTTGTTAGCCCAGTTTTAATAATTTCCCGTGTTTGCTGTGCATCCATCTCTGGCCTAATACCCTGAGGTCTCCCTTGCAGTATTTCTCTCATCCTCCCGAAGTCCACCCTCCTCAAATCCACCACCTTTGTTACTCTGCCTCCAGACTCCCTGCCCAACTTGAGAGTGAACCACACTGTTTGGTGGTCACTACCAGTTGGTGGGTCTTCTGCCTTTATTTCCCTCACTGCCTCCCCATTTGATAGCACCAAGTCCAGCGTGTTGCCTAGTTGTGTTGGCCCACTGACCAGCTTTGTCAGGAGACTATCCGGGATCATGTCCAGGAGCACCTGCCCCCTGGCACTGGGGGTGACGGGGTGCTCCCATCTACCCCTGGCAGACTGAAATCCCCCACAATCACCACACTCCCCTTTCTACACACCCTCCTTATTTGCTCTACTAACTCTCTGTCCAGTTCGACTGATTGGGTTGGTGGTCTGTACACCACCCCCAGCCTCATCTTTCTACCCTTGGAGTCCAGAAGCTGCATCCATAGTGCCTCTGTCCTCCCTTCCCTCCTCTTGTCCCTTGTACATCTGATCCCTTCCCTCACATAGAGTTCTACCCCACCCCCTCTCCCAACCCCCCCGGTCTTTCCTGTAAATTTTATACTCCAGGATTGCCAGATCCCAATCATGGTACTGGGTGACCCAAGTCTCAGTCACTGCAGCGACATCCATACTCCCCTCCGCAAGGGAGTGCCTGAAGCTTCGCTGTGTTATTACCAAGGCCCCTAGAATTCTGCAGCCGCAGAATTTTGCGCAGAACTTCCAACCTACTGCAGAACTTCTGCAATGCCGCAGAAGTCACTGTCCTTGGTGATTTTTTATTTCCATTTATCCACAGAACCTGGTTCCCTTCCCCTCTTTTTCTATCCAAAACCCCCTCTGTCCTCAGAATGGGATGTTAATCAGTGCTATAATATCATGCATTAGCTAATGAAATGGCTGCATTCTGCCACAGAAATGAATAGTCACTTATCTACCATAACTCTCACTACCAAAGGTGGTTTCACAGAACATCAGGTATGATGATATTTGTTCAACCTGCACTACAGCCTAATACAATTTTCAGTCTTGCATTATTACACTAGGGCCAACTTAAACAAAACCGTGACAATAGCATAGACCTGTTAAGTCCATACCTTACTTTGTACAAACTTATTTGTGCCTTTAAGGTATAGAAATACCATCTGAAATGAATAACTAGTAAAATGAATTAACCTGTCATTTTTAAGAAAAATAAGTAATTATGCCCAGAAAAGTGGAATATAATAATGTGTAGACCTGTTGAAAGAATAGACCTGTTAACCTATTAAAGGAGGCAGTATAGCACAGTGGTTTAAGGCTCTGAGCTGCAAACCTGGAGACCTGGGTTTGAAACCCACAGCCCCCACCTGCATACTGTGTGACCCTGAGCAAGTCACTTAACTTCCTTGTGCTCCCAGGTCACACCTGTAAACAAGCTTTCAGCTTAGTACATCTCTCCTGGTTAAATAACACCAACAAAAAAAACAATTGGACTGCACACATTTTTGCCAGGGTTACTGATTACATATTGCTATTGAGTGACAGAATCACCTAAACATTATGGAGAAATGTTGTGTGCATCGCCAGCTGTTAGGCCAGAGGGTAGCATGTTGTGTTCCTGTGCCGGCAACTCAGGTTCAAAGACAAGCTCCGGGAGCTGGCTTGGCAACACAAGGATTGGGGGAGCACACCACTGCTCTGAGCCTGGGAAGGTATGGAGCAATGTTCTGTCACATGGGGGACACACTGTAATGTGCTGGAGAGCTTTATCTCACAGTGGGTTCACATGCATGTCATGGCCTGATGGTGTTATGTAGTGTGTCTGGGGAAGCGGGTTGGCATGAAAAATGAGTTTTGCAATATCTCCTCTTTTCTGTATATTCCATTTCAAAAGGGACCTTTATGAATGAGGATACAATTTGATTAAAATTTATATATATATATATATATATATATATATATATATATATATATATATATATATAGTATCTCTCACTATATACACACACACACATATACATACACACCACACACACATATTTGCATGTATGTTAGTATGTTACAGACTGCATATCAATATATAAGTGATACACAGTGAGGACCTTGTGATTGGTATAGACAGCATGAGTATAGAAATACCTTATTTATCACATAAGGTCCCCTCTGTGCATTTCATTTATGCAATAGGCTAGGACCTTAGGTGATATAGATATATATTTATATATAAATATATATATATATTTTTTTTTGCTTTTTTAGGCATAAAATTATTTTTATAAGTCTGTTACTTTTTGAACTAGTGTTACTGTGCTTTCCCCCATCCTGATTGCTATAAGCATTGCCATGGACGTGAAGTCAGGATAACAAGCTGACATTGTGATGTGATAGTTCGTAAGTGCCACAGAACTGCTGCAGAAATTACAAAGCACCACCGCAGAAGTTCTGTGGCAAATTGAAATCTTGCCGCAGAACTTGGTCCCATTGTGAAACAGAAAAATAGGGGCCTTGGTTATTACTCAGGTTCCTTGCATTCAGGGAGACCATCTTCCACCCATTCCCATCTGTCCTCCTCCCCCTCAGCTCCTAAGTCTGCCCCCCTTCTCTCAGTGATCCCCTTCCCTTACCCTCAACATTATCAAGGTGGGACAGTGTGTTTTGCACTCTAACCTGGTGACCCTGCGTGCTAGCTGTGCAGTCGCCTCCCTCCCACCTAGTTTAAATGCCCTCTTGAAACAATATAATCCTCTAATTTGCTCTTTAACACCCCCCCTTACCTGCCACATTCAGGTGCAAACTGTCCCTTGCGTACAGTTTTCTGTTGGTCCCTGTATCTCCCCATCCTCCTACCAACCCATACCCTTGTGCTTTACACCAGTCTGTCAGCCAGGAGTTGAACTCCACTATCCTTTCCTTTCTTGCTCTGCTCACCCTTGGGACTGGTAGCACCTCTGAGAATGCCATGGACCTCCCTATTTCCAAGCATAGCTTCCCCAGTTCCTCAAACCTCTCCCATACAAACTCCACCGTGCAGCTCCCAGGTCATTCATGCCCACCTGTACCACCACGTGAGGTTCCTGCCATCTTCCCCCTAATACACTGCTTCAGAGCCTGCCTTGCCTTGTATGCTGTCAGGCCCGGGACAGGTTCCACCCAAATCCAACTGTGTCTTTCATCCCTACCCCCACCTGATTCCTTTCAGGATAGACTCTCCTATAAGTATAACTACCCCCCTTCCACACTCCCCTTCTGGCTGCACCCTCCTCCCCCTTCCCATGGCCTTTGTTCCTTCCTTGTCCCATAATTTCTCAAGCTGTTCTTCTTACTCCTTCTCCCCTTCCCTCCCTCTTGTTCAGCTTCCTGTTCACACTTGCGCCCTCTCTCCTAAGCATCTGTTCTCCCCTGTGGTCTACCCCATCCCCCTATACACATGTCCCCTTCCTCCTGGGTGCTCCCTCCTGTGGTTGCTATGGCATCGCCCCCTCTCCCCAATGTACTAATGTCTCCCTCTGTGTCACTGACCCCTGTACCCACCTCTTCCCCTCTCCCAAGAATCTCACTCCCCCCTTCTACTTCAGTTGCCAGTACCTCGTAACTGTTGCATGACTGCAGTCCCCACCCCCATTCCCTGCAACATCCTCACTCCTGTTCTATATATTTCTCATTGGCATCCTCTCCCTCCCCTTGTGCTTACCTACCCCACCCTCTCTGACCATGTTCCTCAACCTCCTTATTTCCACCTCCATCCACTGGATCTCTGCCTGTAGGTCTCTTATCCTTTGACAAACAGGACACTCCTGTAGCCTCCATAATGTGCCCATCGAGATTGCTGACCCACATCCATTGCAGATTACTAGCCTATCTTTTTCGCCCCGCCCCTGAGCCTGCCCCCTCACTCTCTTGGCCTCACCACCTTCATCCTGCTGACCGCCCCCATTCTCTATGTCTCTGGTGTCCGCATCTCCCCTATGTGCCACACCTCCTATCACTGTCATAATACTCGGCCACAAAATGTACTGTGCCTTGCTTTGAAGCCACCCACTACAACCTTCACTCCCCAGTCACTCCCTCATTGACTGGATTCTCTCATCGCACCCTCATTGCATCATTGCTACTGGCGTACTCCCAGATGCCTTTAGCAACCACTGCATAACCCCTGCATAAGACAGTTACACTTCCCACACTTAGCCTCCAAGTACATCTCCATCTGATTGCTTCAAACCATAGACTCCACCACCCTCCATCATGATGTAGTAGCGGCTAACTGCCACCTGTCTTCCACCACTGATGTCAACTCCTGTCTCAAACACTTCATCACCACCCCTATCCAGATCTGGGACAGTCAGGCCCCTCTAAAAAAAGTCAGAGTCAAATGATATCACCATCCCTGGATAACAACAGACACCCTTTCCATGTTCAAATCTAGGGATAGAGCCTGGACTCACTTTAAATCCTCCCAATCACTCTCCAACTTACAGCACTACAAAAGCCTCAGGAATGCTTGCACTAAATCCATTTGTCCCACTAAATCTGACTACTCTAAACAACATTTGCACACCAACTCCAACTCGCCTGCCTCTTTTTGGAAAGTGATCCACTCCCTCATAGATCCTCAAGCACACTCGTCCTCCCCGATCTTAAAGACTAATGGTCCTCCTGTCTCTGAACAAGCTTTTCACCACCTGTGCTCTCCCCAACCACACTCTGCCTCCTGCCTGTGCCACTTACCTTTACCCACACCTGATGGCTACTACTTCCCTCTGGTTACTGCACTGGAAGTCCTCTGGGCACTGAATTCACTTGATCTAACTAAGTCCGTCCCGGACAGTATCCACCCAAAACTACTCTGCCTATCTGCCTCGGCTATAGCCATTCCACTTACACATCTCCTCAATCTCTCCTTCTCCACTAGCACAGTAACTAAAAACTAAAAAATTAACAAAGTACTACTCCACAAAAAGGTGATCCAACGTCTCCTGGAAATTTCTGGCCCATCTCTCTTCTCCCTTCACTTGCTAAGCTAGAGGAATCCCTTATCTACTCGAGACTCTCAGATTTCCCAGCCTCATCTGGAGTTCTCACCTCCTTACAGCTGTGATTAGGGAAACACCATTCTACCATATTCTCCCATCTGTGAGTCACCAGCCCCATCATCTCAGTCACGGACTGAGGTCACATTACTGCCACAATCTTTATTGACCTGGCAAAGGCCTTTGATTCTGTCTCACATCAACTCCTACTAAAAAAGCTACACACAGCTGACCTAGCAACCTCTGCCTCAAACTGGTTTAGATCTTATCTCCTGGACAGGCAGCAGTCAGTTCTAATGGACAACTCCTCCTCCATCCCTCTCTCTATCCTGGCTGGTGTTTCCCAAGGATCAATCCTAGGCCCTATTCTATTCTCTCTGTTCATTAACGGTCTCCCCTCCACAAACTCAAGAATATGTACACAGATGACAACATCATCTTTGCCTCCATGCCTTCCCCAGCTGATGTGCAAGTCCCTCTCAGTAAGACTTTAGCAATGTCTTAGCCTGGTTCCAAGCCAACGACTTAAAAGTAAACATCAAGAAAATGGTTTCAATGACTTTTGGCTCAGCTGAGAAACTTGCCAGACTTCCCATCCTACTAGTGTTTTATACCCATGAAGGCAACTCTCTTGATGCATTTCCAGCCTTCAAATGCCGTGAGTCTAGCTTGACAGCCACCTTAACTTCTCCATCTATGTTGATGCCATAATATCTAAACTCCACCCTAAACATGGCATCCTTTATCAAAATTAAGACACTCTCTCCCTAACCACTCCATGTGAGTTGATCTCCAAAATGATACTCCCCAGCTTCGATTACACTGATATAGTCTATTGCACTGCCCCTGCTATCTACATCTCCACACTCGACACTCTGCTAAACTCCTACTGCCATTCTGCCACCAGTGCCCCGACCCGTACCCACCGCTGCTCCCTCTATTCTGCTCTCTCCACCTCATCTCATTCCCGCAGTAGGCATCTCCACTTCTTGTCTTTCATTGCCAAATTCTGGTTTGGGTTGCTTACCACTCTTCATCTCCTCAGTTCTTTTCCCTGATAACTATCCCTCCTATGCACTGCACGCCTGGGTCTCACGCTCTTTCTACATTCCCATTCCCAACTTTACAGCTGGTTTGTCCGACTTCTCCCATCACCTCCCTCTCCCTTGGAATCACCTCCCACAATATCTCAGAAAGGCAACAACTTTCTACACCATTACAAGACTTATTATACTGTGCCCCTTCTCCCCTGTTCCTAGCCCACCCCCTCTACTGTGTTACCCCCCTCCTTAGCCTCCCCTTAGATTATTGGCAAAGCCACCAGCTCCCTGGAATGTCCTTCATAGCTCTTGCTTTATATTCTCAACAACTGATTATGGTTATCCAAGATCTTATAAATTGTCTGTAACCTATTTTAACTTCGGTTATAAAATGCGTTATCTGCTGCATAGAATTACACTAAACTTTTGTAGTAAAACATGCATATTGTCAGAGTCTGTTTCTCCCACTGCCTGTGCTGCTTCTACTGTTATACTAAGCTATAGTCCTTCTGTTGTATAAATATATTTGTACTCCCTGAAATCCTGGCTTTGTACTTGTACCCATTACCCCAGATTGCACCTGGAAACACACCTATACCCTGTGTGACTTTCCTGGTAACCACAAGTTTAAATAAAGAAACTAAATAAAATAAAGAGAAGAATGTCAGAGGATGCAAGCTGAGGAGTCTGCCTGGTGGGGATCCTTTTCTGCCTGACTTTGTTTATAAAAAGTACCATGGAAATTGATTTGACAACTTCTTTAGATTAGTATATGCTGCGACTCAAGAGATCCCAGTTGGTGGTAAGATTATGCAAGTAATTTAAAATCTAGATTATAATTTATTAAACTTATTTGGTCTGTATTCTGTCTATGCAATGTGTTATTTTCATGTCTATAGTGTCACTGTATTCTCCATAGATTTTAGTATGTATAATCCTGTACCATATGAGGATAATGTATGGTCAGCTATTGAGCTAGTAAGGTTGCCATGATAACCATATATACCTCAGAAGTGAAACTTGATAAGTTCTGGGTGACATGGCTACCTCAAGATGGTAACACATGCTTTTGCTGGAGATAGGGGACCATACATTGTCTTGTATAGTGTATGGTCCACATAAACATAAATAAAAAGTGCCAAGATACCTACTTTTCCATTTTTTTCCCCAATGCTGTCTTCTGGGTCCAGCTCTCACCGCTGCGGCTGGTCCTTGAAGACCAGTGGTTCGCATAACATGCATGTGCAAATGCATTCCATGTTGCTATACCATCGATGTGATGTACTCACGATGGTACAACATCTTAACATCACATTGATAGTACGACAATGATGTGAATCAATTGAATTTAGTTAATTACATTTTACCATATATTATATATTATTTTTATATACTTTGTGCTCTATGACTATACTTTTAAGGGCATAGATAACCTGGTGTAATTGGCAAATGCATGATTCACTTCGAAAGAGGCAAGCTATTAATCTGTGCAAAGTACACCTGAGCCTAGCACAACACAGGTGAAAGAGTGTTCCTAGCTGCGATTATAAGGGTTAGATTTTTTGCCCTGGGAAAGGCTATTGTACTGTGAGAGCAGTGGCTAGATGTGGGATGCAAACCTAAAGGTAAGAATCAATCTGGTAGGTGACAGAATACTGAGGTGCCTACTCAGGAGGCTCAAGGGTAATGAAAAGCTAGTAGTACAGAGAGGACTGATCTAGGAGGATCAGTCTGTGACATTGCTACTGCCCTTTTTGTGCACTCTTGTGTCTCCTGTTATGCTATTTGATGAATTGGGACCCCCTGCTGTTTTTCCTACTACATTACTACTGCTGTGGTGATGTAAGTTGAAATTCTCCTAGGTCATGCCTGAAAATAGGAGCATGTGTGCATTGTACAGTATATCTTCCCTAGTACCAAAAACAAATATATATTTTAGCTGTATGGCCAATATCCTCCAGGATAACCCATGTTCCAGTGCATTTGCTCTGGGGTACTTTTGTAGTTCTCTTCTCTCTCTCTTCTTTGGGTGGCCCATGACCCAAATAAATAAGATCCCCTATATGGTGGCTGGCTCCCTCTCCCTGGGCAGAGATACAGATATGGAACACTGATGAGTCCTAATGAGGATGAAACAGGTGTCTGTTTCTGTTTTTCTCAGCCTTTGCTGATTGTATTGTGAGGCCTTCTGGCACCATGCAATTCTGCCTGAAGTTAAGCCAGTCCAAATTAACTCATGGGCATAGCACATATTTCCCATGATGTTTGCGTTTCAATGGTATGTATAATTTGTGTTTTCTTTATGATTTGGCTGTATGGCCAATATCCTTTGGGATAACCCATGCCCCACTGCATATGCTCTGGGGTTCTTTTGTAGTTCTCTTCTCTCTCTACTTTGGGCTGCCCATGACCCAAACAAATAAGACCCCTATACGGTGGCTGGCTCCCTCTCCCTGGGCTGAGATACAGATTTGGCACACTGATGAGTCCAAATGAGGTTGCAACATGTGTCTGTATCTGCCGTTTTCAGCCTTTGCTGATTGTATTGTGAGGCCTTCTGGCACCATGCAATTCTGCTTAAAGTTGAGCAAGTCGAAATTAATTCATGGGCATTTGCATATACAGTACTTCCCATGATGCTTTGCATTATTGGGGCATGTGCTATTTGTGTGTGTGTGTGTGTGTGTGTGTGTGTGTGTGTGTGTGTGTAATATAACATACATATTATTGCATGCAATAGTAAAACTGGAGACTTTTGTTAGATTGTAAACTAAGCATAAGAATGTCGTACTTGGGAGTGGGGAGATAACTCCTCTCATGCTGACCTGTTCTTTAAATATCAGATAGAGGAAACAGTAAAACAACTAGAGACAAAGGGCAATGCCGGTGGGCTCGGTGATGTGAATTAGAGGAAGCAAACCTGTTTAAATACATAATTATCTGTGCAACTTATTTTTGAGAGACATGATATTGGCATAAAGGTCAACCAGCTTCATGTCTATGACAGTCTGGAAAAGTCCAACATGCGGGGGCAGCATCCCAGCACACCACTTTATCTCTTGAGAGAAGGGGACTTGAACATAAAGGTGTGGACTGTTGCTCTGAAATCATGAGAGACAGTGAACCTATGTTGGACAATTCACAGACCAAAGATTCTATTTCATAATGGGGTAAGTCAGTCAGGTCTGATATTGTAACACACGATCTGTTATTATCAATTGCTGAGTGATCTATTAAGAAATGATGTCATGTACGGAAAATTTAGTTTATGAAACTTGTGTGTTAAGTTCTAAGCTACTTGCTGGCCCGATGGCGCTGAGGGTTGAGGCACTAGATGCCACACCTCATGCCATGCTGGTAACCCAGGTTCGGGAATGGACTCGGGCTGTTGGGGGTCAGCAGGGGTAGGAGAGGATTGAGCATCCAGAGGACAGTTCTCCTCTCCTGTGAAGGGGGAGCTAGTGCTCTTCACTGCTCTAGCACCCTCTGGTGGAGGCTGGGAGACTGCAGCACATCGAGGGGCATAGATTAGGGGTATGGGAGTGGTGGTGGATGACCTGCTAGTGGGTGCAGGAGCATGTCCATGCAGCGCTGGATGTCACTGCATGTCCACGCTCCCGGGACCAACTAAGGAAAAAAACCCTGCCTCAGGGGAAGGCGAAGGTGGGATCAGTAGACTCAGTCCCATGCCCAATGTCCATTCTCCCTCCTCCTTCCAATCACTACTCTGGATTCTAGACAGAGCGCTGGTTAGGAGATGGCAGCCCTGCCTCAGGGGCTTCAGAGGTGGGGGGGGAGTGAGCAGCTGGTCAAGGTAGGAGGGAGATCCAGCCGAACGGGAGTGCAGAGGTGGAGGCTTCAAATGGGCAGCAGCACCGAGTTCTGAGCATCTTCACTGGAGAGAGGCCACTGAGGTAGTAGCAATAAACAGAGTTCAGAAAAAAAAAGTTCTAAGCTACTTTAGGGCTTATTTTAACATTTTTATGTATGTTCTCTATATTTGCATATTCATACGCTCCCTGTTATCTACATAATTACATATTTTATACTCTCTGTTCTCTCCAAAGTTACCTATTCCAGAACTTCCATTTCTTTCTATGCTCATCTATTCCTGCACTTCCTTTTCTCTCCATACTTACCAATTTCTGCACTTCCTTTTCTTTCCATACTTACCTATTCCTGCACTTCCATTTCACTCCATGGCTACCTGTTACTGCACTTCTTTTTCTCTCCATACATACCTATTTCTGCACTTAAATTTCTCTCCATAGCTACCTATTTCTACACTTTCTTTTCTCGCAATACTTACCTATTCCTGCACCTTCCCGTTCTCTCCATGATTATTCCATGGGAAATAATCAAAACTGCCATCACAGAAGCTTTTTGTGAAGCAAATAACCATGTTTCACAGGAGCAAAAATAACACATATTACACAAATGGCAAAAAATATATTGCACAAAAGTAATGAGAAAAAGCTAGTAATAGTCCATGCTGGAGCAAATAATGTTCTACACCAAAATCCCCAGGAGGTTAAGCAAGAATTTGTTAATTTAACCAATAAAATGACGGACCTGGACTGTTAACTAATTATTTCAGAAATGTTACCTATTGCAAGGGCAACATATCAACAGACGTAAAATAAAATGCATAAATAATTGGGTAAGACAGTGGTGTACAAAGCAATCAATTGAGTGCATAACTCACTGGGAGGAATTCTCTGACAAAAAATTACTTTACAGTAGAGATGGGCTTCACTTAAGTAGATATGGAAGACAGCTCCTAGGAGAGAGTTTAGAAAAATCCATCTCGAGGCATTTAAACTAGGTACGGGGGGTGGAGTCTAAACATGTTACATCTAAAATATTAAACCAGCATGACTTATTTAAACAAGTTTACCCAGTATCTAAGTGCATCCAAGAACCTAGTAGTAAAACTAATATGAGAACAAATAAAAATAGACATAATCAAAACTTAAATGAAACACAAAATAAAAAAGAACTAAAAATCCTGCTACTAAATGCAAGAAGCCTCCCAAATAAAACTGATGAATTAAAATACACCCCTACCACAAAATAAATTGATATTTGTGGAGTAATGCAAACTTGGTTTACAGATAATGAATGGAACATTGACATTCCAGGTTTTACAACCTTTCAAAAGAATAGGAAAAATAAGAAAGGTGGTGGGGTTGCATTATACATAGCAGATTATCTTAAGGGATGTCCATTTTTTCCATATCAATTCAATACAGAAATGATATGGGTAAAAATACAACCAAATAGTAATATCACAACAATTGGACTTGCCTATCATTCTCCAACTTGGAATCAGTAGAAAATCAACTGTTCCTTGATGAACTAGAGAATATGCCTGATAGGCCTGCTTACATCACAGGTGTCACTAGTCAATCAATTGATTCTGGGTGGGGCTTGTATAACTGTTCTGTTTAGGCATACTACACAGAGTAAAGTCAGTCAGAGGACCTGCCTGTTCCTTTCGGAAGCTGAGAAATTGGCTATACTGCAGAGAACAAACTAGAACGCATTTGAGGAACTGGTAACTTGGTAAAACATAATATTGTAGGGGACTAGGAAGGTAAGCTACACTTTCTACAGAAAGCTTCATTATTTTCTTATTGGCATTAAGAATTGCAGGATTCCATTAAAGTGTAGTAATTTTATAACCAGAGGGGTTGTAATACAACTGAAGTTGCTTGATTTCTGTGCTAGACACATAGGATTTGGAAGGATATTTGTGCAATATTTTGGAAGTGTCCTGCTGGATGAACAGTGAGTTTGTTTTTATCCCTGGACTCAGTAGAGTGGTTTGTGTAGGAGCAGTGGTCTAGTACATTGTGGTATTGGTTGACTTACTATAAAGGGCAGTACTCACCAGGGTGGTGGAGCAGTGGTGTAATTGATTGTTTCTAACAGTCACCAGTGATTATGGCCTACCCATCCTCTACACAAATCATATGTCGGTCTGGCAAATCAAGGTTCCTCTTTGATGACACCCTCATTGGAGACCAAGAAGAATGCTGGGGACATCCACAAGGGAGACCCATAAAAGAGTGGCAAGGGACAACACAAGGGAAAGAAACAGCTTCTGATAGGGGACTCAATTGTTAGGGGTGTAGACCTGGGGAAGGGGGAAGAGAGGGAAGTAAGGCGCCTGCCTGGTGCCATGGCTTGGAGGGACAGGAAGCGAATCCTCAGGATTGCAGAAGCAGCATCACAGGAGAGGAAACTAGATATCATTGTACACCTCGGGACAAATGACCTAGCTAAGCATGAGATCAGTGTAGTGCAGGATGAATTTGTGGAGTTGGGGAGGGGCCTCAGACAGGTAGCAAGCATGGTAACCTTCTCAGAGGTGCTGCCAGTCCATGGCAGGCGTGAGGCTAGGGTACTGCACACCATGCAGTTTAATGAATGGTTGCAAAATTGGTGCAGAGCACAGGGCTTTGGCTTCATTGGGGACTGGGGGTCCACCTGGAGAGATGAAGGTCTATACTGACATGATGGTCTGCATCTGTCCAGGAAGGGAAACACGCTCCTAGGTGACAGGTTTAAAGGCTTCCTTGGCAAGCTTTTAAACTAGCTAAGGGGGGAGGTGCTGATAGGAAACGGAAAGTTCAACCTCCCCCAAAGCATGGCAGGTAGTAGGGTAAACACTGCGGTACAGAGCTTGACAGAGGGCAGGACAGGAGTAAATGGAAAAATGGACAAGGGCAACAAGAGCAGGGATGGGGTAAAAAAGGATAAAGCCAACATTAAATGGAGGGCAATGAGTACCAATGCCTGTAGTCTTGAAACAAGCTTCCAGAGCTAGTAGCCCTGATGGAAGTGGAACACTTGGATATTGTGGCAGTCACAAAAACATGGTACATGGAGAACCATGACTGGAATGTCAACATACCAGGGTACACAATCTACAGAAGGGACGAAGGTAAAAGAGGAGGTGGAGTAGCTCTCTACATAAGGGAAGGGATCAAAGTAACAGAACTAAAAAGTAAAGAGGGAGGACAAGAGGAACTCTGGGTCACATTGGAGACAGGGAATGGCATCACAATCCGCACAGGGGTTGTATACAGACCCCTGTCTCAAGGGGAGGAAATGGACAAGAAAATGATAGAGGGCATTCTCAAAATGGCTGAAAAAGGGGAGATACTATTGATGGGGGACCTGAATATGCCATATGTTAACTGGGCAACATGGACTGCAGCCACATCCAAGAGCAGGGTCATTCTTGATGCCCTACAGGGAGCATGCCTTAGACAGCTAGTGGTGGAACCCACTTGGGAGGGAGCAATATTAGACCTGGTACTCTCAAATGGAGAGAGATCACAAACTTAGAAGTCAGTAGACACCTGGGAACAAGCGACCACTGCACAGTGTGCTTACAATAAACACAACCATGGAGACAAGCCATACAAATACAAGGATACTGGACTTTAGAAGGGCTGACTTTGGCAAAATGGGTGAATACCTGAGGAATGCATTAGCAAATGGCCAGAAAGGAGGGGTGGAAGAACAATGGAGAAAAATCAAAACTGCCATGATGGAGACAACAAGCCTTTGTGTGAAACAAATAAAGAAAACAGAGCGGAATAAAAAACCACTATGGCTCTCAAAAGAAGTGTCAGGGAAGGTTAAGGAGAAAAAGGCTGCATTCAGAAAGTATAAGGAATCACAGACAGAGTACGACAGGGAACTGTATCAATTAAAGCAGAAAGAAGTGGGGAAGGCAGTCAGAAAAGCAAAGGCCCACGAGGAAAGGATAGCCAACTCAGTTAAGAAGGGGATAAAACCTTTATAGGTACATTAGGGAACATAGAAAGGTTAAGAGAGGATAGGAAGATTAATAAAGGAGAGGGAAGTGGGCAGGGGAGACAGTGAAAAGGCAGAGATAATGAATGAATACTTTTGCTCAGTATTCACAAAAGAAGAAGAGGAGGAGTTACCTAAACCAAACAGTAGAAGCACTCTGGATAGTGGGGTTGATACCAGTCCATTTAAAGAAGAAAGAGTACTGAAAGAACTTCTAAAACTCAAGGTGGACAAAGCAATAGGGCCTGTGAGATTCACCCTAGAATCCTAAAAGAGCTAAGGAGGACCTAGTGACACCACTAACCACACTTTTAACAAATCATGGGAAGATGGGGTGGTACCTGAGGACTGGAGGAGGGCAGATGTGATTCCCCTTCACAAAAGTGGGAGCAAGGCAGAAGCAGGAAACTACAGACCTGTTAGTTTGACCTCAGTGGTGGGGAAAATGATGGAATCACTTCTAAAAGAAAGAATTGTTGTGTACCTAGAGGCCAGCAGGGCACTGGATCCAAAGCAGCATGGATTCACAGCAGAAAGGTTATGTTAGAGAAATCTAATCGATTTCTTTGACTGGGTGACCAAAGTAATAGACCAGGGAGGGGCTGTGGATACGGCCTACCTAGACTTTAGCAAGGCATTTGACACAGTCTCGCACAAAAGATTAATAATCAAGTTAGCCAGCCTGGGAGTGGGTCCCAGGGTGGTAGCCTGGGTAGAAAACTGGCTGCACAACAGGACACAGAAGGTAATAGTGAATGGAACACATTCTGAAGAAAGGGGTGTTACTAGTGGAGTACCTCAAGGCTCAGTACTGGGTCCAGTCCTTTTTAACGTCTTTATAGGTGACATTGCAGAGGGTCTGGAAGGAAAGGTATGCCTCTTTGTGGATGACACAAAGATCTGTAACAGAGTTGATACACAAAGGGGGGTAGAAAGGATGAGAAGGGACTTGGCAAGGTTAGAGGAATGGTCAGACATATGGCAACTTAGATTCAATGCAAAGAAGTGCAAAGTAATGCACCTGGGAAATAAAAATCCAGGAGAGGAGTACACAATAGCAGGGGAGGTACTAACAACAACAATAATGGAAAGGGATCTGGGTGTAGTCATATCAGATGACCCAAAGGTGGGTATGCAATGTGAGAAGTCAGTAGGAAAGCCAGGGAATACTGGGATGCATAGGGAGGGCATCACAAGTAGAAAAAGGAAGTGGTTATCCTCTATACAGACAGTTGGTGAGACCCCATCTGGAGTACTCATGCAGTTTTGGAGACCTCATCTACACAAGGACATAGACAGGATGGAAGCAGTCCAGAGGAGGGCAACTAAAATGGTGCAGGGTCTACATCAGAAACCATATGAAGAGAGACTGAGAGAGCTTATATGTATACCCTTGATGAAAGGAGGACAGGGGACATGATAGAAACTTTAAGTACCTCAAGGAATCAACAAAGTCCAGGAGGGTAGCATCTTCAGAAAAAGAGATGTGTAAGGACAAGGGAGCACAATTTAAAGTTAGAGGGATGGCTCAGGGTAATGTGAGGAAATTCTTTTTCACGGAGAGAGTGGTGGACGTATGGAACCGCTTTCCTGGAGAAGTTGTGGGGTCTAAAACAGTGGAGGAATTCAAACATGCATGGGACAGACATAAGGCAATTATAGTGGGGGGTTGCAGGAAATAGGCTGTTGGTTAACTAGAATCTGCAGCTTATCCAGTAGGTAGGGAAATGGGCAGACTGGGAGGGCCAAGTGGTCCTTATCTGCCGTCAAAGTCTATGTTTCTATGTTTCTATATGGCAATTAAAAATGATTTTTTTCCTGATGGGCAATTTTAATTTATCAAATATTACTTGGGTAAATAATAATACCAATGGACAACTTGAAAAAAGATTTATGGAAATTACCCTTCTACATGATTTAGAACAACTAGTTGATCTCCCAACAAGGAATAATAACATATTAGATTTGGTTTTAACCAATATTAAAAATCAATGTTCAACATTACAGATATTACCCCCCCCCCAAATGACAGTGATCACAACATGGTACAGATTAATTTAATCAAAACCATTGACAGAGCTAATGGAATTTCAAAATTCAAAAATGATGTAAAAGCAGACTATGCTAAAATCAGAAATTATCTTCAAAAATGGAACTGGAGAGAGAGTTTAAACAACTGTAGTCTTGAGCAAGCACGGATGAACATAAAAAGAGAAACTGACTACTGTATTACAACATGGGTACTGCTTACAACTAAATACAATAATAATAATCAGAGCCCCACCATGGTGGAATGGTAAAATTAGGAAATTAATTAATAAAATGAAAAGAGCATATTGCAAATATAAAAAGACCAACAACGATGATTATCTCCAAAAATTTAGAGAATTAGCCAAAACAACTAAAAAACAAATTTGTTTGGCAAAAGAAAAGTTAGAACTAAACTTGATAAACAAAACAAGAGATAACAAAAAACATTTTTATAATTATATAGGGTCATTAAAAGGAACAAAAAATGTTACTGGACCACTTATTTCAAATACTGAACTGCTAGTAGACGAGACTGAAATAGCACAAGAACTCAATGAATATTTTGGTAGTGTACTTAAAGTAGACAGTAGTTTTGATCTGTCCGCTCTGAATACAAATGGGTCCTACCATAATTTTTTCAGAATAACAGGTATCAGATGCAATCGGGCAGTTAAAAAATGAATCATCACCAGGTCCAGATGATACAAGTCCATACTTTCTAAAACAAGTCAGCAAAGAACTACAGGGACCATTAACAGTTATGCTTAAAGGAGAACTGTAATTAGCTCAAATTACCCACCCCTGCAAGCCTCACCCCCCAATTAAGGGTTTTGCAAATAAAAGCTCCTTGTTCTGTCACTTTCACTTACTTTAATTTTTTTGAAAAGTCCGTAAAATGGCGCATGCTCCGTAGCTCCATTTACGTGATAAAATGCGAGCGCTGCAATGCTCGGCTCCAATACACTTGTACTGGAGCTGAGCAGTGTGGCACCGCACTTTATCACGAAGTGGAGCAACGGAGCATGCACCATTTTGGTGAACACCAGACTTTTCAAAAATTAAATAAAGTGGAAAGTGACAGAACAAGGAGCTTTAGTTGCAAAACCCTTAATCGGGGGATGAGGCTTGCAGGGGTCGGTGATTTGAGCTAATTACAGTTCCCCTTTAATATTTCTATTACAGAAGGTAAAACTTTGGAGATATGGAGGAAGGCAAATATAACATCAATATTCAAAGGGGGGGGAAATAAACAAATTACAAGTAATTATAGACCAATCAGTCTCACATCCATCATCAGTAAAATCATAGAGAGACTGATACAAAATATAATACTTGTGCATATTCATAACAATGGCTGTGTTGACATATCCCAACATGGATTTCCATATGGCAGGTCATGCCTAACCAACTTAATAAACTTTTTCGATCCAATTAGTGAATCTCTGGAACAGGGACTTCCCGTGGATGTAGTTTTCCATGACTACACTAAAGCTTTTGATACAGTATCTCATAGAGTACTTATAGAACAACTAGTTAGTATAAATCTTGACACTAAAATCATAAAATGGATTGATTCTTGGCTGAGAAATAGATACCAGAGAGTAGTTATTTGAGGGCATAAATCTGTGTCGACATCAGTTTCCAGTGGGGTGCCTCAGGGCTCGGTGCTGGGCCCATTATTGTTCAATATTCTCATTTCAAGCATGCAGACAAATAGTGGTGTCTGGATAAGCAAATATGCAGATGACTGCAAAAATTGGATGCATTGTAAACAATAATGAATCTAATAACCTACAAAATACTTTAAATGAATTATGTAAATTGGCAAAACATAACAAAATGAGTTTTAATGAGCAGAAGTGTAAAGTAATGCATATAGAAAAAAATAATGTTAAAGCACACCATACAATGAATGATATACAATTATCAACAACAATTGAAGAAAAGGATTCAGGTGTCACGATTTCAGATGACCTTAAATTTGACACACATATAAAGGCAACAACTAAAAAATGTTACAGTATCCTAGAGTGTATTATGAGGAATATAAGAAGTAGATCGGCAGAATTCATACTACCATTATACACCAGCCTTATTCGTCCTCACCTGGAGTACTGTGCTCCTTTTTGTACCCCACAACTGTGGGAAACAAAAAAGTATATGAGAGAGTCCAGAGGAGGGTTACAAAAAAAAAAAATAGACAGTGTAAAAAATATGGATTACAGCAGTAGATTAAGAACCCTGAATTTGTATTCTTTGGAATATAGATCATTAAGAGGGGACCTCATATATCTGTTTAAAGCATTTTCAGATACTTCATTGTTTGATACCATTTGTCTCGAGAAGCAATTAACACAAAACAATACTAGGTCTCATAGTTATCAGTTAAAATTACAGGAAGTAAAACTACTAGAAGGAAAAGCTTTTTCACACAAAGAGCTCCTGCTATATGGAATGTACTACCAAAACAGGTGGTGATGAGTGAAACAGTTAAAAAAAAAACTTGGACCACTAGATGAAAAAACAAAAGTACAACTACCACCACTGATATGTGGTGGTGGGTTCGTTATGGGCCTTGGCTTTATGAACCTGTAAACAACTATGAAACTATGAAAACAAAATGATGTAAGAAACCACTATGGTTCTCAAAGGAGGTGGCAGGGAAGATTAGGGAGAAAAAGAAAGCATTCAGGAAGTACAAGGAATCACAGAAGGAGCAGGACAAAGAACTGCATCAGTTAAAGCAAAAGGAAGCAGGGAAGGCAGTCAGAACAGCAAAGGCTCAAACCGAGGAAAAGATAGCCAACTCAGTTAAGAAGGGGGATAAAACCTTTTATAGGTACATCAGGAGCCAAGGAAGACCAAGGGAGGGACAGTGAGGCTTAATAAAGGGGGAGGTGGGCAGAGGGTGACTGTGAAAAGGCAGAGATATTAAACAAACATTTTGCTCAGTATTTACAAATGAAGAGGGGGAAGTACCAAAACCAAACAATAGAAACATTCTATATATGGGGGTTGATACCAGCCCATTTACAGAAGAAAGGGTTCTGAAAGAACTCCTAAAATTAAAGGTGGACAAAGCAATGGGGCCTGATGGGATTCATCCCATAATTCTACAAGAGCTAAGGGTAGAACTAGTGACACCACTGACTATCCTCTAACAAATCATGGGAGGATGGGGTGGTACCAGAGGACTAGAAGAGGGCAGATGTTATTCCACTTCACAAAAGTGGGAGCAGGGCAGAAGCAGGAAACTACAGACCTGTTAGTTTAACCTCAGTGATTGGGAAATTGATGGAATCACTTCTGAAGGAAAGAATTGTTAAGTACCTGGAGGCCAGAGGGGCACAGGACCCAAGGCAGCATGGATTCACAGTGGGAAGGTCATGTCAGATGAATCTAATAGATTTATTTGACTGGGTGACCAAAGTAATTGATCAAGAAGGGGCTGTGGACATGGCCTACCTAGACTTTAGCAAGGCATTCAAACAGACCCACACAAAAGATTAATATACAAGCTGGCCAGCCTGGGAGTGGGTCCCAAGATGGTAGCCTGGGTAAAGAATTGGCTGAAGAATAGGACACAGAGGGTAATAGTGAACGGAGTCCACTCTGAAGAAAGGGGGGTTACTAGTGGGATACTGCAGGGTTCAGTACTAGGACCACTCCTCTTTAATGTCTTTATAAGCGACATTGCAGAGGGACTAGAAGGAAAAGTATGTCTCTCTGCAGAGTTGATATACAAGGTGGGGTGGAAAGAATGAGAAGGGACTTGGCAAGGCTGGAGGAATGGTCAAATGTATGGCAACTTAGATTCAATGCTAAGAAGTGCAAAGTAATGCACCTGGGAAACAAAAGCCCAGGGGAAGAGTACACAATGGGGGGTGAGATACTGACAACAACAAAAATGGAAAGGGACCTGGGGTAGTCATATCAGATGACCTTAGGGTGGGCAAGCCATGTGAGAGGGCAGTAAGGAGGGCTGAGGGGATACTGGGATGCGTGGGGAGAGGCATCAATAGTAGAAAACAGGAAGTTGTTATCCCTCTGTACAGACAGCTACTGAGACCCCATCTGGAGTACTGTGTGCAGTTCTGGAGACCCAATCCCCGCAAAGACATAGACAGGATGGAGGCAGTCTAGAGGAGGCCAACTAAAATGGTGCAGAGTCTGCACCAGAAGACATATGAAGACAGACTTAAGGAGCTTAATATGTATAGCCTCGAGGAAAGGAGGGAGAAGGGAGACATGATAGAAACTTCCAAGTACCTCAAGGGAATCAACAAAGTCCAGGAGGGTAGCATCTTTCAGAAAAAGAGGTGCGCTAGAACAAGGGGGCACAATTTGAAGACTGAAGGGGGACGGCTCAGAGGCAATGTGAGGAAGTATTTTTTCATGGAGAGGGTTGTGGATGCATGGAACAGCCTTCCTGAGGAGGTTGTGGAGTCAAAAACAGTAGTGGATTTCAAGAATGCATGGTACAGTCATAAAGCAATTCTATGAGGTAGGAAGAAGTAGGCTGTTGGTTAACTAGGATCTGCAGCTTATCCATTAAGGTAGGGAAATGGGCACACTGGGTGGGCCAAGCAGTCCTTATCTGCTGTCAAATTCTATGTTTCTCTATTTCTATACTTACATATTACTGCACTTCCTTTTTTGCCATACTTACCTATTCCTACACTTCCTTTTCTCTCCATAGCTACCTTTTACAGCACTTCTTTTTTTTTTATATTCTGTTTCTCTATTATTGTGCTGATGGGCCCCCATCCACCGGTCACCCAGCCCCATCACTCCCGACATTCACCAGGAGGTGCCCAGCTAGCTGGGGTGCAAAGCCTGCAGAGGACCGGTGTCATCCTGACAGCTGGCATGCCAGTTTCCATTTTTCTCCATTTTTTGGTTCCTTCCACTGCTGGAGCAGCATGTCAGCACACCTAAGTAGAGGCATAAGTATGCTGCAGAACCTGCAGAATCCTCCCTACGTGGTGTCCCCTGACCCATCCTACCTTCAGTCATCCACCTGGGGGCAGTCAATCAGTGGGACCACCAATCACCCTCCCCAAGAGGGGACAGCTGTCCTTCAGACACTATCTTTTCCCTCCCCTGGTGACCCACTCGCACAGCAAACACAGGTCACTGGCATGACAGAAGGTAAGGCAGTGATGCCTCAGCCCTCCTCACCACTGTCCCCCACACCAACTATTCCCACACTTCTTTTTCTGTCTATACATATTATATTCCCACACTTCCTTTTCTCTCTGTGCTTCCCTATTCCTGCACTTCATTTTCTCTCCATACTTACCTGTTCGTACACTTCCTTTTCTCTCCATACTTACCTTTTCCTGAACTTCCTGTTCACTCCATACTTATGCATCCCTGCATTTCCTTTCCTGTCTACACTGACTTATTCCTGCACTTCCTTTTCTATCCATTGTTATCTGTTCCTACACTTCCTTTTCTCTCCATACTCATCTATTCCTGTACCTTCTTTTATCTCCATATTTATTCCTGCAATTCCACTTCTCTCCATACTTCCTGATTTCTGCAAATCTTTTTCCTGCATACTTACCTATTCTTGGACTTTCTTTTCTCTTCATTCTTAACTCTTCTGATACTTCTTTTTCTCTCTATCCTTACCAATTCCTGCACTCACTGTTCTTTACATACTTGCATATTTCTGCACTTGCTTTTATTTCCATACTAACCTATTCTATCACTTGCTATTATCTGCATTCTTACCCATTACAGCATTTCCTTTTATCCCCATACTTACCTATTCCATCATTTCTTTTTCTCATCATTTATTTTTGCATTCTCTTTTCTCTCCATACTTACCTATTCCTGCACTTCTATTTCTATCCACAGCTACCATTCCTGAACTTTCTTCTCTCTCAACATTAACCTTCTCCTGAACTTTTTGTTTACTTCATACTTATGCACTCCTGCATTTCCTATCCTGTCCACACTGACCTATTCCTGTATTTCCTTTCTCTGCAAAATTAACTATTCCAACACTTCCCTTTCTCGCCATAATAAACTATTCCAACACTTCCCTTTCTCTCCATAATTACCTATTCCAACACTTCCCTTTCTCTCCATAATTACCGGTTCCAACACTTCTCTTTCTCTCCATAATTACCTGTTCCAGCACTTCCCTTTCTCTCCATAATGACCTATACCAACACTTCCCTTTCTCTCCATAATTACCTGTTCCAACACTTCCCTTTCTCTCCAAAATTACCTGTTCCAACATTTCCCTTTCACTCCAGAATTACCGGTTCCAACACTTCCCTTTCACTCCAGAATTACCGGTCCCAACACTTCCCTTTCTCTCCATAATTACCTGTTCTAACACTTCCCTTTCTCTCCATAATTACCTGTTCCAACATTTCCCTTTCACTCCAGAATTACCAGTTCCAACACTTCCCTGCCTCTCCATAATGACCTATTCCTGAACTTCCCTTTCTCTCCATAATTACCTATTCAGACACTTTTCTTTCTCTCCATAGTAACCTATTCTGATACTTCCCTTTCTTTCCATAATTATCTATTCTAACACTTCCCTTTCTTGGTATAATTACCTATTCCAACTCTTCCTGTCTCATCATATTAATCTATTCCAATGCTTCCCTTTCTTTCCATAATTACCTATCGCAACACTTCCGTTCCTCTCCATAATGACCTATTCCTGCACTTCCCTTTCTCTCCATAATGACCCATTACAACACTTCCCTTTCTCTCCATAATGACCTATTCCTACACTTCCCTTTTGCTCCATAATCACCTATTTCAACACTTCCTTTTTTCTCCATAGTTTCCTATTCCAACACTTCCCTTTCTCTGCATAATTACCTATTCCAACACATTCATTTCTCTCCATAATTACCTATTGCAATACTTCCATTTCTCTGCATAATTACCTATTCCAACACTTCCTGTCACTTCATATTACTCTATTCCAAAATTTCCCTTTCTCTCCATAATTACCTATTCCTACACTTTCCTTTCTCTCCATAATTACCTATTCCAACACTTCCCTTTCTCTCCCTGATTACCTATTCCAACACTTCCCCCTCTCTCCATAATTACCTATTCCAACACTTCCCTTTCTCTCCATAATTACATATTACAAGACTTTCATTTCTCTCCATAATTACCTAGTCCAACACTTCCCTTTCTCTGCATACAGGTAATTACCTATTCCAACACTTCCTGTCTCTTCATATTCATCTATTCCAACACTCCCCTTTCATTCCATAATTACCTATTCCAACACATTCCTTTCTCTCCATAATTACGTATTTCTACACTGCCTTCCCTCTCCATAGTTTCCTAGTCCTGTACCCCCTGTAAATACAGGTGACTGAGCAGGGGATGTCTAAAAACACTGCCAACTGAGGCATTTCCTTTTATCCCCATACTTATCTATTCTGTCATTTCCATTTCTCATCATGTAACCTTGCATTTTCATTTCCCTCTCTACTTCCCTATTCCTGCATTTCCTTCTCCCTCCATACTTACCTATTCCCGCACTTCCTGTTTTCTCCATACTTACTATTTCTGCACTTCCTGTTCTGTTAATAGTTACTTGTTCCTGTGCTTCCTGTTCTCTCCATACTTATTATCTCTGCACTTCCTTTTCTCTCAGTACTTACCCATTCCAGTATTCCTTGTGAATGCATGTGACTGAGCTGGGGTGTCTAAAAATCTCTGTCACCTAAGGCAAATTTATAAATGCAACAACAGTGACATTTAATAAGGCCTTTTTATATACCCCTACTCAGACACCTGCATTCACATCATCACATACAAAGTGCAACACTAGCTTTGTTGTCTATGCTGCATGTTGTTGTTGTCTAAAAAATGATATAGACAGAACTATATACTTTTGAAATGCAGGGTGTAAGGAACACGTGAGGGGCATCAACACTTAGAAACCCTCGGAGCACATTTCTCAGCACTTAACAGTAATAATCCAAAATGTCTGAGATTTATTGGAGCAGAACACATTCCAGCTAAAGACAGGTGGAACTCCCAAAAAACTATTGCTTCACCTGGACAGAGCATTGAGATACACAATGTAAAACATTGGTGGACTGCTGCTGCGGATGTTGGGCTGTAGTGTGTGCCTTGAATATTTTTTTTTTTTTGCATTTTAATCTGGTGTACATTGTGGCTTCTTGGTGCTGCTCTTTCTGGATTCTGCTTTGAACAGAACCTACAGTGTGTATAAGATTAAAAGAACAGTTACTCACTGGAACAATATATCTTCAAGAGGATCTCCTCCATTGGGCCATGCCTTTGGAACTGTAAACCTTCGGTATCAGGACCACTCAGAAACATTTACTAGCTGGGGGCTGTCCACACTGGTGTGCAATGTATGTACCTGTATAATAATGGGTGACAACACTGCTGCTCAGTTCCCCACTGGAGATAATATCTGAAGGTCTCTTACCATGAGGAACCAGGAGATGAGACCAGTGTCAAGGAGAGGCATGGGACTGGAAATAAAATATACATGAGGCACTTATAGACAACTTAAAACAAAGCAGTGGACAAAGCTGCTTGCTGATAGTTCAAAATGGGGAAAGGCGTGTGTGTGTGTGTGTGCGCGCGCAATGGAGGAAGCTGTCTCGAAGATCGATGGTGAGATACTGTCCTATCTTCATTGGGAACACTGTGTTTCTATCTTGATTGCACTACAGAATGCAGAAAGTCCTCTCAGCCTTTTGTTTCATTCATTCCTGGGAAATAGGTCACCCTGTGAATATACGGTGCCTGTTCAAATGGCAGCCTAACTGTATCACTTTCTGTTAGAGGAAGTATAGTAAGGCATTTCTTGGTGCTGTGAGTGACCACTTCACACAAGGTATGGCCACTTCTGTTGCCTGCTTTCAGAATGTTTCTGCAGTTGACGTATGTGTTGCTGTCACATGGAGCACCGTGCATACTTCAGGACTACAGTCTAAACATCATCTCTCATAGGCTTTTGTTCTGCAGTGTTGCAAGGCATTCTGTTCTGATTATGTATCACACTTTGCCATTCTCCCTGAGTACTTTGTGTACTGCTTGGGAATCATTTCAAAGCTGTGGCCCAATGGACGAGATATACTCGATGATGTTCTATATGATGTCATTCTTCAATGCCTGAATAATTTGATAGCTTTTGCCCCCTTTCTAGAAAATGCAGTATCAATGTCTGATGGAGGAAAACTGAGAGGAAAAACATTCACTCCTTTGACAATCATATGTATCTTTAGTACAACAGAATATCAGGAAAATGTTTTCGTACAGACCATGACTTAATTTTCTCCATCTTCCCTCTTACTGTTTTTGGATACATTGGAAATGCTGAACAACATCGTCTTTGCTTTTTTTTTTTTTTTTTAAAGGCTGCTTAGTGAAGCTAAAGGCAAACTTTTGTTAAGGGAGAGTGATGGCACGACCAAAACCAGAAAAGGCAAATTACCTTTATTTGTGGACTCTGAGGGAAAAGCTCAGTGCGGTATGGACCACAACCCATCTGTAGTGTTTTGGTATATACCTCATATTGATTTATACTATTCTAAAATGGGAAGATTCGAGTGAGGCCTGTATTTGCTAGTACGTGCAGGGCCAAAGATTTCAGGAGTGGCCTCACCATGTTTTGTTAAAGAGTCACAGTGAAGCAACCCTCTGAAAATGACCACTGTACACTAACAGTGCTAAATCCGACTCAGGACCTCCCAGCAGTCCACCATAAGCCATATGGGCCCAGGCTGTAAGACACAAGTAGGATGCACTCCTGAGATCACCTTGAGCACCTCCTCTTTCAAAGCTCACTACAAACCCTCGGAGTGCCTTCATGTCTCTCATCTCCACCACTGCTGGACTCTGACAGGCTGCCTGTAGAGATTAAGGATAGGATGGAGGAGACTCTGTCCAGGAAGAAAGACTTTAACTTATCACACCTTTCTTGTGACAAATCCCTTCCAGACTGCATGCAGGGAGGATGAATTAAGCTGCTATAGTGTGGAAGAATTTCCCACTGACGAAATAGCCCGTTACTGGAATTATGCCTTTCCAAGATTACTGTTCTCGGATAGTCTTTATAATAGGACTTGAGAGCCAACCTGCCATCCACCAAGTCTGACCTCTTCCACAGCACTGGACATCTCCAAGGAAGGGGGTATATTTTAGGTGGGTGGGGCATGCCAGATACCCAACAATTTGATGCATTGACTACCCTTCTGGACTGATGAGACAGACATATGGGTTTAGTTAGGGGGAGTAGGGGGTTAAAGTGCAAGGAGAAAAATAAACCACTAGGGGGATCAGTCACATAGGTTAAGCAGGAAAGAGGGTAGACTGGATAACTCCATTGGCCTTATCCTGCTGTCAGTCTTGATGTGTCTGTTTATATCTCCTGTGAAATCCTTCCTTTCTTGGATACCACAGCATGTCACAAAATGCTGGTGGGGTAAGCTGAATGAACTTTACATACTGTTTCAGTTTTCAAAAAGATACAGGAATCTTTTAATGGAGCCCCTAATCCAGTTCCTTCATACCCCCAGCATACTATCATGCTAGAATTTGTAAAAGTGAACCCACCTCCAAACAATAAAGACCCCAGCTCAGAAACTGTGTTTATTCTTACCTACTGAAACCATGGTTTCATAATTCTGCAGCATCACTTTCCTGTGAAGCTCCTTCTCCTGTTTGCTTAAAATCTTCCACTCATCTTCAGAAAACGCAACGGCAACATCTTCAAAGGTTTCTGGTGCCTGACAGAACATGAGATGTGTTTAGTTGTTATTATTTTCACAGCACACCACACAGTGACAAATACTGTAGGAAATTTGTCAACAGGAAGGGGATAGGCAAGGTTCAGATTTACAGTCTAAAAGGTAGGGAGGCTTTCCTGGCACTCCCCTAACAAATGAAGAAGAGTAGAAGCAGTAACAGAAATATAGAAACTGACAGCAGATAAGGGTCATTGGACCCATTTAGTCTGCCCATTTTTGAAACTTCATTTTTTGCTTCAGACTCTTCTTTGATCTATGGCAACCCTCCCCCCTTACCCCAATGATTAACTTGTGCATGTCCCAGGCATTTCTGAAACCCAGCACTATTTTCACCCCAATTACATCCACAGGAATGCTGTTCCAGGAATCTACTACCCTTCTGTGAAGAAGTACTTCCTCCCATCCCTCCAGAATCTACCCTCTTTCACATTCATAGCATACACCAATGTTCTAGAGCATCTTTTGCTCTGAAAAATACAACCTTCTCTACCTAATTAAGCCTCATGAGGTATTTAAAGGTCTCCACAATGTCCCCCTCTCGCTCTTCTCCTCTAGGGTGTACATATATAGTTCCTCAAGCCTCTCTTCTTTGGGCTTTTGATGCAAACCCTGCACCATTTTGGTAACCCTCCTCTGGATTGCCTCCACTCTACTTCCTTCTTGAGATGTGGTCTCCAGGACTGGACATTGTACCCAAGGTGGAGTCTTACCAGTGATCTATATAGCGGCAGCACCACCTCCCTCTTCCTGCTGGCGATACCCCTTTCTATGCACCCCAGGATCCCTCTAGCCCTTCCCTTATCACACTGCCTGGCCATTTTTAGATAATCCTGATATAATTATTCCTCAGTCTCTTTCCTGCTTGGTCTTTGTCAGTATCATTCTGCCCATTTTGTACTCTGTTTCTGGATTTTTATGGCCCAAGTCCACTATTTTGCAACTTTTTTTGCATTAAAACCCAGCTGCCATAGAAACACACAGTTTGATGGCAGATAAGGACCTCTTGGCCCACCTAGTCTGCCCATTTCCCTACCTACAGGATAAGCTGCAGATCCTAGTTAACCAACAGCCTCTTTCTTCCTACCTCCCCAAGAATTGCCTTATGTCTGTCCCATGCATTCTTGAATTCTCCCACAGTTTTAGACCCCACAACCTCCTCAGGAAGGCTGTTCCATGCATCCACCACCCTCTCTGTGAAAAAATACTTCCTCACATTGTAGCGGAGCCATTCCCCCCTCTATCTTCAAATTGTGTCCCTTTGTTCTTTCACATCTCTTTTTCTGAAAGATGCTGCCCTCTTGGACTTTGTTGATTCCACTAAGGTACTTAAACGTTTCTATCATGACCCCCCTCTCCCTCCTTTCCTCAAGGGTATACATGTTAAGCTCCTTTAGTCTCTCTTCAAATGGCTTCTCTTGCAGACCTTGCACCATTTTAGTTGCCCTCCTCTGGACTGCCTCCATCCTGTCTATGTCCTTTCAGACATGGGGTCTCCAGAACTGGATGCAGTACTCTAGATGGGGTCTCACCAACTGTCTGTACAGAGGGATAACAACTTCTTGTTTTCTGCTGGTGATGCCTCTCCATATACATCCCAGTATTCCCCCAGCCCTCCCTACTGCCTACTCACATTGCTTGCTAACCTTAAGGTCATCTGATATGATTACCCCCAGGTTCCTTTCCATTTTTGTTGTTGTTACTACCCCTCCCCATTGTGTAATCTTCCCCTAGGTTTTTGTTTCCTAGGTGCATACCCTTGACCACTATTCCAGTCTTTTTAGATCCCTCCCAATCCTTTCCACCTCCCCCAGAGTGTCCACTCTGTTGCAAATCTTGGTGTTATCCACAAAGAGTCAAATCCTCCCCTTCCAGCTCCTCCATTATGTCACTTACAAAGACACTGAAGATGATTGGTTCAGCACTGATCCTTGAGGCAACCCACTGGTTACCTTCACTTCCTCATAGTGAACTCCATTTACCACTACTCTCTGTGTTCTGTCCACTAACCGGTTTCTTACTCAGGTTACCCAACTTGCTTACCAGTTTCCTGTGTGGAATGGTGTGAAAAGTTTTGCTGATATCCAGGTAGGCAATGTCCACCGCTCCTCCCTGATCCAACTCATTGATCACCCAGCCAAAGAAATCCATCAAATTTGTTTGGCATGAATTTCTCTCATGAAAACATGCTGCCTTGGATCCAATAATCCTTTGGATACAAGACATGAAATAAAATATTTTCCTTTAGTAGTGTTTCCATTAACTTACCTTCCACTGATGTCAGGCTGACAGGCCTAAAATTGCCTGCCTCTTCTTTGCCACCACTTCTGTGAAGTGGGGCTACATCTGCACTATTCCAGTCCTCCAGGACCATGCTGGTCTCCAGTGATCTGGTAAATAGGTCTGTCAGAGGTGCAGCTAGTACCTTCCTGAGCTCCCTTTGCACCCTTGGACGTACTCCGTCTGGCCTCATAGCTTTGTCCACCTTCAGGTTAGCAGGAGCTTTCTGGACTTTTTCCATCGGAAACTGGACTAGTGTTCATTCCCCTCCCACCAAAGTTCCTGGTGCCTTTTTGCAGTCCCTCCTCTTTGCATTCTACTGTGAACATTCAGCAGAAATACTGGTTCAAGATGTTTGCCTTCTTAATCCCTATCCACAGCCACACCCTCCCTCTAACTGTACAATCTCTCCCTTTGCCTTCCTTTTGTTGCAAAAATACCTAAAAAATGTCTTGTCCCCATTGGATACTCCATGAACTATTCTTTCCTCAGTTTACTTTGCACTTTTGCGCTCCTTACTACTTGCCTCCCTCTGTTTTCCCTGATATGGTTCCTTATCCTTCTCCTTCTCTCTCCTGGATCTCCTTATACTGTACCTTCAGAATGCAACTTTAGATTTCAACTTTTCTGCTACCTCTTTTGAAAACCATAACAGTCTCCTCTTTCTTTTACTTTTACTTACTTGCTTGACACAGAGGTTCATTGCTTTCATTAAGGTCTCATTTAGTTTGACCCACTTTTCCTCCATACCCCCCCCCCCAGTCATCTTCCCCCACCATGTAATTTCTGAGGCATTCACTCATCTTTGTAAAATCCACTCTTATGAAGTCTAGGACTCTTGCACTTGTGTGGTTGGCTTCCATAGCTGTTCTTATGTTGAAGCACACTGTACGATGATCACTGGTCCTCAGATGACTTTCTACCCTAAAGTCTGCAACACTGTCCTTGTTAGTAACCACCAGGTCCAGTAATGCCCCATCATAAGTGGGTTACTGACTAGTTCCCTGAGGAATACCCCCTGCCTTGAGTCCAGGATGTCCCTGCTTTTAGCCGAAGCTGCAGCAGGGAGGCTTCAATCTATATCTGGCAGACTGAAGTCCACCACAAGCAAGGCCTCCCCCTATTCAGCCATTTTGCCAGTTGCTTCTAACATTTCCTTATCTAACTCCTCCCCAGTGGCGAAGGCCTGTAGATCACAACTGTGTGAATACTGGCTCAATTTCTTGACTCAAGGGTGACAGACAGCACCACTGCCCACCCAAATTTCCTGTATTTATGTTGCTTTTATGCTCTGAAGTGATAGTGGAGAGTCAGAAACAGAAAGTGGTAAAGTAGCTCTTAGGGTGATTGAGAATACACACATACTCAGGCACATGCCCCAAGGCCTCTGTTCTTCAGTCCATCCAACTAGATAAGTGCTAGCAGGCCCCTTACCTGGCTCTGGAGTAACCTGGGTAGGATGCAGATCTCTGTCTCTGCTCAGTACAGTTCAGCCACTTCAGTATGCAGAAATGGTCCACATGCTCATACTTTCAGCAAGTTCTTCTCTCGGATGCTCATCTGCCACAGTCACAGAGTTTATTAAGTGAACCCTGGAGATGGCTCACAGGATGGTTGGCCTGGCAAGGCCTCTCTCTCGGACCCATCAGCAGTAGGTCTGCACAGCTGAGTGTCTCTCTCAAACTGCCCTCAGCTCCTCAAGAGCCAAGAAACCTTTCTCGCCATTCCACATCTCATTGGACAGGCAGGGCTGTCCATTAGTCCTTGTGTCCTGTCCTAACCTCTAACTGGCCCTCATAGCCCACCAGTCCATATGAGAGGGTCCAACTGCATCCTCCTCCATACAATCCTCTGCTTTTGTCTCTGGGCTTCCTAGCCCTACAATTGGTTGGCTGGTGAGGTCAAAGGGCACAATGATGGCTGCCCACATGTTTTGATGGCGCCAAGTGCTCAAACATCTTCCTCTGTATGCAGTTCTGTGCCCTTAATTGGTGTACTGACCCCTCAGGTAGCCACAGCCCTTACTGAGCTGATGTCCAGTAGCACAAGTGGGGTTGTGGGTACTGTGAGTCTGGCATCTGGTTGGGAGGACAGAGACAGTGCAAGGGAGGAGCCAAACATAACACACACACTCTGTCCTTCAATTGTCTTACTTTTGGTGGCAATCTAATACCAGGCACATTAAGCACTAAAGAATAGTGTCTCTCTCTCTGTGTCTCTCTCTCTCTCTGTGTCTCTCTGTCTCTCTCTCTCTCTCTGTGTCTGTCTCTCTCTCTCTCTCTCTCTCTCCCTCTCTCTCTCCCTCCCTCTCCCTCTCTCTCTCTCTCTCTCTCTCTCCTACCAGAATTAGGGGACAGGGCCAAAAACATGGCCATAGCTGCAAGGAAGGGTGCAGGAGGTGCAGAAGGCTTGTGCTGCCACCCGTCTCTCTCTCTCTCAGTGCCACACATGCAGACAAGAAAGAGAAAGCCAGCAACAGTTCAGGACCTCAAGAGGGCAGCAGCAGCAGTTCAGGGAAGCCCCTCCTGATGAGTGGGTTACAGGATAGACATAGGGGAATATAAGTAAAATGGCAGGGAGGAGGGAGGGTCACCAGAGACCAGTTAGGGTCTGTGGAGAGAAACTAGGAAGGGAACATCTGGGTGGATTAGCTGGGCCAAGCGATCTCTTTCTATTGACAAATTTTATGGATCTATGTTGTTTTTTTTTTTCAGTCACCCTCATCACCCAGTTAAAGAAGTCAATTAGATACATCTGGCAAGATCTTCTCCTCATAAAATCATAATCCCGTGGATTCTGTAGGCCATTCTCCTCCAGGAAGTCCACTAGTTTCTCTCTCATTACCTTTCCCATGATACATATCAGGCTGGCAGGTCCATAGTTCACTGGCTTATCTTTCCTTCAGCTATTAGGCAGAGGGACCACATCTGCTATCCTTCAGCACCTAGAGACCACCCTTGTGGCCAGCAAGCCATTGAATATGTCTGCCTATGCTGCTATCACTTCTGCAAGTCATCAGGTCCCATTACTATATCTGCTTTCAACCCCTTTAGCTTTTCCAACACTCTTTCCCCAGTTATCTGGCCCTTGCTTCTTGAGTGCCCACTCCCGCTCTTTCCCACCTCACCCACATTCTGGCAATGAATCATCCTTCTCCCTAGTAAATACTGATCATGTTTTTGTTTAGCATCTTTGCTTTTTGTTTCTCCCCCCATCCTTCCTCTCTCCTGAGCCTCACTATTCCCTTTTGACCTTCTGCTTCTCCAGAATGTACCTTAAGAATGCCTTTCCCCTTGCAAGCAAGAGATCTGTCTCCATCTTGGCCTTCCTACTAACTTCTTCTGCTACCTCAGGGTACACTTCCCTATCCTTCCCCTTTGGTTTGCCTTATATTTTGTGAACACCTTACTCTTAGCTCCTACCATCTTCTGTACTTCTGCCATGAACCACATTGGTCCTTTTTACTTTTGCCCTTTGATGCCAACACAACTGATCTTTTTGTTGTCACTAGCATTCCTTTTTTAAAGGCTTCTGATTTTCCTCTGTCCCTTATAACTGCCTTTTCCCTCAGTTTATCCCCTAGCCATCTCCTCATCATGTCAAAATCTGCCTTAATGAAATACCCCATACCTTTACTGTATTTGCCCATTTTCTTGCTCCTATTTGAGACTCTAATCTCACTCTCTTGTGGTTTCTGGACCCTGTCAGTTCTGGGACATCCATATTTTTGATCCTCTCACTATTGGTAAGTAGCAGATCTAGAGGAGAACCTTCTCTTGTCAGGCACTGGGCCAGCTGTACTAAGAACGCCACCTGGCAAGCATCTACCAGGAGTTAGTTCCTAGTACCTGCTGTGATTGGAACAGGACAGTCCATATCTACCATATTAATGTTACCAACTACTAACACCTCCCCTAAAATAATTGCCTTTCTTAGTAAATCTCCCTGTTCTTTATCCACACCCTGATCCTGACCTCTTGTTTGGTAGACCACTCCAATCCAAATTTGTTTCCTTTTCTTTGCTGCTGCTAGTACCCATCAAGTTTCTACTGTTCCTAACTTCCCCAGTCTATTTCCAGTACTGCTGTCCCCTCCCTGAAATGCAGTGCTACCACACACCCCCATTTATATACTGTGCCACCCCACCTCCTCCACTCATTATATACAGTGCTACCTCTCCTCACCTCCTTTATAGTTGATATGGCCAAAGTTTTCGACACTATCATCCATTACCTTCTCCGCACTACCTCACAGTAACAGGGCTCTACACCTCTGCCACTAACTGGTTCTGATCGTACCTTGAAGGTAGGTCCCCATCAGTTAGAACTGGTGACTCCCTTCCCCCCAATCTGTACCAGTGTCCCCCAAGGCTCCATCCTTAGCCCCATACTATTTTTGGTCTTCTTAAATGATCTGCATGCTACCTGTACCTCAGCAGCCATTCACATGTATGCTGACAACAAAGTCCTATTTGCCTCTGGCCCATCTTCCACTGATCTGATTACCAGACTCCAGCTGGACTTTGACAACATTCAGCTCTGGTTCTGTTCTAATCAGCTGGCTCCTAACACCAAGAAAATAGTCTCCATGACCTTTGACACAAGGCAAAAACTCTCTAGAATTGGTGGTCTCCCATCCTTCCGCACCCAGGATGGGTTTACCATTGAAGATGTATCATTCTTCAAGAGCTTCAGGGCCTAGCTCAACAGGTTCCTCGACTTTTCTAAACACGTTGATGCCATTTGCAAAAAACTGCACCCCAAATTAGGAGCATTGTATCATAACCATGGCTGCACTCCTCTGCTGACCAGCAGTGCTGTTGTTCAGAAGAGGATATTCCCTATATTTGATTATGGTGATGCAGTCTACAGCACTTCTCCTAAATCCTCCCTCACCAGGCTGGACTCCCTTTTTCACTCATTCTGTCATTCTGCACTTGACTTCCTCCCTCGTACCCACCATTACTTTTTGTACACCTCCATCTCCTTTCCCTTCTCTTAGGAGTCCGTATAGCGCAGTGGGTTAAGACTCTGAGCTGCAGATCTAGAGACCTGGGTTTGAATTCCACAGCTACCTAGGTGCATATTGTGTGATTCTGAGCAAGTCACTTAACTTCCTTGTGCTACCAGGTCACATCTGGAAACAAGCTTCAGTTTACTGTGCTACTCCTGGTTAAACAAATGTTCTCTTTCCCCTTCCTTTCCTTCTTTGAAGCAAGACACTTAGCTCACTGTTCCTCTTTTATAGCCAAATACTAGCTTGGCTCTCTCTCTCCCTTCTTATCTTACCACTATCCTTTCCCAGCCCCCCTCTTTCTCCTACACCCTTTGCAGCTCCAACTCTCGCTCCCTTGCTCTCTTCCCAGGACTTCAGCAGCAGGACAGGCTGCCTTCTCATACCACTTCTCTAATCTCTGGAACTCCCTTCCCTTTCTCATCCATTCTGCCTCCTCCTTTAATTCTCTATCCTCTCTTCTGTTCAACTTCACCACCCCCACTTGTACCCGCAACTAACCCTTCAAATTACCTCCTCTACTCCCCTACCCATCTTGCTTACTTTTTCTACTCCTTGCCCTTTCTCTCTCTTCCCCTTCTCCCTTGTAGACCAGGGAACTTGTACACAGAATGGGTGTGCACTCAGCCGTGTTGAGCCATTATGGGTTGCATCCCAGATGGACAAAGGTTTGCCTCTCGCTCGCTACCTTACTCTTTCCTGCTTTTCCCTCTCTTAGCAGTTCCCCCACTTCTATCCTTCTCCTATGCAGGCCATGTAACTAGACACAGACTGGATGTGCACCCAGCCTTTTCTGGCCCTAATGGGGTTTGCATCCCAGTGGGATGATGGCTTACCTCTCCATCTCTACCTCACTCCCCCTCTTCCCTTCTTATTCCTTTTTACAATATCTCTCTACTCATCCCTTTTTCTTTTCCTCCATCTCTTTGTTCCCTCTCTCTGCATGCTGTCTCCTACTGCCCTCCCCTATATAATATTTTAGCTCACTGTTACTTAGGGGCATGGCTCCCCTGACTAGCCTTGTTATCAATATTCATATTCTGTGTGTTTTGCCTAGTAAACAAATCCTCCAATAGTACACAGTTGTTTTAACTGTTAATTAATTCACTGTATATAGTTTCCTTTTTGTAAGCTTTTTTTTTTTTTGTAAAAATCAGTTGTACTTCCCCTCCCCCCGGGACGCATCTGGAATTGAGCTATTTTTAGCTCACTATGCCTTTCTTGGTAAAACTTTTCAAATAAATAAATACATCTATATATAGTGCTACCCCACTTCCGTACCCATTACACACAGAACTGCCCCACCTCCCCTCCCCTTCTATACATTGCTAATCCACCTTTCCTACCCTTTATATACAGTGCTACCCCAGCTCCCCTCTACCGTTTTTCTGTCCTTGAACAGCAGATATGCTGGCACAGACATGCCCTATTTATGGTTTAAGGCTGTCCACATTTTGGTGACAGTCACCAAGTCAAGGTTCAGTTTTGAAACCAATGACTACAGTTCTCACATTTTGTTACCATGACTCCTTGCATTTATTTTATCTATTTATTTATTTATTTAAACATTTGGTGACTGGGAAAGGCACACTGAGCCGAGGCTCATTTCCAGGTGCGACCTGTGGGGGGAGGGAGGATAGATATACATTTCATGATATACAGTTTACAACACAATAAATTCAATACACAGATAGGCATTGGCACACATCCTTCTCCAACAATGGCCCCTATCCCCTTTTTTCCATTACCTTGTGCATAGTTTTTTTCTCTTATAATTGGTTGTTGGAAGAAGGCTGGCAAAGGCACTAATTCATGATATTATTTGTTTACCCTGCAGCATAAAATCCCCCTGACTGGTGTAAACTGGCTATGTGTTATGTCCATCTTTCTCCCAAAATCATCCTCCCTCCTTACTGAGATGCAAGTCAATTCTTTTGAATAATCTGATCTCTCAGGTCAAGCCCCAGTTCTCAAGGAACAAAAATCCCTCCTCCCTGCACTCTCTTCTTAGCCATGCATTGAACCAGAATACAAGGAAATGTTCTCTCTCATTCAGGCCTGGCTGCAGTAGCACCATGGAGAAGGCTACTGCCCCTGCTCTCTCCTTTGTTACCTTCCTCAGAGCATGGAAGTCTGACTTGTTTCATGTTCTGCCAGCTCATTTGTGTCTATCTGAACAAGTAAATCTGGCTTCCCCTCCTCCTCTCCCATGAGTTCCACCACAGCGGCTGCATGTGCACAAACTGATCTGGCCTTCCATCACACTCTCCCACGAGTTCCAACACATTGGTTGTAAGTCTGCCTGCTGTCACCTGAGGGAAGTAGCAGAACACTCCTTTCCATCTGACATGAGACATGGTTCTTTCCTGGTGCCCCCTCATAACTGAATCCCCCACTATATGTACCTTCTTCTTGCCCTCTTTAAGACAGCATGTCAGTGGGTCCACCCACTGGCATGCTTTCCAGCAGTGCCTGCATATTAGATGTGCAGGTTTCCTTTTCTCTTGTGATGGTAATTTGGGGTACCTGCTGCAATAGGGTAAACTTATTTCCTTCACACAGCCCAGTTCCACAGGATTGGACTTCCCTCCCTGCTTCTTCCCTTTCTCCCAGTACTATGATCCAGCCTTCTTCTCTACCCTGTGCTGGCCTTGTAGGTGGCTGTGACAGTAGTTCCAGTGACTGCAGCTCTCAAGCTGCTTATTTCAGCCCTTGAGGATTCCAACTCCCCCTCATGGCCAGGAACCTCCTGCAGTTGAGACGATGGCTAATTGTCCACATGTTTGTGCTGTATACATATTAATCATAGCTTTTGAAGTTTATTGGGGGAATGTTACTCGGCTAGCCATACATTTATGTTTATTGGTGTCACATCTAAATGTAATATTATCCTGCTATATAATAAATGCAACCAGCACACTGTGATGTAACATGGTATTATCAGAATCAGTACTGAACAATCATTAGCAGCTTTAGTGCAGAAAGTATCTCATATTATAATTTTTTTTTTTTGTTTTTGTTGACTGGGAAAGGAGGACTAGACAACTCTGCTTATTTTCAGCCTTGTCCTGGGGAAGGGGATACAGATAGATGCCAAATGACACTGAACCAGATTAAACTGTTAGCAGTATTTCTAGTGAATGGGGGAAATCTGGCCAGAATACTGGTAAAATTCCCTTAACCTTTTCAAAAATGCCACGGGATCTTTAACATCCACCTGAACTACCACCGGAAGAGCAGATGGGACCTCTGTTTAATGACTCATCTGAAAGATGGCACCTCAGGAGTGCAGCACCCCCCTCATGCTGCACTACAGTGCCAGTATTGGGATTTTACCCAAGTGCTGGTGTGGGGCTAGAACCCACAGCATTCTGATCTTCTGGCCTCAGAGGTGAGTGTGCAGCCTACTGAGCCACTGACACTGATTTTAAGTGTTATATAAGTAAGTTATTAAACAAACATCAATTCTATGCCTGTAAGGATTAAGAAAAACACTGTATAATAACCTAAAGACTTTGATTTAATACTGAGCAACAAAGAAGGGCAACCAAGATGGTCCAAGGGGTCAATTGAAGTGCTATGAGGAGAAACTAAAGGATCTCAATATGTACACTTTGGAGGACAGGAGAGTGAAGGGTGATGATCGAGAACTTTAAGTACCTTACAGGTGTAAATGCAGTGCAAGGACTGAGACTCTTCCATAACTGGATGAGCTTCTGGGCTAGGGGACATCCCATGAAATTGGAGAAGGGAATCTCAGGAAGGGTGTGAGGAAATATTTCATCACAGAAATGGTGGTAGAAGCAAAGAACAAACTGCCACCCAATATTGTGGTGACTAGAACAATAGAAGGTTCCAAGGATGAAAGGTATAGACACATGGGCATTTTAGTATAAAAACAGGGAGGGGAAGGTTCCCCTGAGACAAGTCAGGGTCTGCAGAGGTGCAGTAGGCTGGGATACCCTTGGACAGACTGTGTGGGCCTAAAGATTCTTTTCTGCTGACAAATTCTGTTTCCATGTTGTCTGAGTGAACTGAAAGTCAGCCTAACACTGTGCACACTCACTATAAGACACACATGCCCAGATATTCAGTTCAACAACTACCTTAGGCAGGTTTTTCAATGTATTTATTTCAAACATTTCCAGGAATGGCATAAAGATTGGGTAAAAGCTCATTTCCACATGCATCCTGGGGGAATGGGAAATAGGGAATAGCAGTGCGGGAGATCATCAGCACAACACAACAATACCTGGGAGAAGGGAAAGTACTGAATAACTATGCAGATCATCAGTACAATACAACAATACCTGGGGAAAGGGAAGAAGGGAATATCTGTGCAGATCATGAGTACAACACAACAGTACCTGGGGGAAGGTAAGTAGGGAATAACTGTGCAGATCATCAGTGCAACACAACAATACCTGGGGGAAGGGAAGTAGGGAGTAACTGTGCAGATTATCAATACAACACAACAATACTTTGGGGGAAGGGAAGTAGGGAATAACAGTGCAGATAATCAGTACAACACAACAATACCTGGGGGAAGGGAAGGGAAGTAGGGAGTGACTGTGCAGATCATCAGTACAACACAACAATACTTGGGGGAAGGGAAGTAAGGAATAACTATGCAGATCATCAGTACAACACAACAATACCTGGGGAAGGGGATGTAGGGAATAACTGTGCAGATCATCAGTACAACACAACAATACCTGGGGGAAGGGAAGTAGGGAGTAACTGTGCAGATCATCAGTACAACACAACAATACCTGGGGGAAGGGAAGTAGGGAGTAACTGTGCAGATCATCAGTACAACACAACAATACTTTGGGGGAAGAGAAGTAGGGAATAACAGTGCAGATCATCAGTACAATACAACAATACCTGAGGGATGGGAAGTAGGGAATAACAGTGCAGATCATCAACACAACACAACACAATAATACCTGGGGAAGGGGAAGTAGGGAATAATTGTGCAGAGCATCAGTACAACACAACAATACCTGGGGGAAGGGGAAGTAGGGAACAACTGTGCAGAAGATCATCAGTAGAACACACTACCTGGGAAGCAGCTACCAGACATAGTTAAGATAAAAACCATGTGCCCATAATCAGGTAACTGAGTGTCACCTTCTGCAGCACTGAAACAGCAGCATTTCAAGCCTTCTTTGAGCTTCCATTTTCCTTTCATTTATACCCAAATCCAATTAAATGTGTTATTATTTGAATGCGTACCCTAGTAATAACATTCCATTTGCTGGTGTACTTTTCACAGCAACTGCGTATGTAATGGGGTATAACAGAGCTTTGGTGGTTATTTCACAACCACATCTGCCAGTGGCATAGTAAGGCAGAAGGCCACAGAAATCACTTAATTCAAATGCAATCATTTTATTCGTCTACCTACCTTTAGGGTCTCCACCTTGGGAGCAATGCTGTGGAACTGTTCATCTGATTCCTCACAAAACAGTCCCAGTGGCTGTTGCTGCGGGTCACAGGTGTTGCCCTTTTCTGGCTCCTCTTCATTTCCAGTCAGACATTTTATAATCTCCACCATGATTGCAAGTTTCCTGTTTGCTATGAGTACCTTCTGCTCTAACATATCATAGCATTCGCCACAGGAGATATTATCTTCTACACACTCCCAATACTTTGTGATACAGGCTCTGCAAAAGTTGTGCCCACAATCTATAATGACAGGATCATTGAAAAAATCCAGACAGATGGAACAAATGGCTTCATTTTTCAGTATTTCTAGTTGTCTTGTTGCTATCATATTCACTGCTATCTGTAAAGGAATATAAACAAGTAAAAATTAAAAGCAGTCTACTTTCCCTTCTGTTTCCTGGAATGAGTTTGTTCCTCTTTCAGTATTGATCACATCAGACACAGTTAAAAACTCTTGCACTACTGCTGAACCTTACTATGGGGTTTAACTATTGCTTTCTGTATAGTGACCATGTCATGCATAGTTAAAAAACTTTGCACTGTTACTGAACCTTATAACAGTGTTTTATTATTGCTTTCAGTACTGACCACATCATGCACAGTTAAAAAACGTCTTGTATTGTTACCAAATCTTATTTTGTTTTTTTATTACATCTCTCAGTATTGACCACGTCATGTGCAGTTAAAGACTGTTACACTGCTATCTTACACTGCTACTGAATCTATTATGGTGTTTTACTAATGCTTTCAGTACTAACCACATCATGCACAGTTAAAAACTCTTGCACTGCTACTGAACCTTATTATGGTGTTTTATTATTGCTTTCAGTACTGACCACGTCATGCACTAATAAAAACTCTTGCACTGCTCCTGAACCTTATTACGGTGTTTTATTATTGCTTTCAGCGCTGAACATGTTGTGCACAGTTAAAAACTCCTGCACTGCTACATAACATTATTATGGTGTTTTATTATTGCTTTCAGTACTGACCACGTCATACACAGTTAAAAACTCTTGCACTGCTACATAACATTATTATGGTGTTTTATTGTTTTCAGTACTGACCACGTCACTCAATAAAAACTCTTGCACTGCTACTGAACCTTATTATGGTGGTTTATTATTGCTTTCAGTACTGAACACATTATGTGCAGTTAAAAACACCTGCACTACTACTGACTCTTATTACGTTGTTTTCATATATGGGTATTGTAAATAATACTACACTAAAGCATACAAAAACAATTGTGGTAATATCACTGCTCTTAAAGTGATAGTACAATCAATGTACACTGATAACAGTATCATTCAGAGCCCTGAACAATACTATTATCACTAAAATTAGAGAGCACAAGTGCAGGACTCTCCTCCACCAAGCTCTACTCCCACTATCAATCAAATGACAGCATCCTGACCTCAATGGTGCAGATGATTGGCCACTTTCTCTCTACGGGCAGGCAGAACACTCAACAAACATGGCATATGTCACTTGCTTAGCGAGACCGTGCTATATCTTTCGGTGCTCCCAACATTCTGCCTTAGTCCTGTGCAAAAGCTGAATTACCTGGTTGATCCCATGGTCCCAAAAAAGAAAAGGTAGGACTGCCTACCAGTTGTTTTTTTTTATATACCATGCTTGACTGGAGAGAAGGGGGAAGGCTGGTAAGAGAGACAAAGCTAGACAGTATGTGGGGTGCGAGAGATTGAGCGAGACAGTACAGCAGTCAGCTGGGCCTGAAAGAGTCCTTCATTGAAGTGGCTGACCACCCATCACAAAGAGTTTTTAAAAAACTCTGATCCATATATCTTCAAAAAATAACAAATACCTTAGTGGGCATTTCAGGGGGTAATTCCATCTTGAGATTCTGAGGACATGAGAACCTCTTGAACATTGCTCCCGAGGTTCTCTATGTTCCCAGAACCTCTTGATGGAATTACTCCCTTGTAATGCCTGTCACAACTGCGCTCCGCAGGTCAGGCCGTCTGCTCCCACAGTGTCAAAGTGCAATATGTGAAAAGGAGACAAACAGGTTAACCCTCCAGTCTATTTTGGGTCCAAATCACCTACTAGCCTCGAGTCTTGGGGGTCAAATGTTAACCTTTTAATTACCACACTCAGTTAACAGGCTCAGATATTAACCCTCTTTGGGGGATGCAGTACAATCCTTTGCCCAGTGGCACCCAGAAAGATTTCCAAGCATACCCTTATGACTTAATATGAGACCTAGGTATATTCTTACCTTTAGCAAGATAGTAACCCACCTTTTATGAGCATTTAACAGTTACAGAATGATCCAATACAGTTCCAGCATGCACATGCAAAAGAAAGACTCCAACAGAATTTAAGAGAACCAAAAAAAGGTTTACTAAGATTAAAACAATAAATAAAATACAAAACATACACAGAACCGAAATCCTGTACTTACAGTCCTAGATTAATTTGAAGTTACAGAAGCAAACACCTGTTTACTTGAAGTTCTAGCTGTATATCTATGTTTTACAAAAGTGCCTTGTTTTCAGTCTGCCAAAGGAAGTGTGTCCTTGAATTTCAGAGGATGCTTCTGCAATGTCCTCGCACATGCAGGCAATATTCAAAAATCAGTTTTCTCCACCTCCTTGTGATGTCACAACACACATGAGGTCACTGTTAATCCTACAATAAACTCTCTAATCTGTGTATGACTATCCAAAAAGGATATTATTTTTCTGCTGGCAGGAATCAGCAGTTACCAATTAAAAAATATGTGACAGTCTTTGCAAGCAGGTTCCTTTGATGGCTCATAAACCCACATCCTGTCACCAGTTCCCCTCTGGGGAGAAAACCAAGGAGGATCAGCTAAGTGACTTCCCTTCCTGCTATGGTCATAAAATGCATACATGGGACCCAGCTGCAAAAGAAATATTTTACGATGTCTTATCACCTGGCATACCCCACTCTGAATCTTTACTGGGTGTAACCTGGATGACTAGCTCACCCATGGCCACTGCCATTTCTGGTAATGATAGGTTCTACTTCCTTCTACACTTCCCATGCTCAGTTATCACCAAGCCAACCTCCTATACCGTAACCTTAACAATTAGTTCTCCCCCAAATGTAACAGGCATATAGACACCTCTCCCATCTGAAGCTCAGGTGACAGAAGACATGAGGGAGAATTAACATCACCCTATCTGCCAGAAAAGGTAATCTTTCTACTCCTGCTACTCTCTGGCAATATACACCTAAACTCTGGCCAAACAACCCTCAGGAGCGGGGGGGGGCATACAGAGAAAGGCCTAAAAATAGCATCACTAAATATATGCAGCTTAACTGCCAAATTCAACCAGCTCTAGGCTTGGATGACCCTCCATGCCCCTGACATACTCTGACTAACCGAAACCTGGCTGTTGGGTAGGACCAAAGATGGTGAGGTGGCCATCAAAGGCTTCCAAGCATTTCGGCTTGATAGAATAGGTAAGAAAGGTGGTGGCTGCCTTATATACACCAGAAACTCACTGAGCTGCTCTGTCTTCCCCCTCTCCAAAGTTGCTGAGGATCATGAGCTATTAGTGGTAAAATTACAAATTGGCCTAAAAGGCAAGACTCACCATTGCCACAATCTATCTGCCCCCCAAAAAAGCCAAGGAAGGCCTTCTTCTTGTTATGGAAGAAATTAGCACACTCAACAAGAGCTCAGAATTCATCTTGATTGGTGACTTTAATATTAACTGGTTAAGTAAGGAGGCAGCACCTTCCAGAGATCTAAATCACCTCCCACAATCTCACACAACTCGTAAGTGACCCCACCAACTACAAGACTGGTACCAGTACCCTCATTGACTGGGTCTCAGCTAGCTCACTGGCTTGGATCTCTGAACTCAAGGTTCTCCCAGACGTGTTGAGTGACCACTCCCCCATCTCCTTCTTGTGGACCACTAAACTTACCAAAAGTCCACCCCTTCTCATCAAAAGCAGGGTACTGTGGAAAGCCAAACTTGGATCCCTCAAATTGGCCCTCTCTACCTACAACTGGTCCCCTATCAACAAGGCACCTACGCTTGACCAGGCCCTTAGTTTCTTCATTGAGGGTTTCAATTCCATCTGTGATATCTATGGACCACAGACAAAACAGAAAATTCAGGGGGAGGTATACAGCTGGATTGATGAAAAGTTCCTCTCCCTTCTGAAGGAGAGAGACTGCCTCTGGGAAAAGGCCATAAACTCAGGTAGCAAGCACGACCTACAGTGCTACAAAATGGCTAGAAATCAGTGCACCAAACTTATCAGGCTTGTAAAAGCTGATTTCCATAAGACCCAGCTTAACAACACATGGGGAGATGGTAAACCGAGTTTTTGGGACAACATTAAGAACATCCTTGGTAAAGATCAAAAGCAACACCCAAAGTTTCTCAACATTAATAACTCATCCTCCTCAGATCCAGTAGTCATTGCTGATACCTTCAATAAGGCCTTTACAGACCTGTCCCCAGTGCAGCCTCCAGACTACTTTCTGCCTGCGGAGAAACAAGCATGCACCAACTTGCCCAAAACTTACCACCCAGCCTTCTACTTTAAGAAGGTGATGGTGAAGGGGGCTCTAACTATGGTCAGGTAAGTCCTAGGCAAGACCAGATTGGGGAGAAATGGGCTAGACATGAAGTTACTATTCCTCACCCTGGACAGAAACATAGAAACATAGAAACATAGAATTTGACGGCAGATAAGGACCGCTTGGCCCACCCAGTCTGCTCATTTCCCTGCCTACTGGATAAGCTGCAGATCCTAGTTAACCAGCAGCCTACTTTTTCCCACCCCCATCCCCTAGAATTGCCTTATGACTGTCCCATGCATGCTTGAATTCCACCACTGTTTTTGACTCCACAACCTCCTCCGGAAGGCTGTTCCATGCATGCATGGATGTTCTCATCCTGCCCATATCAATGCTATTTAACAAATTCTTGGCTCTAGCTTAATTTCTGGAGGTATGGAAGCAAGCCCTGGTAACTCCAGTGCACAAAAATGGTGATAAGGGGCTGGTGCCAAACTACAGGCCAATATCGATCCTCTCCCAACTATCCAAAGCTTTGGAAAAAATTGTAGCAAGTCAACTCATAGAATACCTAAATAAGTACAATCTGCTCTGACCAAACCAGCATGGTTTCAGGCAAAAATACACAGTACCACCAGAGCACTTCTGGAATACACTGCCTATGCCCACAAGGCACTGGATGAAGGCAAATTGGTGGGGTCCATCTTCATAGACCTCACCAAAGCCTTAAACACTATCAACCACCCCCTACTAGTATTCCAACTCCAAAGATTGGGTGAGGCACCAAACGCCCTGAATTGGTTCAATGACTACCTAACACATAGCAGCCAGTGAGTCAAAATCAGGCAGACATTATCCAGCTCCAGAGATGTATCCCTAGGAGTCCCTCAAAGATCAATTCTAGGGCCCCTGCTTTTCAGCCTCTTTGTAAATGACCTACCCACAGCCTATGACACCAAACATATCCTGTATGCGGATGATGCCGTGCTGCTGAGCAGCAACACCTCTAATGGTGCCCTACAAATGGAACTACAGAACTCCTTCACTAAACTCCAGGACTGGTTCAGTAGGCATAAGCTACTACTAAATTACAAGAAAGTCAAGGCCATGCTACAATCAAGCCCCTATAACAAACACAGGCTTGCTCCCCTCGTAATCTCCAATACAGCTGGTGAGTTGATTGAACATGTGCAATTGTTCAAAGTACCTTGGAGTCACCATTGATAACTCTCTCACTTTCACACACCACATCAGCTCCCCTGTCAGGGTAGTAAACACAAAGATAGGGGTGCTCCATCGGCATAAGAAATCTCTCAAACCGGAAGCACTCCACATCTCAGTCTCCAGCTCCATACTCTCCACGATAGACTACAGGCTAGTGGTCTATGGAGCTGCTACTGATACAGTGCTCAAAAGGGTCCAAATTGTGTTTAATAAGGCATGCCGCCTCACCCTCAGTGCAGATCAATACACTTATACCTGTACCCTGTATGAGCATACAAACTGGCTTACACTAAAAGACAGGGTCAAATACCAAACTTGCCTCTTGTGGAAGAAGGCACTCCTGAGCAAACCCCACCCCGTGTAGGAGATCTGCTCGAGGCATCTCTCTCATCACACATCACCAGAGTGAGGAAGAATAGGGCAATGTCCATCCCATTCCACCGAACCTCACTAGGGCAACGTGCCTTCTCCTATCAGGCCCCCTCTGGATGAATGAACTCCCGACGAAACTCCAAACAAACAACAGCCTGACTCAATTCAAAGCTGGCCTCAAACAGCAATTAATGTCTAGCTCAAAATGCACCTGCTTCTCAGGCCCCCACTACTCAACTGGCCTACCCCCAAGGTAGCACCCAGAAGGACTATATAGAGACCCTGCCTCCATTCCAGCCTAGCCAAGGGTTTAAGTAAGCAATCAGTCCGCTTAAACACTTTCGATACAGCCCCTTCCTAAACCCCCTTTACATCCACCCCCCACTCGACAAAGCCCTCTGAAGCTGCTCCCCCTCTCTCTCCCCCCCATCATCACCACCTTCCCCTTGATTCACTGTTACCCCACCTCTCACTCTCTGGGGTAGAATCAAACCAATGCTATTACTGTACCATAGTCTATCACTTGACTTGGAGTTTTCCATGGGTGTGCCACCTAGGGCATCAATTAGAAATAGCTTTGTATTCTAATTAAAATTTGCTCAGTTTTTTCCTACTTGTCTATTTCTCATGTAACTGCTCTTGATGCCTAATGATCAGGCTCCAGTAACCACTGAATTTTGCATTGTCTTACTGTCCACCCCAATGTAGAACCTTTGTAAAAGAGCTTACACTCAAAGGTCTTTCCGAAATACTAAATAAAATAAATAAATAAATAAAAATTGGCAGGAATCCCTATGAGTTAAGACAGAAGAGAAAACCTTTAATTAGTGTTTTCACTGGCCAGTTTTTATGACAACCTGCTGGCTCAGTCACACTGACACCTTTGAGGTCAAAGGTCAAGCCTCTTTATACTGGCTGGTGTGTCCTAGGCAAACAATCACATACCATATATTTATATCACAATTTATAAATATAATAAGCAGCAGGTGGGAGAGTGTCACAATGCACACTAAGGTATCTTATATTACTACACTGTAGGGCCAATGTTCATCTTTTTACAGAGGTATCCCATTATGTCAAACATCTCCCATTATAGAAATCTGAAAACAGCCACAGGCTCACTGGGTATCTGTATCTCTACAACACCACAGATTTAGTTCCTCTAGTAATGGTTAGTACTTCCAAAATCTACATTGCCATGGTTCAGAGTTTTTTCTGCAATATCATTACACAAATACTGATACGAAGGCTCCCACTCTCAGATTTCACAAATAATTAATGTGTGTATAATGTTTATGAAAAATTAATGAAAATGAAAAAATAAGCATGTAAAACTGTAAGAGAGTGCCTTTTCCTTTTTTTTTTCTATATACGAGATAAGAAACTTTCTTGCCATTCATGAAGGAAGATTGGCGTGCATGTCATGTAGGTGCATTACTTCACTTCTGTAACCTCCTGTAGTTAACACCTAAACCCACTCATGAAGAGAGACAGGAATGCATATCATGTAGATGCATTACTTCACTTCTGTAATCCTCTGTGGTTAGACAGCTAAACCCATTCATGAAGGGAGACCAGCGTGTATGTCATGTAGGTGCATTTTTTCACTTCTGCACTCCCCCTGCAGTTAGACACCTAAACCCATTCATGAAGGGAGACTGGTGTGCATGTCCTGTAGGTGCATTACTTCACTTCCGTAATCCCCTATAGTTAGACAGCTAAACTCATTCATGAAGGGAGACTGGCATGCATATCATGTAGGTGCATTACTTCACTTCTGTAACACCCACCCCCCAAAGTTAGACAGCTAAACTCATTAATAGCATATAGGTGGGATATTGGGAAAACAGCAAACAAAGCACAGGTGAAACCACGTCTGCATCCTACCAGTATGCCTTTCAAATCACATCATTCACACATCATTTAATTCACTTGTAGACTGCTTAGTAAACATTAAACACAGAAAACCCACTGACAAACATTGCTATCTGCACTATCCCGGATTGCCCTGAAAAAGGGACTGTATTGTCTCAATGGGCTTACCCAGTTACCAAAATTCAAATAAATAAATAATTAAATAAATAAATAATTCCCGTTTCCATCCTAGGCATACAAAAAAATCATGATCACAGAGGAGTCACGTGATGCTCTCACCTGAGTAGCTGCACTTCACTGGCTCTCCTTCAACCCCGCTAATTATTTATTTAATGCTAAACAGCTGCTTTATTCCATTTTTGGTGAAGAAACCTGTCACTGAAGTCATCCAGAGTCTGTTGCTGCAGTCTTAAACAGCTTCTCACTACTATGTCTGAAACTGAGATGAAGCAAGCCAACCCCCAAAACACACCTCCGCAAACGCAAGGCAAAAATGCTAAAAGGCTGAAGGCCCATGGGTCAGAAACCGTCAAGGGCACAACACCAACCACGGCACCTGCTCCCCTTTCTGAGGAGTGATTTTTATAGAAATTTGCATCATTTAAAACATATTTAGGGAAAGAATTGATACCTAGAGGCTTGAGTGTATTGTAAACACCCTCTTGTGGACGTGGACATTTTGAATTCAAAGAAGAGTGGGTTAAGCTATCACTTGAATATTCTGCAGGATTTATCAAACTGATTATTAAGAACACTATTAAGAAATATGAGAGACTTGCTGCTGATATAAAAACTTGTAAAGAAAAGCTTAATTCATTCAAAACGCATAGTGACTTTGCAAATCTTGAATGAATATTAAAAAACAAATTGGAAAAAGCTGAGAGAGATTTGATTGACAAAAAGCAATATAAACTGCTTAGGGACTAGATGGGACTATGAGAAAGGCAATATCATTAAATGATCATTACAGGTCAATGCACATAGCAGGTCCCACAGGAGAAGGAGGAAACAAAGCAGGAAAAGAAAACAAAATATACCACAGCAACAGCCGAAGCAAGGGGTTTGTTTTTTACCCAAAATGACTGAGGGGAGTCAAGCACAACTAGGGACAAGTACAAACAATATAGACAACACAAGAGAAAATCAAAAAGAGGTAGAAGGCGATGTAGAATGTCAAAATTTGACCAGAACCCTAAGGGACAAGAAAAAGGACAACTACAGATTATAAACATTTCAAGTGTAACTTTAACAGATACTCAATCTTCCATTGTGAAGAAAAGTCTGAACTTTGCCCCAACACGTAAGATAAATGACTTTGATAGTCATGTGGATTTATTTCGATTCTTTGGGAAAACTAAGTTAAAATACTTTTTTCTTTAATAAAAGACAACAGCATCATTCTAATATAGGTTCAATATACAAGAGGACCTCATAGGTAATAAGGACATCTCTGTGAACAATGAAACTTCAGAAGACAGATTAAACCAATATGGACTCTCTGGACAGAGAGAACTTAAATGCAATACTGGATCTTACTGGTGAGAGGAATGTTGAAGGCTCACATGTGGACTTGAATGTTTTTGAGGAGTTAAGGAAACACGTGTTTAAAAGTAAATCTGAGTTTTGTCCAATGGTTACGAATAGCTCTATCGCTACATATGAAAAAACAGTTCTTAAACAAGTAAATGAGTTAAAAAATAATACTTGAAAAGAAAAACAGATCCATGTATCAAAACATTGCCCCCCCAAAAGAAACAGGCATTGAAAGAATTAATTGAAATGGAAGAAATTATAATAAAACCTGTGGACAAGGGGAGCAATGTTGTGATCAGGGCTCCTACATTACCATGGTAGCAAAATTGCTGAATGAGGGTGATAATTACAAACAGCTACCGGGTAATCTAACTTTCAGACATATAAGGGAACTGAGTAACCTTTTGAATCAAACAGTACATAATGGTGAAATTATCATAGATGAGTACAAATACATCTGGCAGGGAAATTCAATCATGCCAACAATGTATGCCCTACCTAAGGTACACAAAAACATTGTAAATCCACCAGGATGCCCGATTATTTCGGGAGTAGGATCATTAACTGAGAATTTGGATAGATTTGTAAACTTTTTTCTTGAAAGATTGGCAATAGAACTTCCCTCGTATCTGAACAATATTGGTGATACCATAAACAAAGCGACAAATCTTGATAGGCAGCATGACTGCATTTGGCTATCCATAGATGTGGAACGCCTCTATACTAGTATTAGGAATGAGCAAGGTGTCGGAGCCTGTACATTCTTTCTGGAGAATAGTATATACCAGGAAGAACTCTAATAGAATTTATTGTTAGCACTCTTGAATTCACTCTGAGACATATTGCCTTTATTTTTAACAATGAATACTATATTCAGTCATGTGGGACAGCTATAGTGGCAGTGATGGCTCCGGCTCATGCCAACTTATTCATGGGTTACGGGGAAGTGCAACAGATATTTAATGTAGCAAATAACCCTTACAGTAATAACATGATAAAATGGTTTCACTACATTAATGACTGCACTTACCTATGGAAGGGCAGTAAAGAGTCAGCTAAGCAGTTTTTTTTATTTTTTTTATTTTAGTCTTTGGTAACCAGATAAGGCCCACTAGGCACAAGTTCCTGTTTACAGGGGTGACCTGGGAGCACTGGGCAGTTACATGACTTGCTCAGAGTCACACAGAATGCAAGTGGAGGTTGTGAGAATCAAGCTCAGGTCTGGTCCGCTGGATGTATGAAGCTCGTTCACACCTTGTTCCTCTAATCTCTAGGCCATACTGCCAGTTTGTAAACTTCCTCAACAGCAACAATAACTTGAACTTGAAATTTACATTTGAGATAAGCAAAAATGAGATCAATTTTTTGGACATTACTATAATGGGTAACACAGATACCAAACAAGTAACAATAAAGGGTTACAGGAAAAAGACAACTACAAATGCCCTACTGTATAACAACAGTGCCCACCCCCCAAAAATGTAAGGCTTCCATACCCTACAGCCAGATGCTTAGGATTTGTAGGAACTACACACACCAATCAGACTTTCATCTACAGGTGAAGGAATTAGAACAAAGACTCTTACATAGGGGATATGATCAGGATACCCTAACCAGAGCTAAGTTGGAAGTCAAGGATAAATCCCAGAGTGATCTGTGCACTAAAGAAAAAGCAGATCAGGAGACGTCCAGATATGGTCCTGTAACAATGACCCTGGAATATAACAACATTGCTGAGGCTATATTTATTTATTTATTTATTTAGAAATTCAGAAATTACCTTTGAGCCATGGCTCGTTAATAAAGGTTCCACATCAAGGGACAAAACACAGACACACAAACAGTAATGATGCAGTATACTGGACATGGGTATACAATAGACATTCTAACAATTTTGAGTCATTTTAAGTATTTCTAGATATTGCAACAGTTGTAGAATCCCAACAGATGGCTGGTTAGGCAAGGGTTTTGTGGGGGTGCAGGAGGAGCCCCCAGAGAGATGCGGACACAGAGGCAATAGGAGTGGATCAGGTAATGTCTCCGCTTAAGGAGGGGAAGGACAGAGGGGAGGGTGGGAGGCAGTAAGCAGCCTCTGGCCTCTGTCCAGGGGCGTTATATAATACAGGAAATGACATTTGGAGAAACTGGGAAATCCTACTGGCAGATGACAAGGTGGGTTTGGCAGTAGGTCCATGTCCAAGGGTCTCATTTAAGAAAGCACCTAATCAGAAGGACAAATTAGTTCACAGCCATTTCCAAACATCTCAAAATACAAAGAGTACCTGGATTCCACAGAGACCGAAGGGTATGTATAGGTGCGGAAAGTGCAATATATGCTGCTATGTTAATGAAGGCAGGGACCTACCTACCTTCAAACAGGGACAGAATCTAATTATTAAAGATTTGATAACATGTAACACTATTTGTTGTGTACATTATCTGGTGCTCATGTGAAATGGCGCATGAAGGGAGAACTGTCAGAAGTTTTAAACAGTGAATGCAAGAACACATAGGATATATCAGAAATGGATAGATAAGGCAGTGGGTAGACATTTTTCTGAAATGCATGGAGGAGATCCTAGTAGAATGAAATGCATGGGTATACTGTAGATGTTGCTAAATGTGGCCAAAGATGGGGTGACAGAATAAATTTATTACTGAAAAAGGAAAGCTATTGGATCTACAGAATGAATAGTGTGAACCACCAAGGACTTAATGAAATGTGGGATCTTAAACCATATTTGAAATGAAGGTATCAGATAAAATCTCCATCCTACTTTTCCTTTCCTATTCCTGCTTCCCTCTTTAAAACCCTCTCCCCTTTCTTTCCCCTCGTCCCATTTTCTTTGCTTCCCTTTTCTCTTTTCCATCCCCCTTCCCTTTCCTTTCTTTCCTTCCTTTTTTAATCATCCAAATTAATTGGGAATAACTGTACTCAGTTCATTCACATGTGGCCCTTACTTTCTATCCAGTACTAAAATAACATACAGGACAGAGAAAGATGGACATGATGTGTTGTACCACACCTACTTCTCTCTCTCTATCAAATACATCTCTAGCACAAATGGAAATGGAAACTGGTGACACTAAAGAAAATGTGGACCAGGTTACCTGGGTTCTAATACTTTATGTTAGCTCCATGCGTCTTTAATAAAAATATAGAAAGATGCAACACATGTATTGAGATGCTAGAGATATATGCTATTTTCTAAGTATATTTGAGACACTCCAAAATTCTATTATCTTTATAATGAAGTTAATTTTTACCCTTTTGTCTCCACTTTGAGAACCCACTCCCCCAAGGGAGTTTCTGGATTAATGTGAATAAAGAAATAAAAAGCTAAATAAATAACTTAAGTCATTAGTAAATGTGATATATATATATATATATATTTATTTATATAAATATAAAACTAAGACTAGGAGCTCCTTCTACTTTACTTAGTATTGAACCAGCACAGTAATCCATGTGATAACACACTGTTTTGTGGATTATTTTTGATATTTTATGATAGCACTGTCTTTTAGTTTTGAACAAATGCACGTTCTATTGAACTTTTTTTTTTTTTTTTTAATGTTGACAACCAGTCAAAAGTCTGTATAGGCAGTGATGTCATATGTCTGCACATCTTAAATGCTGATTTCTGCACTTACATGATACCCCCTTTCAAGCCTCATGGAGAGGCGAGGCACTAGGGATTATGTACTTCACAGCAGTGACTTTAAACTGCAATTGTTATTAGGAAACTCCTTTAAATAGTCTTGTTAGCAGTGGTGCTGCTTTATTTTCAGTATGCGTGTGTAGCATTTGGATTTTCTTAAAAAAATTGCTGCCAGAACTTTTCAGAAAGGTGAGTCTTAGAGACCCTCCATAGGGTTGAATCTCCGACTGGAAAGCTGTGTATGTACTTGCTGGTTGATATGGTTCTTCTGCTGTATGCTTGCTCTTTGGCTTTCTCCCCATGGGCAGACTCTTTGAGATGCCTGCCTTTATTTGATCCTGTTCCCCCTCCCTTACTTTAGCTGAGCAGATGCACGCCGACAAGGAGTTCTGGACTCTTGCTCTTTTTGCTGACTGCTCTGTTCTCCATCTATCACTGGTCTGCTGGATAGTTTCATTTTATAGGACAGTGCCCTTTTTCCCTGGATCCATGTTTACTTCTCCAACCCGGTCCCAGCCTATGTTGCTTCCTGCACCTCCATTCCATCATCTAGTGTTTCTGCTCTATGACTTCCCACACACTTAACCTCTAACAGCTAAAGCGGCTGCTTGACCTGTCTTTTAATGTCTTTCTTCAGCAGTTCACTCTGTTGGATGTCGGCACTGTTGATTTTTTATAGTTAGAAGGCTCTTGACTCAACATTTGGCCCTCATCTACTCCTTTCGACTCCCTGGATTGGTATATGATTGGAGCCATCTCTACAGTGTTCAAGATGGTATGTTTTCCTTCATCTGTCTTCTCGGTGGTATGCAACATTCCTTGACACCTTGGCAGCACAGAGCATGACACCCAACCTCGGGCACAAGACGGTTTTTGGGATCACATGGGTGAGTTCAGTATTGGGCTGTTGTGCAGGTGTTTCCTCTTCTCTGTGTTTTTTATCAATGGAGAGAGGATTCTCCCTGTGCTCTGGGCTCTGGACCATGCACCTATTTATTTTCTGTCATCACCACTGCTACTGTAATGGGGCTTTAGATATGGTTATTTAGACTGCAGAGGACTCTGTTAATTAAGTTTATTACACGCAGCCTCTTGGGTTTAGTCTGTACTGCATACTTGTAATGGCTGTTTGTTGGGGGTGTTCCTTATAATAGATGGTTTTGTTTTTCGGGGTGCGTGCTGTTAGCTTTTGGGTTCATGCTCATGCTTGGTTAATTTTACAGTATGTTCTATGGGGACATAGTTAACCTTTTTTTCTTAATTCTGGTTCTTATATGTATTATGACTTGTTCTATGATCCTAAACTTAGTCTTTGTAATGATTAATGTTGTTGGATAAACAAGTAGACTATGTAATATTTGATGCTACTTACTGTATTTTTGAGGTGATGTACATAGTTTGTTACAGGTTAATATGTGGGGGCGGAGGAGAGCTGGGTGGGCGAGGTGTGGGGCTGTGTTAGATCGGAGCCTCATGCACCAGTTCATTTGTGGATATGGGGATATTCTGGTTGGGTAAGGAGGGGTAGTTGGGGTATGAAGGGGTATCTTTGTTGGATTTTATTCTTAATATTTCTTTTGGAGGGAAGCAATGGGGTGGTCCTCACTTGATTTGGATAACCTGGTTCTTAGTGTGTTATTTACTTGTATGCCGGTTGTTGTGGGTTTATTGGGATGAGAGGAGGGCGTTTGTTGCTGGGTCGGTGTGGGATATTTGTATTTAATTTGGTCAACCTGGCTTTTTGTATACTGCTCATATGTATGAGGACTGTGGTAGGTTGTGTGGGATATGGGGAGAGGGTGGGGGCTTGGAGTACTTCTCCGGAGGATGGCTGGTGTTTGGTGTGAAGTATTGGGCTTTTCCAGTAGTACATATGTTTTCTCCTAAAACTCTCTACATTTTTGGATGCGGTATGGCCCATAATTTTAGGTACTGCTCACGGAATAGTAAGGGAGCCCAATCACCGACAAGGCATGCCAAAGTTTTATTGCACCTTCACAAGTTGCAGGTTGATGTGACTTTTTTGCAAGGAACTCACCTCTCCCCAGCTCAGGTATTTTCATTTCCATACTCCTGGGTTGATCAGGTTTTTGTTTCCAGAGTAGATTCTTGTAAGCAAGGCGTGGCTATTTTAATATCCAGGTCTGTCCAAATCTGACTCCTCCAGGACGTCAGTGATCCTCAGGGCAGGTATATTTTGTAAGAGCACTGTTGGAACATCTGGAGGTCATTTGGGGATCAGTTTATTTAGTTATTGAAAGAATCAGAATTGCAACCTTTAAGTCAAGGACTCCTTTGCAAAGGCTCCACACACAAAAATGAAATTACATAACAGGGTACGAAAAAGGACAAGAACAAAGCAATATTACAATGTTAAAAGGAGGACAAGTCATAAATTCAAGGGTGGAGAGGTCCAGCCCGAGTCAGACAGTAAGTTTATGGACCCAATGTGGAAGAACCTCCCTTTTTTTCATGGATTATCTCCACTTGTTACAGTGGGCCCCTCTCCTTAGATACTTACTGGGGACAGGAACATGGTACTGGACAATGATTTGGACAGGACCTTGAAATGCGGTCGACCCCTTACATCAAGTCAATTCAATTCACCCTGTGAGATCTTATGGATTCATTGGGGCTTGTAGACCCTTGGAGGATTCTTCATCCGGATCTGAAAGAGTATTCTTTCCACTCTATACCACATAACTCTTTTTTCCGCATTGATTTTTTTTTTTTGTCGGTGCTGAAGCTTTATCAGGTGTTCTTTTAAGCCACTACAATGCCAAAGTAGTGTTCGTCCATCACCTGCCTCTTTTACAGGTTAACCTTGCTTCATTCCTGGTACAGGATAAGACCTGGAGCTTTAATAATCAATTATTTAAGTTTCCAGGGATGTTGAGAAGTTAGAACATTTTATATCTGAACTTTTCACCCTTAACTCACCCACGATGCCAGAACTTGACATTCTCTTGTGCTCTTATAAATGCGCTCTTCAGGGAGAAATTATACAGTTGGCAACCAGATGGGAAAGGGAATTGTCCCAAACTACCTCATCCCTTTTGTCACAGATTAGGACGGTTGAATGGGAGCTTTACGATTCTTTCCCAGTGTCAGAATGGGAACCTCCTGAAGCCCTTCAGGCAAAATATAATGCGCTGGACATCGAGTGCTCATTTTGCTCCCATTTAGGTCTGAACTTTCGTGCCTTGTTGTATGTCCCCTTTAGGAAGATTCCGGGCTCCTTAAAAAAATACCCCTGTTGGTTACTCTCTTTATGCCCACAAACAATTGTGTTATTTCTTAAATTTGAACCCCCATCACAATTCTTCCCAATCTATCCTGGGAATCCCAAATTTGAAGACTGCTGGGAAGATACTGCCCGGATGGCCTGGCCCTTTTTGGAGTTTTTGTCGGTTGATCATATGCTGGTTACTGGCATGTTTATTACTTTTGCAGAGGCCCAAAAGAAATTTGGCTGGCTTTTTTCTCTGTGTTTCAAGTACTTTCAGCTCAGGCATATGCTGTTTCATTATTTTGGTGCTGATGTCTGATCTAGAGAATATGGGGATAAATTTTTCCCCTTGTTCCCCTTGATATCAGTTATCCTCACTTCCCACACTATAGCCTTTTTTCATGTGCACTTGCGGAAGCTCCTCACTGAGTGAAAGAATCTAGTTTGTTGTATCCTTGGAATCAGGTTCTTCCTTCTCAGAAAGGCCCCTGGGGTTGGCTCCATATCTGGAAGGATATATATAAGCATATTAAAATGGGTCAGATATCGGTCCATGCAGTTTCATTTTTTGCATAACATGTTTTACATCTCGATTAAACTTTACAGAATGGGTAGGCTTGGCTCGGACATAAGTACCAGGTGTCAGAAGGAAAGGGGTTCATTGTTTCATATCCTCTGGACTTGTGAAAAGGTTATGCCCTTTTTGGGAGGATATTAGACATCATTTTGGAACTCTTAATAGGGCTTGACCAGGCTTTTACACCTGAAATCTGTATACTGGGGGATTTTGCTGAGGCCTTAACTGGTAATCAGAAACTACATATTGCTTTAATATCAGCCTGCACCAAGAAGGTTATTCTTTGACATTGGTGTGATCAGACCACTTCCCCTTATGTGGAATGATACTGGGAAATCCTTTTTGTTCTGTAGGCTGAGTGTACTATTGGAAACATGTCACACTCCCAAAAGAAACACACTCAGTTGTGGGAACCCCTTTTTTACCCTGTTGACTCTTGATGCCGGGTGATGGTTGATTACTTCTTACTCATCACTTGTTGCTTCTTACTAATGGTTTCTACACCTCACGTCCTTGGAGAGGGTTGGGGATCGCTATGCTTGTACCTGTATCTCTGTTTTTGAAATGTATTTTTCCTTTCCCAGGACTAGGATGCTCCTTTTTTGTTATGTTTTAGCTGTTATCATTTTAGCTGCACCTGGAGTAACCCCAGCATCCGGGGGCAAATGGGGAGGGTTGGTTTGGATGGTTATGTTTATAGCATGGTTGGAAGGTCTCTATGTTCTGGGTAAGTCTTCTGTAACTGCTGTATGTCTACATGTAGCCAGATCAGTATCCATTTTGTTGGTCATTAATTTGTATTTTGGAATCACTTTTTCTTCAATGTTCCTTGTGTTTTGCTCTCTAATTAAGTTTAATAAACTTTATTGAATTTGAAAAAAAAAATTGCAATCTACAGTTAGGCAATTCTGCACCATCAAATCTGATCTGATGAGAGAACAAGAGACAGACAACTCTCCTCACTTCAGAATTCCCTAATCCAGCAGGGTCACACCCCATAATAAATTGACAGAGAAATTGAATGGCCATACAAATACCATGAGAAAATCTGCTGGAATACAAGCAAAAAGATCAAACTGATTGATTGACAACTAGGGGTGTGCAATCAGTTTTTATTTATAACGCACTTTTCAAAAACCAAAGCGCGAATACATTATGAACAAAACAACAAATATTCAATTAATAAACACATATAAAAGATAAAAAGGCAACAGAAATAAAACTAAACATTGTCTCCAAAAGCCTGATTAAATAAGTACGTTTTCAAAGAGGCTTTAAAAGTCTCGGTGGACAATCACTCTCTAATCCGAAGAGGTAGAGTTCCACAGGGTCGGGGCCACAAAAGAAAAAGCCCTGGCCCCTGAAGACAGACCCTTGGAACCTCTAGCAACCCTCATGAGTGGAGTGGAGTGGAGTGGACAGACAGGGTGGTAGGGCTGAAGGAGGTATTGCAAGTAACCCGGCCCCTGTCCGTGTAGGGTCTTATAGGTCAGCAACACACCCTTGAAAGTGATCCTCCACCACACCGGCAGCCAGTGCAGTTCATGCAGCACAGGTGAGACATGGCAAGTTCTTGACAACCCAGTCAACAACCTGGCCACAGCATTCTGCACCAGCTGCAGGCGATGGAGGTTCATCCCCGGTAACCCTAGATATCAAGCATTGCAGTAATCCAGATGAGAGGACACAAAGTTGTGAACCAATATAGGAAGACCATCGTGCAGAACAAGGTGTTTTATCCGGGCGATGTTCCTCAGATGGTAAAATGAGGACTTGACAACTGCTGACACCTGTGCTTTTAGCGTTGGTTCATTGTCAGGTACTACGCCCAGATTCTGCACATGTTTGGAAAGGTCTCAACTGGTTACCCCCTAACACAAGGACAGACTGTTGCCCAGGAGTCAATTTCTGTACACTTCAGTCTTGTCTGGATTCAGTCTCAACCAGTTAGCACTCATCCAGTCCTGAATCTCAGTGAGGCAGTTGTTAAAGACCAAGATTGCATTATTTTGTTCAGGTACAAAGGACGTGTAGAGCTGAGTATCATCTGCATAGCAGTGAAAACTCAGCCCATACCACTTTATAATGTCTCCCAACAGCAACATATACACCGTGAACAACATGGGGGAAAGCACGGAACCCTGCATCACCCCACTGATGATGTGCTGTGCACGAAACGGGTTGGGAATCTTTTAGTTGTGCTACCTGTTATATGTGAGGCTTGGCGTACATCTGTTCATTAAACTTATGCCTGTTTTGACGCCAACTACAGTGTGCTGAGTTCTGCCTTTTTTGAATTTCAAGTTCCAACTCGAGCACCTGTTTATACGGAGGAGCTGTTTTTGCCGTGTATTTGTCACCCCACAAGGCAGGACGAAGGGGGCCAAAGAAAAAATTCCTGACACCACCCTCTGAGTCCTGCCTGTGAGGAAAGAATGGAACCATCTGAAGACTGTCCCCGACAGTCCACAGAGTAGCCGCAGGTGTTCCAGCAGCAGAACTGGAAGGGGACAGGATCAGTTGTGTTCCAGGACAGTAGCTGCTGCTGTTGTTTTCACAGGGTTCTTGTGGATTTTACTTGGTAGGTTAGTTCTTTTCTTTCTTACTTCTAAGGGGCTAGCAGGGTATTGTTTTGGGGGCTGCTGGATGTTTGTAAACTGATTTGGTGGCTGTAAGTGGGGCTCATTTTGTGGATGTTTCACTGTGTAACAGGCGCTTGAGTGAGAGCCTATTTCTTCTGATTTAAAACCTATTTGGTGGGATTTGCTTGGGCCTGGTTCTTTGGCTGCTGGGCTTGGAGGGAGACACAGGGCTGATACACTCTCTCTCGAGTCAGGTGTCTGCCCAGGACCTCCCTCCCAGAAGTCTGCAAATTTATAGAGACACCTCCCTGCAATTGGAGGAAAAGGCTGCAGGTGCAGCTCATGTACTTCTAGCCACTGGGGGTTGGATTTAAAGACTGGGAGAGAGGAGCTTATGGAGTTGTTCATTTCCCTTATAAGTTTAATGTGTTGTACTGCACCTAGTAACAGGGTTACTGGTGTACAGTGGGACTGTCTCTAAGATTAGTGGGTGACCTGATTAGGCAGTAGGGGTATCTTGGACTACGGGGGAACCTGGTGGCTCACCCAAGGAAACCTATTTGGAAGGAGATGGAACCACACATCATTAGGGCGGCATCTTTGGGAGGGTGGTGGGGTGCACAGGGTGTGGAGCAGCCATGATACTGGACTGGGCTTGGAGTTCGGTGGTTGCCCAGTGTGCTACCAGCTAGCACAGCAGGAGGAGGTTGCGGGATTAGGAGAAAGCTGGGGGAAGGGGGTGGTATGGTTGGGGAAGGGGCTGGGAATCTCCACAGGTTACCAAGCACTGGGGGTGGGGCATAGGGAAAGGGTGGGAGAATACTCAGGGGTCACATGGGACCCTGGCACAGGGTCCAAGGACACTATCAAGGAAGCAGGCAGGTAACTGGGGACCCTCACAAAGGAGGGACAGAGGGACAACATTCTCAGGAAAGTAGGCAGATGGCCAGGGCTGGACAGAAGGAAGCAAGACAGGGGAGGTGGATCAGACCTTACACTCAGTAACCGCTTCAATTCTCTTCTTCTGCTCAAGGATGAGGGGTGATGTAGCCACGACAGAGGTGGTTAGAGATGGAAGGGGAGTGGAAGGCAGGAGGCAGGGCCAGATAGCAGGAAGAACAGGGGGACCTGGAATGCAGGAAAATGGGAGAGCAGTGAATCAGAGCAGGAAGGGCAGGGGAAGAGGAGGAAGCGCAAGGAGAAGGACCAGTTGGGAGGAGAAGGTAAAGGAGAAGGACCAGAAGTACAAGGAGGATTCAATAAAGGAGCTGAGGTTTAGGCCAGGGGAGCATGATGAGCAGGAGGAACTAAATGGAGACAGGAAGGAAGGAGGATGAGCCAAGGCTAGTTTGCAGATGGGGAGAAGGACCAGTTGCGAGCAGTGAGGGAATTAGGGTACAGAAGGATCTCAGGAGGAGGAGGCATAGGATTGGAGGAGGGTGGCCATGGTAAATAAGGAGGGCAGTGGCACCCAGATAGAGGAGGAACAAGGGCCAGCTGGGTGGAGGGCCTGTAGAAAGGATGAGGACATGGAAGGTGGGGAATGGAGGAAAAGGAGTGGTCAGAGTGCTCCTGCTGGGGTTTCTATGATCAGGGTATCAAATGGGATAGGGAGGAGAAGCCTGGCCAGTTAGAACAAGATGCTTCCCTGGACTAACAGTGCACGAGGCTAACAGGGTATATCAGCTGGCAAAGGATTGTGGGGTTCCCAGACATACTGGTCCACCTGAGTACAAATGACATTGAGGGAAATAGCGAGCTAGAGATACAGAGCAAGATTCAGGGAGCTCGCCGAAGTCTGTCATGACATAGGATGCACAGTTTTCTTCTCAGAAATCCTGCCAGTGCCAAGGGCTGAGTGGGTAACACAAAGGAAAATTGGGAGATAAACCAGTGGCTCAGGGGTGGTGTGAGGCCAGAGGTGCGGGTTGATGGGGGATTGGGGGAGACCTGGGAGGATAAGGAGCTGTATGCTAGAGATGAGACTACATCTCAATTTGGAGGGAGGAAACCTTAAGTTGAAAATAGAGGTTCATTGGTGAAAGTGGGGTTTAAACTTGTGAAGGGGGTGGGATGGGAGAAAAGGCTGTCAGGGGTGCCGATAAAGGAGGACTCTGTCTCACCTCTGGGAACCAGGAGCATTGCAGGAAAAGGCCAACTGGCAAAGTGCAGACCAGGGAAAACAGAATCCCCATGGGAACACGAGCAGGGAAATGGAACTATAGGAAAGGGTGGAAGGTGTCCTGCTAAATGGTGGAGCTTGGGCAATAAAATGCCTGAGCTCCAGGTGATGTAACTGAGGAGCAGTGGATGTGGCAGTGGTCACTGAGACTTGGGCCACTGCAAGACATGACTGGGACCTGAACCTGGAGGGTTACACTATGTTCAGGAAGGACAGGGGAGGGGAAGGAGGAAGCAATGATGGTCAAAAACTGCACTGGCATGGGGAATAGAGGGCGGAGGGAACCGTGGAGGCGATTGGGTCACCTTGATAACAAGGTGGGGCAAAGTAAAAATAGGAGTGGTGTATAGACCCCTGCCCTGGGCGGAGGAGCTGGAGGACAGTCTGGTGGCAGATGTTGGGAGACACTGCAGACTGGGCAGAGGAGCAGTGGTGGTGTTGGGGGACTTAAACATGCCAGGAACAGACTGGGAGACTATGACATCCTCTGTGACCAGGGAACAGATGTTGTTGGATGTCTTTCAAGGCAGCGTTCCTAACTCAGCAGGTGAGGAACGACCAGGGAGGCACAGGTACTGGATGTGGTCCTGGCAGACAGTGACAGATTGGGGGACCTGGAGGTAAGGGACCCATTGGCTGGGAGTGACCATGCACGGTCTGGTTCTGCCTAGACCTAGGAGGGGTAGAAGCTGCACAAAGGCAGAGTAACCCGACTTCAGGGGATTTTAAAGGAAATGGGAGAGACTCCTTAAGGAGCACTTGGATGGGATTGGGTCAGACATGGGCGCTGATAGTAGGTGGGAAATCATCAGGAGGGGTGCAGGATGCTACCAGCACCTGTGCAAGAGTAAGATGAAAATCTGTGGTGGCCCAAAAACCCTGTTGGTGGACCAGGGAGGTCCAGGAGGTGGTGCGGGGAAAGAAAGCAGCCTATAAGCAATTCAAGTGCTCAAGGGTGAAAGGGATCGAGGATGCAGGCTGATGGCTAGAAGGGCCACTAGGTGGTGAGGGCAGCTAAGGCAAGGAAGGAGCAGAACCTGGCCAGGGAAGTGGGAGAGGAACAAGGGGTTCTTTAGATACATTGGGGAAAGGCGAAGGGTGAAGGGGCAGATTGCGAGGGATTAAATCAGGGAGAGCGGGCACCAGACCCGGGGGAGCAGTCTGAGGTACTAAATGAGACTTCACCTCAGTTTTCACCAGGGAAAATGGGGATGCTGCATCATACATGGGAGAGACAGAGATACTGAGGAGGGGACCCTTACCGATCGGCAGGTCTGAGGAGAGGGGGCATCACTGGCAGGTGGGGGAGGGCTAAGCAGGGCGAGAGGTACTGGAAGTGAAATCACAGCAGAGGTGAGGGCCCTCAGCTCCTTAAGGCCGGAGAAAACACGGGCGGATAAATTACATCCCAAGTGCTGAAGGAACTTGCAGATGTCCTGGCGAAACCCTGGCGGAGCTATTACCATCTCTCTGAGGACAGGGTGGGTGCCCCAAGACTGGAAGGTGGCGCATATAGTGCCTATCCACACGGGGATCAAGGGAGGTGGCAGAGACTACAGGCCTGTCAGCCTGACATCCAGTGGTGGGCAAGGTGATGGAGGGCATTGTCAAGGAGAGGCTAGGGGGACCTGGATACGTCAGGGTGCCTGGACGATGAACAGCATGGATTCATCGCGGGAAATCGTGTCAGACAAACCTGGTGGAGTTCAATGACTGGGTGACAAGTGCCTTGGACCTGGGTAGACCAGTGGATGTCCTCTTTCTAGACTTCAGCAAGGCATTTGACTCTGTTCCTCCGTGGGCCTGTTGGATAAGCTGGGAGAAATGGGGTGGGGAACCAGATGATCAGATGGATAGGCAATTGGCTCAGGACCCGGACCCAGAGGTCGTAGTTGATTGGGATAGTCTCATCCCAAGGAGGGTCATTAGTGGGGTCCCACAGGGATCAGTCCTTGGGCCCCTTCTGTTCAGCCTCATTATCTGACATAAGGACAGGAATCAGGAGTGAGATGAGTCTCTTTGCAGATGACTCCGAAAGCTGGGGCGGTGGTGGATGGGAGGAGGAGGGTGGCCCTACAGGGGGACCTGGAGGCTCTGGAAAGATGGTCTAGAAAGTAGGGCTGAGGTTCAATGCGGGAAATACAGGTACTCACCTGGGGGCAGAAACCCAGGCAAGTGTACACCCTGGAAATGCTACAAGTCTCGATGGCTGAGGAGGGACCTGGGGGTGGTGGTGGATGTCAAGATGAACAACTCTGAGACTTGTAGGAGGCAGCAGCCAAGGCCCAACAGGATGCTGGGATGCATCGCTGGGGATCACCTCAGAAGGAGGAGTGATACTCCTCTGTATAACTTCTTGGTTAGGCCGCACCTGGAGTACTGTGTGCAGTTTTGAGGCCACACTTAGAGGGACATTAACCTCCTGGAAGGGTCAGAGGAGGCAACCAAAATGATTTGGGGCTTGGGGACAGGACCATGAGGAAGCTCGAAGAGCTAAATATTACACATTGGAAGAGAAGGGACTGGGGGGACATGATAGAGGTCTTCAGGTACATGAAGAGGGTAAATAGGGAGGAACAGTCAGGGTGCTTAGAAGGAAGGAGGAGGGGCCACTAGAGGGCATGGGTGGAAGCTGGAGGGAAGATTCAGGGGAGAAGGAGGAGGTGCTACTTCACTGGGGAGGTGGAGCCATGGAATGCACTGCCTAGGGGGCTGGTGGAGGCAGAGACAGTGGAGGGGTTCAAGAGGGGGTGGGACAGGTACAGGGGAAGGGTTCTGGAAGCAAAATCCAATGCAGCAAGAATATCCGGAACTGGGAAGGGAGAAGCCAGAGAAGGCGAGGGGGACAGCAAAGTCAGCACCCAGGGTGGGGGCTGACCAAACGAGCAGACATGAAAGACCGTTAGGCCTATTCTGCTGGCATTTCAGTATGTTAGTATGTATTCCATGGTCCACAGTGTCAAATGCTGCAGAGAGAGATCAAGGAGGACCAAGATCAAACGACTCCTCCGATCTCTCGCTATTAGGTGATCATTAAGTACCCGAACCAATGCCATCTCAGTACTATGCCTCTTCCTGAAACCACACTGGAGAGGATCATAGACTCCATGGGTGGTAAGAAAGTTCTCAAGCTGCAACACGACTACCTTCTCAATAACCTTGCCCAAAGGGCAGGTTAGAGACCGGTCTGTAGTTCGCAAAACAGTCTGGGTCGCAGGAAGGTTTCTTTAAAAGGGGTGTCACAACAGCCTCCTTCAAGAGTTGCAGAAACACCCCCTGGTCCAACAAGCACCAGACTATCTCAGCAAGGACCAGTCCGATCACATCCATATACCCCACAAGGAGGCGCATAGGACCAGGATCCAAACTACAGTAAGTCAGTCACAAGCCCTGAACAATCTTCATGATATCCACGATTGCTGGCTGGTCAAAGTCTGTCCAGACAGACCAAGTGCCTGTGCCCTCACATCGACCACCGCCATACTAATTTGAACATGTTAAGCGGATCTCCAACCTGGTTGAGGCCACCTTATCAGCAAAGAACTGAGCAAATTCATCATACTTTATTTGTGAAAAGGCTCTCCCGACCGAAGGCAGGCTGATTGCACTGTCCACGGTCTGGAAGAGCTGAGCTGGTCGATTCCTTGCTGCAGCTATCTCCATGGACAGGAACTCTGCCTTCTTACGGGAGATTTCTGATTGATAGTCTGAATAGTGGGCAATCAACCTAAGTCTGTCCTCCTCCAGGCCGGATTTCCACCAACAACATTCCAACCTTCGCCCCACTCTCCTCAAGTCCCTCAAAGTCCCATCAAACCAAGGGGACCGAGGGTGGAGAGGGAGGAGGCGAATGCGGACAGGAGCTATGGAATCCAGGGCCCTCAGCACCATGTTGTTATAGTGCACTACTAGGTCACCTGGGTCCAAGCACTCCAATGGCCAACTCGATAGGTCCAGTACTGCCAACAGACCCTCTGGGGTTACTCCCCTCAAGGGGCAGTACCAGACCATCTCCAAAGGGACTGGTCTCACGGGGGAGCCACGAAACTGAACCTTATAAGGTGATGGTCCGACCATCCAACTGGTTCCACCACCAATTCAGCGACCGCCATCCCCAGGGTGAACACTAGATCCACGGAGTGACCCTGAATATGGGTTGCAGTGGTAACTACCTGTGTGAAGCCCAACAAAATCATCAGTTGGAGGATGTTTTGACCAAAATGCGAGAGTTCATCATCGATCCAGGCACTGAAATCCCCCAGGACCAACCACCTGGAGGGTTCCCACACCGTATTGACCATGAAGTCTGCAACTTCCTGCAGGAAAACTTCCTCATCACCGGTTGGACAGTAGATGAGCAGAATCCTGCTGCCCCCACCTGCTCCCATGATACACTCAAAGGATCTAGTGGTCACCACTGGAACCTCTACAAGGCCCAGTTCCATCTTAAAACAAATGGCTACACCCCCACCCCTTTGATTCAATCTTGGGTGGTGTACCACTGACTACCCGGCTGGAACAGCTGACTCCAATATGGGACCAGCATTCTCATCCAGCCAGGTCTCGGAGAGGTAAACCAAGTCTGATGACTCCACAAGATCAGCAATAATTGCTGTCTTGTTCTTTATTGACCTGGCATTACATAACATCGCCAGAGTTGGATAAGAGGCCTTGGCGGAGCGGGCAACTTGCCCACTATCAGCGGAAACCTTGGGTATGGGTACCAGGCTTTGAGGACCCCTTTCCTGAACCCATTTCACCCTAGGGTGCCTCCTCGACCTCACCACCCTTATCCGTCCACCCTGCTCCCCCCGACCCTTCCGTGCAATCCTGAAGGCAGACAATGCCTATATACCTATCTCGGGTTGCCAAGGGGGACTGTCGAAGGGGTGCAGACCCCTCAGCCTGGAGGGGGAGTGGCGCCTCCCCACCAAAGCACGATCTCAACACATGCTGCCTATTTAAAAACTTACTATCAATAAAGCAGCTACATCAAAATCAATTCCACTACGCTATCAAACTGAAAATTAAAAAATAAATCAATACAAATCTAATAAAATATTTAAACCCTATATCTAACCCAGTTTTAAATTCTCTCTTTCCTCTAACAAATTAACCAAAACATCCCCTCACCTCTCATGTAGCGAGGGAGAGTCTAAACAAAAACACTTAATTACATAAACAAAGTTCCTTCGATTCAAACAAGCTTTTAAATCCCTCAAATTAACCCAAAAAATTAAGCATACAGCCCAAGTCACTTATTTCGACCTGTGTACCACAATAGTAGGATCCAATCAAAGACAGTCAAATCTCATCAAGTCTTGAAGAAATGATGACCATCAGAGCTCTCACCTCCAAAGAATAAAGCCAAATATTTTTTTTTTTTCAGACAAAGTCAGCCCTCACCTTGACTTTGAATGAGTACTCTAATTCAATAAGCAGAATTTAACAAGATTTCAGGAACTCTCATTGCTGGGTCAAATTTCTACACATGATTTTCCTTGCAGTTTAATGACATAAGGGTTCCGAAGTCTAAAGGTTTCTCTGACCTAGGAAGGAAATTATTTACCAGGGAACCACAGGCAGAGTCAAACCCGCACTTACCCAGGAGGTAATCTTAACCACCTAGGCAGACCCACTACTATAGCTCCCCAACCATGGCCCGCCCTACAGACAGCCACCTGGGAAAATCCTAGGAGATGCTAGTGAACTACATCCATATTCCGGTAGATCCAAGACCAGCATCTCCCGTGGCAGGACCACCCTAAAGTGATCACCTCCCGCACTAGCACCAGGCAGACCTTCCAGGGTGCCCCCTACTTTCCCAAGCTCTGAAAGTCCACTGACAGTCCACCAATAAGCCACTTAAATGAAAAAAGATCAAGCTGTCCTCTTCCAGGAAAATATCACCTCTCAAAATCCCAGAAAATATACTAAAGTAGCTCCAGGTATCGCAGTTTCTGAGCAGTGCAATTCAACATCATCAGTACTAACTTCCAAGTGTTGACCCGGCAGAGCAGTGCACCTACAACTTTAAAAATTCAATCCCATGATAAATCAGCAGGGCAAGTCAGCAGTATTTTAACCGGTCCTACACAGTCTAAAGCAGAAAATGAAATCAAAAATGAATTTGTAGGTAAGACTCCAAATATACAAGAGTACTGAGCTGTTAAAGAAAGAAAGAGGAGCAGTTGGACCACCGTGGGCTCAGGAAGGGTGAGGGTGGTGGAACAGAGGCATATCCCTCCAGTTGTACTTCTTCACAATTCATATGCAATTCTGGCAAAGTGTGGTTCCTCTATGGAGGCACCCACAGTGGAGACCAAGGAGAATGCCGGGGACCTCCACAAAGGAGACCCACAGGAGGGTGGCATGGGACCCCACAGGGGAAGGAAACAACTTCTGGTGGGGGACTCCATTGTTAGGGGGGTAGAAACATAGAATTTGATGGCAGATAAGGACCGCTTGGCCCACCTAGTCTGCCCATTTTCCTACCTAACAGATAAGCTGCAGATCCTAGTTAACCAACAAAACAGCTTACTTCCTCCTACCCCCCACTAGGACTGCCTTATGTCTGTCCCATACATTCTTGAATTCCCCCACTGTTCTTGACTCCACGACCTCCTCAGGGAGGTTGTTCCATGCATCCACAACTCTCTCCATGAAAAAATACTTTATCACATTACCTCTCAGGCGATACCCCTCTATCTTCAAACTGTGCCCCCTTGTGCTTGCACATCTCTTTTTCTGAAAGATGCTACCCTCTTGGACTTTGTTGATTCCCTTGAGGTACTTGAAAGTTTCTATCATGTCCCCTCTCTCTTCTTTCCTCCAGGGTATACATATTAGGCTCCTTTAGTCTTTCTTCGTATATCTTCTGGTGCAGACCCTGCACCATTTGTTGCCCTCCTCTGGACAGCCTCCACTCTGTCTATGTCTTTGCGGAGATGGGGTCTTCAGAACGGCACACAGTACTCCAGATGGGGTCTCACCAATTGTCTGTACAGAGGGATAACAACTTCCTGTTTTCTACTATTAATGCCTCTCCCTATGCATCCCAGTATCCCCCCAGCCTTCCTTACTGCCTTCTCACATTGCTTGCTCACTTTTAGGTCATCTGATATAATTACCTCCAGGTAGAACTGGAGGAGGAAGGGGAAAGGGAGGTAAGGTGCCTGCCTGCCTGGTGCCATGGCTTGGAGGGACAGGGAGCGAATTCTCAGGATCACTGGAGCAGCTGCACGGAGGAGGGAGCTGGATGTCATTGTCCACCTAGGGACAAATGACCTGGCTGAGAAAGGGATCAGAGCAGAGCAGGAAGAGTTTGTTGAGTTGGGAAGGGGCCTTAGACAAGTAGCATGCACAGTAACCTTCTTGAAGGTGCTGCCTGTCTATGGCAAGGGTGAGGCTAGGGTGCTCCACACCATGGGATTGAATCAGTGGTTGAAAAACTGTTGCAGAGCTCAGGTATTTGCTTCATTGGGGACTGGGGGTCCACCTGGAGGGATGCAGGCCTGTACAGACTGGGGTGATGGTCTGCATCTGTCCAGGAGGGGAACCAGGATCTTAGGTGATAGGTTTAAATGCTTCATTGGCAAGCATTAAACTAATAAGGAGAGCACTGGAAAGGGGCAGGGAAATCTAGCCCCCCCCCCAAAAAATCAATGTAGTAAGTGAGGTAAACACCAAAATAGAGTTGTCGATAGGGAGAAGGGCAGGGATAAATGGAGAAAATGACAAAGGGAATAAGGACAGGGATGGGGCAAAAAGGGGTAAGGCCATCAAGAAATGGAAGGTAATGAGTAGCAATGCCCATAGTCTGGGCAACAAGCTCCCTGAACTGGTGGCCTTGATGGAAGAGGGATGCCTGGATATTGTAGCAGTCACAGAAACATGGTACGCAGAGAACCATGTCTGGGATATTAACATACCAAGGTACACAACCTATAGGAAAGACAGGGAAGGGAGAAGAGGGGGAGGAGTAGCTCTCTATGTAAGGGAAGGGATAAAAGCAACAGAACAAGAGAGTAAACAGGAAGGAGAGGAGGCACTATGGGTCACCTTAGAGACTGGAAACGGCACCACAATCTGCACAGGGTTGTATACAGACCCCCATATCAGGGTGAGAGAATGGACAAAGATTGATAGAAGACATCCTTAGGATGGCAGAGAAAGGGGAGATACTGTTGATGGGGGACCTGAATATGCTGAAGGGGGACCTGAATATGCCAGATGTTAACTGGAACACCTTTGCTGCAGCCACATCCAAGAGCAGGGCCATTCTCGACGCCCTACAGGTGGCATGCCTCAGACAGCTAGTTTTAGAACCCACTCTTGAGGGAGCAATCTTAGACCTCATACTTTCAAATAGGGACAGTGAGAGGATCTCAGATGTAGAAGTGGGTAGCCATCTGGGAACAAGTGACCAGCAAACAGTGTGGTTCATGATAAACTTAGCTTGAGTCAAGCCATACAAAAGTGAGGATACTGGACTTCAGGAGGGCTGACTTTGGCAAGATGGGAGAGTGCCTTAGGAAAGCACTAGCAAATAGGCTAGAAGGAGGGGTGGAGCAACGATGGGGAAACATCAAAACTGCCATCAGAGGCAACAAGCCTTTCTGTGAAGCAAATAAATCAAAATGAAAGAAAAAGTCACTATGGTTCTCAAAAGAGGTGGCGGGGAAGGTTAGGGAGACAAAATAGCATTTAGGAAGTATAAGGAAACACAGAAGGAGCAGGGCAGAGAGCTGTACCAGTTAAAGGCAGTAGAAAGCAGGAGGGAAGTCAGAATAGCAAAGGCCCAGAGCAGGAAAAAGACAGCCTTTCGGTTAAGAAGGAGGTAAAACCTTTTTATAGGTACATTAGGGGAACTAGGAAGACAAAGGAGGGATAGTGAGACTGAATAGAATGGACAGTGAGTGGGCAGAGAGGGACAGTGAAAAAGCAGGGATACTGAACAAATACTTCTGCTCAGTATTCACAAAAGAAGAGGAGGAGGTGCCTAATCCAGTTAACAGAAGCACTCTGGATGGGGGGTCGATCCCAGTCCTTTCACAGAAGAAAGCGTTCTGAAAGAACTCCTAAAACTGAAAGTGGACAAAGCAATGGGGTCTGATGGAATTCACCCCAGAATTCTAAAAGACTTAGGGGGAGAACTAGTGACACCACTGACTACCCTGTTTAACAAATCATGAGAGGATGGTGTGGTGCCTGAGGACTGAAGGAAGGCAGATGTGAGTCCCCTTCACAAAAGTGGAAGCAAGACAGAGGCGGGAAACTACAGAACTGTCAGTTTGACCTCTGTGGTAGGGAAAGTGATGCAATCACTTCTGAAGAATAGAATTGTTGAGTACCTAGAGGCCAGTGGAGCACTGGACCAAAGACAGAATGGGTTCACAGCAGGAAGGTCATGTCAGATGAATCTAATTGATTTCTTTGACTGGGTGACCAAAGTAGTAGACCAAGGAGGGGCTGTGGACATGGTCTACCTAGACTTTAGCAAGACATCTGATACAGTCCCACGCTAAAGATTAATAATCAAATTAACCAGCCTGGGACTGGGTACCAGGGTGGTAGCCTGGGTAAAACATTGGCTGGACAAAAGGACACAGAAGGTAATTGTAAATGGAGTCCACTCTGAAGAAAGAGGGTTTACTAGTGGTGTACCACAGTGTTCAGTACTGGGTCCAGTCCTTTTTAATGTCTTTATAAGTGGCATTGTGGATGGACTGGAAGGAAAAGTATGCCTCTTTGCAGATGACACAAAAATCTGCAACTGGGTTACTATACAAGGTGTGGAAAGGATGAGAAGGGACTTGGCAAGGTTGGAGGAATGGTCAGAAGTATGGCAGCGTGGATTCAATGCAAAGAAGTGCAAAATAATGCACCTGGGAAACAAAAACCCAGGTGAAGATTACACAATGCGAAGGGAGGTAGTAATAACAACAAAACTGGAAAGAGACCTGGGAGTAATCATATCAGATGACCTTAAGGTTAGCAAGCAATGTGAGAAGGCAGTAGGGAGGGCCAGGGGGATACTGGGATGTATAGGGAGAGGCATCACCAGCAGAAAACAGGAAGTTGATATCCATCTGTACAGATAGTTGGTGAAACCCCATCTGGAGTACTGCGTCCAGTTCTGGAGACCCCATCTCCACAAGGACACAGACAGGATGGAGGCAGTCCAGAAGAGGGCAACTAAAATGGTGCAGGGTCTGCAAGAGAAGCCACATGAGGAGAGACTAATGGAGCTTAATATGTATACCCTTGAGGAAAGCAGGGAGAGGGGGAACATGATAGAAATGTTTAAGTACCTCAGTGGAGTCAACAAACTCCAAGAGGTAGCATCTTTCAGAAAAAGAGATGTGCAAGAACAAGGGAACACAATTTGAAGATAGAGGGGGGGCGGCTCAGGGGCAATATGAGGAAGCATTTTTTCACAGAGAAGGTGGTGGATGCATGTAACAGCCTTCCTGTGGAGGTTGTGGGGTCTAAAACTGTAGGAGAATTCAAGAATGCATGGGACAGACATAAGGCAATTCTTATGGGGGGTAGGAAGAAATAGGCTGTTGGTTAACTAGTATCTGCAGCTTATCTTGTAGGTAGGGAGATCGGCAGACTAGGTGGGCTAAGCGGTCCTTATCTGCCGTCAAAGTCTATGTTTCTATGGAAATGTAACAGATATTGGGATCCCTTTGTTTAGAAATTATATAGTGTTCATTTCTGAGATGTATATAATTATAGTTTGAGATTATTGTAAAAAGTTATTGAAAACTCAAGAGGTTACCTGAGTGCAATTTTTAAGCCTTTTGCAGAAGACCTATGGAAAAGGGGCCTAACTTCTGGAACAGTGTGTTCCTGCCTGAAACATACAAGAACACTTTAGGGGAGAAAAAAAAAACAGGATGCTTGTTAAGAAGGGGGGTTGGAAGAACTTGTAAGACAGAGCTACAATTGCTTGCAAAGATGGACACAGAGATTGAAGGACAACTCTGATGGATCTTCTCTATTTTATTTTGCCTTCGTAAATAGCTATACTGAACAATTTTATTTTTTATGTTACTGCTAGTAGAAATAAATACTCTTGTTGCAAACTTTACATCTACTCCTGGTTTTTCCTATGCTTCCTGAATTGTGCCTCAACGACAGATGGCGTCAGTGGTATTTATGCCATGCATACTCTAAGCCAGGAGTTTTGTGCATGGGTACTGGACCTAGTAACAGGGAAGCATAGAGAAAGGTATCTACAGCAGCAAGTCCAGGAGTGGTTACCAGGAGAATGGCAGCCAAACTAGCAGAGACAGAAGTCCAAGCTAAGACTGTACAGCCAGCATAAGTAATGGAAAAAGAACAAGCAGTGACAGAACCTGAAAGCCTGATGGACTTTTTCAAATGGTGGGCTACACAACACAAAGAGATGGAGCAGCAAAGGAGTGAAGAGAAGCAGCAGAAGAGAGAAGAGATGCAGCGACAGGAGCAGCGATAGCTGGATGCTTTGCAAGCAATTAAAAACAGAGGATCTGGCACAGATCCAGATGGGCAAAACACAAGCAACTTAAAAGCCATTAAACTTACAAAGCTGTGCCCCTCAGATGATATCAAGGCATGCTAACATACTAAAATGCCAGCAGAATAGGCCTTACAGTCTTTCGTGTCTGCTCGTTTGGTCAGCCCCCACCCTGGAAGTTGACCTTGCTTCCCTCCTCGCCCTCTCTGGCTTCTCCCTTCCCAGTCCCAGATATTCTCGCTTCACTGGACTTTGCTTCCAGAACCCTTCCCTTGCACCTGTCCCACCCCCTCTTGAACCCCTCCACTGTCTCTGCCTCCACCAGCCCCCTGGGCAGCGCATTCCATGGCTCCACCACCCTCTCAGTGAATTAGCACCTCCTCCTTTCTCCCTTGAATCTCCCCCCTCCAGCTTCCACCCATGCCCTCTAGTTGCTCCCTCCTCCTTCCTTCGGAGCACCCTGACTGCTCCTCCCCTATTTACCCCCTTCATGTACCTGAAGATCTCTATCATGTCCCCCCTTCTCTCTCTTGTGTACATATATAGCTCTTTGAGCCTCTCCCCATAGGTCCTGTCCCCCAAGCCCCAAATCATTTTGGCTGCCCCCCTCTGGTCCCTCTCCAGGAGTTCAATGTCCCTCTTTAAGTGTGACCTCCAAAACCGCATGCAGTACTCGAGGTGTGGCCTCACCAAGCAGTTATACAGAGGAGTATCACTTCCCTCCTTCTGGAGGTGATCCCCCTAGCGATGCAACCCATCATCCTGTTGGCCTTGGCCGTTGCCCTCCTACAAGTCTCTGAGTTGTTCATCTTGACATCCACCACCACTACAGGTCCCTCTCAGCCATTGAGACTTGTAGCATTCCTCCCCCAGGGTGTACACTTGGCCCGGGGTTTCTGGCTCCCAGGTGCAGTACCTTGCATTTCCCTGCATTGAACCTCAGCTTCCACATTCTAGACTACCTTTCCAGAGCCTCCAGGTCCCCCTGTAGGGCCACCCTCCCCTCTTCCCCATCCACCACCACCCCCAGTTTTGAGTCATCCGCAAAGAGACTCATTTCACTACTGATACCCTTCCTTATGTCAGAGACGTAGGCGTTGAACAGGAGGGACCCAAGGACCGATCCCTGAAGGACCCCACTAATGACCCTCCTTGGGGATGAGACTATCCCGCCAAACACAACCCTCTGGGTCCCGACCTGGAGCCAATTGCCTAACCATCTGATCATCTGGTTCCCCACCCCCATTTCTCCCAGCTTATCCAACAGGCCCCCATGAGGAACAGAGTCAAACGCTTTGCTGAAGTCAAGAAAGAGGATGCCCACTGGTCTACTCAGGTCTAAGGCACATACAACTTCACAAGGTTTGTCTGACACGATTTCCCCAGGACGAATCCATGCTGTCTATCACCCAGGCACCCCGACTTTTCCAGCTCCCCCCAGCCTCTCCTTGACAATGCCCTCCATCACCTTGCCCACCACCGATGTCAGACTGACGGGCCTGTAGTTCCCTGCCACCTCCCTTGATTCCCACCTTGTGGATAGGCACTATACATGCCACCTTCCAGTCCTGGGGCACCCACTTTGTCCTCAGAGAGACACTGAAAAGCTCCGCCAGGGGTTTCGCCAGGACATCCGCCAGTTCCTTCAGCACTCTGGGATGTAATCTATCCGGCCCTGGTTCTTCGTCTTCAGGGACCTGAGGGCTTCCCTTACTCTCTCTGCCATGATTTCCACCTCTGCTACCTCATCCCCCTGCTTTGTCTTCCCCCCTCCTGCCAGTGATGCCACCCCCCCAGACCTGCCGATCGGTAAGGGTCCCCCTCTCCTCAATTTCACCGTCTCCTCCCATGCAGTCCCCCCATTTTCCTTGGTGAAAACTGAGGTGAAGTACTCATGTAGTACCTCAGCCTGCTCCCCGGGAGTTGTGCCCATCCCTCCCCTGCTTTAATCCTGCTAATCTGGCCCTTCACCCTTCGTTTTTCCTCAATGTATCTAAAGAACCTCTTGTTCCCTCTCCTAATTTCCCTGGCCAGGTTCTGCTCCTTCCTTGCTTTAGCTGCCCTCACTACCCTAGTGGCCCTTCTGGCCATCAGCTCATACTCCCCTCGATGCCTCGCACTCCTTGAGCACTTGAAATGCCTATAGGCCGCCTTCTTTCTCCTCACCACCTCCTGAACCTCCCTGGTCCACCAGCAGGGTTTTCGGGCCCTACCGCATTTTCGTCTTACTCTTGCACAGGTGCTGGTAGAATCCTGCACCCCCCTCCTGATGATTTCCCACCTACTGTCAACGTCCATGTCTGGCCCAATCCCATCCAAATGCTCCTTAAGGATCCTACCCATTTCCTTGAAATCCGACCCCTTGAAGTCAGTTACCTCCATCTTTGTGAAGCCTTCTACTCCTCCTAGGTCCAGGCAGAACCAGATCATGGCATGGTTGCTCCCCCGCCAATGGGTCCCTTACCTCCAGGCCCCCAATCTGGTCACTGTCTGCCAGGACCACAGCCAGTATCCACACCTCCCTGGTCGGTTCCCCCACCTGTTGAGTTAGGAATGCGTCCTGAAAGACATCCAACAACCTCTGTTCCCTGGCCACCAAGGATGTCATAGTCTCCCAGTCCATTCCTGGCAGGTTTAAGTCCCCCAACACCACCACCCTTCCCCTGCCCAGTCTGCAGTGTCTCCCAACGTCTGCCACCAGACTCTCCTCCAGCTCCTCCACCAGCGCAGAGGGTCTATACACTACTCCTATTTTTACTCTTTTGCCCCCCCTTGCTATCAAGGTGACCCAAATCACCTCCACCTCCTCCACTCCTCCTATGCCAATGCAGTTTTAGACTATTATTGCTACCTCTCCTCCCCTTCCCTCCCCTCCCCTCTGTCCTTCCTGAACATGGTGTAACCCTCCAGGTTCAGGTCCCAGTCATGCCCTGCGGTGTCCCAGGTCTCAGTGACCACTGCCACATCCACCTGTCCCTCAGTTAGCATCACCTGGAGTGCAGGCATTTTATTGCCCAAGCTCCTGGCATTTAGCAGGACTACCTTCCACCCTTTCCCTACACTTCCATTTCCCCTGCTCGTGTTCCCATGGGGATTCTGTCTTCCCCTGGTCTGCACCTTACCAGTCGGCCTTTTCCCACATTCCTCCAGTTCCCCAGGGGGGTAGAGACAGAGTTCCTCCTTTACTGGACCCCCTAGACAGCCTTTTCTCCCGTCCCTCCCCCCTTCACAAGTTTAAACCCCACCTTTCACCAACGAACCCCTCTATTTTCAGCTTAAGGATTTCCCTTCCCTCCAAATTGAGATGGAGCCTATGTCTAGCATTCAGCCCCTTATCCTCCCAGGTATTCCCCCATCAGGCCATACCCACTGGCCCCATACCACTCCCTGAGCCACTGGTTTATCTCCCTAATCTTCCTCTTGTGCTTCATATTAGCCCTTGGTACTGGCAGGATTTCCAAGAAGGAAACTGCGCATCCTATATCATGACAGACCCTGGCAAGCTCCCTGAACCTTGCCTGTATCTCTAGCTCACTATTTCCCTCAATGTCATAGGTACCCAGGTGGACCAATATGTCCAGGGAACCTCCACAATCCTTTGCCAGCTGATATACCTCATGCTTGGCCCTGTGCACCATTACTCCAGGGAAGCATTTTGTTCTAACTGGACAGGCTTCTCCCTCCCTATCCCATTTGATACCCCTGATCATAGAATCACCCAACAGGAGCACTCTGGCTGCCCCTTTTCTTCCATTTCTCCCACTTCCATGTCCCTCATCCTTTCTACCAGCTCCTCCCACCAGCCAGCTCCTTGCTCCTCCCCCTATCTGGGTGCCACGCCATTCCCTCCTTATTTACCCTAGCCACCCCCTTCCCTCCAATCCTATGCCTCTCATCCTCCTGAGTATCCTTCTGTACCTCACTACCCCCACCATTACTGCTCGCGACTGGTCCTCCTCCCCCATCTGCTAAACTAGCCTGGCTCATCCTCCCTTCCTTCCTGTCTCCGTTCAGCCCCTCCTTGCCTGTCGTGCTCCCCTGGTCTAAACCCTCAGCTCCCTTTACTGTATCCTCCTTGTACTTCTGGTTCTTCTCCTTGCCCTTTCCTCCCAACTGGTCCTTCTCCTTGCGCATTCCTCCCTCTACTCCCTCCTTCTCCTGCTCTGATCCCTGCTCCCCCCGTTTTCCTGAATTCCAAGTTCATCCCATTCCTCCTTTTATACAGCCCCTGCCTCCTGCCCCCTACTTCCTTTTCATCTCTAACCACCCCTGTCATGGCTACATCACCCTCCTCATCCTCAAGCAGAAGACGACGAGAATTAAAGTGGTTAATGAGCTTAAGGTCCAATCCACCTCCCCCCCCCCATTGCTTCCTTCTGTCCAGCCCCAGCCATCTGCCTATTTCTCTGAAAATGTCCTCCCTTTGGCCCCCAACTGTGTGGGTCCCCAGTTACCTGCCTCCTTCCTTGGTAGTATCCTCCTTTTGGGCCACCTCTGCCAGGGTCCCTATGTAACCCCAGAGTACTCTCCTGCACTCCTTTCCCTATGTCCCTGCCCCCTAGTGCTTGTGTAACCCCGTGGGAGAGCCCCTGTCCTATTCCCCAACCATACCTCCCCCTTCCCCCAGCTGTCTCCTAATCCCCTCAACCTCCTCCCTAAGCTGTGCCAGCTGGTAGCACACTGGGCAACCACCGTACTTCCAAGCCCAGTCCAGTATCATGGCCGCCCCACACCCTGTCCACCCCACCACCCTCCCAAAGATGCCGGCCCTAATGACATGTGGTCCCATCCCCCCTCCAAGTAGGTTTCCTTGGGTAAGCCACCAGGTTCTCCACTAGTCCAAGATACACCCCTACCCACTAATCAGGTCACCCACTAATCCTAGATACAGTCCCACAGTAAACAGGTAACCTGTTACTAGGTGTAGTACAACATAGTAAACTTATAAGGGAAGTGAACAACTCCCTAAGCTCCTCTCTCCCAGCCATTAAACCCAACCCCCAGTGGCTAGAACTACATGAGCTGCACCTGCAGCCTTTTCCTCCAACTGCAGGGCAGGTGTTCCCCTATAAATGAGCCGAGCTCTGGGGAGGGAGGGGTTAGGGCCTACACCCGACTCTCTCTCAAGTGTATCAGCCCTGTGTCTGCCCCTCCAAGCACCGCAACCAAAGAAACCGCCTATATTAAACCCCACCAAATAGGTTTTAAATCAAAAGAAATAAGCCTCCACAAACGCAGCCTGCTACACAGTGAAACATCAAACAAATAAGCCCCCTTATAGCCACCAAAACAGTTTTCAAACTTCCAACAGCCCCAAAAACAATACCCTGCTAGCCCCATAGAATTAGTAAGAAAGAAAAAAATAACCTTCTACCAAGAAAAATCCACAAGAAACCATGTAAAAACAACAACAAGAAGCCACTGTACTGGAACAGATCTGCTCCCTTCCCATTCCAGTTACTTCTGAGAAGCCAAAGCAACTGACACCACAAACCTGATTCAGCTCTGCCTCCAGTTAACTAGCTGAGTGAAACCTGGCCAGACCATTAGCACCCTTCTCTCACTATGCACTAAACTTTGCAGCTAGTGAAGCCAGCAAAAAGGAATCAAAGTTCCACTCAAAGCCCCCCAAAATAGGTTTGCTACCAAAGGAAACAGGTCTCCAATTCAAACAGCTACACTAACAGCACATCAAAATGGGCTTGAAATTAACAGATATAGGTCTCCAATTCAAAGAAACTTCCCCAATTAAATCCCACCAAATAGGTTTTAAATCAGAAGAAATAGGCCTCCACAAATGCAGCCTGCTACACAGTGAAACATCAAACAAATGAGCCCCTTTATAGCCACCTAAACAGTTTTCAAACTTCCAACACCCCAAAAACAATACCCTGCTAGCCCCTTAGAAGTAGTAAGAAAGAAAAGAAATAACCTTCTGACAAGAAAAATCCACAAGAAACCATGTAAAAACATCAAGAAGAAGCTACTGTACTGGAACAGATCTGCTTCCTTCCAGTTACTGCTGACAACATTACACCTGACAACGTTTGAGAGAGTTGCCACAGCCTGCCAATGGCCAAAGCAGAAATGGACAATCAGACTGGTATCCTACCTGACAGGGAAAGCCCAACTTGCCTACAGCAATATGGACACTGCACAGTCAGAAAACTATGAGCTGGTGAAAAGAGAAATCTTGAAAACGTATGACATCCGGGAGAGACCTACAGGTAGAGATTTCAATCTCTGAACTACAACTCAGTTGACAATCCTCGAGAAGCCTTCAACTGACTCAGAGAACTGCTGATAAAATGGCTCCAACAAGAGAGCAAAACAGTCCCACAGATCATCAACACATTTGCAATGGAGCAATTCATCAACATCCTGCCTACAGATGTACAGCTCTGGGTAAAGAAACACCGACCAGACAGTGGGGAAAAAGGCTGTTGCTTTGGCCGAGGATTACCAAATGGCCATACAGATGCCACAGCAGTGTGGTAACAGCCAAGCACTGGTAAGACACTCTTTTTCCCATTTGAGCTCCAAACCTGATAAGAACTCTGGTGGGGGTAACAAATGTGTGCCCAAAGACATTATGTGCTATAACTAAAATAAGCCAGGTCATATTGCAAGAAATTGCCATAAAAAGAGTGACACTGGAGCAGATCTGTCCTTAGCAAACTGGGACAAGTACTTAACAGATCTGGAGGTAGGGGATAAGACTGTAAAGGGACTAATTGATTTGGGAAGCAGACAGACCCTAATGCATGTTGAGGTGCTGGGAAAACACTGTGCAAAAGGACTGGGTACTGGTGTTATCTGTATCCATGGGGACACTAGATACTACCCCACCACTCAAGTGACTCTGACCATTAAGGGTGTGTCACACCAAATGAAAGTAGGGTTAATACCCAAGTTACCTGTACATATGATTATTGGAAATGACTTTCCAGGATTTACTAAGTTAATCAAAGAATGAGTAAATCTTATGTTTCAGCAGCTGTGGTGACAAGAGCTCAGGCAAAGAAAATTTCAGATGGTGGGGACACTTTCCCTTTCAGTGATTTTGATTCAGACTTATTTGAGCACAGCTCTAGGATCCAGAAATCTAGGAAAGAATGATAATGCCTAAAGAAACAGTGACAGCAAATGACTGATGAACATAAGGGGTTAACATATGAAAATGCTGAAACTAAGCTGAATAACGGATTGTGATTTTCTTTCAGAACAAGCTAACAATGTTTCTCTCCAGGGTAATTTTAAGCAGCTGAGATGAAACCAAAACAGGGTGGAACAATGTTTAAAAAATGTAGTGGGGTACTGTACATAGTTTGGGTTAAACCTCAGACACAGGAACAGACAGAACAATTGGTTATACCACAGACGTATAGAATAGAGTTATAATTACTGGCTCTGCCTTTTTCCCATAGGGAAACCGTGGTGTAATTTGCCGTTATAAAGGAGCATTTATAACAGCAAACACACGAACGATTTCCCTTCCTCTGCGCATGCTCAAGCAGCAGTGCTACCAACCATCAGCACTCACTTCCATGTTACCAAACCGCCAGAACAACTCGGCGGTAAGTCCTCTTCTTTTCTCCCCCCTTATACCCTGCACAGAAAGACGTGAAGAACTCGGGGGGAAAAAAAAAAAACTATTTAAAATATAAAAATCTCGGCATCACAGTAAAACGACCGACCGTGGCATACACTGGCAGGAGAGACAGACCTCTTTATTTTATATAATTGCTGGGGCAAAAAAGGCAAACCCAGCAATTATATAAAATAAAAAATTGGTCAGGGGTGTCAAACTCGATTTTTACACACACCCTCACTGTGGGATGCTTTTCACAAACCCCGAGGGCGTTTATGTAGCATCCCACAACTCGGGTGTGTGTAAAATTTCGTTACACACCCCGATCCATACTTTATTCTATATGTTACAGATAGCACGTTATAGTCCTATGGCTGGTCACTCGGGGAGGGATCGCACCCTTGCCAGATTGCTGTACAGATTTTACTGGTCTGGAATGCATGAAGATGTTGCTACCTATTGTAATTCCTGTGCTGAGTGTCAGAAAGTAGCCAGAGTCACTCGAAAAGTCAAGGTGCCCCTATCCTTGATAGATTTGCCTTTTGAGAGAATTGCAATGGATGTGGCTGGTCCTTTAGAAAAAAGTTAATAGGGTAATAGATTTATCCTGGTAGTATGTGACTATGCTACTCAATACCCAGAAGCAGTTCCAATGTGTACTGTCACAGCTTAAAAAGTGGCAACAGAGCTTGCAAACATTTTCAGCAGAGTGGGCATACCTAAAGAAATTATTACTGACCAGGGTAGTAATTTTGGTGGCAATTACTTAAGGAGTTGTACAGACTGCTGGTGTCACTGCCATTAAGAACCTCCCCCATCATCCTTAGACAGAAGGTCTTGTTCAGCATTTTAACCAAACCCTAAAATGAATGTTAAAAAGGTTTGTAATAGGAGAAGGGAAAAACTGGGACCAATACTTGCCTTATTTACTTTTTGCTTACAGAGAATTTCCACAGGCATCAGCAGGGTTTTCTTAACCAAATAAAAGATAAAAATTCCAGAATCACAAGGCGGTACCTGGCGCTACAGCCATTTAAATTCAACGTGATACACAAATCTAGTAAAGAGAATAGCAATGCTGATTTTCTGTCAAAATATGAATCAGGAATTGAGGGTTCTGAAGGCTGAAAAACAAATGTGTGACTCTGAACATTACTGTTTGCTGTACTGTTATAGAAAAAAGCATACTGCACATGTGCTTAATTTCTGAAAGGTAGCAGCAAATGTTATTAAAGAATTAATAGAAAGTTTTGGAAACCTGTTTACACAGATACATAGATACGTAGACAGTGTCAGCAGATAAGGGCCTATGGCCCACCCAGTCTGCCCATTTGAGCTTGTAAGTTCAGTTTGTTTTCCTAGAAGTCTGTTTCCCCTTACCCCTGACCTCTAGAATTCCTTTATGTCTATCCCATGCATTCTTAAATCCCGTGATTGTTTCAGCCCCCACCACTTCCTCTGGCAGGGTGTTCCACTTGTCCACCACCCGTTCTGTGAAGAAATTCTTTCTCATGTTTCCTCTGAATCATCCTCCCTCCAACTTCATCCCATGCCCTCTAGTCCTGGAACATCTTTTTTGCTTAAAAATAGTGTTTTCCTGCACTCTGTTTCTCCTGTAAGATACTTGTATGTCTCTATCATATCCCTCTCCCTCCTCTCCTCCAGGGTACATGTTCAGTTCCTTCAACCTGTCTTCATAGGACTTGTGATGCAATCCATGCACCATCTTTGTTGCCCTCCTCTGAACCTTCTCTACCCTGTCTATGTCCTTACATAGGTATGGTCTCCAGAACTGTACACTGTACTCCAGGTGGGGCCTCACTAGTGTTTTGTATAGTGGAATTATGACCTCCTTTTCCTGCTGGTGATGCCCTGCCTATACATCCCAGCATCTTATTTGCTTTACCTGCTGCCTTGTCACACTGTTTCCCTACCTTGAGGTCATCAGAGATGATAACCCCAAGATCCCTTTCCTGCTTGGTGCATGCTATATCCTCACCCCCAACTGATATATTGTGCCAGGGTTTTTGTGTCCCATATGCATTATCTTGCACTTCTTTGCATTGAATTTCAACTGCCAAACCCCTGACCATTCTTCAAGTTTCTGCAGGTCCTTCTCATTCTGTCTACACCCTCTGGTGTGTCTACTCTGTTACAGAGCTTTGTGTCATCAGCGAACAGTGAAATACTGCCTTCTAGATCCTCACGCAATGTCACTGATGAAGATGTTGAATAGGACCAGTCCCAGCACTGATCCCTGTGGTACCCCTGGTCACTCTTCCTCTGTGGAGTGACAGCCATTTACCACCACCCTCTGTGTCCTGCCACCCAGCCAGTTACCTACCCACCACACTACTGTCCTGCCCACACCCATATTCCCCAGTTAGGTATAATAGTCTTCTATGTGGCACAGTGTCAAAGGCCTTGCTGAAGTCCAGATGGCCATGTCCACTGCCCTCCCTGATCCACCTCCCTAGTCACCCAGTCAAAAATTAAATGAGATTGGTCTGACATGACCTCCCCTGGTGAAACCGTGCTGCCTTGGGTCCTGTAGTCCATTGACAACCAGATGTTCCACCAATCTCTCCTTCAGAGTGCTTCCATGATCTTTCCCACTACCGGTGGGCTGACTGGACTGTAGTTCCTCTTCCTCTTTGTTCCCGCTTTTGTATAAGGGACTACATCTGCTATCCTCCAGTCTTGGGTACCTCCTGTTTCCAGTGATTGGCTAAACAGGATAGCCAGAGGTTCAGCCACCACCTCTCTTAGTTCTTTAAGGACCCTGGGTGCACCCATCTGGCCCCATTGCTTTGTCAACTCTTATTACTTCCAATTCCTTCAGGACCCTTTCTCGTGTAAAGGGACTTGTGTCCATTTCTGCACCATTCTCACCCCTTGTACTCCCCTTCAGACCCATTACCCCCTCTTCCTCAGTAAAGACTGAGCAGAAATACCTGTTCAATATGTCAGCTTTACTGTTGTCATCCTCCACGACTCCCATCCTCCCTCTTCAGTCTCACTATCCTCCCTTTGTCTTTCTTTTTCACTTATGTACCTGTAAAGGTTTTGTCCCCTTTCACCACTGATTTTGCAATGTGTTCTTCTGTCTGAGCTTTGGCTTCCCTTACTGACTTCCTGCCTCCCTTTGTTTCTCCTGGTACTTCTCCTATCCCCTTCTGCCTGTGTCTTTTGTATTGCCTGAATGCTATCTTTTGGCTTTCACTTTCTTTGCTACCTCTTTGGAAAACCATAATGGTCTCCTCTTCCTTTCCTCTTGCTAACCTGCTTAATGCATAATTCTGTTGTTCTTATAATCCCCATTTAAATACTGCCCACTGTTCCTCAACCCTTGATTCCTGTCCCATTCCTTAATGCCTCTTTCAAGTATTTCCCCATTTTCCCAAAGTCTGCCCCCCTAAAATCCAGGATACATGTTTTTGTGTGGTTTGGTTCTGCTCTTTCTGTGATTTCAAACCACAATGACTGGTGGTCACTGTTACCCAGGTGCTCCCCCACTGTTACCCCCATCACACTGTCCCTGTTTGTGAGCAGAAGGTCCAGTATTGCCTTCTGCCGAGTTGGTTCCATGACCAGTTGCTTGAGGAAGGCACTCTGAAGGGAGTCCAGGATAAATCTGCTCCTAGTTGATGCTGCTGCTGGGATGCTCCAGTTCACGTCTGGAATATTGAAGTCTCCAACCAGTACTACCTCACCTTGTCTGCCATCCTTTGGATGGCTAGCATCAACTCCTATCTGTTTCTTCCTCCTGGGCTGGTGGTCTATAGACCACACCTGTGAGGATGGCTGGCCCCATTTTCCTTTCTAGCTTAACCCACAGTATCTCTCCCCATTTTGTTCCTCCTGGATCTCTGTGGCCCTTATGTCATTTTCACATACAGTGCCACTCCCTCCTCCCTTCCTGCCTGCTCTGTCTCTTCTGAATATGTTGTAGCCAGTGTGGCCATCTCCCAGTCATGGTTATCATTACACCAGGTTTCAGTGATGGCCACAATGTCCAAGGTCTGACTGTACCATGACAGCCTCAGATCTTCCATCTTGTTGCTAAGGCTCTGGCATTTGCACACATGGCTTTCCATGATTTGACCTCCTAGTCTGCTTCACTGTTCTACTCCAGCCCCTTCCTTGGTTGTCATTTATCCCTGGTTCTCCTTGCTGTCTGCCCTTCTGCTGAATTTTGCCCTTTTCTGCTTATCCACCTTTTGGACACTAATCTCCATCTTTTGCACACCGCTTTGCAGAGATAGCCACTCCTCTGGTTCACTGGTTCCACTGCTAGCTGTGGGGTGAGCTAGTAGGTACCCTCCTTGCTGGCCTGCCACCCCTTTGCTGGATTTTAAATGCTTAGTCAATGTAGCATTTAAACATTTCATTGAGTACCTGGATTCCCTCAGGATGGATGCGAGCCGTCAGGCTTGAACAAACCTCCATCCCTCCAGGTGGGTCCCCAGTCACCAATGAATCCAAACCCTTCCTCACAGCACCAGTTCTTCAACCATGAGTTAAAGTTCCTGGTGCATGCACTCCATGCTCTCCTTGCCTCTCACAGGTAGTACTTCTGAGAAAGTGACAGAGTAGCTACTTGCTTGAGACCCCTCCCCAGTTTTCTAAACTCTTCCTGAACTTCCTTTGGCTCCCCATTTGCCAAGTCATTAGTACCTAGGTGGATAATAACATCCAGCTCACCTCCATCTTGCCTTCCCAGTGATCCCAGTATCTTCCTTCCATCCCTCCATGCCGTGGCACCTGGTGAGCACCTCACCTCCCTGTCCTCTCCCTCCTGTGTTCCTAGCTGGATCCCTCTTCGATGGAGTCCCCACCAGGATTTGCTTCCTCCTCCTCTGGGGTCCACTGCTTTCCCACTGAGGTCACCTCCTTGGCTAACCTCCACATCCTTTCCTTCCACTTCTCTGGGTACCTCTATTTGGTTGTCCTCATTTGCCAGTGTGGCATATGAGTTCTTGAAAGGAATAGGATCTGGGATGTGCCTCTGCCTGACTGCTCTAACCCTCCTGAGCCCACTGTCATCCAAGTGCTCCTCGTCTCCAGCATCCTTTGAAGCAGCTGCATTGGACTGGGTGGTCCCTGGATGGGGTGATGGTACTCTGACCCAGTTTACTTCTGCTCTGAGTCTGGTTACCTCATCCCACAGTCCAGAGATGCATGCAGATAGGGCAGCACCTCAGTGTCCAGAAGGTCTGCCTGAATATGGCTGCACCACAGCCACTGCATTACACCACTCCCACATATACTGCAATTCCACAACTTGTCTGCTACTGAAATTCTCTTAGTTCTCTTTTTATTAATTTACAGTACTAAAATCCTGTAACTGATCCTCAGATATTTTTTAGGGAAAAGAAAACAATAAATAAATAAATGAGTCGAAACACTTGTCGTGCTGAGGGTGGGCTTCTTCCCCTTAGGCCCCTCCTACTAGCACCTCTTACTATACCCTGTGTTTAGCTCCTGTCAATCAGATTTATCAGGGCATATAATTAAGAGTTGGGGAAGGGAGGGGGTAAATTGCAGCAATTAAACACAGCACAGAATTACACCACCACTATGTTTTAAATTTTCAACAGCCCAAAAACAATTATAAGTAAAGACAACAAAGAAAGAAGCTATAGTGTCACTACACGCCCACAATCTAAGTTTAAAAGAAAAATACCAATTACCAGTTACTCTAAAGCACTGAATTGAATATGTTTCCTTCCTTCTCCTTCTGGCTTCTTCTCTTAAATATAGTTTCACATTATTTGTGAACATCTTTATTGTTGGTTATCCATCTTGTTACCAAGTGTTCATTTTATTCACCCCTTTACTCAGGCTCAAACTCTAAACCTTGTACATGAAAGCCACACTCCCTACTGCTGTGCCATTCTGGCATAAAACAGATTCTCTCTTAAGGAGGGGGGTGTATGTGACAGGTAGGAATTTGATCCTGTCCCAGTTGCTATGGAAAGAGTTTGAATGCAGGGATCTATGCTATTCTCTCCTTTTCTGTCACTTCTCTGTCTGGTTGTACAACCAAATTTTCCTGTGAGACTTAGGATTTGATCACCCTGACAGTCTCACAATTCTCTGCCACTCACTGTCTCTCAGTCTTCCCTTGCTGTTTGTCTTCCCCTTCCTTGCAAATCTGCTGGTATAAAACACATATGCAGATTATTATGCGGAAATGAAACTAATACTGGGATCCTTTTGCTTGGAAATTATGTAGTGTTAATTTTTGAAATGTATACAATTATAGTTTAAGATGACTGCAAAAAGGTATTGGAGACTCAAGAGGTTACCTGAGTGCAACTCTTGTTGTGAATTTTACAACTTTCCTGGCTTTTCCGATGCTTCCTGACCTGTACTTCGATGACAGGCTTTCTATCTCCGTTACCAACCGGTTACACTGTTACCTTGATGGTAGGACTCAATCAGTTAGAATAGGCATTTTCCATATCCCCTCTTCTCCCCATCAGTAATGGTGTCCACCAAGGCTCACTGCTTGGCCCCGTACTTTTCTCTACCTTCCTCAATGACCTCCCTGCTACTTGTGCTTCTGTGTCCATACATACATATGCAGATGTTACAGTTTCTTTTACTTCTGGTTCCATCACCTTTGATCAAATGGCCAAGCTCCAGCCTGACTTTGAGAATGTCCAACACTGGTTCCATTCAAATCAACTGTCCCTAAATATCAAAAAATCAGTCTCTGTGACCTTTGGCTTGTGAAGAAACTCTCCTGGCCTGCTGCCCGTCCATCCTTCCACACCCTTGAAGGGACACTGCTCAACAATGTACCCTCCTGAGCCAGCCCAGTAGCGTGGAGGGTTGAGGTGCTGGACACCACACCTCATGTCGCACCAGCAACCTGGGTTCGGGAACGGACTTGGGCGCTGGGGGTCGGTAGGGGAAGGGTTGAGAACCAAGTGCCCTTGTGGTGCTATCCTCCCCAGACCAAGGGGATGGGTTGGCCTGGCAAGCCAGTGACCCCTGGTGGAGACCGGGGGTACTGCAGCAAGCCAGGCAGCATGTACTAGCATGGCCGACACAGGAAGGGTTGCCATGCACCGGAGTGTCGAGGCATGCCCACGCATGGGGGGTGGAACCTGTAGAACGTGGAAAAATCTGGTCCTAGGGGTAGGTGATGGCATCAATCCTCATGCCCACTGATGGGTCCATCCTGGCTGACCTTCAGGAATCCTTCGCCTGGTGCCCACATCTGTAGCTGGAAACTATGCAGGGTTTTAAATAATTGATTAGCAGTTTTTTGGGGGGACAATACTAACTGTACAGAAAGTATTTATATAGGTTTTCTAGAAGTGTTATGTTTGTCAAATACATTGAGGCAAGTGCTATGCATTTTCACAATGTTTTGACACTTTTATGTGAAAAACGCTAATCAATTTTTAGAGTTAAATAAAACCCTGCTATGTGTGCAAGAGCACCCAAAGTAGGAGGGGCAGCCCCACCCCATAGGGGTTAAACCAGGGAGGTGCCTCCTATGAGGCGGGGTGGAGGAGAAGAAGGCTCAGTCTAGGGGACTTCAGGCAGGGCAGGATTTAAGTTGGATGCCTGAGAGAGGCTCCTAGGACCGTGACCAAGAGGGAAGAAGAATCAAAACAAGAAAACAATGTGCCCTCCTTTAAGTACCTCGAGGTCTGGCTTGACTGGCACCTCAACCTTTCTGGTCACATGGATGCCACCAAAAAAAAAAAAAAAACCTGCACCCTTAACTAGGGGCCCTGTACAGGAAATGCAGTTGCATCTCCCTACAGGCTCATAGAAACATCATCTAGAAAATGATTCTCCCAATTTCTGACTATGGTGGCATTGTCTACAGTGCAGCTCCTAAGTACACCCTGACTGGACTGGATTCCCTCTTCTATACCTTCTGTCATTTTGCTCTGGACTGCCCACCCTGCACCCACTATTGCTCCCTTTATCTCTCTCTCTCTCGCTCCCTTCCCTCCCTCGAAGTTAGGCACCTCACTCGCCGTTCCTCATTTGTAGCCTAATACTGGCTAGGCTCTCCCCTTACATATCCCCCCCATACACACACTCACACATATACAAACTTCCTTCTCATTACCCCTTCACAACTCTGGCTTTCATTCCCTGACAATCCTGTCTAGGTCATGCTGTGCTGGACAGGCTGCCTTCTCCTATTGTTTTCCCAAACTTTGATATTCTCTTCCACTTCCTATCCACTCTGTCTCTTCACTACACTTTTTTCTTGCTTCTCCTAAATTTCTCATCTCACTCCTGCAACTGTATCTGATCCCACCTCTGTTCCACTCTCACACTTCTTCCTTATACCTCATCCCTTCTCCTGCCCCCTCACCAGCTTACACTCGCAAACATTTAATGCACACTGCACCGTAACTGAACCACAATGCTACACACCTGGATGTTTTTCTCTACAATATCCAATTTTAATTGTATATAATACTTATATACAGATTGCCTGTTATATCTCATATTGTTTCTCCACTCATACATATTTTTATCTAAAATTGTCATATCTTGTATGTAAACTGTGTTTATCTGTTGCTACTCATGTCTCTGTCCCCCCCCCACCAGACGTATCTGGAAACGAGCATCTATCGGCTCAGTATGTCTGTCTTGGTAAAAGTTTTGAAATAAATATATAAACAGGGCAAGGAGGAGAGATATTTTAGCACTCCTCCTTCTGCCCTGCAGACAAGGCGAGTAACCTCGAGAAAGACTGAGAAACACATTGATTCTCACTCAGCTTCTTCAGAAGCACAGATGGACCTGCCAACAAGGAATCAGAGCTCACTCTCAGTCAAATGTCCCATTTATACAACTTGCCCAGACCTGAGGCATTTCTGTGGCCATCAGTCTCTTAGACAGTAGTAGCATTTCTATAGAGGAGTGCTCACCTTCTTCCCATCATGTCTGTCCCTTCTCTCTCCCGTAAGTGCAAGCATGTGTATCTTCTCTTACTTGGATAAGAAAAAAGTTTGACTGAAGAATCAGTGGAAGGAGAACACCTCTCCCTCACAGTAACTTGTCTTGCTCTTTTTACTACTGTCTAAATGTCTCTTAGTATTGCTGACAAAATGAGCCAGCACATGATGTCACCATCTCGGCCACACAATCCGAGTTCACAACACATGCCCTTGTGACCATGAGGCTTGATGCCTCCCACGGCATCACTGGCTGTTATCATTGTAGTGGGACTAAACAACTGCCACTTTCCAGCAAGGCCAGGCTTGGCCAGACCTCTACCCTGTGGCAAGCCACGCATGACCAGACCTCTGCCCTGTGGCAGGACATGCACGGCCAGACCGTTGCCCTGTGGCAGGCCAGAATGAAAAAAAACAGATGACTTACATGAACTGGCCCTACAGGGAAACACAAGGTCTCTACTTGCATGTATTGAGAGTCTCTGGCAATGTTCCCCATGGACTGGTACTCCGTGACAGCCTCTACCACCAATTTAAAGAAAAACTTACAGCCAACAAAAACAATTTGCTAACTACTGACACCAAAAGAAATGGCCCTCGAATGCTTGAAGTGGTACTCACCCGGGACAAACTGGCAAGGATCTCATCTGATGTGCCTTGCTGTTCCCATGGAGGTAGCAACAACTGGTGTCTTGGTGGGAACAGCAGGATTTCATGTCATAGAAGAGACCCTCTTACTTGTTCAACTAGATAGGGTGTGTCTCTGTTGCTGACAGGAGGGGTCTGCTTCCTCTATGCTTACTACTATCCGGATGGAAGGATATGGAAATGACAAGGAAATGCAGGTAACAGCAGCAGGTACAAAACAGTGTGGGGGGAGAGATTATATAAGCAGAGTAGGATTAACTCAGCTCAAAAAGGTAGCATGCAGGGAAAACAAAGGAAAGTATGGTACTTAGTGATGGAAGGAGATCTGCATCCAGGTCAAGCAATGCAGTGTCCACCAGGAGGAGGCTAAGTGTATGGGGGAAGGAGAGTAATGCCCAATGTAAATGTAACTCTCCTTAGGAGTTATGTGACTATCCCTTTAAGAGCATCTCTTGACCTCTAGTGTGATGCCAGTTTCTATGCCCTTGAAGGACAAGGTAAGCTGGTCTGCCCTGGCATTCCAAAACGGGAGGAGTTAGTGCTCTGCTGGAAGGCAAAGATTCTACAGAGCAAGAATGTGAGAGGCTAGTTTCTGACTCACAATGCTAGCTCTCATTGTCTGTATGTTTGTCTGTAGAGACTGGCATCATCAAAAAAGTGCTCGTTTGTGGTGGCTGCCATCAAACAAGGGCCTCAGAAGGGAGGTGCCCCTCTCCAGAAGGAGAAAAAAATAATTAAAAAAATAGTTCCGAGGTCTGTCTCTGAGGAAACGTGTACCAGAGAGTGCTGTGGGCCAAAGATCTGACGTGCTATTTAACCTTTGCTCAATGTACAGGTTTGGGTGGCACTCAGCAGTGCCCACCCTCCTCAAGAAGAGGGATCGCCCCAAACAGGATGCCAATTCCGGTTAGCAGTGGAGTGGTACCTCAGTAAGTGTGATGTGAGCTGCCCATAATGAAGATGTGTTGTGACCAGTAGGCACCTCAGTTATGCCCAGATGGGCTTGGAGCCTGTGATTATGAAGTAATAAGTGCAAAAGAGGATCAGGAAAGGACATGCTGTGTGAAGGACAGTGTGGATCCCTGAGAAACCCTCACAGGATCAATGTTGCCAGCTGAGAGATTGTGAATTAGCCCAGTGGCTAGTGTCTAAAAAATAGGCTACCAAAAGTCCATTTAGATTCCCACTCAGGTTCAGGAGTGGGAAACCCCAGAAGTAAATGTGCTTCCTCTCCAGTACAGAAAGATGTGAATAACGTATCCCACCAGGGTTGTGTCCAACCCAGAAGTGTCAGTAACATACCACCTTAGAGTAACAGACAAATGAACCGTGACAGCTGGAAATGGATAACATTATTTGAGCTAAAGAAAATAAAGGATCTGGTGTGTTTTTAAAAATAATTCATGTTAGGGCATTCCTTTTGTCTGTTTCCAAGTTATGCTAAACCCCTTAAATACACAGTCTAGCCAGCCCTGCCATGTGTCAGTGGAAACCCGCAGACCTAGCCAGCCCTGCCATGTGTCAGTGGAAACCCACAGTCTAGTCAGCTCTGCCATGTGTCAGTGGAAACCCACAGCCTAGCCAGCCCTGCCATGTGTCAGTGGAAACCCGCAGCCTAGCCAGCCCTGCCATGTGTCAGTGGAAACCCGCAGCCTAGCCAGCCCTGCCATGTGTCAGTGGAAACCCGCAGACCTAGCCAGCCCTGCCATGTGTCAGTGGAAACCCACAGTCTAGCCAGCCCTGCCATGTGTCAGTGGAAACCCACAGTCTAGCCAGCCCTGCCATGTGTCAGTGGAAACCCACAGTCTAGTCAGCTCTGCCATGTGTCAGTGGAAACCCACAGCCTAGCCAGCCCTGCCATGTGTCAGTGGAAACCCACAGCCTAGCCAGCCCTGCCATGTGTCAGTGGAAACCCACAGCCTAGCCAGCCCTGCCATGTGTCAGTGGAAACCCACAGCCTAGCCAGCCCTGCCATGTGTCAGTGGAAACCCACAGCCTCAGCCAGCCCTGCCATGTGTCAGTGGAAACCCACAGCCCTAGCCAGCCCTGCCATGTGTCAGTGGAAACCCACAGCCTAGCCAGCCCTGCCATGTGTCAGTGGAAACCCACAGCCTAGCCAGCCCTGCCATGTGTCAGTGGAAACCTACAGCCTAGCCAGCCCTGCCATGTATCAGTGGAAATCCGCAGTCTAGCCAGCCCTGCCATGTGTCAGTGGATGCCTGGGGGTCACACCAGTGCTCAAGAGGTCAAGTAAATTGACTTTGATTGTTTCTTAATGTAGGACCCCTCCCAGGTGACCATATGCCCAGTGGTACCCCTAGACATGCTGGGAGGTTCCACCCTACACAACAGTAAAGGTTACCTTTTGTAGGAGGAGGCTAATGAAGGTAATTGCAAATGTAGCCAGAATTTTGTGACCAAAGAAAGTATAAAATAAATAAATAAAACAGTTTGGCACAGAACAAAAAGCCTTAAAATAATGCTGCTTGCTTGTGTGTACAAAATAACCCTGCTCTGCATAGTTTCTGCTTTGCCTTTGTTTTCAGCACAGGTAAGCAGATCTTGTTTCTCATCTCCAACTTCACATCCTCAGTCAGTCTCTAACACCACCTCCTGATGATTCGAAACTGCACAGTTCAGAATCATTAGGTATGCACTGGATTCGGAGAACAATGGGTACCATGTCCAGAGAAAACAAGGTCCCTCTGCAGATTCCCTGTTTGCCACTGGTGGTAGAGTGAGGGAACCGGGCAGGGAAGATAAAAACAACAACAAAAAAAGAAAGCAGTTTGTCAGGAAGTCTTGCAATAACACTGTCAGTTTCTGAACACATGCAATTATTGTGATTTGAAAAGCATTGCAAACTGATCCTATCTTGCCCAGTTTCTGCCTTGCCTTTTTAAACACACTCTGACACAATGATCCTTGCAATCAGTAATTACCTCCAACTTCATGATCCTGTGTTTCAGTCTCTTCAACACACCGCCTCCTGATAATTATTCAAAACCACACAGAAGTATGAGTAGCCTCAGTTCTTCAGCACTTGGAAGGCTTTGGACTAGAACAACTATCCACTGTTCCCTCTGCAGCTTCCTGTGTGCTCCTGTCTGTAGCTGTTGTCAATTTGTAGTCATTTCCTGTCCAACTCTAAAATGTGTCCTACACCTTGCAACTTCAGCCATTAACAGAACCGTAAATTATGAGAAACCGTCAACTACAAGGCAATGTGATATGTAATCTGAACGGAGTGCAAAGATTGTATCTTCTCAGATTTTTAAATAAAGTCCCTATTTTCTGAGGACAGTCCATATTTTAGGCAGCATGTCCTAGTGTCCCCACAAGTTTTACAAAATGTCACTTTTTTCTGGTTTTTGCTTACCTGTCCCAGTTTTGTCCTTTTAGGGGAGGAGGGCTGACTGCTAATCCATGAGTGACAGTTATTTCAGCACCACTGTGGTGCTGCTTGGGCTGGACGGCAGTTTGCAATTTCAACCCCTGCACCTGTGTTGCACTGCAAGCATGTCAGTGGGAGCACAGTAAAGCATGTTCCTTCCTGTTAGATATAGACTGGGTAGTAGTGCAAACAAGTGCACGTGGACGTCTACCTGCCAGCAGCTGAGAGGGACTTCAGACAGAGAAGAGACCAGCAGCAGTGAACTAAAGTACCCGAACCTCATCAGCTGTAGGGAGGTATATGAAAACAATCTGGAGTGGTGGTGGGAGTCACTGAAGTGAAGTTTTCTCATCAAATGAGGTGAGTGTCAGTGGGTTGGATGGAACTGTCAGGAGGAGCAATACATGCAGCTCGAATGTCTGATCACAATTTAATGCAGGTTTGCTTCTAATGAACTTTCAGTACATCACGATTTGGAACTTGCTGCAGCAGAATGATGTATTGTTTAGTCTGGATGTTTGCTACTGGTGTTACTGGGGGGCGGCATGGCCAGAGCAAGCAGAAAAATTGTGTGCAGCGTTGTCTGTGGTGGTGCCCGTGGGAGTGACACGGTGGTGGTGGGGGTCATGGTCAGGATGGATCGTCCCAGTTTTTGCCCTTGGAAAGTTAGTAGCTTAATTTTTAAAGGCATCAGCTGGCATTAAAGGATTAACACTGCTGACTTGCATCTCCTAGTTTCAATCTCCAGGACAACCCTGGAAATAAGCTTTGTTTGGCTCGGTGTACCTTTCAGTCACCACATTGTAAATAAAAATAGAAGTACTTCTAGCAGTGACAAGTCAAAGCTGAATGTGCTATCTTGTCACTTTAAATATTAAGCAGCCCCTTCCTCTAGCTCCCCTTGCTGTTACACACTATAAATATTAAAGAGTTGTTTTAAATGGAGGGGGGCACATAACAGAGGGAGTCGGTAAGTGAACTTTAGGCTCTGAAAGTTGCTGCAGACAAGAGAGACAAGAGTACAGAGCTGAGCAACACAGGGAGCTGCAGAGAAAACTGCTTTTTTTCTGTGGCTAGATATCCTTTGTTTTTCTAGTACCAAACTCTGAAGAGCAGCCGCTGCTTGTGTTTCTGAACAGTGCAGTGTGTGGTGTAGGAGACCGAAACAGAGGATCATGAAGTTGGAGGTAAGGAATGCTGAGCACACATAAATGTGTTCAGAAAATCAGTCGTAGGAAAGTGTCAGACTGAAAACTACAAATGAAACATTGTGACAGATTTGTTTATAGCTGCATTTGGTATGATCCCCACTAGGCACCACCTTCTTTCTTTTCTTTAGTTTTTGTTGACTGGGTAAGTGCACTAGACAAATCCTTCCTATTTTTAGACACAACCCTGGGGAGGGGGATGCAGATCAATGCCAACTGACCTTGAACCAGATTAAGCTATTGGTGGTATTTTTTAGTGAATGAGGGAAATCTGGCCAGGACACCGGGGAAATTCCCCTACTCGACAGAGGGGAATACTCTGTCCAAGATGGCGGAACCTCCTGTGCTTGCTGCAGAGGTGGCTGGGGAGGCAGGAGACTTGGTCTCAGCTCCTGTCTCTGGCTGTTTGGAGACCTCGACTGACACTTTTCTAATTAAGGAAGCGACTATTTTGTCTGGAAGTACATCCTTGAATGTATCTACTGTTGGAACTGTACCTCTCCCTGCCCTCACGGCAATGGACAGTACTACTTCTCTTGCTATCCCAGTGGTGAATGACACGTTTCTGGCAGTGATGGGTACGAAAATGCAGGACTGTGACATTGGAGAGCGCTTGGCTGAGTTGGCTTGCCATTCGGGGCTACATGCTCCAACAATGCACAATGACCTACTGTGTGTACGGAGTGCTGCTACAGATGGCGATTGCTCTTCTGATCTCTCTGAGGGACTCACAGGGCTATCAGGAATGCCCCCTATACTGTTGCCTGCATCAGAGAGTTCGATGCTGTTAGGCACAATTCTTGAAACAAGGGCCGCTTTGCAGGTGCCGATGAACCGCTCTGCTGGAACACATGATACGCTTCCTGAGCCACCCCCGGATGGAAGACCGTCTTTGCAAATCCCTGCACACACTGCTGTTAATGATTTAGAGCCTACCTGGTCAGTAGAATCAGCGTTGCGTGGTGCTGGGTGGATTCAGGAACCTGGACTAGGGCAGTGGGTCTCCGGTCCGTCCCCTATTCGGTCCCCCCGTCCTGAGGACTTCCTGGAAGTGCAACAGGGGAAACCGGCTTTACAGTGTTCTTCTGACCCCTTGAGCATGCCGATAGAACTTCAACTCACTCAGAATCCTGTTTTGTCCTTCGTGCAACAGCCCACTTCGGAAGTCTGCCCCCCCTCTGATGGCAAGGCAGTAACTGTCTTGGATTCTGTTACTACGGATAAGACTCCTTCTGTGCAGGTGGGACAGTCTCGTTCCTTCTCTTCTTTATTTCATCACCCTGTCCTTGCTGTGAAATGACATAACGCTGTGAGACTTGTTTATAGAAGTGGACTTCCAGACCCTCCTGACCGTGTGTATGTGGCCAGAACTCTGTTGAAGGACTCATTGAAATTTTTTGCCCATGAGATCTACGCTCTGATCCATGTATCAGGCGAATCCACATTTGATGTGAGTTTTCAGACGTCTCGTGGCCTAGACCGCTTTTGGGCTAGATACCACGCCTTGCGGAATACTGCTTTGTGGACTTCCTTTCAGGCCGTCCCCCTCTCGAAACCTACCTTTAAGACCATTACGGTGATGTTTCAAAATGAAGGTATGGATGTGTCTGATATTTTGTACTGGTTGAAACAATGCTGTAAGGTACAGGGCCAACCTGAAGCTATCCTGGATATGGAAACTATTTGGACGGGAGGGTGGAAGTTCAAGGTTCTGTTACATACCAATGACTCTGGCCCTGTCAATTTACCTAATTCCTTTTTCTTAGGTCGTGATAGGGGGGTCCTCTTTTACCCGGGTCAGCCCAAAGCCTGTTACAGGTGTGGGGATCCCTCACACCTGAGTAATGTTTGTGATGAGATAAAATGTAACAATTGTGGTGAGTTGGGTCATGTTGGGATCCATTGCCGAAATAATTGCAGATGTAACCTTTGTGAAGAGCTAGGACATTCTTTTCAAACTTGCCACTGGTCTGCCCACGCTCAGGCGAATCATGATGGTGGCGTTGATCAACGCTTTGTGATTACACAGGCACAAAAAGCTCGGCTTCGTACCACAGTGACCGCACCCCCTGCAGAGGCAGTGATCCCAGCTCTGCAGACCCCTGTGCCTGTGCCTACCCAGGTTATTGCTCCCCAGAAGGACGACATTGTGAAACCCCCGTTAGAGGTGGAACCCCCCCCACTGACACGTGCCCTGTCAGCTGCATCTGACTTGGCTCAAATCCCAGGTCCTAGTACTATGCCACCCCCCTGCAAACCTTTTACTGTCATGCGTCGAAGGTCTCTGAGGGCTGGTCCTCGTACTTCGCCGCCTCCTACAAAGACATTGATAACTCAGCCCATAGCCCTGTCTAGCACCTTTGAGGTACTTCAGCCATCTACTGACGATGTGGGTGGTGAGTCTGACACTTCCTCCATCGCGTCCTCTCTCCCTGATGGCTCTACAGATTCAGAGCTCCAGCTGGGCACTGGCTTCTCACAAAAGCGTAAGGCTAGAGTTAAACTGAAAGGAAAGAATTTGGCTGGGAAGAGAAAGTTGTGATGTTTCTCGACACCTTACGTATTGTGACATGGCGCACTTCGTTTACCATACTGTCAATGTAAACAGTATGAAACGTATAGAGAAACATAGATTAGTGTTTTCCTTCTTAAGACTTTTGCCATTGGGTATCTTTTTGTTGCAGGATACTAGACTCCATACGGTGCAGGAGATTAGGCAAGCTAAACAAGACTGGCTTTTGGGCCCATCGTTTTGATCTATAGGCCGGACCCCTGTTCAGGTCTTGGCTATTTAATTAATGTTTCAGACTTTCGGTTACTTAAATTGTTTGATTTAGTTCCTGGTAGGGTCCTCATTTTGGATTTTGTTTTAGGTAATTGCCTGTATCTAAGTCATTAACATTTATGCCCCATAAGTTAAGTCGGCTCAGATAGCCTTATTTTCCTTGATTCGCCTTTATTTACACCGCCCTTCCAAGTGATTTTTCTGGCGATTTTAACTGTGGCCTGAGTCTTCAAGACAAAAGTTTGTTTGCCACCACCCAAAAAATTTTTTGTGACTCCCATAAATTGGATAAACTAATTCGGATGGCGCACTTGACTGATGCTTACCTCTCTTTCATGACCAGTCATACCCCCACATTTCAGAAGGGCATGTTGGCAACAAGGATTGATTTTGTCTTTTTGTCCTGTATGTTGCCAATAAGTTCTGCTCAGGTACAGGCAGTGGCCTTCTCTGATCACAAACTACTCTCAGTTGGTATAGGTTCAGTCGCCTTTTAGCAAAGGGCCAGGATTTTGGAAATTTAACACTTCCCTATTGCAAGACCTGATGTTTCAAAGATTTATTTTGTCCTTTATTTCTGCTCGTAAATCTGTGTTTATTTGCTATAACGATCCGATACGTTGGTGGCTGGATACGCAACGTGCCTTGATTATATGTCTGAAAAGTTACAGTCGACACTAATGTGTGGAGGGATTATTTGGCTTTTTTAAAGAGAGAACTCATCTACAGTCACTGCTTTCTATAGCACATATGACTGGTCAGGACCTGTCTCTTCAAATACAAGCAATACGGAGGGATATGCTATGTTTTCAGTCCAAACAATCCCAACAATTGTACCAGCAAACATAAATTCCACATGTCAGGACCACGGACGAGTTTGCCCCTTTGAGTCTAATTCACGCCTGCTTCCCAGAAATCAATGCTGAGCCTAGCAAATTCTGGGTAGGTACGACAGTGCTCTACACGTTCTGAAATTCTACAGATTGTGACAGATCACATGACCACCTTATTCTCCCCCTTCCAGCTACTATGAATGACATTGCCACCCTGTTCACAGATGTTGAGATTCCACTCCCTTTGAAACAGAATGTGGCTGTGGCATGTGCTACCATGACGGTGCAAGAGCTGTCTTCAGCGATTTCTTCGCTGCCCTTGCAGAAAACCCCTGGCCCGGATGGCCTCCCAGATGATTTGTATGAAGTGTTAAATGTTCACTTGGCCACTGAACTGACCTCAGTATTTAATGCCTTGTTGCGTAGCAAGGATATTCCATTAGACTTTACGAAAGGTACTTTGCTGTATGTCTACAAACAGAAGGGCGACATTCACCTCCTTGAGAATTGGCACCCTCTTTGCATGTTAAATACTGATTTCAAGATCCTAATGAAAATTATCGTGAAACGTCTGACTGGCATTGTGGCTGAGGTCCTGCACCCTGCCCAGTCTTGCTCTATACCTACTAGGTGCATCTCAGATCATCTGATTCTGCTACGGAAACTGTTTTCCCATGGCTTTGCAGGCCTGACCTCTGGTATCATTGTATCAGTGGATCAGAAGGCTGCATTTGATTCGGTTAACCACGATTTTTTGTGGACGGCATTACGTTTTCTGCATATACCAGAAGACATGATACAATGGCTACAAAAGTTCTACAGGACGGCCATGGTGGTTCCTGTGGTAAATGGGTGGGTAGGACCTATGATTCCTGTAAAAGAGGAGTCCGCCAAGGCTGTCCTGTTAGTCCTCTGCTTATATGTCCTGTTTTAGATGTCCTGCTCGACGCCTGAATGTTCACCTCTCAGATCCATGCCATCTCCTGCTCCACTACGCTTGCACCGCTTTACAGCTATTGCATATGCAGATGATATATGTTTCCTAGTAGCTGATATCGCCTCAGTGATGGCCTCCTACAAGTATGTTCTTTGTTTGGAACTTATTCGGGAGCCCGTCCTGAACTTTGACAAAAGTGGGTATTAGGTTGGGATCGGTCGTGGCCCATGTCCCACATTGGCCAGCTACATCTGGTGGAGGGCTCTGTACGTGATCCTAGGGATTTATTTTGGGACCAGAGATTCTGATTTTTTAATTGGGATCATAAATTGCAAATAGGGTAAACTGAAAGTCGCCTTTGGAATAGAGGGTCGATTGGGAAGAAAAGAGAGTTTATTTGATAAAGACCTTTTGATTCCATTGTTTCTATATTTAAGTTATGTTTTTCCTATTCCAAAACAACTGGAAACAACGGTTTTCAGCCTATTCTTTCAAGCGTTATGGGGGAGCAGGCTGAACCCGATCAAGAGGAATGTCACTTATTTGTCTGCTATGGAGGGAGGTGTTGGTATGATAAATCCTTTGTTGTTTTTTTCTAGCATTTTTTTTACAGCCTATCTGCGACCAGTTCTGATCAACTCTCAGAGAGGATGGGAAATGTGTTTTTTTGATTCCTGTGGAGTTTGGTTCCACCAGTGGGAACACAACTCCTTACATGTGTTACGACATACAGAAGGCACACCATTGTATGTGAAACATATGTTTTTACGCTTGAAACAATGGAAAGAATTGCCTCAGATACTTATTGCCCATTCGCATAAGACCCTATATAAGACTCTTCTCTCCTCTGTCTGTTTGACACAATCCCCTTTTGATAAATGTCCGGTCCAGCATCTTTCCTCCCTTTTATCTTTATTGCGGTGTAAAAGAATACCTGCACACATGTGGGATTTTCACTGGCTATCTTGCCATGAACGGATAAATGTTAAAGCCAACCACAAACATAAACAGCTTCAGGATAGATTGTGTTCTAAGACATTATGCACAGCTACACTGGAGACAATCTCGCATCTGTTTTTTGAATGTACATTTATTCGCAATTGGTGGGCCTTTTTGGCACGGCAGTAGGCTACCCCGATTTTTCAGTCTGTAACTTTTCAGACGCTTATGTATGGTGTTTTTTCCCCTCAATTGTCCTCCTGGCATGCAGATACTTTAAATCTTGTCTTCATTGCAATTAAATGGAACATTTGGATGGCTAGATGTAAGTTTGCCCTACAACAGAAAGACTGTACATATTTGGAACCAGAACAAAAAATAGTGAAAGATTTGAAAACCATCTACGAACTTGAACAAAACATGCACTCAAGAGTCAAGCCTGCTTGCTTTATGGATAGCACTTCCTTGGATAACTGACTCAGATTTTGCTGTGACTTGATGGTTGTTCCTTCATTATATCTTTGTACTATTTTTCTTTTTGGTTTGCAAATTGCTACATGCTGTATTACCTTTGTATTCTTTTTTTCTCCCTCTGTTGTTTGCAGATTTTGCGCAGTACTGGTATGTGTTCCACGATTTTCTGTCTCAATAAAACTTTCCCCTACTCTGTGTGGGGGCGCTGTTGAACCTTGGATTTGTTCGTGGGACCCAGTCAGTCTGCTGGTGTACCTGCAGGAGAGCAGAGCTCCGCTCCTGCAGGTCCAGCTTAGGAGCCTGAAGTACTGAGGACGTCTGACCGTTTTGTTGATATCCTTGTGGATCTTGCTGTACCAGATGAATCTTTACCTGCTCAGTCTGCTTCTGCATTGTCAGATTTTTTGCCTGCGGATGAACTTTTGTTGAAGTCCCTCCTTGCTGCACATCGGACCAGGTATTCTGTTGTTGATGATGTTAGCCCTTTTGAGTCGGCCTCTCATGGGACACGGACTCTGTCACCAGAACTAGGGGCTGTGGAGGATCTTTCTGCTTTCATTACGGATGCGGTACCTTCGGGCTCTTTGGAGGTGCAGTGTCAGCAACAATCTTCTGTAGCACTGGTCCTACCAGTGTTGCACCATGCTCAGCTGGAATTTTCATTTCCTACAAATCTGGATCGAGCAGTGTCTTCTCTGCCTTTGAACTTGGTGGCGACTTTGCCTGGTGAACTTGTGAGTACTATGCATCCTAGACCGTGTGCTTCACCTCCTAATGCGCAGACTGTCTCGCCTGTTTTGCCTCCTCCTGCTCTGTTGCCTTGTTCTAGCACTACCTGTCTCTTTAGAGGCCTCCCTGCGGAGTGCAGGTTGGAAACCAGGTGGTTCGGGGCACTGGATACCTGACCCTGCCCATAGCCCGATACCTGGTTGTGGAGGGCAACAGCCCTCCTTGATAGACATGTCTCCACCTTTGCCTGTTAGCCCGGATTTGGATTTGCATGCAGAGGATGTTCCATCCTGCATTAGATACTACTCTGCTGGCTAAAGCTCCTTCTTTGCCTCCCTCCTCTTCGGGTGATGAAGGCCCTAGTTCTCGGGAACCAGCGTGGGGTGATAGAATGGATATGGATGTCCTGCTCCCTGACCCTTCTCCAGGCTGTTCTCCTGACCCTGGGGACAAAGATAAATCTACTTGGGAAGAATTTCATAGAAGGGATACATTTTGGAACACCCCCCCTCCTCTTCAACGACGGAATGCGGTCCGCCTTCAGTATATTGGGGGTCTTGATGTAGCTCCAGACCGTCTCTATGTGGGAAAGTCACTTTTGAAAGGATCTTTGTTTTTTTTTTTACAAACGAAATATTTGCATTGATTCAGGTTCTTCCTTATATGACGTTAGTTTTCAATGCCCTAGAGGATTAGATTGATTCTGGACAAAGTACGATACTCTTAAATACACTGAGTTGTGGCTACCATTTCAGGCTATCCCACTTACTAGACCTTCTATTAAAACTGTCACCATTTTGTTTCGAAATGAGAATGTAGCAGCTAGTGATATTACGCATTGGTTAGCTAAATGCTGTGATGTCTTGGGGTTGCCACAGCCTATATTTGACTCTGAACACTTGTGGGCTGGTGGTTGGTGTTATAGGGTGCCACTTAAAAATATGAATGTGGGTCCCATACAGTTGCCTAATAGTTTGTTTTTAGGTAGGGAATGGGGGCATTGCTTCTATGTGAGGCAGCCTCGTATCTGTTTTAAATGTGTCTTCCCTTCCCATCTCAGTGCGGCCTGTGATAGACTACGATGTTCCCTTTATCATTTGGCCATGCTAGTGCAGATTGTAATTCTGAACTAAAGTGTAACCTGTGTGAAGAACTAGGTCATGGTTTTATATCCTGTCCTTGGGCTTCCCATAACAGGGAAGATAGCCTGGATCAGGATGTGATCCTTCTTAATGCCCAGAAAAAGGATATTGCTACGGCGAAGTCCCTTTCTTCACATGTTAAGGTAGTCACTGATCCCCCTTTATGCCCTGATATTGTGGTGCCTGCTCCCTAGTCAGTGGTTTCTGTATCTGACCCTTCCTCTGAGCATCCTTTACAGGAAGTTCCAAGACCGGTTGTACAGGACCCTTCCTCTACGCCCCCTCCTCCCCCTCTTTTTGTTGTTTCTCTAGTTCCTGCTGAACCTGTGCCTGTCCCTGACAGACCTCTGGATATTATTATTATGCCCCCTCCTGAGCCTAGTGTTCAGACAAAGAAACGGGCTCAAAAACAGACTACCGGTAGGGCAAAATTGGCTAAAGCATCTTCTCCTGGTGCCTCTGTTCCCTTAAGAAATAAATTTGAGGTCCTGTCCCATCACACTCAGTCTTCCAATGTGGAAGCTGATTCTGACACCTCCTCACAACCTATGGTATCCTCTGATTCTGAGAATGATAAATCAAAGGAGTTGCCTATGGATACTCGACCCTCACGGTCGGGGCTGAGACCCCGGAGAAGTACTAGAAAGGGAAGGGTTACTTGATGTTGACTTATTTTTACTTTGACCCTTTATCTGATTCTCTTTCATGGCCATGGCATTTCATCTCACTGTAGCCACCCTCAATGTGAACAGTGTGAAAAATGCTCGTAAGCGCCTGATTACTTTTTAACTTTTGAGTGATTTGGAGTGTGATAGTTGCCTTATTCAGGATACCTTTCCTTTGGTTAATATGGCCAAAAAGCTTTGGCTATGGGGTCCTTCTTTTTTTCTTTAGGATTAGACACGTAGTGGTGTTGGGGTGTTGTTTAGGGGTGATGGATTTCATGTTACTAAGTTGGTTGAATTGCTTATGGGACAGGCCTTAATATTGGATTTTACTTATTTACTTTACACTTGGAGATTAATTGTGATTTATGCACCAGTTATGAAGAAAGGTCGAGTGGATCTCTTTCGTGAGGTGCAGCCTTTTTTGTTCACATCATGCTTTCTCATATGGGATGGTGACTTTAATTGTGCAGTGCATAAATCAGATCGGGGGGCCCGGACTGATAAGGATTTATGTGATACACATTGTCTCAATCACACTATTGTCCAGGGTCATTTACAGGATGTTTATAGGGTTTGTCATCCTACTGGTGGACATACTTTTTTTAAAGGCGCTGTATCCACTAGGATTGATTTTCTTTTTGCCTCTGCAGCTTTATGGGTGATTAAAGCTCTCACCTTTCTAGTGGAGATTTCAAACCATAATGTGGTAACTGCCACATTAGGAGTAGGCTCTCATGCTAAACTGGGGCAGGGATATTGGAAACTGAATTCTTTACTGCTACTTGATGACATGTTTTTGGCCCAATTTCATGATTTGTTGAAAGCTCGTATGTCACTATCTGGACTTTCTGAAGATTTGTTAGATTGGTGGCTACTCACTAAATCTGAAATCTCTACTTTGCAAGGAGGACATCTAAATATGCTGCAGTGACTAAGTATAAGAGATATTTGTCTTTACGTATGCAGTTAGAAACATTATATTCAGCTATTCACTCACAAAGCTTATCTTTGACAGCACAGGTACAGAATGTAAGAAAAGAGATAGCTGCACTACAGTATATTAGAGCTACTTCCCTGTTACATGAACATAGGATTTGTTCTGCTAATAAATCTGCTTTGGGGGATGTTTTGGATTGTAGTCATAGGCGTTCTGTGGATCGCCTTCTGACTGAAGTTGTGGATACTGCTGGCACTAGTTACACTGCATTTCTGGATATCTTGAGAGCAGACTCCTCGCATTTTTCAGACTTATATGCTGCATCTCCAGTGGATATCGCTGGTGTTGAACAATTCCTTTCCTCTCTCCATATTGCCCCTTGTTCTGGTATACTATTACGGGTTTTAGTTGCTCCGATTAATGTTGATGAGGTTAAAAGGGAAATTTCCCATTTACAGAATAACATGGCGTCTGGTATTGATGACTTGCCTGCAGAATTTTATAAAACCTGCAGTCCTTTGGTTTGTGATGTGCTCACGGTAGTGTTTAATTGGGTTTTGCAACGTCATACTCCCGATTTCCATTTTTGTACTTAAATTCAGATTTTGTTATATAAGAAAGGTGATAGAACTTTACTTTCCAATTGGAGGCCTTTAAGTCTCTTTAATACGGATTTTAAAATTTTAATGAAAATATTGAATACCAGATTGTTGTCCATAGCTCCACGCTTGATTTCCCTACACCAATCCTGTTCAGTACCAGGCAGATCTATCTATAATAATCTCCTTTTGCTTTGGGAACTAATAGAACTTGGTAAAGTTGATATTATAAAGGGTTTTCTTATGTCCATGGATCATAAAAGGGCCTTTAATCGGGTCCCACATAGTTATTTGTTTCAGGTTTTACAAACCTATGAAGTTCCTGATTGCTTTATAACTTGGACTGCTTTGCTTTATAGTCATGCTTATGCTATGCCCTTGGTAAATGGTTACTTGGGTTCCTATATCCCTATTCATTGGGGGGTGAGACAAGGCTGCCCTCTGAGTCCATTGCTTTATGTTTTTAGTTTGGATCCGCTTTTACGTACAATAGCCCAAGATGTGGGGTGATGAGGGGTATCACAAGTTGTAAGAGGGAGGTAATAATCCCTCTTTACAAGACACTGGTTAGGCCCCATCTGGAGTACTGCATACAGTATTGGAGGCCACATCTTCACAAGGACATTAACCAAATTGAGGCAGTCCAGAGAAGGGCAACCAAATGGTGCAGGGACTGCATCAGAAGACATATGAGGACAGATTAACAGAGCTCAATATGTATACCCTGAGCAAAGGAGAGGAGAGGGTGATAAGATCGAGGCATTCAAACACCTTAAGGGCATTAATAAGGTGAAAGAGTCTAACATGTTTAAATATAAGAAAAATAGCAGGACAAGAGGACACAGCATGAGATTAGAGGGGGGCCGATTAAGGGGGAATGTGAGGAAATTCTTTTTCACAGAAAGGGTGGTGGATGCAAGGAATGGCTTACCTCAAGTAGTGGTGGCTATGAGTACAGTGCAGGGCTTCAAACAGGCATGGGAAAGGCATAAGGGAGCAATACAAATGAGTATGAATAGATAGTCCACTGACAGAGCAAAGGCCGATGGCACATTTATAAGGTAGAAAAAGAAATGGGCAGACTGGATGGGCATTGCGGTCCTTATCTGCCAGGAACTTCCATGTTTCTATGTTTCTATGTGCATATTCTTGGCATTGCTTCCCCTCATAGTACCCTTGAGGCCAAAATTTCGGCTTAAGCTGATGATGTCTGTGTCTTGTTGCTGATTTGACCTCCGGAGATAAGGTGTTACATCATTTTTCTAATTTTTTGGATGTTGCAGGTTCCTCCCTTAATAAATCTAAGAGTTTTTTTTATCCTCTGCATACTGCCATTCCTGAGGTTACGGAGCTGCAAGGTGTTCCTGTTGTACTGGTCCCGGTCCGAATTTTAGGTATTGATTTTGGTAAAGGTGATAATGCGTTACTTAATTGGTCAGCTAAAATTGAGGCAGTTCAGTCCAGAATCAGATTATGGAAGTCTTGGCAACAAACTAAACAGAAAAAGGTTATCATTACTAAATCTTTACTTCTCCCTCAATTTTTATACCTTAGTGCGGTATACCCCATTCCTTCTGGGTTGGAAGCCACTTTATTAGGTCACTTTTTTCAGATTACTTTGGGGAGTCGTCTAAATCCCATTAAAAGAGATGTGCTGTATCTTCCTATTGCACAGGGTGGTTTGAATTGTGTGAATCCGATTACTTTTTACTATAGTATTTTTTTTCATTGGAATTTACTAGACTTTAGTCGTCCACACTCTGTGTTATGGGTGATTTATGTGTATGGTTGGTTACCTAAATTGTCCTCAGAGTGGCCAGGTTTGCGCCAGAAAAATTTACACACTCCTAGTAACCTGATTTATGTCAGACCTGTGATATTGAGACTTAATAGATGGAATTTACTTCCGGCCCATGTGTATTGCAAATTGCGCAAATATATTTATGATGTCCTACAATCTAAACCACATTCCATAGTCCCCATTTTTAACAATGTACCGGATGGTCATGTTGATAACCTCCTTAAAAGTTTGGTAGATAAACAGATTCCATCTAGATTATGGGATGTTTTATGGCTTAGTTGTCATGGGCGTCTCAATGTTAGGGGGAATTTAAAGCATAAAATGGTTACTGAACGTACTTGTCCAAGGGACACTTGCATCAATCATGAGGAAACAATATCCCATTTTTTTGTTTCCTGCCCCTTTGTGCAAGAATTCTGGATGACCCTTTCTGCCCGTTGGAGCCAGCCTTTGTGGCAGGCTGTTACATATCTGGAAGTTGTGGGAGGTTTTTTGCTACATTCTGCTTTGCTGGATGCAGGTGTAGTACGGCTGCTGTTCGCTATGTTCAAGATTCATTTATTGCATGCCAGAAGTCACCTTACTCTACAACAGTTATACCACTCACCACTTGAAGTTCTTCAACATGTTGAACATGATTTGTTGTTACAATGTGATTCTGAACGCAACTGTTTGTCCAAAAATGTATAGCTAATGAGGTGGAAAGAGGTTCCTTTTCTGAAAGACAAAATAGGTTGAATCATTATGCTGTCAGATAATTGAGTATTGCTGATATTCTCTTTATGTTTTTTTTTCTTATTTTCGATGAATTGTATTACTGTTTTTCTGATTTATTGTTCTGTTTATTAATAAAAACCTTCCCCTACTCTTTTCGAGAAGTGCCATGAGTTCTTTAACATCCACCTGAACTACCACCAATCCAGGCAGATGGGACCTTGGTTTAACGTCTCATCCGAAAGACGGCACATCAGAAGTGCAGCACCCCTCTCATGCTGAACTACAGTGTCAGTACTGGGATATTAAGCCAAGTGCCCATCCAGTCTACCCTACCACCTGAAGAACATAACCTTGATAACCTTCTCTCTCTCTCTCTCTATATATATATATATATATATATATAGATAGATATCTATATATATAAAATGCATCTATATATTGCTATTTTGCTAGCGAGTCAGCACAGATGGGCTCTCAGCCCTGTCCCTGCCCCTTCTTACCTGGCATCCCCATGAACCCCCGTTGGCGTGGTCAGAAAGGGGAGGGCTGTCCTTCCCCCACCCAGAGACACAATCCTAATATGTGGGCCAGGTGGACCTGCAGTGGCACCAGGCAGAGGCAGGCAAGCAGGGCTTCATGTAGCCTGTGCCAGTCCCTTTTCCATTTACTCTTTTTGTCCCTCCTCACAGCGGTTGCACATAGGCGTATACACATGCTAGGGAACTGCAGTTCCCCCCTTAGTATCACTTGGGCTGCTGGCACTGTCCCCAGGCCACCACCTCGGGGAAGCTAAGAACCAAATCAGCAAACCTCCCGCTACAGGAGAGGAGAGCTGTCTATTGGGCACTCAATCCTCTCCCTCCCAAGTCAACCACCACTGACCCGAACTTGTTCCTGAACCCGGGTTGCCGGTGTGGTAAGAGGTAAGGCTTATTGTGCCTCAGCTGTCTACACCACAGGGCTGACAAAAACATAAACTTTTCTTTTGATCCGATCATTACTACCTCCCCCTCCCTCTGTACACTGTAGCCTTCTCCTGTTTTACACTTTTATTGACCTGTATAGCCTCTCTCTCTCTCTCTCCTGGTATCATAAATTCATTTATTGTTCCTACACTCTGCCGTTTAGAGCTCAATTAATCCTGTCCTGACGTTGTAATCTTCCCTCCCCTTTTTTTACTGCACATTATAGAATTTGTTGGCAGAAAAGAACTGGTAGGCCCATCCAGTCTACCCTATTTTTCACTTCGTATTCTGACACCTTAGACTGTATTTGGTCATTGGGGTCCACCCCACCCCCTTTATCATGCCACTGTAACTATCCCAAGTCTGCTTGAAGCTCCCCACTGTTTTCTCCCCCACCACTTCTGCTGTCAGGCAATTCCAGACATCCACCACCCTTTTCTGTGAAGAAATACTTCCTCACATTCCTCTTAAACTCCCCCCTTCCCCAGCTTCATTGCATGCCCCCATTTTCTGGTGCTTTTCCTTCCCTGAAAGAGATTCCCCACCTGCACATTGTTCACCCTGTGAGGTATATATCCTCATCATGTTCCATCTCACTCTCCTCATCCCCAGGGAGTACATGTTGAGACCCACAGCCTGTCCTTGTTTGCTTTTTGGGCAACCCACGCTCCATTCTAGTAGCCCTCCACTTGACTGCTTCCACCCTGTCAATATCCTTGTAGGGGTGCGGCTTCCAGAACTGGACACAGTACTCTGTGTTTGATCTCACTAGTGAGCAATACAGTGGTAACACCACCTCGCTTGTCCTGCTAGAAACCCCCCTCCCTGCACTCTCTAGCATCCCACTAGCCTTGCCTCCTGCCATTTCACCCTGCCCTGCCACCTTGAGATCATCAGATATGAGTACCCTGAGGACTCTTTCTTGCGTGATGACAGTCAGTATCTCCCTCCATCTTACTCACAGCACCTGGGTTTCCCTACCCATGGTGCCTGACTTTCTGGAACTGAAACCTAGCTGACACTCCGTACTCTAGTTCCTCAGATCCCTTTGCATTTTCTCCACCCCTTCCTGAGTGTCTACCCTGTTGCAGATTGTTTTGTCATCCCAAATAGACACAAATACCCCTCTAGTTTCTCTCCCAGTTCCAATCCCTGTGGTGCCCTGCTAGTCACTCTCCCATCCCCTGAGTGTCTGCCATTTACCATCACCCTCTGCCTCCTATCCTTCAACCAATTTAATACTCTGCTTATCACTTCCCCCCAACCTCAGGTTGCTTAGTTTCTTTGCTAGCCTCCTGTGTGGCACTGTGTCGAAGGTCTTACTGAAATCCATGTAAGCCACATTTACAGCCCTCCCCGATCCACCTTCTTAGTCACCCAGTCAAAAAATCTGTGAGATTTGTTTGGCATGACTTCCCCCTGTCAAAACCTGCTGCCTCTGGTCCTGCAGCCCAAATTTCTTCAGGTACTCCATCAGCCTCTCCTTCAGCGGCATCTGAATTCATTTCCCCCATCACTGATGCAAGACTGACTGATCTGTAGTTGCTAGCCTCCTCCCTGTTGCTGCTCTTGTGCAGAGGAACCACATGAGCCCTCCTCCAGTCCTCTGGAGCTACCTCCATCTCCAGTGAGGTGCCGAACAGTGTTGCTAGAGAGGCAGCTAGCACTGTGTTCAGTTTTTTCAGAATACTTGGATGAATCCCATCCAGTCCTGTCTCCTTGTTCTCCTTTCATGCCTCCAGTCCCTTCTGGACTCTCTCCTCCACAAATGGACTTGTGTCCACTTGCCACTACCCCTGAGCCTGCTGATACATGTTGGTCCATCCTCCACTGCTGTGCAGAATGAGCAGAAGTACTCCTATAAAATGTTAGCTTTTTCCTCTTCATCTTCTGCATAGCACCCCCCCACCCTCCTGATTATCACTATCCCACCCTTTGCATTCCTCTTTTCACTCATGTACTGAGTAAAGTCTTACCCCTTTTGTGACCTCCTTTGTGAGCCTCTCCTATGTTTGTGCCTTAGCTGCCCTTACCCTCCCTCCTGCCTCTCTTTGTTTTTCCTGCTATATCTTCCTGTCCACAACTGTCTGGATATCCTTGTACTTCCTAAATGCTCTTTTTTATTCCTTTGCCACCACCTCTGAGAACCAAAGCATAGAAACATAGATTTTGATGGCAGATAAAGGCTGCCTGACCTACCTAGTCTGCCCATTTCCCTACCTGCTTAAACTCAGATCCTAAATGATCAGCAGCTTACCCTCTCTTTCCTACCACTAGGGTTGCCTTCTGTCTATCCCATTCATTCTTGAACTCACCAATCATTTTAGTCTCTACCACATCCGCAGGGAGGCTGTTCCATGCATTCACCACCCTTTCTGTGAACAAAACACTTCTTCACATTACCCCTGAGTCACCCCACCTCATATTGTGACCCTTTGTTCTTGCATGTCTTTTTTTAAAAGATGCTGCCCTCTTGGACCTTGTTGGTTCCCCTGAGGTACTTCAGTGTCTCTGTCATATACCCACCCTTCCTCCAGTGTATACATATTGGGGTCTTTCAGTCTTCCCTCATATTTATTTTATTTATTTCATTTTTGTTTACTGGGTGGGTGCAATAGTCATAAAGATGACTGTTTTCAGGCACAACCTGGGAGGTTACATGACAGACATTGCAGGTATAACAAACAGTAGATTACATCAAGATACATAAACAAAGTGTTTGAAACATTAAACAATAGGCTAAGCAGCACAGGTTGTATACAGGGTATTTCAAAAAACATTTAACAATAAGCTAAACATTACAGTTAGTATACAGGGTGGTCCTGGTAGGATTACAGAAGTTCTTACAGTCATAGCATGACGAGAAACATACAGTGGCAAGAGTATTGCAGTAGTAGTCCTGAAAATATGATTTAGAAAGCACAACAAAAATAGATAAATAAAAATGTGATCAAATACTGACAAGTGCAGGGGGATAATGGGCAGGGGAATGGCAAGATTGTGAACAGTAGGGACAATAGCAGGTCAGGATAAGGAAAGGTGGGGTATAGGATAGGAGCTGTCAGAGAGAGAGAGAGAGAGAGAGAGAGATTTGTGGAGAAAAGGTAAGAACTTTGCAATAGGCAGGATAGCCAGAGGACTAAGGAGGTTTGAAACAGGAGCATTGGTTGGTGGAGCTGAGATGCTGGCAGAGTGCCTTTTTAAAAGCACTGTGTGTAGGAGCTAGCTGAATGTCCAGTGGAAGTGAGTTCCATATTTCCATAATTGAGGTGCATGGTGGGCAAAGGCTCCAGAGCCTTTGGTGGTATTGCATTTGGGGATACATAGCAGGGATTTGTCAGCTGAGCATGGGCCATAGTTGAAGGTCTGGTAGGTGAGTAGCTTGGCCAGAGTTGTTGGGGTATGAGATTTCATGATGGGGTTGACGGTGGAGCCGAGGGAGTAAAGTCTAGTATTGTTGGGGGACAACCAGTTTAGATCCGAGAATAGCAAACAATGCTGTTTTAGCCTTTGGGAGGCTGAGGTGAACTTGCAGATGTTGTTATAGGTGACATTCCATCTTTGAAGATTTGATTTTGGTGAAGGAGCATAAGTGACCACTCCATAGGTCAGAGTACATAGGAGTATGCCCGGAGCTATACCCACTGTAGCAGTAGGGGTTAGCATGTGGCTGGTCTGGTATGACATGCCTAGCTTGGAATTGACTGATTTGTATGCATTGATGATGTGGAGTTCAAAATTTAGAGATTGGCCAAGGGTGACCCCAAGGTATTTAAACAACGTTACAGGAATTATAAGTGAGCCATCTAAGCAGGAGACCCTGAACTTATCTTCAGGGACAATGGTTTACCGTGACTGAGAAAAGGTAAATTCCATTTTGCAGATTTGCAAAACAGGTATTGTCACTGGTGTCTGCCAGGCCAAAATCATTTTTTACCAGTGTTGGCTTTGTGACCTGTATTTAAACATTTTTTTTTTCACTCTGCTAACATGCATTTTCACATTTCTGCCTCTGCTTTTGCATATCTACACTTGTAGCTATTAGGTTATTTTAGAAGCTACAATGTGCGAAGGCAGAAGATGCAATACATCCCCTGCCCCTCCTGTATAATGACAGAACTACTATGGCCCCCTGTCCTTCTGGTGCAATGGGGACAGCAGTACTGTGGACCCCTCCCTCGGGTGTGATTGGCAGCAGCACTGCATGCCCCACACCTCTGGTGTGATGGCAGCAGCAGCCCTGCTGCCCTCCTCGCTCCTGTGCAATGGCAGCAGCACTGTGGCCTCCATCCTTCCGGTGTGTTGGCAGTAGCACGGTGGTAAATCTCTGCAGCCCATATTCCTCAGGTGTGACAATATGGAACATTAGATTGCAGGACACCTGGATAAATTAAAAGAACTAGCCATTAGAGATTGCATCCAGTCACCACACAATGCAGATTAAGTTCCCACCCACGTGGCCTTTCTCATAACTCCTCATCCCAAGAAATGTAAAAGAAGTCAATAATAAAAGCAAGTACAGCATTTCAAGAAAGGTAGTTTATAAAGAGTGCAAAATATTGCAAATAAGAAACATATACAAGTACAACAGTTGAAAAATGTGAACAAAAACAAAATCTAAGTGAAAATGTGCAGAATGTAGAAAACAGTGAATATATAATGAAACACAAGTGAACTAAAACCTAAATACAATTACTTGAAGTGTCAAATGAGCAGAGGTACATGAAATGTGAAAAAATGTGCAAAACCTAAACAAAAATGTGCAAAACAAGTAGACAAAATATATACAGTGAAAAACACGAACTAAAACCTAAAGTATAAATATACATGACATGCCAAGGAATGTGGAAAATAAGCCAACACTATTATTGAAAATGTTTAAACCTTATACAACTAAATGAAATGTGCAAAACTTCTGTGGAAAATGTTCACAAATCTAATCCTTTGACTTATTGTACATAAGCTGGGATAGCAATTTCATATTGTCTACTAGCAGGTTACATCTTTGGTCTGTGTGGGATCTGTCCATAGACCGAGAAGGATCACTCCACATCGACATGTAACACAGGTACCCAAATCACTTGCAGAGCAGTGTTGGCTAGTACTGGTAATTGTGGTTGTACTGAAATCTAATCCTGGCCAACATCAAAGTCCATTATGTTTGGAAGGTCTCCTATGTCCTGCTCAACATACTTCTCCCAGTCCTTTCATAGTGCAGTTTGGTTGTGCAGTTCAAATACACAAATGTCCCTGGAGTAGTGCATGAAGTCCCTACTCAATCTGGGAAGGTTGTAGGGGTTCAAAATATGGCAGGCTTTCAAGAACTCTATGGCTGGGTTTGTTTCCATATGTTTTGCCATTTTGTTTAAGGCTATTCCAAATGCCTTTCGGAACACTGCAATATGCTCCTGCTTAACCTGTGGCCTAAGAGTAGCTAAGTATTTGTTTTTCCTTTCTCTAAATGATTCTGCTTTTGATACACCTATCTGAAACTTCTGTTTTATTCCCTGCAGTGTATCGTATATAGAAACAGCCAAGGGTTTGTCTTGGCTCTGTAGAAGCTCTATTGCGCCTATTAGGTCATTGCAGTTTTCGGCGATGAAGGTTGTGTGACTCTGCTGCTCTGTAAACCATTCTTGGAAGAGTTTTCTCAAATAATTCATGGAGTTGCAATCACTTGTTTCCTCCTGGAAGAAGTCTCTTAAGTGCTGAAGGTAAAGTGAATGGTACTTAACTGTTTCAAACCGAGTGTTCCAATGGGTTAAGACAGGAACAGGAGGCAAGATTTTCCTTTCTACATCTCGCCCCTCCAGGAATGCCAAGTACTTTCTCTTGTGTTTGGGTGACTGCTGGAATGCGTATTTCACAAGTGCCACAAGTTTATTGACCAGTTCAAAATGGTGAATCCATGTGTCTCCCACCAAAGATAAAACATGTGCCCAGCAACCAACATGGATCAAATGGGCATCAATAAGGCCATATGAAACATCTTTGAAGCACTTCAGCATGTCACTGATGAATGCTACTACTTGGTCCATCTCAACATCATATTTCTGCAATGTCTTTATAACGCTTTGTGTGACAGTGGTGTGGTTCACCGCTGTCAACTCTGTTGTGTCTACAATGATAGATTTTCTAACCTGCATGACAAAAATTATGTTCGGTATACAGCGGGCATCTGCGTCACTCGTCTCATCACACATTTCAGAGAGAGTCTTCTCTTTCACAAGCTGTGAAATTCCCTCCTCCATTTCCCTTCTCAATTTGGGCAAGTAATTCTGCCTTAAGATGAATACCTTCGGGAGAGCACCAATTCCTTTAACATTGTCCCCCATCCAGTCTCTTATGCAGGGTTGAGCCAACTTTTTAATGGGTATATTTGCACCACGCCAAGCCCTCAATACACCCAATACAGTATTCTCCCGAGCTAGAGCTACAGAAGCTGTGGCAGTAAAGCTGGTGTGAAGTGTCACCTGTCTGTTGCTATTCTTCTGGCTTGCATTCTTTGTATGTTTTTTTACTTTTGCAGTGATCCACCACTGTATCCTTCCTCATATAGCCAATGGGGTGATCACAAAAGTGACAAAACAATTTCCCTCCATCCTCATACATGCTGTCTGACTTGAATTGCAATGCACAGTCCTTAGCAGTGACACTGGAAAGTTTAGCCATTTTGCTTGGTGTTGCCATCACGATGTGTAGTGTAGATAACTCCAAAGAACTAAAAAGTGGAACACAAGTTGAAGAGATGTTAAAATGAGCTTTAGAACTAATCATTAAAGCTTTAGAACTACTACATTAAGGATCAAAATCTCACAGATAATTCCTGCCCATGAATGAGAAAGAGTCTGGAGGAGCAGCTACAGAAAACACACTGACCTTAGCAGCTCACAATCCATACAAAAAACAAGAATACCAGAATCAGAATCTCACTGCTAATCCATGCTCAATCCATGGATGATAGTCGGGAGGAGCAGCTACTGAAATCAAGCTGATCTCAGAAGCTGTTACAGGCTTGACTGTAATGCAAAAGTAGAAAATTGACATCAGAATATAGCTTCAGTCACAGCTGATGAGAAATCCTGATGACATACAGGATCCCATGTGCAGTTGCCCAATGGACACCCGCCTGACAGCAGTAAGGTAGCAGATGTGAGGAACTGCAACCCTACCTCTAGTCTGGCAGGAGAACAGCAAGGGCAATGCAGATGTTGTTAGAGCTGCTCCCATGGTGTGGAAGGCTAGGCCACTGGCAGCTTGGCCAGCATGGTACCCCAACTCAGGTTCAGTTCCTGGGAGTGGAAACTTTCTTGCCACCATTGTTTGCCCCTGTAACATTCAACACCTACTCAGAGGTCCACTCCCACTCTGAGCAGGCTTGCCCCTCGCATTGCATTAAGACCTTGTCGGTCATCCCAGTTCAAGCTTATTGAGTTTGAGAGAAATATTAGCATTTCATAATGAGTCCTGTCCAGACCCATCCCCAAAACACCAGATCAGCCAACCAAAACAAACCAAAACTTGATAAAACACATGAACATGAAGACCATACCATACCTTTTAGAGATGATGATGATTATTTTCAGCTGAAATTCACACCAAGGAGGACTGCTGAAGCATAAAATCAGTAAAAAAAACCACACAATTATTATCTACTGTACATAAAGACACTCACTCACACCCTCACCCCCACATGCACAAGTAAATGATACCTAATTAGACATGCCAGCTGCCTCCTCTACCAGGAGACAGAAGCTGAAAGTTTGGCTGTAAGCCACCAGGACTAAGGTGTTGTGTTACCAATAGCCATAGTTGCAGCTACCTACCCAGAAAGCCAGGTACATAAGCAGGGGTCCATAGAGGTAGGGTCTTATTGTGATGTCTCTGCTTGCCACCCACACTCTCCAGTCCCTAGTTATCACCACCCACAGGAAACACCTTTGTACTAAACCACCCAGGGTGTATAAAACTTAAAGCAGCAGATCCCCACATGTTTGCATTTGGGGACAAGGGCTCTGGGTCAACATGGTGGGGTGTACCAACAAAACCCACTTCCATGGAGGATGTTGATGCAAACACCCTCCCTTCATCCAAGTCACTCTTCGGCAACTCTTTGCTGACTGGGACGTGGTACTCTCAGTGACTGCCACCAGGGCCATCACTGACAAAGTACCTAGCCAGGGTTGGTGTCAGTATCCCTGCAAGTAATTTTCAGTTATTTTAATTGTGGTTAATGGTGAAGCAGTTACATGGTAGCCCAACTTGCCACCAACACTCCAAACCATTCAGTTACTAACCACCTGAAAATAAACACTATCTCGAATAGCTACTGTTACCCAGAAACCTGACCAAGAAACTGAGCCAGACAGTCTTGCCCACAAACCTGACCAAAAAAGTGAACCATGACACATCCAAAAACTTAATTTTTTTAGTGGAGCAGCGACACAATCACAGGACATGTTGCTGTTAGCAGATCTGGAGTTCAGGCATCCACATCAGTCAACAGGCCAGGGTTGGGTGTGAGCTGAACAGCAGTACAGTCTGTAGCAGAGCACAGCTTTGAAAGCACCAAGAAGTGACTTCAGCTTCCATCTCCAGGAAAAATGGAAACCGTGGTCTTTCCTCAATCAATATTTGACAGCAAAACTGCAGCCCCCACCCATCCGGTGTGACAGCAACAGTGTCAGCACTGCAGCCCCCACCCATCCAGTGTGACAGCAATAGAGCCCCCACCCATCCGGTGTGATGGCAACAGTGTCAGCACTGCAGCCCCCACCCCTCTGGTGTGACAGCAACAGTGGCAGCACTGCAGCACCCACCCGTCCGGTGTGATGGCAACAGTGGCAGCACTACAGTCCTCACCCATCCAGTGTGATGGCAATAGAGCCCCCATCCCTCCGGTGTGACAGCAACAGTGGCAGCACTGCAGCCCCCACCCATCTGGTGTGACGGCAACAGTGGCAGCACTGCAGCCCCCACTCATCCAGTGTGATGGCAACAGTGGCAGCACTACAGCCCCCACCCATCTGGTGTGATGGCAGCATGTGCAGTACTGCAGCCCCCACCCATCCGATGTGACAGCATCATATGCAACACTGCAGTCCCCACCCGTCTGGTGTGATGGCATCATGTGCAGCAGTGCAGCTCAATGCCATGTACGAATTTGTCCAAGTTCAGATGTGAAGTAAGTCGAACCACCAGACGCCAAGGTGGACTCTGTCAGTTCAGTCTCTATCTAATATTTAGATGCCTGAATTGGTTCATTTGTAAAAAAAGTGCATTTAACTTAAAAAATCCACATGATTAATGAGGATGCTAATGGAGAGATACACAAACACAATCTCTGCCAAAGAGTAAACCAATCCAGAATCGCAAAAACAGTAAATTGTGCACTTTCTGACTTGGTCTTTATGAAAATGGAGCTTTTTAGTTTTCATGTCGGAGCTCAAACTCAGGAAAGGAGTTCTACCGACAGTGGCGAAACCATGACTACTGTACAGATCTTTGCATCTGATCACTAGCACAAATTGGTACATCCTCTGGAACACCCAGAATTTTAATTATGGTGCTACTTATGATGATTCACTCTTGTTCATATTAAAACTGCAAGCTGATGACAATGCTTTGCCCCTTTCTCAATAGGTAGGGCAATAGTGGTCTAGGCACACCATGGGATTTATAATAAAAGGGCACAAAACTTCAATATCCAAGAATAAGGGCACTATTGAAGAAAGGGCAACGTAGCATCATCAGTTCATAAGTGAGAGTAAAAGATGTTCACAAGCTCCTAAATTAAAGGGCCAGGTGCAATGGAGAATTTACCAGTTTGAGTGATTAAGTGCAAAAATGATTTATTTAATATAGTGACTGCTGGGGGACAAGACTGATGAAGCCCCACTCTGTATAGTGGTCGGGGCTTCACCTCGGCCTGTAGTTCTCCTTTAAGAACTCACCATCTCTCTAGTTCCCCAACTCCATCCAAGCAAATCCGGACTGCCCTGGTGCCAAGACAGTTACACCACACCACCTTGGAGAAAAGCCACCACAAGAAGTTTGTGTGAATGACTCCTCCAGATACCCATGCACTGCCACACAGTACCCCCTGAAAGGCAAATACTTGGTTGGTGTTTTTTATTAGTATCACCTATGAGACAGTGGGTTGTGGGCTTTGTTGTGGTAGCCCAGGTTGCCGCGAAGGCCCCCCAGCAACAACTTCTTTATTCAGAACTTTTAATTTTAAATTTTATAAGCAAAAATCAAGACAGGCCTCCAACATAGTTCATTAGGCATTCCAGCAAAAGGTTCAACATAGAAAACGTATTTAATAAAAGTGGTAAAACTGTTAACATGTAGTTCGACAGTATATCAACTTGTCTTTATTAATCCCCTTAGGTAATCCGATGCCTGCATCCTCCAAAATTGGTGAAGGGAACTGAGGAGGACAATCCACATTTCCAACTGCATGGATGATGCCCTCTGGGTTCAGATGAAACATGGTTGATTCAGTTTGATGATGTTTTATAAAGTTTCTTGTCTGAATGAGTGTCTCTATTCTTCTACGCAGACACAAACACACGCACACCACACAAAAATAATTTTTTTGCATCATGTTTACATTCAGGATAGAGACAGCAGGTCCTGGGTAGTACAACACAGTAAATGATAAATGAAATAATGCATTTTTCAATAAAGACACATGCCCATCAAATCACCACAAAACCAAAGAACACAACTGCAACTTTCCCCTACCCCGGCGGGGCTGGCTGAGTCACAAGACTGGGACCCTGGCCTCTGATGCAGCCAGTTCCCCTAGGGTATACAGGGTGCTAAATGAGGACAGGCCATGTAACATCTTGTCAAACCACACAGTGATGTTAAAAAAAAATATATAAGCATACGCTGTAAATGTTTGCTACTGGAGCATGGCACAGACCCAGTGAACTGGCAAACATGTTGGAAAACATGGTTCTGCGCCAGTATGCCTGTCCACCCCACCTTTTCACTCACCAGAGACCAGAAGCATTTTTTTCCAGCATGTGTATATTATGCCCTGAGCAGCATGGCCCTCCTAGAATTCATTAGCTTCCTACACTCCTCCCTAGACTCCGGTAACATTGCTGGAGCTGTGTTCATAGACCTTTCCAAGGCCTTTGACACGGTCTGCAATCCACTCCTTCTTGACTCCCTCTATCAACTTGGCTTCTCCACAGGCCCCTTGGCATGGTGTGCCAGTTACTGCTCCACCCGGTCCCAATGTGTCAAAATAAATGGGACCCTATCCGACACACTACCAGTCTGCTCTGGGGTGCCCCAGGGTTCCATCCTGGGCCCACTACTCTTCACCCTCTACCTAAACACCTTGCCAAAGGTCTGCTCCAAAAAAATACTTCTGCATGCAGATGCTGCAGTGCTCAATGCCTCGCATCATAAACCTACTCCCCTCCAGGACTCCCTCCAACACACCTTTTTCCAGGCCGAAACATGGTTCAAGGATCGTAGACTGGTCATAAACCTAAAAAAAGATGAAATTGATGATTTTTTCCCACCACCAAAACAAATCAGAAAGTGCACCTCTCCTCATCCTCCCCAGTGTCCTGCACCCCCTTGAACAGGTATCCATCTACAAATATCTTGGGCTTACCCTCGACTCTGCCCTTACCTTCCATGACCACATAAACACTCTAGCGGCTGCTGCAAACACTCAGATTGGGCTCCTTTACAGACACAAGGCCTGCTTCCCTCCTGATGCCCTCAGGCTTGCCATTACTTCCTCTATACTGTCCCTAGTGGGCTATGGGCTCCCTGTGTATGGGGCAGCAGATAATTCTGCACTCCAGAAAATTCAAATCTCCCTCAACAAGGCCTGCAGGCTCCTAACTGGTGCCCCTAGGCTCACCCACACCTACTCCCTCTATTCCACTGCCAATCTTCTCAACTTCAATGAAAGACTCCACTACTAGACCTGCCTACTGACCAAGAAAATTCTGCTCGGTCATTCCCTTCCTGGGGTCACCACCTCTCTCCAACTTGCCACCCCTTCTATCTCCACCCACAACTCGGACAAAGCTGTACTGGCAGTACCCAGAGTGAAAACCTCCCTTACCCAGAGATCCTTCCACTGCAGGGCCCCGGTCTGGTTTAATGCACTCCCAGAACATCACCAGCACACTCAAGACTGCCCCTTTCAAAGTCGCTCTCCGCAACCACCTCTTCAATGTCCGCTCCTGTAACTGCAACTAGCCTGCGCTCTCACGCCCTCCAGGGCTCAAACTTCTGACAAAGTCCATTATGGACTGCCACCATTTACAACAATGTCTAATCCACCTCTGGCTCATGAATGTTTTATTTATTTATTAGTTTTTGGTAACCGGGTAAGTGCGCTAGGCAACAAACCTGCCTATTTTCAGGCACGACCCGGGAGTGTACAGGACATAGGTATAGAAATGATAGATTTACAAATTACTATAAAAGCAAACATAATACAGGAATAAGAAGTATCAACATACAATCAGATAAAGTGACAGAATTGTTTCAATGTACAGTGCTTGATACATCAACATAAGATTAGATCCTAGACACAAGCCAGCAAGCAGGTGTAGTTAAATCATGAACATTTACAATGACCATGAGCATGGAGGTGAGCAGATAGCAGGCCTTTAAAGATTTGGTGGGAGGCGGAGTTTTTAAGCTGTAGGGGGAGTGAGTTCCAGAACTTGGGGGCATAGTGAGAGAATGCCTGTTCACCCATTTTAGTAGTGCATGGTCTGGTAGTGAGCATAGGGACAGAGGAGGACCTAAGGGCACGGGTTTGGGAGACAGGAGTCAACATGTTGGCCAGGTAATTAGGCCTAGGGGTCTGGTCAGAGAGTCAGTAAAGCATCCCAGGGAGTAGGCCCGAAGATCCTTAGGTGACAACCAGTTTAAGCTTGAGTAGAGGTGGCAGTGATGCGTAAGTCGAGGGGCAGATAAGGCAAATCTTCAGATATTGTTATAGACAGTGTCCCATTTACTAAGTGCACCAGAGCTAACAGTGTAGAGGAAAGGGACAGCGTATTGGAGCTGGGGTAAGAGGACTCTCCTGGCTACAGATAATTTGGCAGAAGGTGTGAGGGAGTGACGCACATGATAGGCACCCCCAATTTTAGCATTCACAGCCTGACATAATGTCATTAACATGTACTGACAGTCGAGAGGGATCAAGTGTGACCCCAGGTATTTGAAGGACATAGTGTTGGTGATAGGGGACCCGCCCAGGCTGTGAACCAAGAGCTTGGGGCAGTGGAGGGCAGTTTTTTAGAGGACCCAAATAACATGGCACGTGTTTTGTCATGGTTAATATGTTGATGGCAGCTCAAGAGCCAGAGTTGAAGGACTTGGAAATCTTTTGAGAGTGTGCAGTTAATGTTATCGATCGATTTAGACCCAGAATAGAGAACCAGGTCATCGGCATACATAAGAGTGCAGCTATGCCTGGAAAGTGAGGGAATATCATTTAGGAAAAGGGAGAAGAGGAGTGGCCCAAGTGTGGACCCCTGTGGGACTCCCCGTGTGATATTTAAGGGGGAGGAAAGGGCTTTGTGGAAAGCTACCACCTGGGTATGATTATCAAGGTAGCTGCGGAACCAGGAAAGAGTTGAGTCTGTAGCTCCAACAGATTGGAGCTTCTTCAGCAGGAGAGGGTGATGAACCATGTCAAAAACTTTGGACAAATCAATGAAGACCACTCCAGTGAGTTGGCCCTGGTCCATATTGCATTTGATGTCACTGGTAAGTTGAGTTAGGGCCATAGTGGTGCTGTGACCAGACCTAAATCCATGTTGGCAAGGGGTTTGAAGATTAAACTGAGCAAGGTGTTCAGCAAGCTGGCAGTGGACTATTTTTTCAAGAAGCTTGCTAAGAGTGGGTAGGAGGGAGATAGGACGGTAGTTGGACAATAGTTTGGCATCACCCTTTTTGTGAATAGGGATAGTTCTGGCAGTTTTCCAGGTTGCAGGAACAGTGGAAGTGCAGATCGAGAGGTTAAAAAGCCTAGTGACAGGCTTGGCCAGCAATGGAGCAAACTGCTTGAGTATGCCAGGATGAATGCCATCAGACCCAGGTCCCCCCCACGCCGGAAGGGAGTTAAGAAGCTTGCGAACTTTGCGGTACATGGTAGGAGCCAGCATCATTGCGGGTGGAGTGTGGGTTAATAAGTGGGCAGGAGGACAGTAGTCTTTGAGCATGGTTAGATCCACAGCAGGTAGCATGGAAAACAGGGAATTAAAGGCATTGGCAATTGTACTCGGGTTGTTACAATGAACTCCTTGGATATTCATGTCAGTTGGAGCCTGCTGCTTATCATTGCTGAGAATTTCTTTGATTTGGGCCCAGTACTTGTGAGGTTTATTGGAGGAGGATTTTAGGAGGTTTCTGTAGTAGGAACTTTTGGCAAGGCGTATTTCCCTTTTGCAAATGTTCCTGGAGGCTCAATAGGCTTCAAAGTTGGTGCGGAGATGTGAGATCTTCCACACTGACCAAAGTTTGTCCCTGTGTTTCAGAAGCTGAAGCAGAGGGCACGTGAGCCACTTAGTTACCTTCCCTGCCACCCTACGTGTGGTGACTGGGATGATGGTTTTGTAGAGTGAGGAGAATGGAGTTGAAATCAGCCAGTTGCGTAATTAATGTCATCTGTTAGGTAGAGAGGAGACCAGTCAACCAGGCTAAGATCAGTTTTGAAGGCATCAATGCTTAGGTGGGAGGTTAGGGAATGTAACACTTTAGAAGGGAAAGAAGGGTGACGGTGTCCCAGACACAGTAGATTGGATAGTGATCACTGATTGTGTCAGGGAGCACCCCGGCTGAGGTGACATATTGCTTCCTGTTTGTGAGTATCCAGTCAAGCAGGGTGGCACAGTCGCACCCCCGGAAACCCTGGTGGGTTCCTGTATCAGCTGAGATAGGTTAGCCTTACTTACAATAGTGGATAGGTTAGCTGTGTTATTCTCGGACAAGTTGAGGTTAAAATCGCCAAGGCAGATAATATAATTTTTGCCAGTTACAGTTGGCAGGTAATCAATGAAATCAATGAGCCCCTGTTTTGCATTTTTTGGAGGGACATAGATGTAGAAGATATGAAGTTTCTTAACTCCGCCCAAAAGGAGGAGGGAATGGAGAACTTCACAGTTGGGTAGAGTGGGATCCTGTAAGAAAGTGATGTGCAGGTGCATTTTGTAGAAGAGAGCCAGGCCACCCCCTCTTTTGGCCCCTCTGCGATCTGTACGTAGCATGTTGTAGCCTGGAAAGGAGCACTGAGAGTCAGTAATTGAAGGCTTTAGCCAAGTTTCAGTAATGGCTAGGATGTCCAGAACGTTCATACTCACCCAGACCAGAAGGTCTGGGAGGTTGGCAAGAAGGCTCCTGGAGTTGATGTGGGCCATGGTAAGACCGTTGGATATTGAGAGGGAGGTAACCGGGGGAGGCATAGATATGATGGGGTCCTGGGGAGGACCAGGATTAGCTTCAATGTCCCTGGCTAGCATAAGAGAAAGGATAAATATCCAAAGAGAGATAGAGAAGAAGGTCTTGACTGAGGCTTGAAGTGAGCACTTCAATTTAAAGTGGAGGTATCTGGCTAGGGGCCATAGGCGCTTGCTGATGAGAGCGTTAGGGGGAGTAGGTGTAGGTGTGGCAGTAGCTAGGAGGTTGGAGAAGTAAAAATTGTCAGGTGGGTGAACTTTGGTAGATGAGGAAGGAGTGCAGGGACAGGAAAGCACAAAGAGGGTATGAAGGCAAACAGCCCCCATAAGGAGAGCCACCAGGTGTGGGGGAGGCATAATGTAGAGCAGATAGGGAGCGATATGGGGGGCAGAGCAGAAGGCTAGGCAGAGAGAGGGCAGAAGGCAAGAAGATAAGCACTTAAGAACCAACCTTAAGTGGAAGAATTAGCAGCAGAAAGTATTTAGTAAGATAAAACAGAACAGCTCCCTCTGGTGCCCAAAAGATATAAGGAGCTAATGGAAAACTAGGCTGATAGAAAAAAAAAAAACGCGATAGCGTCAAAGTATACGAGCATAACATCTATAAAAGTAACACCAGACAAGGGTGGGAGGGTATTGGGGGGCAGGCGGGGAGCAGTCGCACAGCGACTACGGGGCAGAACTAGTGAGGAGCTGCTTTAAACTGAAGAGCTTTGTACCAAAAAGGCACGAACCCCAGATGAGCTCCCTTTGTCAAAGGGTGCCTGTCCTTTGGCTACCTTGTGGAAAGAGCAGGTATTCTGTGTCAGGGGGTGGGGGAGAGCCTCCGGTTCCTGAAAAACAGCCCTCAGTTCGTTTGGGAGCACAGAGTCTCGATCTGGGATGGGAGAGCCTCTATAGCCTCGCTGGCCCTCGCGACCTCCTGGAGCACTGAGTTCTGTTCGGGGGGTGGGGGGAGAGACCCTGCACAATGCTCCCACTACCAGAAGACTGCCTGAGGAGTGGAAAAGGTAGGCAGACTTTAAATAGTATTCAGCAGAAGCAGATTTTTTTTTTTTACTCTTACTCTTATCAGGGGTCGGATTACTGGCAGTGAGCTAATCTTGTAAGAACAACAGGGTGCAAACAGCAGGACAGTTTCTAGACTTTAAGTAAATGCAATGCAATTAAGGTAACTCATGAGCAGTCTACAATGCAGTGCAGTTCAGTAAGTAATAGAAAATAGAAACAATCTAAACTGTTGTGGGGACAAATAAGATAAAAAAGGCTTTGCATTAAATTAGTGAGGAGCTGCTTTAAACTGAAGAGCTTTGTACCAAAAAGGTACGAATCCCAGATGAGCTCCCTTTGTCAAAGGGGGCCTGTCCTTTGGCTACCTTGTGGAAAGAGCGGGTATTCTGTGTCGGGGGGAAGAGCCTCCGGTTCCTGAAAAATGGCCCTCAGTTCGTTGGGAGCACGGAGCTCCGATTCAGGGGATGGGGGAAAGCCTCTATGCGCCTTGCCGCTGTCAACCTCCTGGAGCACCTAGCTCTCGTTTGGGGTGGGGAGAGTTCTTGCGCGATGCTCCCACTACCAGAAGACTGCCTGTGGAAAGAGCAGGTATTCTGTTTCGGGCGGGGAGAGCCCGGTTCCTGAAAAACGTCCCTCAGTTCGTTGGGAGCACGGAGCTCCGATTCAGGGGATGGGAGAGAGCCTCTATGCCTCGCTGGCCCTCGCGACCTCCTGGAGCACCAAGCTCTGTTTGGGGGTGTGGGGAGCCCCTGCGCGATGGATTATACTGTAACAAATAGTCTCTCATTGTAAAAATGTTTTGCTGTGCTTATGTAAATAGCTGTATCCAAAACTGTATATAATGTTTGTAAACAATGCCTGTAACCTATACACAAAGGCTATTCCACTGTAACTGTACCCTTCCTGTTTTTTGTATGTCCTCCATGTGATGAGGTACCTTTGTAAATGAGCTGATGGCTTAAAGGTTGTAAATCCGATATTTAAAATAAATAAATAAGTGGAAATTGTAAGTAGAATAGCCAACAGGCAACAAATGTTTGGGCCCCCAAAAGACTCAAGTCAAGAACTAAAAAAATAACCAGGTAGTAGACCAAAATATAACTACAAAAACAACTAAGTAAAAACCCACTCCCCCTACTAAAAGGGAGGAGTGCCAAGTACACCCCTGAGGTGCAACACTGTACCTGCCAGCCCACTTCCCAAAAAACAGATTCTGAGAGGGGAGGCAGGGAGGGAGGTCAGAATACAGCAAGACTCCATTAGAAGAAACACAATTACTAAGGTGAGTAATTTTTTCTTCAAACAACATGAAGTCCTGCTGTATTTTGACATATGCAGACTACCAAGCAGTACCTCCCAGGAGGAGGGTACCAAACCTATTTTGGGAATAGGCTCTGCAGTACTGCAGTACTGCTGTACCAAACCTAGCATCACTCCTAGCCTGGATATCCAGAGAGTAATACTTGGTAAATGCATGGCCTGTTTTCCAGGTGGCAGCTTTGCATATTTCTAACAAAGGCATATCTCTGGCTGCAGCTAGAGAAACAGCTGTACCCCTAGTTGAATGAGCCCTCATACCTGAGGGGGATATTTTGCTTAGCTTTTCATAGCAGAATTGTATAAAAGAGACAATCCACCTGGCAATAGTTCTCTTAGTAGCAGGTTTACCCTTTCCCACTTCATCATAAGTGAGAAACAGCTGAGAACAGTCAAACTTAGTGCCTTAGTATGCTCAATGTAGTAACTAAGTGCCCTCTTAACATCCTAACTGTGTAGCATTCTTTCTCCTGAAGAAGAGTGATCAGTGAAGAACACAGGGAGAGACATGGACTGGTTCAAATGAAATCTGAAACCACCTTGGGTAAGAACCTCCTATTAGTTCTAAGGACCACCTTATCTCTATGGAATGAGATAAAATCTGGCTCCACTGACAGAGCTTGTAATTCACTAATACGCCTGGCAGATGTGATGGCTACCAGGAACACAGATTTCCAAATCAAGTACTTAAGCTCTGCTGAAGCCAATGGCTCAAAAGGGGGTTTCATAAGCTGAGCAATACAAACATTAAGATCCCAAGCATGGGTAGGGTCCTTAAAGGGAGGGTTGGTGTGAAGCAAACCTTTAAAGAACTTACAGAAAACAGGGTGAGATGCCAGGGAGGAAGCCTTTCCTACTGACAGAAAAGCAGAGACAGCTGTTAAGTGCTCTTTCAGAGTGGCTGACCTGAGACCTAGGCCATTGAGATGAACCATATAATCCAGAACAGTAGCCAGATCAGCAGTGTCTGGTAAAACATCCTTACTGGAGCACCAGATGCTGAATTGCTTCCATTTAGAATTATAAGTTTTCTTTCTGGTGCCAGGTTTCTGAGAGGCTTTAAGACTATCCAAATCCCCCTGAGACAGGTGCAGACTTGCATACTGTAACTCTTCAAGAGCCAAGCCTTGAGGTTGAGAGACTGAAGATTGGGGTGCCAGATTCTCCCCTGAGAGGAGGTTAACAGGTTGTGCCTCTTGGGAAGAGATAGGGAAGATGGACTGCTAGGGACAGCAACAGGGGATAACAAGGCTATCTGGCCCAGTCTTGTGCAATCAGAATCATCTTGCACGGTTGTGACCTGATCTTGACCAGTATATACCAGGGAATAACAGGGGAAAGAGAAGAAAGGCATAAATGAATTTTCTCCCCCAATCCAGAACCACAGCATCCAGAGGAATTGTGCCTATGTGCCCATGACTGGAGGTCTGCAATGGAAGAGGGGAAGTTGATGATTGCCCAGTGCTGCAAAGAGATCTATCTCTAGAGTGCCCCACCTTTAGAAGACTACTTTCAAAATAAAGGGGTCCAGGGCCCATTCGTGATGGCCCTGAGAGATCCTGCTCAGGGCATCTGCTAGCACATTGTCCTTCCCTGGTAGATTGACTGCTATCAGAGATGCCTGCAGGGCATAAATCAGAGACCACATTTTCATGGCTTCCATGCACAAGCCTGTAGACCGAGTGCCTCCTTGCTTGTTGATGTACCACATGGTGGTGGTAGTGTCCTTCCTGACCTGAACCACCTTGTTCCTTACTGAGTCCGAGAAAGCTTGGAGAGCCAGAAATACTGCCCTGAGCTCCAGAAGATTGTTATGAAGAAGAGACTCCTGAGGGGACCACACTCCCTGTGCTGTGAGGGTACCTAAGTGAGCCCCCCCAGCCCAGAAGAGAAGCATCTGTGGTTAGTACCACTGAATGAGTCTGACTGATGAATGGGACTCCTTGCCTGAAATTATCCTGATCCTACCACCATTGGAGAGCCTGCATCAGAGTCTGAGTCATTGTAATCAATTTGGTTAAAAGATCTTTTTTCTGGGACCAAAAGGACCTCAGATGAAACTGAATGTCCCTCATCTGAAATCTGACTCCCTGTACTACTGCAGTGGAAGCTGCCATGTGGCCTAGGAGCTGAAGAAAATGTCTTGCTGGTCGAGACACCAGAAGACAGAAGGAAGAAGCAAGGTCTGTAAGGGCCTTTTCTCTTGCCAGAGGAAGAAAAGCCTTTGCTTGGACAGTATCCAACTCTATCTCTATGAAAATCAGGAGTTGTACTTGGTCGAGTACTGATTTTGGTAGCTTGAGGAGAAACCCCAGGGAAGTGAGCAATTGTGTCACTTGCAGGTCTGACTTGACTTGGTCTGGGGACCGTCCCACAATGAGCCAGTCATCCAGGTATGGAAAAATGGAGATGTTTTGTCTCCTGAGAAAGGCCAGTACTGCTAGGCATTTTTTGAACACCCTTGGAGCTGATGTTAGCCCGAAGGGCATTGCTCTGAACTGATAATGGCCTGAAGGCAATTCGAATCTGAGGTACTTTCTGTGGGAGCACCTGATGGGAATGTGAAAATAGGCATCCTTGAGTTCCAGAGAGGTCAACCAGTCCCCTGACCTCAGAAAGGGAAGAATTACTCCCAGAGTAACCCTTTTGAATCTTGGCTTGACAAGGTGCTTGTTTAGGTATCTGAAGTCTAGGATGGGACACCACTCCACTGTGTTTTTTTGGGGTAAGGAAGTATCTGGAGTATAGACCCTTGCCCCTGTGTGGAGTAGGAACTCTCTCTATGGTTCTGAGAGCCAGCAGAGAGGAAACCTCAGCCTCCAGGGCAATGGTTTCGGAGATGTTTGCAGGTGGAGAAGATCAGACCTTCAGTTTTGGGAAATTTTTTGAAGCTGAGAGCCAACCCCTGGCTTACTACCTCCAGGACCCACTTGTCTAAAGTAACAGACTTCCAGGCCTGGAAGTATTAAGCCAGCCTGCCTCCTACTGGAATAGGGGAGTCAACCCGAGCTGACACATCAGGGTGTCTGCTTGGTAGGAGTCTTAGACTGGGAGGAGGATGCAGCCCTGCTCATCCCCCTTCTGCCTCTCCCTCTGAAGAACCCTCTCTGAGGAAAAGGAGATGAGGCCTGTGCCTGGTAGAAAGGCCTGTGAAAAGGCCTGCCCCTGCCCCTATACTGCTGCTTCTGCGGAGTTGCCTGCCTTTCCTTGGCCTGTGCACTCCTGTAGGTGGTCCTGTACTCATCCATCTTTTTCATGTAATTCCCTGTCTGCTCCCCAAACAGAGAATTACTTACCACAGGGAAATCCATGGCCTTAGTCTGAGTGTCCTGTGAGAGGCTAGTACATCTGAGCCAAGCAAATCTCCAAAGAGACACAGATGTAGCCATGACTCATGATGACACATCATTTGAGTCCACAGCAGCATGAAACTGGATCTTAGATGCCTCAATCTCATCAGCAGCCACCTCCTGCAGCTCCTTGGCTAGCTGGGGGGAAGCCTGTTTAGCCAGTTCCAGAACAGGATCATATCTGGACTTCTGGTATCTGGCTGAGTAGGCCATGTAGTTTGCCTGCCTGAGTCCCAAGGGGGATGCTAAGTATTAATTTTTGGCTACAGCATCCACCTTCCTAGACTCTTTATTTGGGGGGCGTGTGAAGCCAAGGGTATCTCTGAAGAGACACAGCCTCCCTGTGGGTATATTAGCCTTGTCACAGGCCACAGCCTGCAGCCAGCACAACCCCAACATGGCTGCATTGTTGGAGTAAGAACTCCGTACCTGAGCCTGACAGCATATACCTCCTGTCCTTTCTCTTGTCCACAGGAGGTAAAGAATTTGGTGTTTGGAGAATTTTTTGTGTCTGTTTCCCAAGAGATTTATGGAGGGGAATAGATAGCCTCTTGGACTCTGGGATGTCCATAATTTCTACAAAGTCAGGCTCTTCTGGTTCCTCAACAGCTTCAACCAGAGGGAGCTGGAGGGTCTCTGCCACTTTTTTATGGAACAAATAGTGGGATGGGGACTCAGAAAGCCTTGGAGGGGAAACAGAAGGCCTGTCTGGGGAGATGTCCGGTTCAATGGGCTCATCAAGACGTTCCACACCATCACCATCATCTTCGTCGTCATTGTACCATTCTTCCCCTTCCAAATCCAGTTCATAATAATCATCCAGACAATATTCTGGAACTGGAGGAACCGACCGAACCGAGCACCTACCAGGAGGAGCTGGGTCGGACGGAACTGAACGGAGCGATTCCACAATACTAATCACTTTGGCTATCTCTTCGGCGGTTGGATGTAACGGTTCTGAATCCAAACCGGCTGATTTTTTTCCTTTTCTTTGACGAACCAACCCCTCAGGATTGGCTCTCCTTTTGCCTGAGGAAGTATTGCCCAGGTTAGTGGGCACTCCTTCAGGTTTGGTCTGAACTGAACCGGGCTGGCCATCTGGATTAGCTGACTTCTCGGCCTTCTTTTCCCTAAGCCTATCCAATCTCTTGTCCAGGGTGGCCTTCTGAAAATTTTTGCAGATTTGGCAGACTGAATCAAGGTGGTCAAACCCCAGACAATAAACACAGGTGGTGTGAGGGTCTGCCTTAGCAAAGGCATCCCCACACTCCCTACAGTGTTGAAACCCAGCGGGCCCAGTTTTTCTTTTGGATTTCTCAGACGTAGCCATCCTAACCACTTACCTTTTAGCAGCTTAAAAGCCAAGCAAGACCCCCCTATTAGTTACCAACCATGTTATGGGCTTTGTAAAAAAACATCTAAAATTACGTTTTTTTGAAACTGATAGGGACCGGTACCTCACACTAAGAAATTGAAGAATAAACTAAAAGAACACAATCGGTTCCTAACCGGAACAATTGACAGACTTTACAATTTCCACACAGAAATAAACAGAAAATCAAACTAAGTCCACTACCTACAACACTTACTGTACCACAGACAGGGATCTGAACTGAAAAATAAGGACAAAAAAGGTATAAAACAGACGTTTTACTTAGACTGAACCGACAAGCTAAGGAGCACTCTCTGGAGCCACTGTTTAGTTAGGCGGAGTAAAGAATCTGACATTTACACTTTGAAGTGCTGCAGACGAGGTTTGAACTGAGCTCAAGCCCAACATTCTATGCTCTGGCATAGAGTTAACTCTTTCCTCTCTGGAGCAGTTCAAGTGCTGGGGCTAACTGCATATGTCAGAATACAGCAAGACTTCATGTTGTTTGAAATGCCAAGTTGCAAAAATCAGAATACTTTAATTCAAGGCAGGTTACCCCACAGGCACACACCGCTGTGCACAGGGTCTTTGAACTTTAATGGAACAGGTGCACTGTGGGAGGGTGAAGACTTAAGGAAACAAGGATTTAAATACTATTGCTTCCTCCCTAAAATTATAGATCAGAAGTCAGGAAGGGAAGGGACACACCATTGACATATTGGTCACAAAACTATCGGGACTTAGGTGGGATTAGAGGCATCCTTGACTTCTGGCATGCAGTGCCAGGGAACCAAACCTATTTAACAACAACAACAGAAAAATATTGTGCTGGATGGTGAGAAATGGTTGCATTGGGAAGAGGGTGAATGACTTAAGAACTTACCTTAGGCTACCCAGGGAACTTTTTGGCATTTACATTTTCTAAGGCCCAAACACGGAGTCCTGAGAATCTACAGGGGCTTGCCAACCCTCCCAGTTGCCTTTCAGTGTTGTACTGCTTGGGATGTCTGATGTCGTTTTCAACCTTCCCCTCTCCTGGCAACTGTAGTCACCATCAGAAATATTGATATTTTATGATGCATTCAGGCACTGATGTAGTGAATAGTTGATCAAGTGTCTGCATTTTTCTGGGTGGTGGTGGTGATTAATCAGGGCAATAAAGCACTGTACTGGGACCTCTCCATCACTTTTATGTAGCCCCGCAGTGTCAGAGGTGTTTAGACTTAAGCATTTGGTCAGACCACAGCCATGTGTTTGGAGGTGTGTGGGGTACCATTAACCAGCACTGAACTGCTAGCAGCTGGGAAGCAGTGACCACCATGACCTCAGTCTATCACACGGTCTCTGCTTAAAGCAGGGTTGGGGGAGTGAAGTGCTGCATGCCATAGTGCTGAGCAGTTGCCCCTCACATACGGATACCCACAATAGGGTGAAAGCAAATTGGAAGAAGGTGATCAGTGCACAGGAGAACAGGCAACAGCAAGATGCAGGCCCAACAATTGCACTGTGCACCTTGCAAGTCAAACTGCACGTTGGTGCCATTGCAGGTGGCTTCATCCCCAACCCCCTTAAATAAATATAAACATCCCCAGCCTGCACTTAAGAGGATGGACCTCAGTTGGGACCCCACTTTCCTGTTCACTCACAGTTGCCGCTGTATTAAAGTTCCAGCCACCCAGATCACAGTCTCCCATAGTGCATCATCTACACTCTTTCGCCCTAAGTACTGTATCCACCTGATGGTATACGCCTTCCATGCAGGATCTTGATCCTTTCATATCTACCCTTAAAAAGCTTTTTTTTAATAATTTCAGGTTCCTTTCCTTTCCCATTTCAACTGCTACACCAGTTGGTGGCACACCCAAAGGCTAAACCTGCCTTTGCCACAGTATGAATGTGAAAGGATTGACAACAGTAGAACTATACTTACAGGTATGTAGATTGGTCTATTACTAAAGTTATTTTAAAGATAAGTTGAAAATGTTTCAATGGATTAGTTAGAGGGTGCCTCGATAACCCAGAGGCACTGCAACATGAGGTCAACCTGAATTTGAGAGTAAGCTTGAGTCTCCAATTGTTGGCAGCATGGGGAGGGAGGATTTGCCTTCCAACTCCAGTAGCAACCCCAATAGTTACCTAAAGAGGTTATTAGATGCATGTGAGATGTGAAAGTTGCAGGGAGGTAGGCAAAGGGGAGGCTGTAGTGAGTGCTGGATGTGCAGTTGGTGTAGCTAGGGCTATGAGGGAGAGTATTTTGTGTTGTCAGTGTTGAAAATGGGGGAATGCTTGATTATCTGGTTGAGGTCTGCTCTGCACTGAGACACATAGGCCAGTGCTCTGAAAAGGCAGCTTTCAGTCAGTCTCTCTGACATGAATGGAGTGTGGGCCAGTAAGGATATTAAGTTTTTGGGATGGGATGGTTTGATCAGCTGACTGGGTCAGAGAACATGACTGGGGGTTATGGGGGGGTAACAACGATTACTGCAGGAAGTTGTTGCTTTTTCTGTTCGTTTTGTTTTATCCTCTATCACCATATCTCTGTTGCTCTTACCTTCAGTTAAAGAGCAACTCTGCAGTTCAGTACGTGATTTACCATAAGATCTGGCTGTTTACAGTTTAGTAGACAATATACTTTTTATAACTGTCAATGTTCCTTTCCAAAATGTTCAGTACATCTTGACATTCCATCTGAAAAGTCTGTATAGAAAACATTTGCCTTTCCCCTGTTAACCTCACAATGCTTTGAGTTTTTAGTGCTCAACATGACGGATTGTGATATCACAAACAGCAATGGTGTGGTTAGCAGGGGAGAGTAAGATACATGTTGAAAAACTAAGTAAAAAAAAGTTCTGCATTACCTACAATATTTAGTAGACCAATGGCATGGGGGAAAATGACTAGAAAACAAAGTTAAAACACAATTGGTATAAATCTAGTGTTTTTAAGTTTTTTTATCATAGTAGAGAAATGCTCTTTAACTATCTTTTCAACTTACTCCTATGCTGTATAGTATCCTTTGTATCTCTATGCTCCCTATCTCTACTCATGCTACTATAAGTACCTCATACTTATCTAGTTTTTCCTTTATTTCCATAGGCCTGCCAGATGTTGGCTGTCTACCTTTCAGATAAGTATCTTGTTTAATTCTGACCACTATCTCTTCTCTAGGACCATAGACCCTTTGCTTCTCCAGAACCTTCTCTGTGTTTTCTTTTAAGATTCTACCAGATTATCCCAAACCCAAGACAACCTAACTCTGTGCACTGTAACTTGTACAGAGCAGGTAAGTCATATTAAATTTAGGGGTCAAAACTGAGTTTTGCATCCTCTAGCCAGCAGGGCTAGTGACAGGGGAAAATTCCCACAGAATTTTCCACTGTACCAGTTGATGTACTTACCATAGTGTTGCCCTCTCCAACACATGCCTGCAGGGCTACCTAAAGGAAACTTTTAAGAGCTGTATACAAAATATGCTAACATTTGCTAGTGGAATGGTGACAGTTCTGACCCCAGCAAAGGAGGTGAGGTTAGTGCCAGGGGTTGGGGGGGCTAGTGTTTGGAGAAGGGAGATGCTAGTGTTTGGGACTTTGGAAGGTGGGTAAGCTGCAGTCAGGGGCTTTGGAGGGAGGGGGGGCTAGTGTTATGGTACATGGGGGAAGTGTAGAAGGAAGGGTGTATGCATGCCTCTGGTATCTAGTCGGTGGTGTCCAGGAGGACCTTGCAGAGAAGCTGTGCATTAAGGGTATGGGTGATTCTTGAATGGCTAAGAAGGAAGGGATGTGGCTTCTGGTAGTCAAGGGACAGGAGGGGGGTGATATCCACAGAGATTAGAAAGTGGGGTACCTAGAGAGGGATGGGTGTTCAGATGGACTGTGGTGAAAGTGGCGAGGATTGGTGTAGTTGGGTTGTGTCAGGCAGTGGAGGGAGGGGGTTATTGCCTGAGGTGATGGGGGGCTGTAAAACTTTTGGGGACTGTGCAGGGTGTACATTCAAGAGGGCTGTCATGGAGGCTGTAAGGAAAACATGCTAGTGCCAGGTGCTGTGGAAGGAAGGGGCTAGTGTCAGAGGGGTCTGTGGAGGGAGGGCAGGCTAGTGTCTTGGTTAGAGGAAGGAGGTGAGGCTATTGTCTGAGCTTTAGGCTAGTTAACTATACAGACTGGGGGCACACAAAGTTCCATTTATTCTCAAGAAGATGTGTTCTATTGGTAAAGCACCTAAAGTGTTTTCCCAGTTTAATTTATTTATCAAAGTGTATCTGTTTAACAGGCTTTGATACCACAAATTGTCCATTGATATATATATATATATATATATATATATGTGTGTGTGTGTGTTTATATTTATATATATATATGTGTGTGTGTGTGTGTGTGTATTTATATTTTTATATATATATATATATATATATATATATATATATATATGTGTAACCCAGCCAGGTATAGATATATATATATTTATACTACGGGGTGAGAGCTTTCTCAGTAGGATAACCTGTGTTATTTCCACTGCAGTGAGGATAAATCCTGATGACATCAGCAGAGTGAGGATATCGACATTTATCCATACTCTGCTGATGTCACTAGAGTGAGAATAAATGCACTGCAGCTTGCACTCTAAAGGAAACTGCTTCAGAAAAAGTTTCTCTTTCTCACTGAATCTGCAACTTACTCAATTAGCTTTGCAAAAGACTCTCACCTATGTCCCATTGTGTTTCTAACATTGCTAGCCCATTACTGTGCTGGTCTTAGCTTCAAAACAACCTGAATTCTAAATGAAAGTCTTTTACAAAGCAGGTTCTGTTTCTCAGTGCTACCTGCAGCAGTTTGTCTTTCTCACTGAGCCTCTGACGCACTCAATTAGCTTTGCAAAACACACTCACCTGTGTTTCTGACTTCCAGTCCATTCAGAACATACACACACACACTGACAGCACACACAGAATGACCAGGAAACACACAGACTCAGAACAAAATGTTCCTGCAGCTCTCACCCCTGTGATATAAATGGCACACATAATGGGCAGATCATGGCACATGGAAAATATTCTCACTCCTGCTTCATGAGCTGTGTATTTTCACTCATGCCTTCGCACTCGTGAGAATACACAGCTCACTCTACAGGAGTGAGAATATTTTCCATATCCCACTCCTGCCCATCATGTATCTCTATATATGTATATATATGTAACTTTTTATCGAAAGCAATATTTTTGTTACCTTTTACACTACACTATACCCCTTTTGTATCTCTATCCTCGCCATTGTTCCCTCTACTGAATTTACTCCATATTCACCTTTTTCTCTTTACTTTCACAGTCTCACAGGATGTGAACTCCTTCCCCATCGGATAAGTATAACAATATATCTAACCTTTCTTATCCTTCCTAGTAACTATCTAAGAACTGTGGATCCTTATTCTACAGGTCTAAGAAACCTCATCTCTGTAAAACTCCTCCCTCTGGCTCCATAGTACCCTGGTATGAAATCTTGTACATAGTACCTATACTTGGTAGGTTTACTGCAACACTCATTATGGGAGGGTTGTGTATATGTGTTAAGATCACATATACTGCAGCATTTCCCTCCTCCATAAATATTTTTGCCTTGCTAGTTGACTTATGCAGGTTGTCAGCCTGTCCATCTCCCCTGTCTGCCACTTCCTTGTCCCAGACCACTAAGTCTAAAGTTCCCCATGGATTGCTCCCCCCATGATGGGGCCAGGAAGGGGAGAGCCATCCTCCCCCCCAACCAGTCACTCACATCTAGAACTGAGCCAGTCATCCAGGTGATAGTGTGTGACTGAGGTATGTGGGTAGCCTGTGCTAGCCATTTCCACATTCCCACTTCCCTTGGATTACTGCCTTCACCTAGGGGAAGCAAAGATTGAGTCAGCATGCCTTCCCACCCAGGGACAGAACAGCTATCTGATTTAACACTCAGTCTTCTCTCTGACCCTCAGCAACCTGAGCATGCCCCTGAGCTTGGATCACTGATGTAGCGGAGTCAAGACACACAGTGCCTCATCCTTCCATACCACTGGACCAGACCAACCTTATACTGCAGCAAGGGAAATATTTATTAACATGGCAGGCCATTGGAGAACAATGGAGCCACTGCACACCAGGAAATTATTTTTTATCAATGGGCCCGGCAGTCAAAGGGTGGGATGTACCTGTGGACACCAGAGAATGTGTTAACTTTAACAGGACCAGCAACCACAGGGGACTATTGTTATTGGCAGGCAGTTTGAAAGAAATACTGAGCTGCCTGAGGTTTCATATAAAAGCAATTTCCCTGCAGATGGCTTCTAATCCCCGTAAAATAGCATTATGCAGCCTTGTTGGCACTGACTAGAGTTTGTTTTTATTGCGTTATGGCAGGAGTTCCTCATCCAGATTACGTTCTTTTTTAAGCATTTTTTTGTGCCTGCATGACCATATATCTTTTTAGAGCAGTGATTTGCAGTTCTAGGGATTGGTGTCTTGCCTCTGAGGCATCTAGAGCAGCACAAAGAGCCATGACTAACAGCCTTTTCAGTGTTTGCTTTTTGGCAGTTTACCTTGACTCAGTGTACTGGGTACAAATTGCCTAAGCTGGATTATCTAACAACATAGCATCCAGCACTAAGTCGTGCCTTCCTCCATGGAAGGTAAGATAATTTGAGACATCCAGTCTCAACTCTGCACAGATATTAGATATGTCAAAAGGGTGGGAAACCTATTCCTAACCTGTCTACAGTCACTTGCTATATATCAATCTACAGTGGTTGATCAGGCAGACAGTTAGGGAGCTGCACTCACAGAGTGGAGTAGTGAAAAATGCACAGAAGGGGATACTAGATTGCCCTATGCAACCCGTGTAGAGCACTGAAAGTAAGGGTCAGTGATACTTAGATTGCCCTACTGACCTGACATTCAGAAACATGAATCACAAGAGACAAAAATCACCCCTCAAGAGCCTGCACATGTGTACTAGGTTCAGACCACCTGCCCATGGTCACCAAATGTAACAGGAACAAATCCCTGTCAGACTCCTGGTGGTGGAACCAGTAAATGAAATGACAGACAAGTGTCAACTGCAGTAATAAACAAGTTTGTTGCATAAAATTAGACTTATGCCTTAACAGTGTCATCACTGGGAGCCAAGGTTTTCCCATACCCCAAGGGTATCAAGCTGGTGTCAGAGAAATTACGTGAGACAGACAATTATATGATAATCACTATGGTAACTATAACTTCTAGATACATAAGATGCCCCTTACTGGCTAAAGGATAAGTGGCTCCACAGTGTTACTAGCGTTATACTAAAAGTGTAAAATCAGCAAATAATAGAAAACAAAGAGCTCATACAAATACAAGGTCATATGCGGTGTTACATAAATTCTCATGATGGTAGTGCAACCTATATAGTAAAAACACATAGCAAAAGCAATGCATGTGAATCATTATTATAACAATCATAACCGTGACTTTTCCCTGGTGACTTACACTTATATGGTAAGTACCAGTGCCCTATATGTTAGTAATCATTATAAATCATATCAATAGAAATACTGTCTGCAGTGCACTGTAGTTGCCAATGAGGATGTGGGACCTAGGTGTAACATGACTGAGCAGAGTACAAAGGCTGCAGGAAGGGCCAGTGACATGCTGGGGTGTATAGGCAGAAGTATCATCTGCAGAAGGTGAGACGTGGTGATGCTACTGTATAAAACACTAGTGAGGCCTCACCTAGAGTACTGTGTGCAGTTCTGCAGGCAACATCTTCATAAGGATGCTGACAGAGTGGAGGCAGTCCAGAGAAGGGTGACTAGGATGGTGCAGGGCTTGCTTCAGAAAACACATGGGAGATTAAAGGACCTCAAGATATACTCACTGGAGGAGTGGCAGGATCGGGGGGACATTACAGAAAATTTCAACTACCTAAAAGTAGTATAGCGCAGTGGGTTATTGCTCCGAGCTGCAGATCTGGAGACCTGGGTTTGAATCCCACAGCCTCCTAGGTACATACTGTGTGATCCTGAGCAAGTCACTTAACTTCCTTGTGCTCCCAGGTCACATCTGAAAACAAGCTTTGACTTAGTGTGCTACTTCTGGTTAAACAATGTTCCCTTTCCCTTTCTCAAAGGGCATGAATAAGGTGCAGGAGGGAGACATCTTCAAGTATACAGTGAGGACAAGAACAAGAGGGCATGATATGAAATTGGAGGGTGGCAGGTTAAGGGGAAAGGTGAAGACATTTTTCTTCAGAGAGAGGGTTGTGGATAAATGGAATAGTCTGCCCCAGAAGGTGGTGGGAGTAAGCAGAATGAAGAGATTTAAACATATCTGGAACAGGCATAATGGAGTCTTAGAGTCTGGAAGAAGGGGGGAAGCTGCTGGCCAGATAGGGTCAGAAGACACAGGAAAGTTTAGGGCCCACAGGCAGATTGGTTGAGCCTAGCTGTCCTTATCTGCTGGTAGTTTCTGTTCCTGTGAGGAATCTGGGAGGACTGCCAGGATGCCATTCACCTGGTCCAAAAGGGATTGTTGATGCTCTACCATGTGCGCCAAATCATTTTGGGTGTGCATGGCCAAAGTAGAGGAGGCAAATACTTGGTGAACAAAAGAACCATCTAGATTCCCAATCCAGATGGGAAAACCCAAAGTGCATAGACTGAGAAACCCTAACTCAGGCTGAGAAAGGAATGGGGAAATCAGCCTTGGGGTGAGAGTCAAAATAGGGCTTAGCCTTAGTGGCGTGATACAACATGATGCCTTCTTGAACAAAGGGGGGACTGATGCTAGTTGCATCCACACAGTGGAGGTAACATCATCATGGGGTGCCATCAGGGGTGGCATTACCACTGAGGTGGCAACTGGTAAGTAAAGGTGCTCAGCCAAATGGCAACTCTGAGGATCCTGCTTCTGGGGGTGCCAACCCTACAACTCTTGGATATGTTTAAGTACTCCAAAGAAGAAAGGGTCCTCCAGAGTGGACTTATGGGTCTTCCTGACCCAGTGGTACTAAGGAGAGAAGTGGGAGGGAGAGCCCAGAGAGAGTCAACAGAGTCAGACTCTAGTCCAACATGGAGTGAGAAGAAGGGCTCTGGCTGGAGATGGTATCAGTTTCAGCATCGGGTGGTCATTCCTAAGGAGGGAGGGCTCCATGACAGGACTAAGGAGAATCCTGCATTAGTGCAGGAACCAACGTGAGTATCTCCAGGGCCAACATCAGTCACTGGGAGAAAGCCCACCAAGTATTCTAGAAGGCCCCACAGTTGAGCACCAGTGGGAAGGAGACCCCCCTGGGCTGAGAGAGATGGTGGGTCTCACATCGGGTAGTCCCCAGAGGGGACCGATGATGGTCCCAAGTGATCAGGCGAAGGCTCAGAAAGTAACTGCAGAAAACATGGAGCAATGCCCACAGGTGTAGAATTGGGCTGCCTGGCAGGTGGATGGCCCAGCACCAATCCTGACAGCAGTAGCAAATCAGGCCGAAGACCCAACAGGGTCGAGGGAGACTGGGAGGCCTTGGGGGTCCACTGGTGGGTCTAGGAGTACCAGAGGCACCAGATCAAAAGAAAGACCAGCAGACCCAGACATCTGGAGTCCTGTCACCAGGTCTGCAGGACTTGTGGGCAGTGACCTGACTGGCACTGGGTGGGAAGGGCCAAGGGCATGACCCACCAACAGCAGTAGACAGTCAGGAGATGCCTGGGTGGGACCCCTCCTGTGAGGGCTGTAAGCACTCAGGGGCAGGAAACAGCTGGTGCTGATCCAAAGGACTGATGTCATAACCAAAGGAGGGATCTGGTAAAGGCTCCGTGACCCAGCAGGCATCAATTGAGTTACTGACACTCCTAGGACCAACCAAACTCCCTGGCTGAGGACCCTGAGGAGCAATGGGCCTGAAAGACAGGGGTGGAGGGAAAGAGGAGGAGTCCCCTGAACCCACAGAGATACTGCCAGATACTGTTAAGAGACTGGGTTTCAGGGCCTGAGGTAGCCCAGAAGGACAGAGGACTGACTTTGCCAAGGAAGCCAACTCCTCTCAGGGATGACTTCCAATGTCGGCAGCAGTTCCCGGAGGTTACTGCAGCCTAGAGGCAGATCAGTCCCGATCCCGGTGTTTTTCCCACTTGTGCTTCTTTTTCAAAGATGAGGAAGTCTCCAATGAGGCCCCCGGGGAAGATGAAGTATTCTGGGCCTGTAGCGCCTTTTCTATGGTGGCCAATTTCTTTTGATGGAGATGGGCTTCCAGGACTCACTGGTGTCATTTCCGTGTGGTCTGGCTGAAGTTCAGGCAAGTCTGGCAGGGCCCAGTATCGTGGTCAGGGCCTAGGCAGATAACACACAAGGAGTGGTCGCCCTCATCTAACTAAAAATCATTTTTTGTTTCAAGATTCTCACTACCTGCAACTGAAGGTATCACTATGGGGTGACATTTGCCCCAATTATGCAAATTTGTACCTTAGACTTTGGAAAATAACTGTCTATGACACCAGTGTCAACCCTTTCTACCATAGGACTGGCATCTGGCAACACTTTATAAATTACATATGTATGGTATAGTGTGGCTTGGCATGCTGGAAAAGTTGTAGGCCTTTGTTGCATACCTGGAGGGTAGCAACCCCAATCTCAGATTTTCTGTACAGTGTGATTCAACCTCAGTCTCCTTTTCGGACATAAGAATTACTAAGACAGATGATGGCATGTTGTGCACTAACCGCGCACTAACTGCTTCAGATAGGAGACAGAACAAAACTCATTGTTATTGGTCCCCAGCTGTCACGCACGCCATATGGTGTCTAATACTCCCAAGGCCCAGATGCTCAGGGCATGCAGGAATTATGGTGATGACTCTGACGTTATGGTAAATGGCTCCAAGATGGTCACCAGATTTGTATGCAGAGGTTATTCAGCACCTGCTGTGGATAAAGCATTTAACAATGCATGCAATCTTAACAGATTTGAACCTGAAACTAAGACTAGGCCACCATCTAGACATAGGATAAACTTTGTCATCAATTATACCAGACAGGCACAAAATATCAGACTATTGAAGCTAATTGGAATATCTTACAAAGTGAACCCCTTCTAGCAGAAGTGACAAAGGAGAAACTGAAGTTAGTGTATAAAAGAGGTACCAACCTCAGAGACAGACTGGTCCATAGTCACATTGAGGGCATTAACCAAACATCTGACACTAGATCACCATTGCCCTGTGGCATGCATCAGTGGGGAAACTGCAAATTTTGCAGTTCAGTGTTGAAGTGCACAACATTTACGAGCTACAACAGTAGCCAAAACTATAAAATTAAACAATTCATTACTTGTAGCACAGAAAATGTGATTTATAGTGCAACCTGTCAATGTGGCTCATTTTATGTTGGTAAGATATCTAGGCCCCTCAAAACTAGAATAGGGGAGCATCTCAGATCTGTAGAAAATGATGATAAAAGAAGTGCACTGGCAAACCACTGTAGAATGACTAGACAGACACATGTGAAACACTTTTTTTAAATTCTGTGGTTCAAAAGTGGTCAAACTAGGTCTGAGGGGTGGCACTCTGGAGGATAGATTACAGGAAAGGGAGTCCTACTGGATCTTCACTTCAGGGGCCTTGCAACCTCCTGGTCTTAACAATAAAACTGAATTGATACCATGTATTAGAAAGAAAAAATTAAACATATTTTCTGCTCAGTTCTATAAAATATATGCTATATTTAAATATGTTGCCCATGTTCTCTCTCCCACTCTTTGCACTTCTCTCTCTTCTTTCTCCTATCTTTTCTACTTTTTTCTTTTCCCTCTTTTCTCTTTCACCTCTATTTTTTCTCCTTCTTCATCCCACAACATTCCCTCCCCTGTTTATCTCCCCCCCCACATCCCTATAAAACCACTCCTTTATTCACTTTCATCCACACTCCTTCTCACTTCTTTATCTCTCCTTATTTTCACTGGTTTTATTCTATTTTCTAATCTTCCCTTGATGGTTCAGTATTTTCTATTATACATATTTTATTAGGTTATAAAGTGAGTAAATAAAAACCCTCATGTGCATTGTTTTTCTTATTTACAGATGAACATTCAAGTCATGGAACCCTTTCTGATATGGGCAGCCGTGGACATGTGCTTCATGAGTTGGTATAACCTGATAATTGACTTGAAAGATAAAAATTCAGAAAATAGAATCTTTTAGTGTCACTTATAATGTATGTATGATGATTTTTTTTAACAAATACTGTCATTTTCATTGTCAGGATTTACTGTTGATATGCACTATTTATATCCTGTTTGCACTTTATGCAATTGGTCCATCAGTTTCATTTGGTTAATTATTAGCACTGCATTTTATAGTATATTATAAAATGGAGAGGAGAAATCCTGGAAACTGATTAGCAGAAGCAGTCTTTGACCCGTGATGATATCTCACAATATCATCATGATCTAAAACTTATTAACAAGATCAGCCATTTACTAACATTTTAGGGTCATTTTATAATCGCAATTATACACTCCAGGGTATGGTGTATCATAAGATATCATCATTTCCTGGGTGCATGAGACACTCAACCTGCAGCCTCATGCCTCACAACACACCTGAGGTGTGACAATATCTCATGATATTCCACACTCCATTGTACACTATTGCTTAATTATAACACTATGTGCTGAGCACCATTACAGCCTAATCATGTATGTGTTGCACAGAATGTGCTAATTTTTAAATGAGATCCTTATTACAGAGTGACTTTAGACTGGGACCCATCCCCCTGATGACATGCTAGGGAATGGAACTGGTCAGTATTCCTTGTTTGAGCACAGGTTCCTTGTTGTTGTTCTTTAACTTTTTCTTCAATAAAGCCATTTTTATGCATCATCCGAAGAATGTAAGTACTGCTGGGCAATTTTTGAACTCAGCACCCTCTTTGAGATGGAGCATTTATTTGCCTAACTACTGCTTCCAGGACTCACTGGTGTCATCTCCGTGTGATCTGTTTTTTTAAATTCAGGCAAGCCTAGCAGGACTCAGTATTGTGGTCAGGGCCTAGGCAGATAACACATGAGGAGTGACATTCCTTATCTAGAATTTGTTTGCTGCAGACACACTTAGATTTGAAGGGCTCTGCCAAAGAAGTAGGCGATGACATGCATCCGACCAAAAAAAAAAAAAAAAGAAACCTCACTCAAACCACAGGAAAAAAATAAAGAAATTAAGCAAAAAATTATTTACAAATAATTAGAAATGGTGGTTGACTGAAGCAACATTCCTTAAGATTCAATGAGCGCAGGTCAACGGCAGGAAAATAACTAAAGTGGGGCTGGGGGACTGCCCCCTTTATACCACTGATATACACTAGGTAGGCGGTCACCTGCTGTAGACTGCTAGCTTGCCGTTTTCCATCTGGTCCTAGAGCATGGCGGCTTAGTCCTAACAGTGCTGTCTACTGCAAAAGCCCCCTTGAAGTAATATCTCTTGTTACATTCAGCACATTTATATGATATGGTTAGTGTCTCCAAATGTTCAGGAATTTATAGTACTATGACGAGAATGAACCCCATTCTTAAGCCAGGGCATATTTAAAATATCAGGAAATCAGTACTGTATTAGTCATTGATGTTTGCTGAGAGCACTCTTTTCAGTATGCACATTGTCCCCAGAATGGCTTTCTTTTGTAGATCATAAGGTGTCACACATATTAGTATGGAAGGGTGTGGGAATAGGTAATCTGTGTATTAAACAACAGTATATACAATAGGTACTACTCTCTAGGCTAATCTGCCTGGAGTGAACACAAGAGGTTCTCTTATACTGTCTAGCAATAGCATCCTATATGTCACATGGTCTATTGACCCCCCCCAACTAATACATCATGATTTCTACACTAATAAAAACATTTGGGGGATCAACTAGACCTAACACAGTTTATTAAGGAATATTATAGGCTTAGGTAGTAGTACTTTTATTTATTAATAAACTTAAAAGTATTTAATCAGCTTGCATATGTATCAGCTTATTATAGCATGTAGCCCTGCCTACACATCTAGTGTCATAGGCATGAAGATTACTATAAATAGGTCTCTATTTGGGCTGTTAGTCCTTATAGTAGACCTAGGCCACCTAGCAGCATAAAAATGGTCCCTACTTAAGGTTTTAAAGTGGCTAGGCACCAGAACATTACAGTATTAAGATATTGAAGGTTAGAGTGGTAACATAGTTGTTGGCTGAAATATATAGCCGATGGCCGACTTTTCATTTGGGCCTTTCCCTTAAATATAGCTTACAAGTTAGCTTTTATCCCTCTAAACTTCTTTTCCTGGGTTTCCCATGTTTATGCACCAGGGTTATCTCCCTGTTTGGCACTCCAGGAGGCATGCTCTTTTCAGTGCATTTTTGTGCACTCTTTTACTCCCTGGGGAAGTTCTTTCAAAAGGTAGTCACACCGTGCATCACAGTCAGAACTTTCCTCACTCCAACTGACACTGCATCAGCACAGTGCGACTAAATAAACTGCTGAAAGTGTTTTTACTTTATTCCTTTTATTCATTTTTTTCTACTGCTGCTCACCATATTAGCAGTCATCTACGAGTATACCCTGGGCCCCTTAATTATCGAACAGTTACAGGTATGATTGCTCTGCAGAAATCCTAACCTACATGCCTTGTAAGAAAACCAAAGCTTTATAGCTCTTATATTACCATGTGCATATTCGGACACCAAGACCGATTGTATACTTAATGATTCTATATACGGGTCGATGTTTGTACCTAAAGGACAATTTTTAGTAAGCTGTCCATGTATTGCAGTGTTTTTCTTCCTCATTAAAACAGGGGCCTTACAAACTTCTACAGTGGGACCAGAATGCGCTGTACAGACTCTTCACTCATACCCACATGGTCCAATGCTTCTTTAAATTCTTCTCACTACATGAAGAATACTGTGGCCCTTTAATTATTGCCCAATTATTTTTTAACACCACAGGGCACTAACAAGACAGGGGCATGCAATACAACAAAAGCACCTGTGACCAGGACAAGAACATGTAGAGGGGCAGACTAGATTGAAGAGACTTTGGTAGGAGGCCACCCTACCAAAGGTGAAAGCTGAAGACTTATAGCTAGGAAGAAAGACATAGATGCTGCTGCAGCAGGTAAAGAGAAGGGAAGGGAAGGGTCTCAAGGTGCTTGCCCAGATTTGGGGTGGCGTCCACCTGCTACAATTGGTAGCATATTCAGATGTGCCTTAAAGTTCTTTTTGATTAACCCCATTGCCACAAGCACTATTGGAATGATTTGTGTGTCCTTATTCCATGTCAGTTTAGTTTCTGTTAGCATATCTTGGTATTTCATGATTTTGTGTCTCTCTGTACGCAGGACACTGTGATCACTAGAGATAGCTATTTCCATCATCAGTGCTACCTTTATTGTATTTTCTTCTTGTATTACAATAACTGGTTTTCTTGCTTCCACATTCTTGGCAGTTGGTATTGGGAGATCCCATGTAATCATTAGTTCTTCATTCTCTGTGATTCTTTGTGGTTCATGTTTCCAGTGCTTCTCTGCTACCTGTATGTTCTACAATTTGCAAAGCTTCTAGAGGATCAGTCTTGCTTTGATGTTATGTCTTACAGTATACAGACCTTCTGCCATGAGTACTTCACATCCAGCCACGAGATGCGCAACTGTTTCTAATTCTGTACTACAGAATCTGCACCTGTCTGTTTTTCCTGTTTGTTTGTTTTTTCTATGGATTTCATAAACCATCTTATGTGCAGTCCACTGTCTTGGGCAGCCATTATCAGTCTCTCATCTTTTGGCTTAAATTCACCTCTTTTTAGCCACTCGGTCAGTTCTTGGTCAGCTTGTGGTTGTCCCAATAGCTCCCTGTATTTTCCACTGTAATTATGGGTTTTCCAGTTGTCTTTTCTTCTCTTTTGATCCTTGTTCTTATATTTTTTCTACACCGTTGCACTTTCTGTTGCTAGTTGTTCTTTATCTACTAGTGGCTTAATATCCCTCTCTGCCATTCTCCTGAAAGCTTCTCCTAGTTTTCTCCTAATCTCAGGATTAGTGTCTCCTAATATGCAGGGATTTCTAAAACCGTGACAAAAATTCACCCCATTCTTAAGCCACAGCATATTTAAAAATAAAGAAATCGGTACAGTATTAGTCTTTGATGTTTGCTGTTCATAAAGTGTCACAAATATTGGTAGCATATTTAAATGTGCCTGAAAGATTTTTTTTGATTAGTCCCATTGCTCCAAGTACTATTGGAATGATTTGAGTGTCCTTATTCCACTTTGGTTTGGTTTCTGATTGCATATCCTAGTATTTTATGATTTTGTGTCTCTATATGCAGAACACTGCAGTCACTAGGGGTAACTATTTCGATCAGTAATGCTACCTTTGTTCTTTTTTATTGGATTATGATATCTGGTTTTCTTGCTTCCACTTTCTTGATAGTTGTTATTGGGTCTTTCCAAAGTGAATTCACTGATGTATTATCTGGACACACTTCTGTCCAAAACTCCTGTTACATTCAGCACATTTATATAGGCTGTTTTTAGAGTGGGAACACTAGGGGTGGCTCTTTCGAACAGCAATGCTGCCTTTGTTCTTTTTTCTTGTATTACAGTGTCTGGTTTTCTTGCTTTCACTTTCTTGGTGGTATTGGGTGATTCCCATGTGATCATTAGTTCTTCATTCTCTGTGGTCCATGTTTCAATTGCTTCTCTGCTACCTGTATGTTACAGTGTTTGCATTGCTTCAAGTGAATCAGTCTTGCTACATTGAGGTGTCTTTCAGTACACAGGCTTTCTGCCATGAGTACTTCACATCCAGCTCCAAGATGTGTAACGGTTTCTAATTCTGTACTACAGAACCTGCACTTGTCTGTTTCTCCTGTGTTTTCTATGAATTTCATAAACCATCTTGTGTGTAGTCCACTGTCTTGAGCTGCCATTATCAATATCTCATTTGAGGTTTAAATTCTTTTTTAGCCACTCGTGGGTCAGTTCTTGATTGACTTGTGGTTGTTCCAGCAGATCCCTGTATTTTCCATTGTGATTACGAGTTTTAAAGTTGTCCTCTCTTCTCTTTTGATTTTTGTCTTTATTTTTTTTTTTTTTGCTTCTTTGTACTTTCTGTTGCTAATCTCCTGAGTAAATTTGCTGATATTTTATAAGGCCACTCTTATGGGCAAAACGTTTGTTACACTCAGTAAATTTATATGGCCTCTCACAGGGTTAGTGTCTCCAAATGTTCAGGGGGTTATAGTGCCACGACAAGAATTGACCCCATTCTTAAGCCAGTGCATCTTTAAAAAAAAAAAATCAGAAAAACAGTACTGTATTAGTTTTAGATGTTTGCTGACTGCACTCTTCTCAGCACACCTACTGTCCCCAGGATGGCTTCCTTTTGTAGCTCATAAAGTGTCACGTATACTGGTAGCATATTTAGATGTACCTGAAAGTTCTTTTTGATAAGTCCTATTGCCCCAAACACTATTGCAATGATCTGTGTGTTCTTATTCCATATTGGTTTAGTTTCTGTATGCATATCTTGGTATTTCATGACTTTGTGTCTCTCTTTGCACAGGAACCTGCAATCACTAGAGGTGGCTATTTTGATCAGCAATGCTACAGTACCTTTTTTTTTTTTTTGTATAATTTTATCTGGTTTTCTAGCTTCCACTTTCTTGGTAGTTGTTATCAGGTCTCTCCAAAGTGAATTCACTGATGTATTATCAGGACACACTTCTGGCCAAAACTCTTGTTGCATTCAGCAGATTAATATAGACTGTTTCTAGAGTGAATTCTCTGATGTCTTCTTAGTGAACGCTTATCGCCAAAACTCTTGTCACATTCAGCACATTTATATGGTTTCTTTCCAGAATGAATTCTCTGATATAATAGCAGGGTATTCTTCCAGAAAAAATTCTTGTTGCATTTAGTACATTTATATGGTTTCTCTCCAGAGTGAATTTGCTTATGTAATATCAGAGTACTCTTCTGGGCAACACAATTGTCACATTCAGCACATGTAAATTATTTCTCTCAGGGTTAGTGTCTTCAAATGTTTAGGGATTTCTGGCACTGTGACAAGAATATATCCCATTCTTAAGCCACGGCATATTCAAAACTCAGGAGATCAGTACTGTATTAGTCTTTGATGTTTGCTAAGAACGCTCTTCTCAGCACATGCAATGTCCCCAGGATGGCTTCCATTTGAAGTTCATAAACTGTCACAAATATTGGTAGCATATTTAAACGTGCATTCTCTGATGTATTATTAAGGTAGCCTTCCAGGCAAAACTCATATTGCATTTAGCACATTTATATGGTTTCTCTCCAGTGTGAATTCTCTGATGTGCTATCAGGGTACTCTTCTGGCCAAAACTCTTGCCACATTCAGCACATTTATGTGGTCTCTCTCCAGAATGAGTTAGCTGATGTCTTCTCAGGCTACTTATGTGGATAAAACTCTTATTGCATTCAGCACATTTATATGGTTTCTCTCCAGAGTGAATTTGCTGATGTTTTTTTAAGGTGCCCTTCTCACCAAAACTCTTGCTGCATTCAGCACATGTATATGGTTTCTCTCCAGAATGCATTCTCTGATGTATTATCAAGTTTCTCTTCTGGCCATAGCTCTTGTTGCATTCAGAACATTTATATGGTCTCTCTCCAAAGTGAAATCTTTGATGTAATATCAAGGCATCCTTCCGGGCAAAACTCTTGCCACATTCAGCACATTTATATGGTTTCTCTCCAGAATGAATTTGCTGATGTTTTATCAGGGTACCCTTCATGCCAAAACTTTTGCCACATTCAGCACATTTATACGGTTTTTCTCCAGAGTGAATTCGCTGATGTACTATCAGGTTACACTTGTTGCCATAACTCTTGTAGCATTCAACACATTTATATGGTCTCTCTCCTGAGTGCATTTGCTGATGCATTATCAGGCTGCTTTTATAGCCAAAACTCTTGTTGCAGTCAGTACATTTATAGGGTCTCTCTCCAGAGTGAATTCTCTGATGCATTATTAGGCTACTCTTCTGGTGAAAACTCTTGTTGCATTCAGTACATTTATATGGTCTCTCTCCAGAGTGAATTCGCTGATGCATTATCAGGTTACTCTTCTGGCCAAAACTCTTGTTGCATTCAACGCATTTATAGGGTCTCGCTCCAGAGTGAATCCGGTGATGCATTATCAGGCTACTTTTCTGGCGAAAACTCTTGTTGCATTCAGTACATTTATATGGCTTCTTGTGAATTTGATGTGTTATAGTTTTATGCTGCACACTAAAACTCTTGTTAGTACATTTAACTCTGTTTAGCTTGCTTAAACTTCTCTGATATTTAGTACTTTTAAATTGCACCTCTTCTTCATGAATCTGTTGTTGAACAGTGATGAGATATAGGTCATGGAAACTCTTCCTGCACTGAGAGTACTGATGCGGTTTCTCTGTTGCATGACTCAGCTGGCAATTCTCAAGCAATGATTGCTGGCTCCATCTTTTATTGCACTCAGACTTCCTGCTGACTAAAAGTAGATATTTAATTAGTATAGTCTTAAAATGAGGAAATAAATGTGTCAGTTGCTTTTATCTTAATCTTTTTGAGAGCTCCATCAAGTTTCCTGAAATTTAACCACAGAAATGTGGTTAAAGACATTCCCATTTAAAAATACTGTATTTTGGATTACATTATTATTTCAGTAACATTTCAATTTATTGTTTTTATTGATAATATTAATAGAATGAATCTGACCAATTCTGGCTTCTCATTGGTTGACACCTGCTCACAAGGGAGTATGGTGACAGGTAATAAAATATGTCAAGAGGTGTAACCAAAAAAAATTAATGATACAGGACAAAAGATTATTAGCAAATCAAACAGAATGACATGGAAAGTTTCCAGCAGAGAAAAAAAGTTAAACTACATTTTCAAAATGCAGATCGTAACCACAGTCAGAGTAGGACAGAGTAAAATGTCAATCTGCAACTATCCCCTTTCTAAATAAAAAAAGCAAAATTAAATATTTCAAATGCAGGAAGTCATTGAAGTCAGTCAGAGCACAATGCGGTTACAGCTACCCTCTCCACGGAGTAAAAGCAAAAATAATTATTTTAATGCAGTCAGTAATTAGAGCCAGTCAGAATAGAAAGCAACTTTAGCCACACTAAGTAAAAAACCAAAATCACATTTTTAAAATGCAACAGTCACCAAAGTCAGAGTATAATACAACTGCAGCTACTCCCTCCCTTGATTAAAAAAGAACAAAAATGAAATTTTTGTAATGCATACAGCCCTCAGAGCTAGTCAGAACACAATGAGTAGAAAGCAAGAACCACTTTTTGTAATACAGATGGTGACTGCCTGTGCTATAAAAATATAATTCCCCAACAAAAGTAGGGAAATGTGATGTTAGAGTTTCCAAGCCTAATTCCTCGCCAACGAATCCCCCTTCCCAACCCCTATGCAGCAAAAGGAAAAGAAATACAGTTTTGGCTGTCCTGAGTATTGGCAAATTAGGGGAGGGCTCTTCCTTCGGGATCTCAGCCCTAACGCTCACCTCATTCTAATATTGTCTTCAAATAAATAGAACTGTGTCTCCCCACATGCTACCAATAAACTGTGGGCCCTGTCTAAAGAAAACAGATCACATTTGATGTTATTTGATCATGCAAGGGGTGAGGACTGAGGGCCCCAAATTAGAGCCCAACCTAGTCACCAAAATTCAGGACAGCTGAAACTATAAATATTTCCTTTTTGCTGCTTGGGTGGGGGGGGGGTAGGGTTGGAAACCCTAACACCACATTTACCTACTGTTGTCACTTAAAGCCAAACCCTAACTAGTGCATTAACACAGTCTTTTTGTAAATAATATTGAATATAAGGTATTGTTAGGTGTCTGCAGATTAGCCACAGTCCACAACAGGCTGTGCCTATACAAAGCAACTGAAGCTACCCACAATAGAAAACAAAAATGACATTTTTTAAATACGAACAGTCACCAAAGTCAGAGAGAGTACAACTACAGCTACATCTTCTCGAGTAAAAAGACAAAAACAAAAATCACATTTTTGTAATGCAGACAGTTACAAGAGCCAGTCATAATGCAAAAGCTACCCCCACCTTTGAGTAAAAAGCAAGATTCACATTTTTGAAATACAGGTAGTCAACACGGCCAGTCACAATACAATACAAATGTATTCTGACTGGCTATGGTGACTGTGTTATAAAAATGTGATTCCCCAACAAAATTAGAGAAATGCAGTGTTAGGGTTTCCAACCCTAACTCCCCACCTACTATCCACAGAGCAGCAAATGGAAGCAACATTATGATTTCATCTGTCCTAGTTTTGGTGAATTGGGGAAGGATTTTTCTTGGGGATCTCAGTCCTAATGCTCACTCCATTCTGATACTGTCTTCAAACATACAGAGCAGTGTCCCCCCATATGCTGCCAACAAACTGTAGGCACTACCTGAAGAAAACAGATCACATCTGATGTTATTTGATCATGCAATGGAGTGAGGGTTAACCACCCAAAAGAAGAGCTGACCCATGATTTGCCAAGCTTCAGAACAGCAGATACTGTAATTTGTTTCTCTTTTGCTGCTTGGGGGTGGGTGGAGTTAAAGTGGAAACCCTAACACCACATTTCCCTGCTTTTGTCACTTCAATCTGTACCCTAACGGGTGCATTAACAGGTTTGTTTTGCAAAGAATATTGAATGTGAGCTGTCGGCAGGTGTCTACAGATTGACCACAATCCTCAAGAGGCTCTGCTGGGGAGACACAAAAACAGGTAGGATAAAACATAGTACTGTGTACATTTATCCTATATAAAATAGCAGGACTTAATTACAGGTAATTGCAAGCAGAAGAAAAGCAGGAGACACCCTAAGTAGGGTAAGGTGATAAATCCATTTTATGGAGGTTGAGGAAGAGAAGGAGGTTGCAAGCCATAAAAAGGAGGCAGTAGAGGGAAAGGGCAAATTGTTTAACCAGGAAAGGCACACCAAGACAAAGCTTGTTTCCAGGTGTGACCTGGGAGCACAAGGAAGCTAAGTGAATTGCTCATGTTCACACAGTATGCACATGGGTGCTGTGGGATTCATACCCAGGTCTCCAGGTTTGCAGCTCAGAGACCATAACCACTGCACTACACTGCCTCCTGTAGAGTACTAGAGAAGAGCAGCTAATGAGAATACTGGTAGCAGGGAATATAGGAAACAGCCTAACTAGAATAAGGTAATAAATCCATTCCAGATACTCTAAGGAAGGGAAGGTAGGGGCATAGGACCCAAGGCAGCATGGGTTCACAGCGAGAAGGTCATGTCAGATGAATCTAATTGATTTCTTTGACTTGGTGACCAAAGTAGTAGACCAGGGAGGGGCTGTGGACATGGCCTACCTAGACTTTAGCAAGGCATTTGACACAGTCCCACACAAAAGATTAATAATCAAATTAACCAGCCTGGGAGTGGATGCCAGGGTGGTAGCCTTGGTAAAACATTGGCTGGATAACAGGACACAGAAAATAATTGTAAATGGAGTCCACTCTGAAGAAAGAGGGGTTACTAGTGGGGTACGGCAGGGTTCAGTACTGGGTCCAGTCCTTTTTAGAGTCTTTATAAGTGACATTGCAGAGGGACTGGAAGGAAAAGTATGCCTCTTTGCAGATGACACAAAGATCTGCAACACGGTTGATACACAAGGAGGTGTGGAAAGGATGAGAAGGGACTTGGAAAGGTTGGAGGAATGGTTAGAAGTATGGCAGCTTGGATTCAATGCAAAGAGGTGCAAAATAATACACCTGGGAAACAAAAACCCAGGGTAAGATTACACAATGGTGTGGGGGAGGCTGTAACAACAACAAAAATGGAAAGGGACCTGGGGGTAATCATATCAGATGACATTAAGGTTAGCAAGCAATGTGAGAATGCAATAAGGAGGGCTGGGGGGATACTGGGATGTATAGGGAGAGACAGCATCAGCAGAAAACAGGAAGTTGTTATTCCTCTGTACAGACAGTTGGTGAGACCCCATCTGGAGTACTGCATCCAGTTCTAGAGACCCCATCTCTGCAAGGACATAGACAGGATGAAGGCAGTCCAGAGGAGGGCAAATAAAATGGTGCAGGGTCTGCAAGAGAAGCCATACGAGGAGAAACTAAAGGAGCTTATTATGTATACCATTAAGGAAAGGAGGGAGAGGGGGGACATGATAGAAACTTTTAAGTACATCAGTGGAATCAACAAAGTCCAAGAGGGTAGCATGTTTCAGAAAAAGAGATGTGCAAGAACAAGGGGACACAATTTGAAGATAGAGGGGGAATGGCTCAGGGGCAATTTGAGGAAGTATTTTTTCACAGAGAGGGTGGTGAACTCATGGAACAGTCTTTCTGAGGAGGTTGTGGGGTCTAAAACTGTGGGAGAATTCAAGAATGCATGGTACAGACATAAGACAATTCTTGTGGGGGGTAGGAAGAAATAGGCTGTTGGTTAACTAGGATCTGCAGCTTATCCTGTAGGTAGGGAAATGGGCAGACTAGGTGGGCCAAGCAGTCCTTATCTGCTGTCAAAGTCTATGTTTCTATGATAAAGCAGCAGTGCTTGTTAATAAACAAACATATTTTTCAGTAATAAGGTTTGTCTGGCAAAAATATCAAAATACACATTTTTCTTTTCATTTTCTTTCATTCCTGAACCAAGATATAGGGTATTGAAGTTTTTAAAAGTTGTCACTTCCATGCCACACCCTTGCCACGCCAATGCCACACTGACCATGAAAAACATTTTTTTATGTTGTTTACTGTCAGAAACATGTGAAAGAATCATCCTAATGCAACTACAGCATGAATCTTGCATGCACATTCAACAAATAACACCAGGGGAAGATATTTTTAAAAAAATGGTGAATGGTGGCAATCTTTAATGACGTGAGTCATTAATTACAAGATCAGCTATAAAAAAAGTCTGAACACACCTGAGAAAATAAAAAATATGCTGAGCATGAATCTTAGGTTGTTAGAACTATATTTATGCTAAAAAAAAACAAAATGATGAATTTCTTCACCAACTAACAAATACTGCTGCTTTAATAAGCATAGATGGATGGCAGAAGCAGACAAGGTAGCTTCAATAGAAAAAATGGGTTAAGCAGGTAATGACATGGGAGTGGTGCAGGGTAACAGATGTGGAGCCAGAGTTCTTAGGGACAACCTCTGGAAACTGTGGTGCTTCTCCACTTGCACTCACCTCTGTGAGTTAAAGGCAGAGGTCATTGGACTCCAAGACAAGCTGGCAAGGATGAAGAGAACTCTTTGCCCGACCCAGAGGGCCACCAAGGATGCCACCACTACATCAAAGGATGCCTAGACAAAGGCATAATGGCTGGATCTTTGTGGACCTTTATGTCAGACAAATCTTATTGATTTCTTTGACTGGGCGACCAAACTTGTAGACCAGGGAAGGGCTGTGGACATGGCCCGCCTAGACTTTAGCAAGGTATTTGACACAGTCCCACACAAAAGATTAATAAACAAGCTAGCCAGCCTTGGAGTGGGTCCCAACATTGTAGCCTGAGTAAAACATTGGCTGGATGCAGAGGGTAATAGCAAATGGAGTCCACTCCGAAGAAAGGGGGGTTACTAGTGGGGTACCACAAGGTTCAGTACTGGGACCAGTCCTCTTTAATGTCTTTATAGGTGACATTGCAGTGGTGGGACTAGAAGGGAAAGTATGCCTCTTTGCAGACAACACAAAGATCTGCAACAAGGTTGATACACAAGAGGGGGTGATAAGGATGAGAAGGGATTTGGCAAAGTTGAGGAATGGTCAAAAGTGAGGCAGCTTAGATTCAATGCAAAGAAGTGCAAAGTAGTGCACCTGGGAAACAAAAACCCAGAGGATGAGTACACAATGTGGGGGGAGGTACTAACAACAACAAAAATGGAAAGGGACCTGGGGGTAGTCATATCCGATGACTTAAAAGTAGAAAAGCAATGTGAGAAGGCAATAAGGAGGACTGGGTGATTCTGGGATTATCACTTTTTTACAAACAGTTGGTGAGATCCCATCTGGAATACTGCATGCAGTTCTGGAGCACTTATCTCCGCAAGGGCATAGACAGGATGGAGGCAGTCCAGAGGAGGGCAACTTAAATGGTGCAGGGTCTGCACCAAAAGCTATATGAAGAGAGACTAAAGGAGTTTAATATGTATACCCTTGAAGTAAGGAGGGAGAGGGGGCATAATAGAAACATTTTAGTACCTCAAGGGAATCAGTAAAGTCCAAGAGGGTAGCGTCTTTCAGAAAAAGAGATGTGCAAGAACAAGGGGCACAATTTGAAGATAGAGGGGGGATGGCTCAGGGGCAATGTAAGGAAGTATTTTTTTCACAGAGAGGGTAGGGGATGCATGGAACAGCCTCCCTGAGGAGGTTGTGAGGTCAAAAACAGTGGGAGAATTCAGAATGCATGGGACAGACATAAAGCAATTCTTGGGGGGGTAGGAGGAAGTAGGCTGTTGGTTAATAAGGATCTGCAGCTTATCCAATAAGTAGGGAAATGGGCAGACTGTGTGGGCCAAGCGGTCCTTATCTACCAACAAAGTCTATGTTTCTATGGACCCTGGCAGGGTGGGGGGTACACACTCTTCGACCTGTGCAAGTACAAAATTCCTTTACCATATTGATGGGACAGGGCAGTTGGGAGGAGGCACCTAAAGTAGTGGCTAGGGAAGATGGGTGCCCAAAAGGGTGGCCCCAAAGTGGGAGGAAGAGGCCCCCAGCTAAGGAGGAAGCAGCTGCCTGTAGGTGACCCTACTGTTAGGGAGACAGCTGGAGAGTACAGAAGGGTAAGTTGCCTCCTGACTCTTCAGCCTGGTGGGATAGTGAGCTGATCCAGTGGATTGCTTGGCCAACAGGTCACAGGTGGCAGCTAAATGTCATTAGAAAAGCAATACAAAGGACAAGAAACCCAATACATATGCCCTGAGACAAGGGTTACTCTAGAAGGGGCATTCACTATATAGTCAAATTTCAAAGAGAAACACTACTGCACGTACTCCAATCATGCAAAGCATAATGGGAAGCATATGCATATGTCTTGTATTGCTTCTCTTCTCTTCTATGGGCTCCCCATGATCCAGACAAGTAAGATCCTTCTAAGTATGGCTGGCTCCCTCCCTCTGGGTTGAGACACAGATATGGCACACTGATGAGTCCTAATAAGGATGAAACATGGGTCTACGTATGCTGTTGTTAGCTTTTGCTGGTTGCATTGTGTGGCCTTTTAGCACCATGCAATTCTGCCTAAAGTTGAGCCAGTCCAAAATTATTTGGGGATATTTGCATATGCTTCCCATGAAGCTTTGCATTATTGGGGTATGTGCAGCTATATTTCACTAGATGTCATTGTCCACCTGGGGATAAATGACAGGGCAAGGGATGGGATGGGAGTAGTGCAGGGGTAATTTTTGGCAGCTGGGAGGGGGTCTTAAGCAGGTAGTGTGTACAGTGACATTGACTGAGGTGTTTCCTGTGTATGGCCAAGGGGAGAATAGAGCACTTAACACTAGGGCTTTCAGCAACTGGTTGAAGGAATGGTGCAGGGAGGAGGGCTTAAGCTACACTGGAAACTGAGGTCAGCCTGGGTGGTTATGGACCTCTACAAGGGTGAAAGTCTGCAGGATAGAAACACTGATTTTTCTGGCTGAAAGGGAGAGGTGGGCCAATCTAGTCTGAAGGACAAAGAACCTTAGTGTGCAAGCACTGAGGCAAGGGTTACCCCAAAGGGCACTGGCCAGGAAGGCAAGTTTCAAAGAAATACAAAATCACACATACCCCCATAATGCAAAGCATCATGGGCTGTATATGCAAATCACCACAAAATATTATGGTGGTTCAACTTTAAGCAGAACTGCATGGTGCCAAACGGGCTCTCACGCAGTATGCAAAGGGTGCCAACAGAAGAAAGAGACACGTGTTTCGTTCTACCAGGACTCATTGGCGTGCCTCTTCTGTATGACACCCCAGTGGAATGAACCAGCTACCCTAAGTTGGTCTATCTGGGTTGGGTTATGGTGAGCCCAATAAAAACCAAAAACAAGCTAAAAGACAAAGAACCTTAGTGCCCAAGCACTGAGGCAAGGGTTACCCCAAAGGGCACTGGCTGGGAAGCCAACTCTCAGAGAAGTACAAAATCACACATACCCCCTTAATGCAACGCATCATGGGCTGTATATGCAAATCTAGTCTGCCCCTTGTTCTGACACCACTGACTATATGTGGGCATTGATGTCCTGCCCTCCCCCATTCCTTTACTTAATATGTCCCTGTGCCAATCCCACGCAGTAACTAGGTCAAAACCACACAGACTGAAAGAGTGAAAATTAAACTTTGAACGGCAGTTCTATTGAACGTTCTGTAACAAGTTCTAAAGTTCAGTACAGAATTTGTTTTGAGAGGATTTTCCCCAACAAATTATGTAGAAAATATTTTTAAAAATTCATCATCTTGGAGTTGTTTTCATTAATTTATGTGGAGTAAATCAGACGACTCAAGAGTACACTTTTCACACAAAACCTTGGACTCCACATATATTAACTATTACAACTCCAAGGGGACAACTTTTCTAACAGTTTTAAAAGAATTTGTTACGGAAAATCCTTCGGAAAGGAATTTTGTACTGAACTGAACTTGCTACAGAAATTCTGGTAAAACCACCATCCAAAGTTCCATTTTCGTTCATTCAGTCCATGTGGTTTTTCCCAGATACATCCCCCACATGCTTGAAGCTCCCCATAGTCTCTGCCCTCACTACTTTCTCTGGCAAGCTGTTCCAGTCATGCACCACTCTTTTTGTGAAGAAGGTATTTCCTCACATCCCTCCTAAACTTTCCTCTGCAGCTTCACTGCATCCCCTGTTGTTCTGCACCAGCACCTTGTTCACAACTGTGAGGTACTTGGTTTCAATCATGTCCAAGGCCCCTAGAATTCTGCGGCCGCAGAATTTTGCCCAGAACTCGCATTCTACTGCAGAACTTCTGCGGTACCACAGAATTCACTCTTCTTGGTGATTTTTTATTAATATTTCTGTTTATACATAGAATCTGGTTCCCTTCCCCTCTTTTTATATCCAAAACCACCTATATGTTCAGAGTGTGATGTTATCATTGCTATAACATTATACATTAGCTAATGAAATGGCTGCATTCTGCAACAGAAATGAACAGTCACTTATCTACCACAGCTCCCACTGCCAGAGACGGTGGCACAGCACATCACGCATGGTGATGTTTGTCAACCTGCACTACAGCCTAATATAATTTTCAGTCTTACATTGTTGCACTAGGGCCAACTTAAACAAAACCTTGTCGATAGCACAGACCTGTTAAGTCCATACCTCACTTTGTACAAACCTATTTGTGCCTTTAAGGTATAGAGACACTATCTGAAATGAATAACTGGTAAAATGAATTTAACTGTCTACATTTTAAAGAAAAATAAAGTAATTATGCCCAGAAAAGTGAAATATAATAATGTGTAGACCTGTTGAAAGAATAGACCTGTTAAATAAATAATTGCACTGTACGCATTTTTGCCAGTGTTATTGATTACATATTGTCATTGGTTGATAGAATCACCTAAAAGTTGTTGAGAAATGTTGTGTGCAGGGATAGCTGTTGGGCCAGAGGGTAGCATGCTGTGTTTCCGTGCTGTCAACTCAGGTTCAGAGATTAGCTCTGGGAGCTGGCTGGGCAGCACAAGGATTGGTGGAACACATCACTGCTCGGAGCCTGGGAAGGTATGGTGCAGTGTTCTGTCACATGGTGGACACATTGTGATGGGCCGGAGAGCTGTATCTCATAATTGGTTCACATGCATGTCATGGCCTGATGGTGTTACGCGGTGTCAGGAAAGCAGGTTGACATGAAAAATGAGTTTTGCAATAACTCCTCTATTCCATTTCCAATGGGACCTGTATGAATGAGGATGCAAGTTCATGGAAATTAAAATATATATATATATATATGTGTGTGTGTATATATACACACACACATACATACAGTATCTCTGTCTCTCTCACCACACACACGCATATTTGTACGTATGTTACAGATTGCATATAAATATATAAGTGAAACATAGTGGGAACCTCATGAGTGGTGTAGAAAGCACATACAAATATATAAGTGATAGACAGTTGAAAACTCATTAGTGGGATAGATAGCATGCATATAGAAATACCTTATTTATCACATAAGATCCCCTCTGCATATGTCATTTATGCAACAGGCTAGGACCTTAAAAGAGAGACATTTGTTTTGCTTTTTTAGGCATAAAATTATTTTTATAAGTCTGTTATTTTTTGAACTAGTGTTACTGTGCTTTCCACCATCCTGATTGCTATAACCACTGCCATTGAAAGTGAAGTCAGGATGACAAGCTAACACTGTGATGTAGTAATTTGTTAGTGCCGCAGAACTTAAACAGAAATTACAAACCACCACTGCAGAAGTTCTACGGCAAATGGTAGTCTTGCCGCAGAACTTGGTCCCACTGTGCCACAGAAAATTAGGGGCCCTGATCATGTCCCTTCGCTCTCTCCTCTCCTCCAGGGAGTACATGTTTTGTTCCTACAGCCTTCCACTGTATGGCTTCTCACACAATCTTCATACCATTTTGGTTGCCCTCTCTGCACCACCTTCACCCTGTTAATTCCTTGCAGATGTTGGGCTTCTAGAAGTGACCCCTAGGCTGCTCAATTTCCTTATCATTCTCCTATGCTGCACAATGTCTAGGGCCTTGCTGAAGTCCAGTTAAGCCAAGTCAACTGCCCTTCTCTGATGTATTTCCCTGGTCATCAAGTCAAAGAAAGCCACCAAATTCATCTGGCATAACCCCTCAACCCCATGAATCCATGTTGCCAGCCGATTTTATCCATGACACTCAACCTGTTCTTTAACAGGATTTCCATTAATTTCCTCACCACTGAGGTGAGAAGACCTATAGTTGTTTGCTCCTCACAGCTGCTGCTCTTATGTAGAGGGGCCAAGTGTGCTTTCCTCCAGTCCTCCAGAACTGTGCATGTTTCCAGTGAGCTGCTGAATAAGACCATTAATAGGGCAGCTAGCACCTCCATGAGTTCCTTTAGTGCCCTTGGGTATATGCTATATGGTTCCATAGCCTTGTTCACTTTCAGAGCTGCAAGTTCCTTCACAACTCTTTTCTCTGCAAAGGAACTCATCCACTCCCCTTGAGTTCCTGTTGTTCCTTGGTGGTACTCCCCCTTCCTCCACTGTGAAGACAGAGAAGAAATACCTCTTCATGATCTCTGCTTTTTTGGTCCTCTTCTGTGCAGTCCTCCCGCCCAGCCCTGCTACTGTCCTCTTTATCCTCGATGCCCCCCATTCTTCCACTGTTAAGACAGAGCAGAAGTACCTCTTTTTAGGATCTCTGCTTTTTCTTGGTCCTCTCCTGAGCATTGTCCACCCCCACACCCCTGCTACTTCCCTCCTTATCCTCAATGTCCCTTCCCCTTCCTCCACTGTGAAGACAGAGCAAAGGTACCTCTTCAGGATGTCTGCTTTGCCTTGGTCCTCTTCTGTGCATTCCCCCACACCCACCTGTGCTTCTGCCCTCCTTATCCTCAATGCCATCCCTCCACTGTGAAGTCACACCAGAAGTACATCTTCAAGATCTCTGCTTTTCCTTGGTCATCTTCTGTGCACCGTCTCTCTCCCCCCAAACCCCTGCCACTGCCCTCATTATCCTTGATGTACCCCCCATCCCCCACTGTGAAGATGGAGCAGAAGTACCTCTTCAGGATCTCTGCTTTTCCTTGGTACTTTTCTGTACATTGCCCCCCTCAACCCCTGCTACTGCCCTTCTCATCCTCAATGCCCTGCCCTCTCCACTGTGAAGACAGAACAGAAGTACCTCTTCATGATCTCTGCTTTTCCTTTGTCGTCTTCTGCGCATTCCCCCACCCCATCTCTGCTTCTACCCTCCTTATCCTCAATGCCCCCCTCCACTGTGAAAACAGAGCAAAAGTCCCTCTTCAGGATCTCTGTATTTCCTTGGTTCTCTTCTGTGCATCCCCCCCCATGCACCGCTACTGCCTTCCTTATGCTCAGTCTGCCCTCCACCTTCCTCCATTGTGATGACAGAGCAGAAATATCTGTTCAGGATCTCTTCTTTTCCTTTGTCCTTTTTAGTGCAGTCCCTAACCCTTGCTACTGACCGTCTTATCCTCGATGTCTCCCCCCTCCCTTCTCCACTGTGAAGACAGAGTAGAAGTTCCTCTTCAGGATCTCTGCTTTTCCTTGGTCCTCTTTTGTGCACCCACCACCCCGGCTACTGCCCCTCTTATCTCAATGCCTCCGTCCTTCCTCCACTGTGAAGACAGAGCAGAAGTACCTCTTCAGGATCTCTGCTTTTCCTTGGTCCTCTCCTGTGCATTCTTCCTCCCCCCACCACCCCTGCTCCTGCTCTTCTTATCCTCGATGTCCCTTCCCCCACCCCTGCTTTTCCTTGGTCCTCTCCTGTGCATTCTTCCTCCCCCTACCCCTGCTCTTCTTATCCTTGATGTCCCTCCCCCACCCTTGCTGCCCTTCCTATCCTTGATGTCCCTACCCCACCCCTGCTGCTGTCCTTCTTATCCTCGATGTCCCTCCCCCATCCCTGCACCTGCCCTTCTTATCCTCAATGTCCCTTCCCCCCGCTACTGCCCTTCTTATCCTCTACATCCCTACCCTTGCCTTCCTCTTCTCACTTACATACCTCAAGAAAGTCTTATCCCAGTTGCTACACCCTTGGCTACCCTTTCCTTTGTCTGTACCTTTGCTCCCCTCATTGCCTTTCCTACTTCTCTCTGTTTTAGTTGGAACACCTCCCTGTCTAATTCCCTCTGTATTTCCTTATGCTACCTGAATGCCTCCCATTTTTCCACTCACCATTTTGGCAACTTCACTAGAGAACCTTTGCAGTCACTTTTTCCTTCAACCTTTACTCCATGCAGAGCCTGGTTGTCAGAATTATGCCCTCCCTTGTTTTCCACACAGTAAGCCCCCCCCCCAGCAATCCAACCTACAAGATAGTTTCTAAGGTAGTCTCCCATTTCTTTAAAATCTGACCTCCAAATGAGGAGGACCTTCATTCTCATTTGATTTGTTTCTGTTCCTGACTTAATGTTAAACCACACAGTACAGTGATTACTGGCAGTGATCACACATGGGGGACTGTCCACTGTGATGTCTGTAGTGCCATCCCTGTTTGTAAGCACCATGTCCAGCACTGCCCTACTGTATAGTGATCACTGGTACCTAGGGGACTATCCACTATGATGTCTGTAATGCCATGTCTGTAATGCTATCCATGTTTGTAAGCATCATGTCCAGCACTGTCCCAGTGTACAGTGAGCACTGGTACCAAGGGAACTGACTACTGTGATGTCTATGATGCCATCCCTGTTTGGCAGCACCATGTCCAGCACTGCCCGAGTGTACAGTGATCACTGGTACCTAAGGGACTATCCACTGTAATGTCTGTAATGCCATCCCTGTTTGTAAGCACCATGCACAGCACTACCCCAGTGTACAGTGATTACTGGTACCTAGGGGACTGCCCACTGTAATGTCTGTAATGCCATCCCTCTTTGTAAGCACCATGTCCAGCACTGCCCCAGAGTACAGTGATCACTGGTACCTAGGGGACTGTCCACTGTGATGTCTGTAATTCTATCCCTGTTTGTAAGCACCATGTCCAGCACTGCCCCAGTGTACAGTGATCACTGATACCTAGAAGACTGTCCACTGTGATGTCTGTAATGCAGTCCCTGTTTGTAAGCACCATGTCCAGCACTGCCCCATTGTAAAGTGATCACTAGTACCTAGGAGACTGTCCACTGTAATTTCTGTAATGCAGTCCCTGATTGTAAGCACCATGTCCAGCACTGCCCCAGTGTACAGTGATCACTGGTACCTAGGAGACTGTCCACTGTGATGTCTGTAATGCAGTCCCTGTTTGTAAGCACCATGTCCAGGACTGCCCCAGTGTAAAGTGATCACTAGTACCTAGGAGACTGCCCACTGTGATGTCTGTAATGCCATCCCTGTTTGTAAGCACCATGTCCAGCACTGCCCCAGTGTACAGTGATCACTGGTACCTAGGGGACTGTCCACTGTGACGCCTGTAATGCCATGTCTGTAATGCCATCCCTGTTTGTAAGCATTATGTCCAGCACTGTCCCAATGTACAGTAAGCACTGGTACCTAGGAGATTGTCCACTGTGATGTCTGTAATGCCATCTTTGTTTGCATACACTATGTACAGCACTGCCCCAGTGTACATTGAGCACTGGTCCCTAGGAGACTGTCCACTGTGATGTCTGTAATGCAGTTCCTGTTTGTAAGTACCATGTCCAGCACTGCCCCAGTGTACAGTGATCACTAGTACCTAGGAGACTGCCCACTGTGATGTCTGTAATGCCATGTCTGTAATGCCATCCCTGTTTGTAAGCACCATGTCCAACACTGTCCCAGTGTACAGTGAGCACTGGTACCTAGGGGGCTGTCCACTGTGATGTCTGTGATGCCATCCCTGTTTGTAAGCATCAGCAGTGTCAGTGGCTCAGTAGCAGTGTCAGTGGCTCAGTAGGTAGCACACTCGCCTCTGAGGCCGGGAGATCAGAGGGCTGTGGGTTCAGTTCCCACATCTGGCACTTGGGTTAATATCCCAGTACTGACACTGTAATGCAGCATGAGAGGGTGTGCATTTCTGAGGTGCCGCCTTCGGATGAGACGTTAAACCGAGGTCCCATCTGCCTGGATAGGTGGTAGTTCAGGTGGATGTTAAAGATCCCATGGCACTTATCGAAGAGATGGGGAATTTCCCCAGTGTCCTGGCCAAATTTCCCTCATTCACTAAAAATACCACCAACAGCTTAATCTGGTTCAAGGTCAGTTGGCATTCATCTGTATCCCCCTCCCCCGGGTCGTGCCTGAAAATAGGCAGGATTTGTCTAGTGCACTTACCCGGTCAACAAAAGCTAAATAAATAAAAAAATGTTCAGCACTGTCCCAGTGTACAGTGATCACTGGTACCTAGGGAACTGTTCATTGTGATGTCTGTAATGCCATCCCTGTTTTTAAGCACCATGTCCAGCACTGCCCCAGTGTACAGTTATCACTGGTACCTAGGAGACTGTACACTGTGATGTCTGTAATGCAGTCCCTCTTTGTAAGCACCATGTCAAGCACTGCTCCAGTGTACAGTGATCACTGCTACTTAGGAGACTGCCCACTGTGATGTCTGTAATGCCATCCCTGTTTGTAAGCATCATGTCCAGCACTGTCCCAGTGTACAGTGAGCACTGGTACCTAGGGTACTGCACACTGTGATGTCTGTAATGCCATCCCTGTTTGTATACATCATGTCCAGCACTGCCCTAGTGTGCACTGAGCACTGGTACCTAGGAGACTGTCCACTGTGATGTCTGTAATGCAGTCCCTGTTTGTAAGCACCATGTCCAGCACTGCCCCAATGTACAGTGATCACTGGTACCTAGGAGACTGTCCACTGTGATGTCTGTAATGCCATCCCTGTTTGTAAGCACCATGTTCAGCACTGCCCAGTGTACAGTGATCACTGGTACCTAGCGGACTGTCCACTGTGATGTCTGTAATGCCATCCCTGTTTGTAAGCACCATGTCCAGCACTGCTCCAGTGTACAGTGAGCACTGGTACCTAAGGTACTGCCCACTGTGATGTCTGTAATGCCATCCCTGTTTGTATACACCATGTCCAGCACTGCCCCAGTTTTTTTTTTTTTTAAGTGGCTAGTTTTCCATTAGCAGGTTATACAGACCTGCTACTAGAGGGATTCTTGGTCTTTCTACACAAATCACTGTACTCAATCATGGGCAATATGGCCTGCATTATCATTCTACTTCTAATCCTGGCAAAAATTATGACTCATAAAGCACCGATCCATGCTAAGTCAGAAGTCATCCCAGCCTGGGAACCCACAATCATAGTTCCTGCTTCATCTTCATATTGCTTCCCTACTCTTAATCTGTCGGGTTTTCACTTTAATTCTCATCCCTCTCCTCTGGCCTTCCTCCCTTCGCCAATGTCTTTCCATGCACTTCCCCTGCCAGCCTTGAATGGTCATGTCAGCATCTCCTATGCCCTGGCTAGACATACTTCAACGACTGAACACCACACAAGAACCCATATGGAAAGAACCCACTTCTACCTGATAAATTCCCTCAAGAAAATGTTTCTAATTCTCCTTTTCTGTTCAGGCAATGTCGAACTAAATCCAGGTCCCCCAACTCAAATAACTTCTCCGTCGGAGTTTGCAGCTGCTCCTGGGATGAAACTGATGATGGTCAATATTCTAAGCCTGCTCAAAAAACTTGATCATCTTGAAGTTTGGGCAGCCCACACTGACCCAGATCTGATTATAATTACTGAGTCATGGCTAAAAAAGACCAACACTGATCCACAAATTACTATACCGGGCTTCAAGCTCTTTAGGGCTGATAGAGATTGGGGAGTGGTTGTATCGTAAATCAAATTTGATGTTAGTAGCATTTCCTGTAAAACTAAGCTCAAGGAATACGAGATTGTCTCGCTAAACTTCACCTTCCATCCTCAGAGTGCATCACAATCATTGGTGGCTATAGACCCCGTCAGAGCTTTAGAAATTCTTAACGTGTTGAAATCCATAACTTTGGCTGCTAACACGGAAATAATAATCTTAAGGGACTTCAATATGGATTGCTCACTGCTAAATCCTACTTCTAAAAGCCATCTGTGATGAGCTGGGTCTTACACAGATAGTAACTGAACCCACAAGAATCAATGCTTCTAACTCTGCCAACAGCTCACTCTTAGATGTCATCTTAACTTTGCATCCCCATAAAATCTCACATTCTGCAGTTTCCATAATGACATGAGCGTCACACAGTATCGTTGTATGTACAAGATTCCAATCTAAAACCCAGCAGCACCCTAAATTCAGAATCAAACGCTTGTTCCATAAATTCAACTCAGTAAACTTCCTAACCGATCTAGCTACATTCAGGCGGCAAGACCTATATCTTGCCAAATCTGCTGATGCCACCATCTTTGTCCTAAATGACAACCTCACCACCCTAATTAACAAGCATGCTCCTCTTATTAAAATGAGGGTGCAGAAAATCTTGCATCTGTGGTTCACCCAAGAGCTCAAATCTGCACTTACCAATAGAGACAAGCTATGGGCTAGGGCCAGGCACACAAAGGACCCGGCAGACTGGCAGGCATTTAGAACTGCCAGAAATACCTGTGTTAAAAGTGTACGTGCTACTAAAGCAAACTTCTACATCTCCACTCTGGAGCAGGCCAAAGGGAACTCCCCAAAAATCTGGAAGACACTGAGATCCATTGAAGGCCATCCTGCTGCTTCCTCCCTTCCCACCAAGATTCTGGTCAAGGACGGGATGGTTGAAAATAAACTGCGACTCCTCGAAGAACTTAACCTTCACTTTGCCACTGCTGGGTTGGCATTCGACTTCTCCCCATATGCTAGCCGAGTGAATAGCAACACTAGCCCAGATACTATACATGTTACTTCACCTCTTCCCTTACAGTTGTGGCTGTTTAGCTACAAAGAAGTCAAAGACATAATTCTTAGCCTTGACACCAAGAAAAGTGCAGGGGACGATGGCCTTGAATCATTTTTCTTGCGATTAGGCTATGCCCAGCTCACAGCCCCCATCCTTCACATCTTCAACCTCTCTATTACCACAGCCACTGTTCCATCCTACTGGAAATCTGCCCATATTCTTCCTCTCTTCAAATCAGGAGATCATTGTGACTTAAACAACTACCGTCCTATCTCTATCTTGCCCGTTCTCTCCAAAGTGCTGGAAAAACTTATATACAACCAACTAAAAAATCATCTCGAAGCACACTCACTCTAAACCCGCCCAATCTGGCTTCAGGTTGAAGCACAGTACCATCTCAGCCTTGGCAAAGTCTCTAATGACTGGATCCATGCTATGGACACCAAGAAGGTTACTGGTGCAGTCTTTCTAGACCTCAGTAAGGCCTTGACACTGTAGACCATCACCTCCTAATCACCTGTCTTGCCTACATAGGTGCCACTCCACTTACCTTACAGTGGTTTAACAGTTATCTCACAGGAAGGATATAAAAAGTCAAAGCTGATGGCCTACTATCTGCCCCCCTTCCAACTGCCAGAGGAGTCCCTCAAGGCTCCATGCTAGGACCAATCCTTTTTTCCCTGTACATCAACAACCTTGACTCCCACATAAAGAACTCTAGCATACATTTTTTTGCGGACGATACGATTTTGTACGCATCAGGCTCATCCTTAACTGAAGTCAGGGAAGCACTCCAAGCTGAATTTATCCAGTTAGAAAGCAACCTTATCAATGCCAAGCTTCTCTTAAATGCCAAAAGAACCAAGACAATGATTTTCTCGAGACTTGTCTTGTCTGGTTCCCTACCTACCCCACCTAAAAACTTCATGGTTACCTCCTTATGTGAACCCTTGGAAGTTGTACCTAAATTTAAATATCTAGGTATGTGGATAGACAACAAGCTTTCCTTCAATGACCACATTGAGGATCTATCAAAGAGGCTTAAAGCACGCTTGGGTTTCTTCTTTAGAAATAAGACCCTCTTTTCTCTCACAACCCGCAAAAGACTTGTCCAAGCAACATTCCTTCCCTTGCTTGACTACGGAGACATTATCTTTATCTCCTCCCCAACCTTGAGCCTATCTAAACTGGATGTACTCTATCACCATGCTCTTCGCTTCATTACTAACTCTGCATGCAGGACCCACCACTGTGATCTTTATGCAGCAGTTGGGTGGACCTCTCTTGCCACCAGACGCCTCCTGCATGCTGGCATTTGGACCTCAAATTACTACCCACAAACTGCCTGTCTATTTAACGCCTCCTCATACATCTCGCGATAGGCTCTACTCCCATAGGAACCGACCATCCTACTAGATGTTCAGGACACGCATTTCACAGCTGGCCAAAGAGCTGTCTCATATGCCCTCCCAAATATTTGGAACCAACTACAAGCCATGCTGAAGCTAACTAGCGTCGTATCAATTAACTCCTACAAAACACTAGCTATCTCTAAATTAAAAGACATATGTAGGTGCTACTAGGCCTCCAACGCCAAGTCAACTTCCTAGGTACCAACTGGCCCTCTACTTATTAAGCTGAAATGTGTTGCATAATTTAGGGCAATGTTAAAGCTGGAATGTACTGCATATATTGCATAATGACTTTTATTGTGTATACCTCTTGTATTATATATTTTTTTTCTTTGTTGTTCTACATTTTGTATCTCCTGTCTATGTAATTGCGAACTGTATGTGTATGTGCCTCATGACCTCCTTGTGAATGAGCTTGCTCAATGGAGTCTTTCCTGCAATAAACTTGAACATCCCTGTTTGTAAGCACCATGTCCAGCACTGCTCCAGTGTACAATGATCACCGATACCTAGGAGACTGTCCACTGTGATGTCTGTAATGCCATCCCTGTTTGTAAGCACCATGTCCAGCACTGCCCCACTGTACAGTGATCACTGGTACCTAGGGGACTGCCCATTGTGATGTCTGTAATGCCATTCCTGTTTGTAAGCACCATGTCCAGCACTGCCCCATCCCAAGTTGGCTAATTTATTATCTACCTGAAAAAACCCCTTGCTGGGATTAATGGATGGCCCCGCTACTTGCTGAAGCTGCAGTTGAAAGGTTCCAATCAACATCTGGCACACTAACATCGCCAAGTAGCAACATCTTCCCCCGCTTGCCATCATGATGGTGGCTTTGCCAAATGATGTATCCAACTCCTCTCCCTAGGCTGGAGGTTGGTATACCACCCCTGTATGGACTGTGGCTCCAGTGCCTGTCTCTAGGATGACCCAAAGCACTTCAGGGCATTCCTTTTCCTCTAAATGCCCCTGCAGTTCCATGGCCTTGTTTCCCTTCCTTACATATAATATAACCCCTCATCCCCACCTCCCTTCCATGTCTCTCCTGAATAGAGAGTATCCCGGTATGGCCAAGTCCCATTCATGGCTGTCAGTGCACCACAGCTTTGCTAGTCACAAAATTATGGCTAGCCTTTGCTATGATGGCTTCAAGGTCTGTAATTTCATTTCCCAGACTTCTTGCATTGGTGCACATGGCTCTTCATACATTCCTCCCAACCTGTCTGCTTCCCTGTTCCCCCCAGTATGTGCTGCTCCCTGACCCACCACTTCACTTGTTACTGTCAGCATTACCTGTCTCCTTTACTCCTTCCTTCTTGCTTCCTCGATTTATATCTGCTTTATCCTCTTCCTTGCCCCCACCCCTGTCTTCTTGCACTCCTGCTCTGGAGTTTACTCACATGGTAGCATCAGGATTCAATCACAGGGGTCTAATCATAGCTGAAAATACTCCCCCAACTCTGCAGTGCTATTTTGAAAGTGATTCTAATTACCACTTAAAAATACTCCCCCAGCTCTGCAGCATTATTGCATTTGACCAAATGCCCACCACCCACTACCCAGTCTCTGGTAGTCGCACAAGATCTTGCTAGGACATCCCATAGCTGCAGCACGATCTGCTCAGTTGTCTTAGTAGCATATGACTTAATGACCCTCCACCTCTTCCCAACCAACAGTACACTTCGTTTACGTTTGTTACGTCAGTTTAAGACAGCTCTGTAGTGTTAGTGGCACATGAAGTAATGACCCCTCCACCTTCTTCTCAATCCACAGTACATTACATATAAACTTGCTAAATCAGTTTAAGACTGCTCTGTAGTATTAGTGACACATTTATTGACCCCTCACCTACTCCTCAGTCTGCAGTACATTATATATAAACTTGCTAAGTTCGTTTAAGACAGCTCTGTGGTGTTAGTGGCACACGAAGTATTGACCCCCCCCCACCTACTCCTCAGTCCGCAGTGTATTATATATAAACTTGCTAAGTCAGTTTAAGACATCTCTGTAGTGTTAGTGGCACATGAAGTAATGATCAAGGCCCTGATTTTTCCACGATTCCATGGCCACGGAATTTGCCACTGAATTTAATGTAAACCACCAACTGCAGAATATTATTTTGTGGTTTACATGAACTGTGAAATATTATTCTGCAGTTTACGTGAACTGTGGAATAATATTCCACAGTTTACATGAAATGCAGAGTATTATTCTGCAACTGATACAGAAGAGTCAGTATTTAGCTGGGCCACTGGCACAGCAGTACCGCTTGTGATGTTGATGACCCAGGTTTGGGAATGAGCCTGGGAAGTTGGAAGGCCGGCCGGGGGGGAGGATCAAGCATCCTACGGACTGCTCTCTTACTCCTTCGGGGGGGGGTAGTCGCTGGTGTTCAGGGAAAGTCTTGTGCTTGTGGTAGCCTGGGGTATGACAGCCAGGACTATTTTTGGGCGGCATGTCAGACGTTTGGCGTGCTGGCCCAGTGTCATTGCACAACATGCATCCAGGGGAGAACACAGGAAAATGGAGGTTCCGACACAGCACGATGACATTTTCCCCCACACTGCAGACCCTGCACCATCAACTGTGCTCTTGCTCCTGTTTAGTCTCTGTGATGGAGGGGTAGGCCGGAGGTGTTTTGGAGTGAGGTAAGTCCCGAGGTGTATGGTGGGGCTGAGTGTGTGTGTAGATCGGACCGTGGGCTAGCAGATGAGGTGATAAAAAGAAGAGTCAGCATAAACTGTGAGTAAAACAAATCCAAAGCGATAGATTTAGCAGCTTAGTGATGGGTACTAGGACCTCATTGAGTGTTAACTTAATGAACTTGAGGTCAAGTGAGTCACTACTGTACCTAGAGTTACCAAGAACCTTTATCAGGTACTGTTTTGCTTCTATGGGGTGATTACTTTAAGGTGGAATGAAGGCTGAGCCAGGGAAATAACTTGGCTACTAGTTTCAAAAGAGTTGGGCAGTGTATTGAAGAAGTCAGTGGTAAGTATCCCGCTCAAGTCTGAGAAGGCCACGTTGACGGTGTCAGCAATATGCTTGGGGTCTTGAGAGATAACCCCATTAACTTCCAGCATGGAGGAAGATGATTTGCTGGTTTTGTCTGTAAGGTCTTTGATGTTGTTCCAAAATTGCCTACCTCCCCCAGGAGCTCATGAGCGCCTCTTTAAAGTAGCAGTTTTTGCAAGTTGGATCTCTCAGGTGCAGGCATTCCTCATAGCAAGGTATTGCTGATAATCAGCGTGTTTGCCTGTGGCCCAAGCACGATGCCAGAGGTGGTCTCTAAGGGCAATGAGTTTTAGGAGGGACGGGGTAATCCAGGAATTCTTAGCCCCCTTTAACGTATGCTTTTTGATAGGAGTGTAAATATCAAAGACCGCATTGAATTTAGAAATGAAAATTTCCAAGGCTTGGTCTACATTTTCAGTCATGTCAATAGGGGACCAGTCAGTTTGTTTTACTTGATACACCACCCTGTCTCATTCCCTCTGCATTTCCTTGTACCCCCTGAATGCCTCCCTTTTTCCTTCACCACTTTGGCCACTTCTCTAGAGAACTATAAGAGTCATATTTTCCTTCAGCCTTCACTCACTTCTTTCATGCAGAGGCTGGTTGCCTGAATTAAGCCCTCCCTTGTTTTCCTCCATGGTACCCCCCCCCGGGCAATCCAGCCCTATGAGATAGTTTCTAAGGTAGTCTCCCGTGTCCTTAAAATCTGACCTCCTAAAGTTCAGAACCCTGATCCTCATTTGGTTTGCCTCTGTTCCTGACTTAATGTTAAACCACACTGTACAGTGATCATCAGTACCTAGGGAACTGCCCACTGTGATGGCTGTAATGCTATCCCTGTTTGTAAGCACCATGTCCAGCACTGCCCCATCCCAAGTGGGCTAATTATGTACCTGAAAAGCCTCTTGCTGAGATTAAAGGATGACCCTGTTCCTTGCTGAAGCTGAAGTTGGAAGGTTCCAGTCTGCATTTGGCACACTGGCATCACCAACTAGCAACATATTCCCCTTACTTGCCATCATGATGGTGGCTTTGCCAAGTGCCGTATCCAACTCCTCTCCCTGGGCTGGAGGTTGGTATACCACCCCTGTATGGACAGTGACTCCAGTGCCCATCTATAGGATGACCCACAGCACTGCAGGCCACCCCTTTTTTCTCTGGGTGCCCCTGCACATCTGTGGCATTGATTACCTCCCTTACATATAGTACAACGCTCCTCCCCTCCTCTTTCCCTGTCTGTCCTGAACAGAGAATAATCCAGTATGGTCATGCCCCAGTCGTGGCTGTCGGTGCACCATGACTCTGTTATGGTCACTAAATCCTAACTAGCCTTTGCCATGATGGTTTCCAGGTCTGGAATTTGATTTCCCAGACTCCTTGCACTGGTGCACATGGCTCCCCATGCACGTCTCCCTCCCTGCCTGCTTCTCTGCCCCCCCCAGCTTGTGTTGCTCCCCCTGACCCACCTCCTCACTTGTTACTGTCTCCATTACCTGTCTCCTTTACCCCTTCTTTCTTGCTTCCCTAAGTTATACCCACTTTGTCCTCTTCCTTGTCCCCACCCGTCTACTTGAGCTCATGCCATGGAGGAGTTTACTCTTTTTAGACCCTCCATTTCTACTATGTCATCATCTTGGGAACAACTGTTGCCTCCCTTAATTCTACATCCCCCCTCCACTGGCTGCTTTAAATTCTCATCCAAGTAGCATTTAAACCTCCCACTAAAGATTGCGCCTCCTCCATATGAATATGTTAAAAAGAGGATGGGTCCCAGGACTGTACTCTGCCACACTCCACTTACCACTCCCCTAATCCCTGCGCATTCTCTATTTATGACCACCCTCTGTGCTCATCCCTTCAGCCAGCTTTCTACCCATCCTGCTACCCTTTAATCTACCCAGAGCTCTATTAGCTTCTTGACCAGCATACTCAGGGGCTCTGAGTTGAAGGCCTTGCTAAAATCCAGGTATAGTATGACAACTGTCTGCCCTTTATTGATTATCCTCATTACCCAATCAAAACATTTTATCATGTTTGTCTGGCATGGCTTCCTCCTTGTTGGTGCTGCAAGAACCTGCACCATCTCCCTCAGCACTCATGTGCATACTGTCTGTTCCCATAGATCTGTCATTTTTAGCACTCTCAGTCCCTCAAGTACTCTACCTTTACTAACGGGAAACCTATTGTGCCCCTTTCCCTACCCCTCCCAATCCTTCAGTTCAGCTGCACAGTTACACAGTGGACCATAATCTTCTATTGTGAAAACCGAACAAAAAAGTGGTTCAGTATGTTAGGCTTACTCTTGTCCCATTCCTCCCACTCCACTACTTGACTTAACTATTCCTTCCATAATCTAGTGCTTCTCCCATATATACCAGAAGAATGAAACATAGAAAATGATGGCAGAAGAAGACCAAGGGTCCATCAAGTCTGCCCACTGGTTCCCAAGACCTATTTGTGGTCCTCAGTCCTACCTCCCCTCATGGATTTTTGTTCTTGTCAGTTCTAATGCCCCCTACTTGAACCCTCGTTCTATCCCACACCATTTGAATGTTGTCACTGTCTTTGCTCCCACCACCTCAGCAGACAGGCCGTTCATGGATCCATGATCCTCTCACTGAAAAAAAATATTCTGTAGTTCCCTCCACAGAGCTTCCACTCATGCCACTGTTAGTTGAGCTGGTGACCCTGGTGAAGAGTTCTGTGTAGGGCACCTTGTTTATGCCTGTCATGAACTTGAAGGTCTCAATTATATCCCCTTGCTCCTTCCTAGCTTCGAGTCAGTACATATTTAGTGACTTTAGGTGCTATTCATATGAGATACTCTGGAGACCCTGAATCATCTTGGTTGTACTTCTCTGAACAGCCTCCAAACTGTCCTTATCCTTCTTTAGGTGAGGGCTCCAAAACAGGACACAATATTTCAGTTGGGGCCTCACCAGGGATCTATAAAGTGGGAGGATCACCTCTTTACTCCTGCTATGGATACATCTTCCAATACACCCCCAACATTTTACTTGCGTTGCTGTATGCCTTGTTACATTAGCTTGAGTACTTTAGTATGTCACATTGGATGACACCCCCAGATCCCTTTCCTCTTGGACCACTCTGAGCTTTACTCCATTAAGCCAGTATTCTGGTCCTAGGATTCCCAGGGGAAATCACTTTGCATTTCTTCATATTAAATCTGAGTTGCTAGACATTAGACCATCCTTCCAGCCTTCAAAGGTAATTTTGTAGCTCCCTAACTGCTTCTGTGCGGTCAACCCTCCCAGCAAGTTTAGTATCATCTGCAAAGAGGGCAAGTTTGCCCTGTGTTCCCTGACTGATATCACTAATAAACATATTAAAAAGGACTGGGTCAGGACTGATCACTGAGGTACTCTGCTTGTGACCGCTCCCTCACCGAACCTCACTCTGTTGAATACACCCTTTGAATTCCATCTTTGAACCAGTTTCTCACCCATCTATGTTTTTTTGCTGCACCTAGATCTTTTAACTTCTTTAGCAGATGTTTATGCAGCATCTAGTCAAAGGCTTTGCTGAAATCAAAGTAGAGGAGGTCCACTGATAACCCTTACTCAAGCTCCTTGGTCACCCAATCAAAGAAAAGTAATGAGATTCATTTGGCATGCCCTTTCTGTCACAAACCCATGCTGTTTGCCATCTTGAAGACCATTCTTCTCCAGATATTCCACTAGGTCCTGCTTTATCAGAGTCTCCATAAATTTACCCACGATGCATGTGAGGCTGACTGGTCTATAATTGACTGCCTCCTCCATACTTCCACCCTAGTGCAGTGGTACCATGTCTGCCTTCCTCCAGTCTCTCAGCAAGACTACTGTCTGTAATGATCAGTTAAACAGATATGCCAAGGGGCTCATAAGTTCATCAGCAAGCTCCTTAAGCATCCTTGGGTGCAATCCATCAGGTCCTGGTGCCTTATATACCTTGAGGTTTGACAGTGCCTCCCTAACTCTGCCAGTGGTAATTTCTGGTGATTCCATTTGACAGATCCCCATGTTAACCGCTTTAAGACTGCTTTCCGGGCAATGGATCAGTATTCTCCTTGGTGACAGAACAGAACAAGTATTCAGAATGGCGACCTTTTTGTCATCATCCTCAACTATATTGTCTCCATCTACCAACCTAACTATCCCATCCCCTTTCTTCCTTTTTCCTGTATATACTGGAAAAAGTGTTTATTCCTGGATCTTTTCCCTGTGGCAAACTATAGCTCTGCTGTGGCCTTGGTCTGTCTTACTAACTCCTTTGCTTCCTTATTTTTCTGATTGTAATCATCCCAACCACCCTCCCCTTGGTTCTTTTTGAGTTTGTGAAAGGCTTCTCTTTTGTTCCTAATTGCCTTTCTGACCTGTGAACCATATGGGCCTCTTCTGCTTGTTTGCTTTTAACACTGTCCTAATGCAGAATTTTGTAGCATCCTGCATGGATAGCTTTACTAGTCCCCACATGTCTTCTAACTCAGTCCAATCCTGGATGTTAATCAGTTTGCACCTGACTATCCTTTTCATCTCCCTGAAGTTAGACCCTCTGAACTTTAGAATTTTGGTCCTGGACTGAAATTTTACTTCCCCTATGGATAATTCGAACCATATGGAGTTGTGCTCACTATTGGCTAGTGGTTCCCACATTGCCCCTATATTGATGAGGGCCACATCCACAATGGCTTCCTGCCTGGGTGGCTCATTAACCAGCTGGATTAGGAGGCAGTACTGCAATGTTTCATGTACAGCTTGCCATCTCATGGTTTTTTGCTATTGGTGTGCTCCATCAATGTCTGGCAGAGTTAAATTGCCAATGATCACATTTTTTTTCCTTTCTGTGTGATGCTAGTGATTTATTCCATGAAATCCCTGTCTTGGGAGACTTCAGTATCAAGCTATGTACTGTTCAGAAGAGACCGAGGTGTCGGGTGGGGGGTAGCCCTTTATGTCAATGAAAATATCAAACCTACCAAAATTCAGAATACACATAAGGAGCCAGAAGAACTGTGGGTCACCCTGGAAACAGGAAAAGGGACAGCCATATAAACTGGGGTAGTCTACAGGCCTCCAGCCCAGGGAGAGCACATAGACACATTACTGTTAGAAGATATACAAAACATAACAGCTAAAGGGAAGGTTCTGATAATGGGAGACTTCAGCATGCCAGATACAGATTGGTCAATACCAGCAGGAACATCTGCCAGAACTAGACACATAGTGGATTTCCTGCTGGGGAGGGCCTCAAACAACTGGTACAACAATCAACAAGAGACAGGGTTATCCTAGATCTAGTAATGACTAACGGGGAAAGGATCACAGAACTCCAGGTAGAAGGTCACCTGGGGGCCAGTGACCATCACATGGTATAGTTCAATTTGGCCACTAGAACTAAATCATCCCATTCCAATGCAAAAATATGGGACTTCAGAGGAGCTGACTTTGATAAGATGGCCAACAGAGTTAAGCTAGCCCTGGCAAGAAGAAATACAGGTGGGTGAGGGGGTACAAGCAAAGTGGGCAAGCATTAAGTATGTAATACTTGAAGCAACATCCCATTGTGTTAGGGAGAAAAGCAAGAGCAAAAGAAGGAGGAAAACACTTTGGTTATCAAAAATAGTAGCAGAAAAGGTCAGAGCCAAAAGACTGGCCTTCAGGGAATATAAGGGAACGCAGCAGGACGAAGATAGGGAGGTACACCGAACTTCCCTAAGGGAAGCAGGGAGGACAGTAAGGCAGGCAAATGCCCAAACCAAGCACAAACAGTAAAAGAAGGGGACAAGACTTTCTATTGCTACATTAGTGAAAGGAGAAAGTCCAGAGGGGGTATTGCTAAGATCAAAGGAGATAAGGGGGAATGTGTGGAGGAGGACCAAGGAAAAGCATCTATCCTAAATAGATACTTCTGCTCAGTATTTACAGAGGAGAAGGTAAGGCAGGGTCCACAGCTCAGCACCATGGACACAGGGGGGAGGGAGGTGTGCATAAGTCCCTTCACAAAAGAAAGGGTCCTACAATAGCTTACTAAGCTCGGGGTGGATAAGGCAATGGGACCGGATGGTATACATCATAGGGTACTAAAGGAGCTAAGGGTGGAACTTTCAGAGCCATTATCAGAACTGTTTAGTGAGTCTCTGAGCACAGGAGAGGTCCCAGAAGACTGTAGAAGGGCTCATGTGATCCCGCTCCACAAGAGTGATAGCAGGGAGGAGGCAGGAAACTACAGACCAGTCAGTCTTACCTCAGTAGTGGGCAAGATTATGGAGGCACTCCTTAAGGAAAGGATAGTGCAACACCTGGAATCCATAGGAGCACAGGATCCAAGACAACTTGGGTTTACAACAGGAAGGCCCTGCCAAACTAATCTCATAGATTTCTCTGACTGGATAACCAGAGTGGTGGACAAAGGGGGTGCAACTGATGTCACCTACCTTGACTTTAGCAAAGCTTCTGATATGGTTCCACATAGAAGATTGATTAATAAGATGAGTAGGCTTGGGGTGGGTCAGAAGGTGGTCAACTGGGTGGCAAACTAGTTGGAGGGCAGAAAACAGAGAGTGGTGGTAAACGGTATACAGTCAGAAGAGATGCAAGTCACAAGTGAGGTACCTCAGGGATCAGTCTTGGGGCCAGTCCTCTTCAATACCTTCATCAGTGACATTGCAGATGGACTGGAGGGTAAGGTTTGTCTGTTTGCAGATGACACCAAGATCTGCAACAGAGTAGATGATCCAGATGGGGTGGGCAGAATGAGAAGAGATCTAGATAAACTGGCAAAAATGTTCAGCAGAGTGGCAACTGGGGTTTAACGCAAAGAAGTGTAAGATCATTCTCATAGGGAAGAGAAACCCTGAAGCTACCTATAGGTTGCAAGGGGAGTTGCTGGCAATCATAAGGGAAGAAAGAGACTTGGGCATCAACATCACAGATGACCCGAAATCATCCAAGCAGACCACTAAAGCAGTAGGTAAGGCTAGGGGGATGTTGAGGTGTATTAGTAGGGGTATCACAAGTCGTAAGAGGGAGGCAATAATCCCTCTTTACAAGACACTGGTTAGGCCCCATCTGGAGTACTGCGTGCAGTACTGGAGGCCGTACTTCACAAGGACATTAACAAATGGAGACAGCCCAGAGAAGGGCAACCAAAACGGTGCAGGGACTGCATCAGAAAACATATGAGGACAGATTAACGAGTTCAATATGTATACCCTAAAGCAAAGGAGGGAGAGAGGTGATATGATCAAAACATTCAAACACCTTAAGTGCATTAACAAGGTGAAAGAGTCTAACATGTTTCAATATAAGAAAAATAGCAGGACAAGAGGACACAGCATGAGATTAGAGGGAGGCCGATTAAAGGGTAATGTGAAGAAGTAATTTTTCACAGAAAGGGTGGTGAATGCATGGAACAGTCTACCTCAGGAAGTGGTGGATATTAATACAGTGCAGAGCTTCAAACAGGCATGGGATAGGCATAAGGGAGCAATACAGATGAGTATGAATAGATAGGCCATTGACAGAGTAAAGGCTTATGGCACATTCATAAGGTAGAAAAAAAATGAGCAGACTGGATGGGCCTTGTTGTCCTTATCTGCCGTCAACTTCTATGTTTCTGTCTTTTTATGTATCCTCTACTTGCCCCGGCGGCCTGTAGATCACCCTGATGTGGATCTTCCAACCAGATGACTGGCTGAGCTGCACCCCACAGGGATTCGATATTTTCCTTTTTGTTAATGTCATATGATGTGGCTTTTATCCCTTCACGGATACAGAGTACTACCCTTCCCCCATTGGCTCTTTTCCTATCTCACTTGTAGAGTGAATAACATGGGATCAGGAGGTCTCAATCATTGCACTCTGAGGCCCAGGTCTCTGTAACAGCCACAAGGTCTGCTTTAGGGCCAGCTGTTAGTGCTTGCAGATCACTTATTTTCCTCCCCAGGCTTCTGGCGTTCAGGCACAATCCCTTCCAGGACTTGGCGATTGTAGTTCCCGTCCTCCCTTTTGGATTCCTTTGCTGGTTAACAGTTTCTTTGTTCCCCCTGTGGCTTCTGTGACTCCCCCATGAGGCAGTATAGTGCAGTGGGTTAAGACTCTGAGCTGCAGGTCTGGAGACCTGGGTTTGAATCCCATGGCCGCCTAGGTACATACTGTGTGATCCTGAGCAAGTCACCTAACTTTCTTGTGCTCCCAGGTTGCATCTGGAAACAAGCTTCAGCTTAGTGTGCTACTCCTGGTTAAACAATGTTCCCCTTTCCTTTCCTTTCCTTGTGAGTGATCTGAATATGTGCTAGTGGGGGAATGGTTTGTCTCATTGCTTCACACCCTCTTCTAATCTCAGTTCTGCCTCAGACCTTGCTGTATTCATTATCCTACTAGTTTCCCTTCTTCTTATTTGGTATCCCTGTCCTCATCCTTTTGACTTTCTTTGCATCTCTTGAATGCCTTCCTTTTCTCTCACACCACCTCACCTTCCACTTTTGTGAACCACATTGCCCTTACCTTCCCAAAACAAAGTTCTGTAGTTTCTTCTTTCTGAAAGCTTCCCATTTGCTGCCCATACTCTCTTGTTTCTCCAGGCTACCCCTCAGTGTATTTTTCACTCTTCTGCATCTTGAACTCACAGACTTTTATTTGGCTCTGTGTCCTGTCATTTTCTAATTGGACCTGCAGCCTCACTGTACTGTAATCCCTAATACCAAGCAGTTACTAGACTGAGACATTCTGTACTCTTTCATTGTTGGTGAGAACTGGGTCCAGCGTGGGTTCCTGTCTTGTAGTGGTTAGTATTAGATGTATTAGGAATATTTCCAGGTATGCCTCCACCAGGTAAAAATTCATTACACTTGCCTCCACTGGGACACTACAGTCCTTGTTCAGCACATTAAAGTCTCCCAAAAACAGCACCTTCCCGAGCTCTGATGCCTTCCTAATTACCTCCTCATTTCCCTGTCCACCTTCTGGCTCTGTCATGGTGGTCTGCATACCATTCCGATCTTGATTGTCCTCTCATTACCCATGATGGACAGCACTCAATGGATTTCCAACCCTTTAGCCCCTGGTGTTGTTTATCTGTGTGACCTTTATTCCTTCCTTAATGCATAAAGCTACAACTCCCCCTTCCCTTCTCCCTGTGCTTTCTCAACAGCACAGAGCCTAATATGGCCATGTGCTGGTCATAGTTTGTCATTGCCCGCATTTCTGTGATCACTATTATATTCAGCTGCACTTCAGCCACCAAATCTGAGAGCTTACACCTAGACTTCTAAAAATTCATGCAAATTACCCATGTACCCCTTGCTCCTCATTTTCTGCACACATCTGCTCTATTCTCTTTTTTTTTTTGCATTATTTATTTTTTCTGCCCCTACGTGCCCAGGATCTGCCACTCCTTCAGGCAGCCATGGTCTCCGATGTCCTCCTACTACTCCTTCCCCTGGAGCCCACCTCACCTCATATTGCAGCTTGACCCCTGGGGTAGCCCCGCATAACCCTTCGCCAGGTGGGTCCCCCTCCTCCGAGGGGGAAGGCGCTGGTGGGGGATACCCAGCACAGTCTTCTCTTGGTCCCAGGGGCGCTGCAGAGGTAGGTGAAACTTCCACGAGAGGCTCTTCAGAGGCGTCAATAGGCTGGCCAACATCATTCGGCCAATCCTGGGCTGTTTTTCCATTTTCTTGGTTCCTCCCTCTGTTGCAAAGCTCATGCAGTGCTCCCGGTCTCCACCGGGGGCTGCTGCAGAGCGAAGCTATCCTACTACCCACCCCAGGAGAGGACAGCAGTCCTACGGACACTCAATCCTCTCCTCTCTTGCTGACCCCCGGCGTCCCGAATCAATTTACGAACCCGGGTTGCTGGTGTGGTTTGAGGTAGGGTGCCAGCACCTCAGCCCTCTGTGCCACCGGGCCCTATTCTCTTTTTAATTCCTGCCTTTGCTAGGGGCAGGTGTGCCAGGCAACCTCAGTTGTTAGTATTTGCCTGACTGATGGGAGAAGACAGTGATACTGAGGGGGGGGGGACCCTTACCGATCAGCGGGTCTGGGGAGAGGGGGAGACATCACTGGCAGGAAGGAGGAAGGCTAAGCAGGAAGAAGAGGTAGCAGAGGTGGAAATCACAGCAGAGAGAGTAAGGGAAACCCTCAGGTCCCTTAAGATGGAGTAAGCACTGGGGCCGGATAAATTACATCCCAGAGTGCTGAAGGAACTTGCGGATGTCCTGGCAAAACCCCTGGCGGAGCTTTTCACCATCTCTCTGAGGACAGAGTGGGTGCCTCAGGACTGGAAGGTGGCACATATAGTGCCTATCCACAAGGGGGGATCAAGGGAGGTGGCAGGGAACTACAGGCCTGTCAGCCTGACATCGGTGGTGGGCAAGGTGATGGAGGGCATTGTCAAGGAGAGGCTGGGGGGGACCTGGAAAAATCAGGGTGTCTGGACGATAGAGAGCATGGATTCATCCCAGGGAAATCATGTCAGACAAATCTTGTGGAGTTCTATGACTGGGTGACGAGTGTCTTGGACCCGGGTAGACCAGTGGACGTCCTCTTTCTAGACTTCAGCAAGGCATTTGACTCTGTTTCTCAAGACAGCCTGTTGGATAAGCTGGGAGAAATGGGGGTTGGGAACCAGATGATCAGATGGATAGGCAATTGGCTCCAGGACCGGACCCAGAGGGTCGTAGTTGGTGGGATAGTCTCATCCCCAAGGAGGGTCATTAGTGGGATCCCACAGGGATCAGTCCTTGGGCCCCTCCTGTTCAGTGCCTACGTCTCTGACATAAGGACAGGTATCAGGATTGAGATGAGTCTCTTTGCAGATGACTCAAAACTGGGGGCGGTGGTGGATGGGGAGGAGGGAAGGGTGTCCCTACATGGGGACCTGGAGGCACTGGAAAGATGGTCTAGAAAGTGGAAGCTGAGGTTCAATGCAGGGAAATGCAAGGTACTGCACCTGGGGGACGGAAACCTGGGCCAAGTGTACACCCTGGGGTGGGAATGCTGCAAGTCTCGATGGCTGAGAGGGACCTGGGGGTGGTGGTGGATGTCAAGATGAACAACTCGGAGACTTGTAGGAGGGCAGCAGCCAAGGCCAACAGGATGCTGGTATGCATCACTAGGGGGATCACCTCCAGAAGGAGAGAAGTGATACTCCCTCTATAACTGCTTGGTGAGGCCGCACCTCGAGTACTGCATGCAGTTTTGGAGGCCACACTTAAAGAGGGACATTAAACTCCTGGAGAGGGTCCAGAGGAGGGCAACCAAAATGATTTGGGGCTGGGGGCAGGACCTATGGGGAAAGGCTCGAAGAGCTAAATATGTACACATTGGAAGAGAGAAGGGACCGCGGGGACATGATAGAGGTCCTCAGGTACATGAAGGGGTAAATAGGGAGGAGCAGTCAGGGGTGCTTCAAGGAAAGAGGAGGGGAAAATAGGAGGGCATGGTGGAAGCTGGGGGAAGATTCAGGGAGAAAGGAGGAGGTGCTACTTCACTGAGAGGGTGGTGGAGCCATGGAATCGCTGCCCAGGGGCTGGTGGAGGCAGAGACGGTGGAGGGGTTCAAGAGTGGGTGGGACAGGTACAGGGGAAGGGTTCTGGAAGCAAAATCCAATGTAGCGAGAATATCCGGAATTGGGAAGGGAGAAGCCAGAGAAGGTGAGGGGGTAGCAAGGTCAGCTCCCAGGGTGGGGGCTGACCAAACGAGCAGACACGAAAGACCGTTAGGCCTATTCTGCTGGCATTTTAGTATGTTAGTATGACTCAACTGAGCTTCCCCTCCTTTTCAAGTCTAAATCATCCTGGATGCACTACTCAAATCTTTTCCCTAGAGCCCCTGTACCCTCCCTGTTAAAATGTAGGTCTTTCTTTTTAAAACAGCCTTCTTCCCTAGCACTGGTCCCTCAGGAACTAAATTCCCTTACCTATGCACAACCCCTTTAGCCACACACTGAACAGGTAGATATCTAGTTGTTCCCTTTCATTTATGTGTGACCATTGTAGAACCTCCTAAAAGGTTACTGCTTCTGCCCTGTCTTCGACTACTCTGCCTAATGAATTAAAGCTTGACTTCACCTTGCACATGACCCTTCTTCTCAGAGTGTTAGTGCTCACATGAGCAATCAAATCAGATCAGGCCTCCTCTTTTTTTCTGAGTTCTATCATGATGCACATAGAGCTGCATAGTGTGGAAGAGGTTAAGGGCAGTGACTAGTGACAATATGTTACAGCCAATGCGGGGCAATATTCAGGCTGTTAAGAGTGCTAACTATCTGAATATGGAGCTGAGCCAGGGCAGTGAATAGTGACAAGGTGCTACAGCCAGTGTGGGGCAATATTCAGACTGTTAAGAGTGCTAACTATCTGAATATGGAGCTGAGCCAGGGCAGTGAATAGTGACAATGTACTACAACTGGTGTGGGGCAATATTCGGACTGTTAAGAGTGCTAACTATCTGAATATGGAGCTGAGCCAGGGCAGTAAATAGTGACAATGTGCTACAGCCAGTGCGGGGCAATATTCAGACTGTTAAGAGCGCTAACTCTCTGAATATGGAGCTAAGCCAGGTCAGTGAATAGTGACAATGTGCTACAGCTGGTATGGGGTAATATTCAGACCAGTGAGAGTGCTAACTATCTGAATATGGAGCTGAGCCAGGGCAGTGAATAGTGACAATGTGCTACAGCCAGTGCGGGGTAATATTCAGGCTGTTAAGAGTGCTATCTGAATATGGAGCTGAGCAAGGGAAGTGAATAGTGACAATGTGCTACACCTGGTGCGGGGCAATATTCAGGCTGTTAAGAGTGCTAACTATCTGAATATGGAGCTGAGCAAGGGAAGTGAATAGTGACAATGTGCTACACCTGGTGCGGGGCAATATTCAGGCTGTTAAGAGTGCTCACTATCTGAATATGGAGCTGAGCCAGGGCATTGAATAGTGACAATGTGCTACAGCCTGTGTGGGGCAATATTCAGACTGTTAGTGGGCTAACGATCGGAATATGGAGCTGAGCCAGGGCAGTGAATAGTAACAATGTACTACACCTGGTGTGGGGCAATATTGAGACTGTTAGCATGCTGACTATCTAAATATGGAGCTGAGCCAGGGCAGTGAAGAGTGACAATGTGCTACAGCCAGTGTGGGGCAATATTCAGACTGTTAAGAGTGCTAACTATCTGAATATAGAGCTGAGTCAGGGCAGTGACTAGTGACAATGTGCTACAGCCAGTGTGGGGCAATATTCAGACTGCCATAGTGCTAACTATCTGAATAGGGAGCTGAGCCAGGGCAGTGAATAGTGACAATGTGCTACAGCCAGTGTGGGGCAATATTCAGACTGTTAAGAGTGCTAACTATCTGAATATGGAGCTGAGCCAGGGCAGTGAATAGTGACAATGTGCTACAGCCAGTGCAGGGTAATATTCAGGCTGTTAAGAGTGCTAACTATCTGAATATGGAGCTGAGCCAGGGCAGTGAATAGTGACAATGTGCTACAGCCAGTGCGGGGCAATATTCAGACTGTTAAGAGTGCTAGCTATCTGAATATGGAGCTGAGCCAGGGCAGTGAATAGTGACAATGTGCTACAGCCAGTGCGGGGCAATATTCAGGCTGTTAAGAGTGCTAACTATCTGAATATGGAGCTGAGCCAGGGCAGTGAATAGTGACAATGTGCTACAGCCAGTGCGGGGTAATATTCAGGCTGTTAAGAGTGCTAACTATCTGAATATGGAGCTGAGCCAGGGCAGTGAATAGTGACAATGTGCTACAGCCAGTGCGGGGCAATATTCAGGCTGTTAAGAGTGCTAACTATCTGAATATGGAGCTGAGCCAGGGCAGTGAATAGTGACAATGTGCTACAGCCAGTGCGGGCAATATTCAGGCTGTTAAGAGTGCTAACTATCTGAATATGGAGCTGAGCCAGGGCAGTGAATACTGACAATGTGCTACAGCAAGTGCGGGGCAATATTCAGGCTGTTAAGAGTGCTAACTATCTGAATATGGAGCGGAGCCAGGGCAGTGAATACTGACAATGTGCTACAGGCAGTGTGGGGCAATATGGGGCAATACAGAGAGTAATAGTAAATCGAGTCCACTCTGAAGAAAGGGGGGTTACTAGTGGGGTACCGCAAGGTTCAGTATTAGGACCAGTACTCTTCAATGTCTTTATAAGCGACATTGCAGAGGGACTGGAAGGAAAAGTATGTCTTTTTGCAGATGACACAAAGATCTGCAACAGAGTTGATGCACAAGGTGGGGTGGAAAGGATGAGAAGGACCTGGCAAGGTTAGAGGAATGGTCAAATGTATGGCAGCTTAGATTCAATGCTAAGAAGTGCAAGGTAATGCACCTGGGAAACATAAACCCAGGGAAGAGTACACAATGGGGGTGAGATACTAACAACAACAAAAATGGAAAGGGACCTGGGGTAGTCATATCAGATGACCTAAAGGTGGGCAAGCAATGTGAGAGGGCAGCAAGAGGGCTGGGGATATTGGATCATAGGGAGAGGCATCACCAGTAGAAAACAGGAAGTTATTATCCCTCTGTACAGACAGCTGGTCAGACCCCATCTGGAGTATTGCGTGTAGTTCTGGAGACCCAATCTCCGCAAGACATAGACATGATGGAAGCTGTCCAGAGGAGGGCACTAAAATGGTGCAGGGTCTGCACCGGAAGACATATGAAGAGAGACTTAGGAGCTTAATATGTATACCTCGAGAAAGGAGGAGAGGGGGACATGATAGAAACTTTCAAGTACCTCAAGGAATCAACAAAGTCCAAGAGGGTAGCATCTTTCAAAAAGAGGTGCAAGAACAAGGGGCACAATTTGAAGATAGAGGGGGTCGGCCCAGAGGTAATTTAAGGAAGTATTTTTCACAGAGAGGGTTGTGGATGCATGGAACGGCCTTCCGGAGGAGGTTGTGGAGTCAAAAACAGTGGTGGAATTCAAGCATGCATGGGACAATCATAAGGCAATTCTGGGGGGCAGAAAGAAGTAGGTTGCTGGTTAACTAGGATCTGCAGCTTATCGATTAGGTAGGGAAATGGGCAGACTGGGTGGGCCAAGCGGTCCTTATCTGCCGTCAAATTCTATGTTTCTATGTTTCCATTCAGGCTGTTAAGAGTGCTAACTATCTGAATATGGAGCTGAGCCAGGGCAGTGAATAGTGACAATGTGCTACAGCCAGTGCGGGGCAATATTCAGGCTGTTAAGAGTGCTAACTATCTGAATATGGAGCTAAGCCAGGGCAGTGAATAGTGACAATGTGCTACAGCCGGTGCAGGGCAATATTCAGACAGGTAGTGTGCTAACTATCTGAATATGGAGCTAAGCCAGTGTAGTGAATAGTGACTATGTGTTACACTGACACAGTCCTTGGCTGAATATGGCTGACAGGGGAACTCACTGGAGACAGCACCAGAAACAGGGCTGGGGTACTCTTACCAACAACTGGAGTTCCATTACACTACAGGTCACCAGGAGTACTGACTGGGGATAGGGTTCCCTTAATACCAATATGGGTCCATAAAATTGCAGATCAATAGGAAAGGTGCCAAGGAAGCTGGGGGTTCACTTGCCACCAATGGGGTCCATACTACTTGTAACCCCTAGATGGCGTTATCCCAGGGGCTACTACCCCTGCCTGATTTGCCACTAACAGGTTGAGGGGCCTGGAACCAATGGCGGGTGCCTCCACCCAGAGCTCAGGGTTTGCAATAGTTAAACTAACTTGGTCACAGCCCTCTGGGACACTGCAACCCCCCTTTCTTCCCACTAGTGGCCCACACAATATATCAGAATTACCTTCACAGTATACACTTACCCCCAGGTCTGGTTCTGCACTGGGACCTCCTGTGAAATAAGATACAGTGCAACAATCACAGTACAGTACTTTAACATAACAAATACCTCAGGCAGTATAACTTTGCTGAAACAAGCAGCTCTGATTTATTTAGGGGATATAACAAGGACAGGGAAATCAGGTTAATTAGCTTATCACTTTACTATCTACCTATGGCTCTGTGCACAGGCCTATCCCTACCAGTTACTGTCCCTGGGTACCCAAGCCCTAGTGGCTAGTCCAAACCTGGCAGCTGGTAGGGCCCTTTCACACAGTGAAAAGAAAAATTAGCTTAAACAGTCAGCAGTACAGTGATTCCATCTGGATTTAATGTGGCAATTCAACAGGGAGCGACCCTGAATTAGTACTCACGACCTCCAAACAAGATAGGGTTCTTCAACGTCAGCAGGGCTACTCTTGAGCTCCACGAGACTCTTCACACATTTATATGGTAAAAAAGAAAGTACTATACCAGGCAGGCTGCTTCTCTATCCCGATCGCAATTACTGCACAATACCCGGGAGAACACACAGCAGATTCAGTTCCTGACAGACCGAGTGCAATTCAGCTATTTCTCCAGTCTTCTACAGGGTGAGCCTGGTTTCTACTCTTCAGATATCCTTTGATTCTCTTCACAGGACGATTCAGTCTCTAACAAGCAGTTACACAAGCTGCAGACCGAACTCTGGGCCTTACACACGTTTCCCGACTAAAACTGCACACTGAAAAAGCACAGGGCTCCTTCCTTCTTCACTGTCAGAGCTCAACTGAAAAACTTCAACAGACAAAACCGGGCACTTCCTTTGAGTTCCTCCCAGTTCTTGACTGGATTGGCTGTCACTCACACTAGACTGCTCCTGTTGGTCCAAAAGGCGCAAGTCTAAACTACATCTCCCAGAGTCACTGCCCATACAATCTCTTGTATGTGGGCTCAGATTATAGTCCAAGTTCTGATTCGTCCAAGGCACCATTTTAGAGGCCATTACTCCACACTGATTGGTCCAGTTCAGCAGTTCAAAACCAGAATGGGAACTAGGCAGACACAGTTCTGACTGCAAAGAAGCAGGTTAGACAAACTGTAATTTCATTATTACTCTAAATGGTTTCTGGCAAACAGTTACATCTTTCAGATAGGTTCCTTTGCACCCTAGTGACTGCAAAAATGGAGTGAATTGGCAGCAGCTTGAGTGGTACTCAATCAAAGAAACACACAGTCCCCCATACCAACTAATTATGTCTGCAAGCAGACAGCTCTTAAAGAGACAGTACCAGAGGTTCTAAAAACACTCACTGATAAATGGCTTAAACGCCAAACACCATTCAGGCTTGGAGCATTCAAGCAAGCTCCTGGAAGTCTTTTGGGAACCCCCATTTGCAGAGGGGTTACATACTTATTTATTTTTTTTATTTATTTATTGAACATATTGGAATTACAAACCTTTGAGTCAGAGACTCCTTTGCAAAGGCTCCACATCAAAATACAAGTTAACTGTACAATACAAATTAAAAGAACAAGTGGATACATGAGGTACAGAGCTGGGTACAAGACATACAGATGATAGACAACTATACCCTGAGTTACAATAAGCAGATAAGCAACAAACCGTATATTACATTAGGATAGTACAATAAGTAACGTAGAGCAGCAATATCATTGAAAACACTCAGGAGCAGGTACAAGCCTATCATTTTAGAGATGAGGGGGACCACTCAGGAGGCGGATACAGGCACAGTGTTTTAGAGATGGGGAAGAAGGTATGGTGGAGGGGGATGCCATCAGAAAAGACTTTGCCTGTAAAGGAGCATTAGGGGTCACCAGGGACTTTAGGGTAGGGAATTGCACAGTTCTACACAGTGTTGCTATGCAGTCATGCTCAGTGGCATTGTTTAGCATGCTAATAAGACCATGATGGGCATGCAAATGGCCATTGGAACCATGCATGTTCTGCAGGCTTATAAGTACATAAGGGCTGAATATGGTTCATGGGAGCCCTGGAGCTATCCTATATGGGGCATGCCGTCTCCATTTGACTCCTGGGCCATATTCTATTAGAGGGCTGCGTCACCATAGTGTGCAGTTACCATGTGCTGCTCTGACACAGCACTGTATTCTGACATTTAGTGGGCTCTGGTCAGAGTGCTCTAATTCCAAATAGTGTCCCCAAGCCAGCCATGCGCTATTTCACACCCACTGCTATTGTGTGCATGTTACACATGGTTGGTTCTGAATATGTGGCCCTAGAGGAATTACTGTCCTGTCTAAGTGAAACTAAATTATGAATAACTGCTAATGTTTTTGTATGAACATGGACAAAACTGAATGCATGATGGTTTAATCAAAAACATGATTACCGTTTCCATTCAAATCTTTTGTTATTAAAAGTTCCAGTTGTGACCTTCAAATAAAAGCTCAAGTTCGAGATCGAGACGTGATCTTAGATCCAACATTATCCTTTGTGGCCCATGTCAAGGCCCTTCAGAAGGCAACCAATTATTTATTTATTTTATTTTGAATTTTGTCATCAGGGTAGGACCCAAGAGCATTAGACGCCCATTTTCCAGGTTAATCTGGTGATGTAAACAACAGCAACAATGCAGAATAAATCTCCACCAGTCCAAACACACAGTAATCAGGTTACATTACACTTGCACAAAGACAACTCCAAACAGCAATTTTTAACACCATTTGAAACATTTTCTGCAAATCTGTAGTGTGTAATGATGCAGGTAAATTATTACAGAATGTAATGGCTTTATGAGTAAAAGAACAATGGTCCCAGTGAAGAATGGAAGATTCTGGGGTCTCATGAAATGAGTACAAGCAGATCTAGAACTTAGGGAGCCAGCGCTGAGATGAGCATCAGCTATGAACAAAAATCTAATAGTTTTTTTTTAAAGAAATGTCTAAAACTGATGAGGGTAAAATAAGTAATACATGAGTCAAAAGAAGGGCAGCCAAGGTGTCTGTAAGGAGTGCAGTGATGAGAAAATATGGGGCTGGGGGCAGCAAATCTGTCTTTGGATAATTGTATAGAATTGTAACTTGTTGCAGGTCAGTGACATTAGCAGTGACACAGACTGCAAGTCTTGGAAACATTGCATGAATCTGTAAATATCTCAAACTGGATGTGATAAAAATGCTGACACACTCTCCCTGGTGTTCAGTAGACTGAATTATGCCAGTGCACTTATGTCCAATCTTTCTAACACGTCCTTCAGTAAGTTAAAACAGGTTAGAAATGTGGCAGCCTGTATGAATAGTGAATGTGCTACACTGACACAGCCCACGGCTCAATACAGCTCCCAGGAACAGCGATCAGGGGCATACCTCTCAAGTGTCCCTCATTATGAGGGACACCCCTCATTTTGCCCCTTAAAATTGCTTTGTCCCTGACCCGTCCCTGATGGAAAAGGTGCTGCCCACACAAAGAATGTGCTGTAAATTCAGACTTTAAAGCAGAAACTGTTAATATTCTAAAATACTGAATCCAAAATAAACTTTGTATAAGTAAACACTGTTTTTACAGTGTTCTGAGCTTGTATCTCCATGTTAGAGGATGTGTCCCTCATTCTGAGGGTATGTGTCCCTCCTTGTCCCTCATTTTGAGTGTCCAAAAATGTCCATTTCCCTCATTTCAGTGACAAAAGGTTGAGAGGTATGATCGGGGGATGGGGTACTCTTACCAAGAGTGGGAGTTCCATTACACTACAGGTCACCAGGAGCAGCAGCTGGGGATAAGGTTCCCTTAACATCAGTGGGGAAGCACATAATATTACAGGTCAACAGCAGAGGTGCCTAGGAAGCTGGGAGTGTACTTGCCACCAATGGATGGGCGGTCCATACTGTTAGGGATCACCAGGGTTAGCAATCGGGGGAAGTGTATTTACAGCCTATAGAGGTGCCATATATTTACAGGTTACTAGAGCAGTGAGCGGGGGATAGAGGTACACCAAACACCAATGGGGGTTCCATATTATCACCAGGAGCAGTGAGCGTGGGAATGGAGTACACTAACCACCAACGGGGGTTGCATTCCTTTACTGGTCACCAGGAATCATGATTGTGGGATGGGAGTATATTTATATAACCAATAAAGTTTCATTAAAATTACAAGTTGCAGTAGGGGTAATCGAAGAAGTGGGGTACACTCACCACCAACAGGAGTTCCATTCCATTACAGGTAGTCAAGAGCAGTGATTGGTAGGAAGGGGTCACGGGAGTACATTTACCACTAATAAAGTTTCCATAAAATTACAGACCACCAGGAGTGGCAACTGAGGTGGTGTGAGGTACACAACCAACCAAACGGGGTCCATACCATTACTGGTCACCAGGAGCAGCAACTGGGGGATGGAGTGCAAATATTTACCACCAAAGGGGTCTCCATTTCATTGCAGGTTATCAGGAGCAGCAATTGGGGGGGAGTACATTTACCACCAGTGGGGGTGTGGCAGAACAGTGCCATTGTCATATTTCCATTGTTTTATAGTTAATATTCTCTTTGTGGTATGGTGCTGATCAACATGTTTTTTTTTTCCTCTGTAGCTTTTTTCTTCATGAAAAATACTTGCTTTTCCCCTCCCCCTGAAATTTGTGTGCAAAGAAAGGCAAAAGTGCTACCAGTTCGAACTGGTTCCTTTGTGTTCAGAAAAGTGTGGCTTGGAAAGGCAATTTCAGAAAATGAGAGTGATTATATGCTAACAACCCAGCAATATGGGTCTGCGTAGAACTGTTGAAAAAAATAGCAGAACAAAAGGTCTTAGGCCAGCTCTCTCCACAGGGAGTGCGACCAGTCTGTCTCCAAAACAATCTGGGAGTGAAACTGCTTTTCTTTTCCTAACAGGCCTCTAGCTAAGAAACTTGGCAGTTCAGTTTTTTTAATTAAAAACATAGCAAGCTGGTTGATCAGTTGATGTTTTTAAATAAAAACAGAGAGAAACCGTTGATTCCTGCAGCCATGCGATAAAGGCCAGCCACTCAAAGTAGGGAAATCAAACCTAGCACTTTTGAACCTGCCTTTGAAAAGCCAGGAGTGTTCTGCTGAAACTCAGTTCTGTTTGGGATGAGAAACTGATTGAATGGAACCCCTGCTTTGAATGCAATCACAAAACAGGTAACATGGACATTTTTATTTTATTGAATTCTAACTCTTATCTAAATGGGCAGACCGGGTGGGCCAAGTGATCCTTATCTGCCATCAAAGTCTATGTTTCTATGTATCAGCTGCACTGGTACAAGGGTTGCCCCTGAAAAAGGAACTGTCTTGTCTCAGAGGGCCTACCCAGTTACCAAAATTCAATAAATAAAAAATAAATATATGTTAGATATAGGAACATTAAGGCTGGGATATTCAGACTGAGCCAGGCAGTGGCACAAGCCTGGGTACAGCGCAACCGGGATGCGCCGGTGCCAGGGCCAGGTGATATTTAATGGTGTTGCGCCATGGCGCAGCACCATTGAATATGGCAAAGTCAGCACACCAGGTGCAAGCCACATCTTGGGAGCACAGGGATGCGTCAGCGCAAGTGCAGTTGCGCTAGGCACAACACCCGTAATATTCAGCGGGGGGCACGCAAATGAGACCTAATATATGCAAGGTGCAAATGGGGCCATTAGCATGTCATTATGGCCCCATTTGCATGTCTTGTGCAGGGCAGCAGGGCGACTTGTGCCTGGCGCCCTGCACAGCATGACATGTGCAATGGGGGTCCAGGGGCATCCCCCGCCCCATAGCAGAACGCACAAGCCCTGGCAGTCTAGTGGCCCCCCCAGTCCCCGGGTCCCAATCACTGTACTAAACCACCATACCTGGTGGGCCAGTGGAACCCCCCCGCCCGTTTCCGTGATCACGGTAAATCCTGTAAAACACATCCCTGGTGATCCAGTGGCACCCCACCCCTCCACCACACACAGACCCCGTGCTCACCCTGCTCCCCGTCATCGGCAGGTGACTGCAACCTGCCCGCATACTGCTCGGCTGCCTGCCGACGAATGACCAGTACAGTATGGGCTGTAAGCCCATTGGTCCCCAGTGTGGACCAATGGGCTTGCAGGGCATACTGTACTAGACAGTCCCAAATATGTGAATAGGTTATAGCCACCTTACCAAGGACGGGGGAGCGACAGGGGTCTATGGTGGGGGGTGCCATTGGATCACCAGGGATGTGTTTTCAGGTTTACCATAATCGCAGAAACAGGCGGGAGGTTCCACTAGACTACCCAGGGGTTGTGGGTGCTTGTGCAGTGTGCCAGGTGGGCAGTGGCCACCCACAGGCGTCTGCTGTGTTGCGCCTGCACTACAGCAGCCCGCCTGTGGGTGGCGGAGTTGTTCCACATTTCACAGACTCAACTTTGAGGCCCCATGTGGTGCAATGCAGGCTGCGCCAGCACTATGCGCCCGCACATCCTGGGCTGAATATCGGGATGTGCCTCATATGCATTGGCACACCCCTGCATCTGCACCACATATGATTACATTGTGCCCCCGCATCGGATATGTGCCATGCTGGCAGCTCTTCCTCAATATCCCACTGGCTTAATACGGAGTTGAGCCGGCACAACCCCTTTGTATATCCGACCCTAAGTGTACTGTTTTTGTATATGGTCCAACTTTTATTATATCTAGTAACCAGATCTTGCAATGCTGTATATCTATCTATATGTTAAATAACTTATCTAATAGATATTAATAAAGCCTCTTGGTATAATTTTACAATACCTCTGAAATTGTTGTGTGTGAACTTGGGAGGGTTTTGTTCAAACAATACCACGTTTGATCTAATGCTTAAAGACCAAACGCTACCAGGATGTAACAAAACAAAGGACTCCGTGAGCAAAGGTGGGGATATGCAATGTCTCACAAAGTGGTCTGTGGGGTTTGAACCAGTCTCTGCATTTCTCTGGGAAAAGGCACATATAGGGTGTACAGTATAGTTCCCCAGCAAAGGCTTGTACATGCCTGTGACTTTTCTGTTTCACTGCACAGTGGTTAAAATGGTTTTCTCCCAGGAAAACAGACTTGAGACTGTATTTTGACCCTCACATAGACAGAGGGAATCCCGGGATCTCCTGTTGGATGCTCAGTTGTAAATCCAGTGAGCACCCTAGAAGGACAGGACAGGGGAGGGGTTCCCTGATCCACACAAGACAGGCTGCACTTAGAAGAGTTTTCTGCGAGCCCAGTGAACCCAGCCCCAAAGGAGTGGGCCTGTGACAGGGGGTTCCATACCCTTTCAGGTTACCACTAGAGGTGGTCAAGGAGGTAGGAGTACACTAAGTACCAACTGGGGTTCCATTCAATTACAGGTCACCAGGAGGAGTGATCGAGTAGGTGGGGGCTACACAATCTGTATTCATGAGTTCCATGCCATTACAGGTCACTGGTAACAGTAATCTTAAATCTTCATGGTAGTCTAGTAAACCCCAGACCCCTCGACCACCTGTTACCTGTATGTCTGAGCAAGCCCTGGTAGTCTAGTGAACCCCATGAATGTCCATTCCATGTATTTTGTAAATGCCCTGATATCTAGCTGACCCACCATGCCTGATTGACCATTCTCTGTACAGTATTTTATAAAACTCTTGGTGGTCTAATGGACCCACCATCCCTGATTGCCCGTTACCTGTATTTTGTAAAAACCTTGGTGGTCTACTAGTATTCTTTTTTTTTTTTTTTTTTACAGTTTCTCCTCATCTCCCCCCCCCCCCCGAGTTGGTCCTCCTTCCTGCCAAACCTCCCAGCCCCGTCACCCTGGCATCTCCCAGGACTTTCCACTCCCTAAGTCCCCCATGACTTGCCCTCCATGACAGGGTGGCGGGGAGTCCCTCGACCCACCGAGGTCTGGATCCAGATGCAGGAGGAGCCTGAGTCACCAGGTGCAGGGCCTGCAGAGGTCAGTGATCATCCTGCTGGCCAGGGTGTTTTCTGATCTTCTCTTCCCCCCATGAACTGCCACTCTACCCTCTCCACAGGGACACCAGAGGAGCCTGAATCGGCGGGTGCAGGGCCTGCAGAGGTCTTCGATCCAGTGATCATCCTGCTGGCCAGGGTGTTTTCTGATCTTCTCTTCCCCCCATGAACTGCCACTCTACCCTCTCCACAGGGACACCAGAGGAGCCTGAATTGCCGGGTGCATGGCCTGCAGAGGTCTTCGATCCAGTGATCATCCTGCCAGCCATGGTGTTTTCTGATCTTCTCTTCCCCCCATGAACTGCAACTGTACCCTCTCCACAGGGACACTGGAGGAGCCTAAATCACTGGGTGCAGGTCATGTGGAGGTCGGTGATTATCCTGCTAGCCAGGGTGTTTCCTGGTCTTCTCTTCCCCCCATGAACTGCAACTCTACCCTCTCCACAGGGACACCGGAGGAGTCTGAGTCACCGGGTGAAGGGCCTGCAGAGGTCGGCGACCCAGCGATCATCCTGCCAGCCAGGGTGTTTTCCAATCTTCTGTCTACCCCCATGAACTGCCACTCTACTCACCCCACATAGATGCCAGCGTGTGAAACTACATCCCCAACTTGAAGGTGCGATGACTCGTTTGCGCGATACCTAGTGTGACGTGTCCCTGCCTTCTCATGTCCCTTATGCCCTACCATCCACATACCTGTTGGTTGCAATGCTGCAGCAGGATGAGGACTTCTCACCCCGAAGAGAAAGAAAGCATCCTATGTGATCCTCCTACATCCCTAGCTGCACCCCCCACCCAAATGATCTAGGCTCATTCCTAAATCTGGGTCACCAGCATTGCAAGTGGCAACTCTACAGCTTTGCTGATGGGTCAGCCAAACTCTGGTATTCTAATGGACCCCACTTTTCTCAATCACCCATTCCATGTATTTTGTAAAAGCCTTTGTGGTCTAGTGCCCCCCCCTCACTCATTCCCCGTATTTCTGAACAAGCCCTGGTATTCCAATGAATCACACACACTCTGATTGCACATCCCCCATATTTTGTAAAAGCCCCAATTGTCTAGTGGTTCCTAACCACCCAAACAATGGACAAACTCCCATTCTTGATCTGGTGCTCACATGTGGGGAGCATGTACAGGAAATAATGGTCAGGGAATTACTGGGTGGAAGTGACCATTGCACATTGTGGTTCCAGTTGGATTTGGGCAGGGAAAGTACCCTGACTAACACCAAAATCTTGAACTTCAGGAGGGCGGGCTTCAAGAAAATGGGTTAAGTGCTAAGGAGTCATCTGGCTGGCATCAGAGCAGATTTGGGGGTGGACCAAAGGTGGTCCATCATTAAGGAAGGAATACGGGTTGCCACAGATGAGTGGGTTAGCCTCAGGGGAAGAACACAAGAGCCAAAGTGCCCAGCTGTTTCAGTTCTGGGGTTGCCCAGGCAGTAAGGGAAAAGAGGTTGGCCTATACAAAATCCAGGAAGATCAAGAGAGAGGTGGATAGGGATAATTACCTACGGTTGACTAGTGAGGCAATAAGGAAGTCCAGTGAGCAAAGGTACAGAAGGAGCTGCAGAGAGCTGAAGGAATCAAGAAGGGGAAGAAGGTTTTCTTTTGTTATATAAGTGAGAAAAGAGACAAGAAGGAAGGGATTGTTAGCCTTAAGAAAGGGGTGGAGTTGGTGGAGGATAATGGGGATAAAGCAGAGATACTAAATGAATACTTCTGTTCCATCTTCGCAAGTGAGAAGGATGGATACATGCCTTTAGGAGGGAAAAGAGGAGTTGAAGGGGATACAGATGTAGCGACAGAGGATAAGTGAGGGAAGGGCCTCTGGCATTGAAGGTGGACAAATCACCAGGCCCAGACAGAGTACATCCAAAAGTACTACAGGAACTGGCAGAGGAACTGGCAAGGCCACTGGCAGTCCTACTTAATAGTTCACTAGAGTCAGGTGTGGTACTGCGGACTGGAGAACAGCACATGTAGTGCCCCTCCACAAAAGCAGTCCCAAGGATGACTCAAGGAATTACAGACCAGTTAGTCTGACTTCCATTGTGGGCAAGCTCATGGAGACCATAATAAAGGAAAGTTTGGTGGAATATCTAGAGGAGCATAGTCTCCAGGACGCAAAACAGCATGGGTTCATAGGGGCGGAGATCATGTCTAACGAATCTGATTGACGTCTTTGACTGTGTCACTAAGACAGTAGACGGGGCCAAGCAGTAGACATTCTCTATCTTGATTTCAGCAAGGCCTTTGACTCTGTGCCCCACAAAAGGTTGATCAGAAAGTTGGTGGATCTTGGAGTTGGGGAAAAGATGGCCAGATGGGTGGAAAACTGGCTGAGGGACAGAACCCAGAGGGTGGTTGTGGGGGGAGAGTTATCTGGCATCAGAGAGGTAACCAGTGGAGTCCCACAAGGCTCAGTTCCAGGGCCAGTGTTGTTCAGTGTCTTCATCAATGATGTTGGGGATGGAATTAAGGGCAAAATGTGCCTATTCGTGGATGGCACCAAGCTCTACGAGAGAGTGGATAAAGCTGAAGGGATAAAAAACCTACAGGAAGATCTGGAAAAGTTGGGGAGGTGGTTCAGGATCTGGCAGCTTGGCTTCAATGCTGAGAAATGCAAAGTTATGCATATTGGAGCCAAGAATGCCAGGACAGAGTACTACCTGGGTGGAGTTCAAGTATCTGTATCAGAGGAGGAGAAGGACCTGGGAGTGATGATCACTAGCGATCTGAAGAACTCCATGCAGTGCAAGAAAGCAGAAGCAAAGGCAAACAAGATGATGGGATGCGTATCTAGGGGGGATTTGTAGTAGAAGAGAGGAGGTTATACTGCCCTTGTACAGGTCACTGGTAAGGCTGTATCTAGAGTATAGAGTTCAGTACTGGTGCCCACACATCAAAAAGAACTTTAACCTGCTGGAGATGGTCCACAGGAGTACTACAAAGATGATAGTGGGTCAGCAGGGTATAGCATATGAGGAGAGGTTGAGGGCACTGAACATGTACTCCCAGGAGAGGGGAGAGAGACAGAGAGAGAAAGAGAGAGAGGGAGGGAGGGAGGGAGGGAAGGAGGGAGAGAGACACAGAGCGAGAGAGATATATGATTGGAACTTTAAGTATTTGAAAGGGACAAATAAGGTTGATAAGGAAAGTCTGTTTAAGTTGAGTGACAACCATAACACGAGGGGGCACAATCTTAAGCTGGAGGGTGGGAGGTTTATTTATTTATTTTAGTTTTTGTTGACTGGGTATGTGCACTAGACAAATTCTGCCTATTTTTAGTCATGACCCGGGAGAGGGGGATACAGATGAATGCCTACTGACCTTGAACCAGATTAAGCTGTTGGTGGTACTTTTAGTCAGTGGGGGGCGGATTTCACCAGGGCACTGGGGAAATTCCCTTACCTGGCAGTAGGGGGAACCCTTGGCCTTCTGCAGCAAGATGGCCAGTCTGGAGGATCCACAGGAGAAGATGGATGTGGAAAGTGCAGGAGAGAGGGCCTCCTCTCCTGTCACTGAATCACAAGAGGCAGTAGATGCTGAACTCATTATTGCTGGTGCGTATGGTGTGAGCATCATCAAGAGTGGTTCTCCGGTTCAGCATCGGTCGGTGGAGCGGACTGGTACAACGTGTGTGCCGCCTTCAGCGCTAAACAAGGCTTGATTATTGGAAGAAAAAGCGCAGCTCTTGAAAAAGGTACAGGAGCTGGAACACGAACTGGCAGCTCTCCTTGAGGGAGCGGAACCTGTCTTTCCAACTGTTGCGGCTGTGAAGTCTGCTATGAGTCAGCAAAGTGTTGACATGGACTCAGAACAGGCGGGAGGGTCACAGATTCAATCTGTGGCGGAGCATATGGCAAAGGACTTGCAAGGTACAGCAGAGAACAGGGCTGGCAGTTTAATCAGGGATTGCCCTGAGTGCCTAAAGCCCAAGAACTTAAAAAAGGGAATAAGTCAAGTAAACATCTGGGAGTGAGGCAGTCATCACGGAAAGAGACCGACACCCATACCTCTCAAATGTCCCTCATTACAAGGGACATCCCTCATTTTGCCCCTTAAAATTGCTCTGTCCCTCATCCGTCCCTCATGGAAAAGGTGCTGCCACACAGAGAATGTGCTGTAAATTCAGATTTTAAAGCAGAAACTCTTAATATTCTAAAATACTAAATCCAAAATAAACTTTGTACAAGTAAACACTATGGTTTTAACAGTGTTCTGAGCTTGTATCTCCATGTTTGAGGATGTGTCCCTCATTCTGAGGGTCTGTGTCCCTCATAGTCCCTTATTTTGAGTGTCCAAAAATGTCCTTATCCCTCATTTCAGTAATAAAAGGTTGAGAGGTATGCCAACACCCCCGATCAGGAGTCGGGGATGCAGGGAGTGTCATCGGCTCCAGTTTTTTCGTTCACCTCAACAAAACAGGTACCAGGCTGGAGTAAAGACTCTGATAGAGCTGCAGCATTACCTGACAACACACGGAAGGTAGTAAATGTCCCACTTAGAAATCAGGAAATTGGGGGCCTGACCTGGTCCCTGGTGCATGCCCTTGAGGACGCGGGATGGGAACTAACTAGCAGTGGGGCATGGATGCAAGATTCGCAGAATACTTCATTTATAAATCTGATGGAGAAAGCAACACAAGCTGTGGCCACCTCCAAAGGACCTTCTATGAGTTCCAACACACCCAGGGGTAATCTTTCTTCTGAATCTGTTGTTATCAATGATGTTTTGAATATTAGTGCTGATTCTGTATTTGTGTCTGACAGAAGGGAACATAGGGAGGAGGGCTCTGCAGTGGAGGAAGTAAGAGACACTAGAGGAAATAATACTAACAGACTAAAATGCCAGCAGAATAGGCCTAATGGTCTCTCGAGTCTGCTCGATTTTCAGCACCCGCACTGAGGGACGATTTTGGTGTGCCCCTTCCCCTTAGGGTATACTGTCCCCAGTCCCAGATGTTCCACCTGTATTGGGCCTGGTCAGATGTACCCTCCCCCTGTACCTGTCCCATCTCCTCTTAAACCTGTCCACAGTCTCCACCTCTACCAGCTCCCTGGGAAGTGCATTCCATGACTCCACCACCCTTTCGTGAAATAACATCTCCTCCTCTCCCCTCTGAGCCTGCCCCCTTCCAGCTTACACCCGTGACTTCTTGTTGCCCCACACTCCTTCCTTTGGAGCACCCTGACTGGGCCTCCTTTATTGATCCCATTCATGTACTTAAAGACCTCTATCATGTCCCCCTTGTCCTTCCTCTCCTCTCCTCCAGGGTATACATGTCAAGCTCCCTGAGCCTCTCCTCATAGGTCCTCTCCCACAGGCCCCAGATCATTTTGGTTCCCCTCCTTTGGACCCTCTCTAGGAGTGTAATGTCCCTTTTTAAATGTGGTCTCCAAAACTGTACACAATACTCGAGGTGTGGCCTAACCAAGCAGTTGTACAGTGGAAGGATCACTTCCTCCTTTCTGGAGGTAATCCCCATGGCGATGCATCCCAGCATCCTATTTGCCCTTGCAGCTGCCCTCCTACAGGCCTCTGAGTTGTTCATTTTGACATCTACCACTACCCCCAGGTCCCTCTCACCCTCCGTGACTTGAATTATGTCTCCTCCCAGGGTATACCCCTGGCCTGGATTTCTAACTCCCAGCTGCAGAACCTTGCACTTCCCTGCATTGAATTTTAGTTTTCACTTTCCTGACCAACTTTCCAGAGCCTCCAGGACCTCCTGCAAGGCCACCCTCCCCTCCTCCCTATCCACCACTGCACCCAGCTTTGAGTCGTCTGCAAAGAGACTCATCCTCTCCTGATCCCTCCTGATGCTGACATATGGGGCGTGAACGAAGAGTGGCCCCAATGCTGACCTTGAGGAATCCCACTAGTAACCCACCTTGAGGATGAGGCTAACCGTCCAACCACCACCTTCTGAGTATGCTCAGAGAGTCAATTTCCTATCCATCTTAACAACTGACTCCCTACCCCCATTTCCTTCAGTTTAGCCAGCAGGCCACTGTGGGGTACCAAATCAAACACCTTGCTAAAGTCCAGAAAGAGGACGTACACTGGCCTACCCTGGTCCAGGGTCCTTGTCACCCAGTCATAGAACTCAACAAGGTTTATATGGCACAATCTTCCCATGACTAAGCCATGCTGCCTATCGTCCAGTTACCCAGTTTGCTTCAGTAACCCCCTAGCCTTTCCTTGACAATACCCTCCATCACCTTGCCGACCACCGATGTCAGGCTAACGGACCTGTAATTTCCCACCTCCTCTCTTGATCTCCCCTTGTAGATCAGCACGACATGGGCCACCTTCCAGTCTTGGGGCACATACCCAGTCCTCAGAGAGATGCTGAAAAGCACCACTAGAGGGACTGCCAGGACATCTGCCAGTTCCCTCAGCACCCTGGGATGTATCTCATCTGGCCCAGGTGCTTTCTCCATCCGAAGGGACCTGAGGGCTTCCTTCTCTCTCTCTGCTGGGATTTCAGCCTCCATGTCCTCCCCTTTTCACCCTGCACTGCTGGGCCCCACCTGTCTGTGGTGTCCACCCCTTTCCCCAGACCCATCAGGACCCCAGTCTCTTCCGGTCCCACCTTGCTCGGTTTGCCCCACTCCTAGCAGACATGGCCTCCATCCCCCTGGTAAAAACTGAGGCAAGTACTCATTTAGGACTTCTGCCTGTTCCCCCGCCTCCTGTGCCCAACCATCCCCTGTCCTTATCTGTTGATCTGCCCCTTACTTTCCTCTTCCCCTGTGTTCTCTAAAGAACCCTTGTACCCCTCTGGATCCCACTGGCCAAGGACTGCTCCTTTTTTGCCTTGGCTGCTCTCACCACCCTGGTGACTCTCTTGGCTGTCAGCTCATATTCCTCCTGATCCCTTTCACTCTTTGAGTGCTTGAAGCACCTACAAGCCGCCTTCTTTTCCCTCACCACCTCCTATACCTCCCGGGTCCACCAGCAGGGTTTTCTGGCCTTACGAAACTTACACCTTTCCCTTGAGCAGGTTCTGGTAACCTCCTGTATTCCCCTCCTAATGATCCCCCACCTGCTGTCAGCATCCATATCTGGCCTTATCCTGTCCAGACAATCTTTAAGGATCCTTCCCATCTCCCTGAAGTCTGCACCCCTAAAGTCGGTTACTACCATCCTTGTTCACGTCCCCCCCCCCAGGTCCAGGAAGAACCAGCCTGTGGCATGATCACTCCCCGACAATGGGTCCCTCACCTCTAGGCCCCTAATCTGATCACTGTCCACCAGGACCACGTCCAGTGTCCAGGCCTCCCTAGTTGGCTCACCCACCTGTTGTGTCAGAAACGCATCCAGGAAGACATTTAGCAGCCTCTGCTCTCTGGCCACTGGTGACGTCATAGTCCCCCAGTCTGTTCCTGGCATGTTGAGGTCCCCCATTACCACCACCCTTCCCTTTCCCAATCTACAGTGTCCCTCGAGATTTGCCACCAAACTTTCTTCCAGAACCTCTGACAGTGCTGGTGGTCTGTATACCACCCCGACCTCTACTCTCTTACCCCCCCCCGCATCAGCAAGGTGACCCAAATAGCCTCCATGTTCCCCCTGCCTCCTCTCCCCTCCAATACCCATGCCATTTCTGACTAACGAGTACTACACACCGCCCCCTTCCCTCCCCTATCTTTTCTGAACATAGTAGCCCTCCAGATTTAGGTCCCACTTGTGCCCTTGAGTGGCACAGGTCTCAGTGACTGCTGCCACATCTACCTCCCCCTCAACTAGCATGGCCTGGAGCTCAGGCATTTTATTTCCTAAACTCCTGGCATTTATCACGACGACTCTTCACCCCTTTTTCCTCCTCTCCTTTCTCCCCCTTGAGCTCCCATTTCTCAGCTCCTGCACCCTACCTGGTGACCCATTTCCATATCTCCCTAGCCCCCTAGAGGAGTGGAGACCATGTCCTTCATTTATCTTACCTGCTGGCACTGCCCCTTTTTTGATCCCTCCCCCCTTCACAAGTTTAAACCTCACCTTTCGCTGATAAACCTAGCTAGTTTGAGCTTAAGGATTTCCTTCCCCTCCAAATTAAGGTGGAGCCTGTCCCTAGCGTACAGCCCCTTATCCTCCCAGGTCTCCCCCCAGTCCCCCACCAAGCCACACCCCAATTCCCCACACCACTCCCTAAGCCACTGATTTATCTCCCTAATCTTCATCTTGTTTTCCCCACTAGCCCTTGTCACTGGCAGGATTTCTGAAAAGGAGATCTTACAGCCTATGGAAAGACATACCCTGGCCAACTCCCGGAACCTTACCTGAATTTCTAGTTCACTATTACCATTTATGTCGTTCATCCCCAAGTGCACTAGAATGTCCCCCCGCATTCCCTTGCCATTGAATACAACTCATGCTCGGCCTTGTGCACCGTCAGGCCTGGGTGGCATTTGGTTCTGATCAGACAGGTTTTACCCTCCTCCTGTCCCTCCCACTGGATGCCTCTGATCATGGAGTCCCCCAATAGCAGTACACTAACCTCCCCCTTGCCTCCCTGTTCACCCGTCGGGTTCTCCCTCCTTCCATGCCCCTCCTCATCCCTTCGTCCTGATTCTCCCCTCAACCAGCTCCTCGCATCTCCCACAATCTGGGTGTCGAAGGTAGTCCCTTCATTATTGTCCCTGGTCACCTTCTCTACCTGTGTCCTGGCCTTCTTTATTCCCCCACCCGAGTATCTTTCTCTGTATCTCTTTCCCCACTCCTTACTAATCCATCCATCCTATCCATTTGCCTACTTGGCTTTCTGCTTGCTATCATCCCATTTACGTCCTGCGCCTTTCTGCTTGATACTGGGAAAAGTATATTGCATTCTATCATACCTACAAGTGAGTTACAGGGTGTGGATGTTACTAGTGGTGAAGAAGTGGTAAGGTTAGGCCCAGACCCAGCAATAGTACAGATATTGAATGAGGGGATGGGAGGGTCTGAGGCTAGGTTTAAACTCCCTGACCTCTTCCAGAATAAGGGGGAACCAGCATCACGATGTAACGCAGTTAGATTAATATATAAGGGTGGGTTGGGTGAAACTCCAGACAGGGTATACATAGCTAAAACAGCAATAAAGGGGTCAATGTGGTTCTTTTCTTCAGACATTTTTGCCCTGATAGGGTTAGGCAATTCCAACTACAACGTGAGTTTTAAAATGTCTCCAGTCTGGATAGGTTTTGGGCTCAATATGCCACATGTAAAAACACACCTTTATGGACCCCTTTTTATGTGATTTCCCTGACCAAGCTTGCAGTAAAAAATCTAACAATCGTGTATAAAAATGAAGGTGTCAGCATTTGAGGATATACTTTTTTTGGCTTCGGCAATGCTGTGAGGTTTTGAATAAACCAACCCCTACCTTAGACAGTGAACAGATTTGGGACAGAGGATGGAGAATCAGGGTAAAGCTTTATACAACCAGTTCTGGGCCTAGTTATCTACCTAGCTCCTTCTATTTAGGGAGGGATAGGGGGCGATGTTTTATGCTGGACAACCTAAATCATGTTTTAAGTGCACATCCAGGGCCCACTTAAGTTCAGTTTGTGACACAGTAAAATGTAGTCACTGTTGAGAGTCTGGTCACAGTTCTGGGAATTGCTTGAATCTTTTCAAATGTAATTTATGTGAGTACACAGGACACGCATATGGTCGGTGTCCTTGGGCATCACATAATCAGGAGGACTGCTCATCCCATGAGGTGCTTATTAACTTGGTGTAGCAGTAACAGGCCAGAAGAGTGGCAGAACAAAGTTTAAGGGTGGGACTAGAAACCTTGGGGCACAACACTCCTGGTGAGGTACAAGGGCAGGGTACTAGGTCGGGAGAATCAACTTCTCAAACAATTGATAGCCGAGACATGAGTCCGATAGTGGTTCAGAGCCCCCCTTCTTCCCTTCCCCAGGGGGATATGGTAGATGCCCAGCTAGAAATGCCCCCTCCTCCCACAGAAGACACAGCTTTCAAAACAGTGCAGCAGAGAAGGACCAGATTTGGGAAGGCAGTATCCAAACATGGTAGTAAGATTACTCACCTGAGCTTCTGGAAATCAGGCAATAAGTTAGCTATATTATCTTCTGATGCTACTGATAGGGACACTGAGCACAAGGGTATGGACATGTCCTCCATGCTCTCCAATACTGATGCTGAGGAAGGAGGTGGGTCTGACTCAATTGCAAAGCATTTGAGGCAGTGCAGAAAAGTTAGAACACCATAGAGTTGTAATTTGTTTTTCTTTTCTCTACCTGAGGGATGGTTTTTGTATCTCTCTCAACTCTGAATATCAACAGTATTAAGGGAGAGAGGAAACTGGGAGGTGTAAAGTTATCTTTACAGGACGACCCTAGCGATATTACCTGCCTGTTAGACACTAGGATAAACACAAACAGGGAGTTACAACAGGCCTCCCGGGCTTGGCCCCTGGGAGCATCCTTTTGGTCAACTGGCATGGATAAATGTGATGGGATTGGAATTCTTTTTTCCAATCCTGACCTGCAGGCCACCAGACTATTAGACATATGCCCCAGGAAGGGCTCTGATGCTGGATATTTCATTCCGGAGAGAAAGGTTTAGATTAATTGCTGTTTATGCCCCACAAACTAAGGCTCAACAGGCAGCACTATTCAGAGATATCCAGCCATATTTACACACCTCTAGATTAGTGCTATGGTCCCTCTTAGTCAGATTGTATCTACTGCCAATCTTAAAGATACTTATTGATGTCTTCATCTTTCAGGGGGTTTTACTTACTTTAGGGAAACTATTAGAACCTGGATTGATTTTATTTTAGTTTCTAGAGTATTACAGGTTATGGATTGTACTACCATAGCAAGTGAGTTCTCAGACCACGTAGTCTTAAGGGCTAAGGTTGCTTGGCTGGATATCCCACGGTGTAAAAAAAACAGGTGGAGATTGAAGGAGACCTTGTTACTTGATCCGAAGGTTAGGAAAATGTTGTCATGGAAATGGTCAGCTAAGTTATCAGTGGCTGACTGCTATGAGGAGTTGCCTGATTGGTGGGAGGACACAAAAACATCTTGGAGAAACCTCTTCCAGAGGAGAGCTTTTTCTGACAATCTGAACACCCACTTAATGTATTTGTCTTTGAGACAGTAATTGCAACACTTAATTTCTCTGTCAGAGAGCTCTTCCCGGGATTATGGACCCCAGATATCCGGTATTAGTAAACAAATGAGAGTGCTTCATTTCAATAGAGCCCAGTCCTTAGGGCAGGAAGCCAGATTTGGGATACAAATTTCAAAAGGAGGCTTTGACCCTTATAAGGAATGTAAAAGTAGAGTAGATACTAGGCTCATCACAGAACTGATCTCCCCCACTGGCAGTAAGGTTACTACTCCTGATGAGTTAGTAAGGGTTGTGGAAAAGCAGATACTGCACCAGTTTGGTGAGGATCCTAAGTGCAAGAAGGCCTCAGGTTTTTTACAGTTCTTAAATCTCCCACAGGTTACACCGGATGATAGGGCAGCCCTGACAGGAGACATCACTGAAGCAGAGGTCTTTCAAGCTATCAATAGTTTAAAATCTGATTCTGCCCCAGGTATAGATGGTTTTAGTACAGGTTTATACAAAATGTTTAAAGAAGATTTAGTCCCTGCCATGGCCATCTTGTTTAATTATATGCTCTCCAGTTCCAAATTTTCTAAATCCATGCAAGAAGCGGTACTGGTTCTGATTCATAAAAAAGGTCCCTCTGAAGATATTAATAATTGGAGACCACTAAGTCTGTTAAATACGGACCACAAAAATCTTGCAAAAAGTTTGTTAGCTAGGCTTATAAAAATTTCTCATTTAATTAGCCCAGACCAGACATGTGGTATCCCAGGGAGGCAGCAAAGTGATAATCTTATCAGGTTAAGAGAACTCTTTATACAGGGAGATATAAATGGCTTACAAGAGTGGGTAATAGGGTGGATCAGGAGAAGGAGTTTGATAGGCTATCACACTTATTTTCTGTCTTAGCAGCCTTTAGGATTCCTTTGGAATTCATAGCCTGGATAAGGGCTATGTATATGAATGCTGTCATTCTTCCTAATGTAAATGGGTGGAGGGGGACACAAGTTCTGGTTAAGAGGGGGATTAGGCAAGGTTGCCCCCTAAGTCCCCTAGTATATATATTTGGAATTGATATTTTAGTTAAAGCCATTGTTCAGTGTCAAGAGGTGTCAAGATTACAAGTAGTAGCCCACGTTCCTCTGGTTAAAGTTCTAGCATATACAGACCGTAGGACCTTACACTAGGTATTAATTTATTTCTTTGTTTTATTTTTTATTTATTTTGATTAGGATTAATACTTTTGAGTCAGAGACTCATTTTCAAAGGTTCCAAGTCAAGGACAAAAACAGTACAATACAATAATATACAATACAATACAGATAGCAGAGATCACAGGGTAGGCATCATGAAATCAATATAGTGTCACATGAGGTTCAAGACTTGTTAGTTTCAGGTACATCTTAACAATAGATAACGTGCATTACATCATCTGTTGCAGGGTAGGGCCAGCCTGGTAGGAAATAACATGTCAGCAATATGGCAATGTTATGTCAGGGGGAGGATAGGGGAAGGGGTTAAGCAACCAGAGTGGTGTTGTCAAACATAGAGATGGTGTGGGTAGGGAAAAATGAAGAGGGGTAAGGTGGTGGTGGAGGGTGGTAAGTCGATTTATTGGGAGGATTGGGGGGAGAGGGGGTAGGAGAGAAAGGCGAGTAAAATCAAGAGGATCGGTAGATCATTTGTTTGCGCAGTTACAGGTAGCCCCTTTTGAACTGGCTCAGCTTTGTGCCTCCTGTCAGCGTGTCGGGTAGCTCATTAAACCATTTGGGTCCCTTAAAAGTAATGGATTTCTGGGCCAAAGACGTGCGCTTGAAAGGGACTTGGAGTCCTCCTTTTGTCGCACTTCTGGTTTGCTTTGTATGCACTGCCTTCTCGAACAGACTACTTAGGGATTCCGGCATGAGGCCTAGTTGTGCTTTTTTTACAGTCAGGTAGGTTTGGTATTGGGCTCTTAAGTGCGGAGGGAGCCAGCCAGTCTCGGAGTAGAGGACACAGGTGTGAGTCCAGCGATCTGCCCCAAGTGCCAGATGACAAGTCCTGTTTACGAGTGTTTGTATCCTGCCTAGGGCAGTTTCTCATCCTGCTATGTATATTGGTAACCCATAGTCAATGGATGACAATACAGTGCTGCCTGTGGCTAATATGAGGGCCGCAGGTGTCATCGAGTGCTTGTTTCTGTGGAGGATGCCCAGTTTCATGTTGGTGGTTTTGACAACTTGATCAACCGGATGAGAGAAACTGAGGGTGTCGTCAAGGTAAACACCCAGATATTTAAACAAGGAGACTTGTTCTAGTGTGTCACCTTTAAGGTTCTGAGTTCGAAGTGGGCAGAAATTCCTTTTGTTCTGAGGGACCGTGAACAGCATGCTTTTGTTTTTTTTATGGTTTAGTAGCAGTTTGTGTTGGCAGAAACATGTTTCAAGTTTGTGGAAGCTATCGAGTAGGCCTTCCTTGATGGCCAAGTAGTCCCTGCCTGGGACCGATGTAACAGCATCATCTGCATATAATACGATGCTTGCCGAGCAGGCTTCAGGGAGGTGGTTAATGAACATGCTGAAAAGGAGTGGTCCAAGTATAGACTCTTGAGGTACTCCAAGGGCCACTATCTTTGGTTCTGAGAGTGAGTTGCCGATTCTAACTCGTTGAGTTCTTTGCAACAGATAGGTGACTGAATCTGGGGCCAATGCCGTGGAGAGCAGTGCGTTTAGTAATAGCTGGTGGTTAACTGAGTCAGATGCTTTTGTGAGGTCAATGAAAACTGACCCCACCGCCATCCCTTGGTCAGGGGCATCATAGAGCTGGGTGGTGTAATCCACCAGTGCGGTGATGGTAGAGTGTTTTTGCGAAAGCCATGCTGACAGCAGCAGAGTAATTTGTGACTGTTGAGGAAGTCAGTGAGCTGTTCAGAGACTCTTCTCTCTAGTGCTTTGGAGAGGGGTGGGAGGATGGAGATTGGCCTGTAGTTGGCAGTGAGTGTTTTATCCCCAGATTTGAAAACTGGTGTAACCAGCGCAGATTTCCACACATCTGGGAACACACCCGATCTTAGTGAGGCATTAAAAACCTTGGTAATTGGGGCTGCTAGTTCATCAAGCGTTAGGGCAATCCAACTTCATACCGATTAGATCACTCCCCATTCTGGTCTTTCCAAGGAACCTCTTTACATGCTTGATGGTCTCAGAAATTGTAACTTGCCTAAAATAGAAAGGTGGCAGCCCGTCCCTCACTGAGGAAGGTACGGTGTTGCCATGTAGCTGATTATTCAGTGGGTTTAGGAACTCTCTGGAAAGCACCCCTGAGAGATCAGAGAAAGTGGCATTGAACTTGTTGGCAATAAGTAAGGGTTCCTGGATAGACCCTTTGCCAGTGGTAATCAGGTCGGGTGATGCCCTGGAAGTCCTTCCCGTTAGTGATTCCGGTATGTTCCAAAACCCTTTTGAGGACCCCCCGTTTTTGTTAAGGAGATCCTTGAAATAGCTTGCTTTCGCCGAGCGAATGAGCCTAGTACAGGAGTTCCTTGCAGCTTTGTAAGAAGATGCATCATGCAGCTTTCCTGAGGCCTTAGCTTTGTGCCACAGGTTGTTTATATCATGCATTTGATCTAGGAGTGTGGTATTAAGCCAAGGGGTGTAGATTTCTTTGACTTTTTTGGTTTTTAGAGGGGTGAAGATATCGCAAGCCTGGGTAAAAGAGTTTCGGAATAACTCAAAGGTGAGGTTGCCATCAGTTGCATGGTCCAGCGGTGATCAGTTGATCAGGGATAAGTGGTGTTTGAAAGTATTTAGTAGCCCAGGTCTCAGCACATGATTAGTAGTGACCTTCGGAAGGCACTTTGTGAACTACTAATGAGGAGGCCCTCCTTAATATTCTGAGTACATATTCCAGTATGTCAGGGTCACAGATTAAATATTGATAAGAGTCACAGTATACCAGTGGGGGCCACCCCAATTCCAGAATCTGGCACGGTAGGGCGTATTAAGATTCTGCAGGAACCCCTGAAAATATTAGGCATCACCTTCAGCCCTAGTAATGCACAAGTAATGAATTGGGAATAAGCTCTTTTCAAGGCAGATAGGTTAATTTCTGGCTGGAGGTAGAAGCAAATAGGTAAGAGAAAAATGGTACATTTGATTAAGTCCCTATTAATCCTGATTTTTTTTTTATATCCAAGTTATGTTTTTCCCCCTCCAGTGTGTATGTACACCTGACTTAATAGTGGTTTTTTTTCCCCAGGGATTTTGGGGCCCATGTTTAAACCCAGTAAAGAGGGAAATCACTTTTAGGCCCATTTCTGAAGGGGGGTTAGGCAGTGATGAAAGTGAGCAAGAAAGCACAGGAACTCAGTTTCTATACTTTTTTTGCAGCAGGAACTGAGTTCCTGTACTTCTTCCTACTGATACTAAAACTGAAATTCTTAAACCAGCAACACAGTGACAGTTTCTGGATCTGTGATCTGCTATCAGGGTTTCCATAACACCATTTGACTTGTACAACAATGCTATTTTCCTAGAAATACTTTAATATCTCTAACTGAATCTACTAGCCTCAAATTAGATAGTTGTGCCTTGACACCGCTATCCTTTAGCTTGAAGATCTTCATGCTGTATTTCATAACTGCCAGTGCCTGAGTTCCTGTACTTCTTGTCTACCACTTGCACCACTGGGGTTAGGAATAGTCAACCCAGTGGCCTTTCTTTTAAGTATCTTTTCAAGCTACAATTTGGGGTGGGCCCTGAGACCAGGAGTACAAATATGGAAACCATTAGTAATAGCATGGTTGCACCCATGTATTATACTACGGGAACAAGATAAGAGTAGACTTTTGGGGAAGACACCGTGAATACCCCTTTATGGGGTGGAAACCTTGAAGCAAGTTATGAGATGGAGTTTTAGTCCTAATGATTTTCTTTCTATGAATAGGAAGGTTTTGTATAACTCCATCTTAACAGCAGATGGACAGAATAAGATAGAATTCCCTTTATGTCCAGAGGATCAAATATCTCAGGTTTTAAAACAATTAACTTTTCCCAGAATCCCTCCCTATGTATGGGATAGTTTGTGGCTTGGGAATTTTGGTAGGCTAAGTGTCAGGGGAAATCATAAGCAAAACCAAGTAGCCGACAGATATTGTCCTCGGGAAATTAGTTCCCAATTAATGGAAACTCAGCAACATTTATTTTATGAATGTCATTTTGTACAGGTTTTTTGGTTACTATTAGCCAAGGAATGGCAGGAACCCCTTTTTTTAGACTATCATATCCTGAGATAATGTATGAGAATAGTCCACAATTAAATGGAAAATATCATTCTGAGACAGTATATGTAATGCTAGCAATGATTAGATATTATATCTGGCAAGCTAGATGCTTATTGGTACTGCAGCAGAAATGGGTACCTCAGATAGAGATTGTGGGAAATGTCAGGAAGGCCTCACTAACTGTTACTCATTCTGATTTGGGTAATAGGTCAAATGCACAGTTTAAACACTTTTGGTGTAACTTCAATCTATGGAATATAATGTAATACTTAATCTGTTTTAAAGAGGTGGTGGGGTGCAGAAATGGTTTGTTTATTATGTGTTGATTAAGGGGTCTTTTCTTGCCTTTTCTTTTTTTCTGATTGTTTCTGTTTTTTGTATATGATTTTGTATTTTGTTTGTAATGAAGTCCAAACTTCTCTAATAAAAATTCCCCTACCTTCCTGCAGGGGGTGCTGTTCGCACCATGGGAAGCATAGATGACCTCAGTCAGGATCGAACTACAGCAGCGGAAGGTTGTACAACAGGAGCTCTGGAGTTACTAAGTGAAGCCACTGAAGAGATAGAAATGGAGCAACGGGTACTCAATACGAGTGTTGAACAGCAGTTATTTCCTGAACAGCCTTTAGCGCCAGAGGACATGGAAGATATATTGGAGGAAGACCGTTTAAAAGCAGAGTTGGACAAAAGAAAATTACAACTTTTAGAAGTGATGTCAGCAGCAGAATTAGAATATCAAACTGGCAAATCCAAATTAGAGGAGGAAAAAAAGAACGGAAACCATCAATGGCATGTCCAATACAGGAGAACAGTAAGTGCTTACCAGTGGGGACAGGGAGCGGTGCACCTATTGCAGCTGAAATATCACCAGATGTTCTTACGGATGTTATGGGCTCACAGGATGAGAGCGTTATTATCAGCGGTACCTCTGCAGACTGGTTACCAGGAGGAGCTTTGCAGCAAGCAGGATGGCTGTTCCAGAATAACCAGTGAGTTCCTGATCTGGCTATTCCTATCCCTGGCTCACCAGAGCCACAAAGAGTAGAAAACATTTGCATAGCACCAGAGGATAGGGCTGAAATACAGCCACAGCATAAGGTGAATCAAGATGACATGCTGGTACCTGCTGCAGCTACACGAACTGAAGTAGAGGCACAAGAGAAAAGTACTGCGTCAGACGCCGACCTCCCTGCAGATAAGACATGCACACCAGATGAATCTAAGAAATCTTCTTTGACTTCATCTGCCTTGTATCACTCTTTGGATGGTGAGGAGAAGTGTTAATGGATGCACAAACACAAGGTACGAGTGTTCCCAATGTAGATGTGGTGAACAGAGCAGGGGGGGATTTGGGTGAACAAGATGCTGCTCAGAGAAATAAAATCTTATGCTGGACCATTTGAAAAGCCTGCAGAGGTGGCAAAACGAAGGTTTGTGGTGCGCCTTAGATATAAAGGCTTGCCTTCCCTGTCCCCAGATAGATACTGGGTTGGAAAATAATTAATCAAAGAATCTCTTGGCTTTACACCAGCAGAGGTGTATGTCTTTATTCATTCACCTGTGGACCACTGCTATGACATTAGTTTCTGTACTGTAACATCGCTTGATACGTTTTGGAGAGTGTATTACAAAATAAAGGGCACTGACATTTGGAATGACTTTGTGGCTATTCCCATAACAAAAGCCACAATTAAAACAGTGACAATTCTCTTTCGCACTGAAGGAGTGAATATTGATATTTTGGCTGGAAAAACACTACTGTACAATCTTTGGGAGACCTAATCCCATTATGGATGACAATGGTTTTTGGACTGGACGGTGGACACTTCAAGTACAATTAAAACAAACAGAGCATGGTATTCAACATTTATCTAGTTCCTTTTTCCTGGGGGGGGCGGGATAGGGGAATTATTTTTTATGCGGGACACAGCCCAAAAGTTGCTACAGATGTGGGTCCTTGTTGCACCTGAATACCAACCGTGATAAAACTATTTCCAATGTGGAGTGTTAGGTCACACTGCAGCCCAATGTTCAGCTCCCCCCCATGTGTAATTTATATGGTGATGATGCACATACTTTTAGGACATGCCTATGGGTGGCCCATAACTCCAAGGACAGTAATGACCAGGATTATTACCTACATTTCGCAAAAAATCTTTTCGACAACCTGAAGGCGATTCACTGAGACAGACCTCTCCTGCAAGACGGAGAGGCAGAAGAAGGGGTGGTGGTATGGGGGCCCCATCTAGAACAGAAAAGGCTTGGCCTCCAAACCCATTTCCTAGTTTCTAGACCACAGTTACACCTTCTAGACCACAGTTACAGACTAACACTGTAACGTTAGTTGTACAACACTCTGAACATGCCCAACAAATGAATGATGTAGAGTGTCTGGGGCAGGATGCTTCCATAACTGGAAATATAGAGAATGATATCAGTGACCCCCTCCCCTTCCTTTCCCAAGTGGCTCACCTAGTGTGGAAGCAGACATGGTTGGGTCTCCTTCCTCTCTCTTACATGGAGTTTCCAGTGGCATTCCCACAAAGGCTACAGAGGAGTTCAACAATGTGCTACTGAGGGAGATGTCCTTCAAGACCCCCACCCCACCCTTGGTAATAGTGTGGGACAGTGGCACAGAGAAAGCTTTATCCCCTTTACCTCTGACGAACAGAGATGCGACCTTCCAGACCAGGGTGATAGGATGGAACTTGATGATCCGGTGAACATCTCACAATGTCCACAACCTGAGCAGCATGGAGAAAATGATGTTCCTTCATATTCTCAAAACAAAACTCCAGGGAAAATGAAAAGGTTAACAAGATCTAGTGCGAAACAACATCATCCTTCATGAGATTCCACCTATAAGGCTTGCTAGCCTTAATGTGAATAGCATTAAATCTTAGGCTAAACCGACTACTACTTTTTCAATTTAAAGTAGTTGTGTTTTGATATATTTTTTTTGCAGAATAGATGCTTACATTCAGCTGCAGAGATACAAGTGGCCACTAGAGAGTGGCACTGGGGGACTTCCTATTTGTCAACAGGGATGGATGCATGCTGTGGGGTAGGTTTTTGTTTTAGAAACCCAAATATACAGCACATAGAATCATAGAAATTGTCCCTGATTGGGCCTTGCTGTTAGATGTAATAGTGAATGATTTACCATGTAGGCTCATAAATATATATGGGCCACAGACAAAGGCTACAAGGACTGAACTCTTGACAAACGTTCAGCCATTCCTCTACACTAGTAGATAGATTTTTTGGGAGGAAATTTTAACATTAATTTGAAACCCCAATGTAGCCCCCCAGGTGGCGCTATCCCAGGGGCTACTACCCCTGCCTGTTTGGCTACTGACAGGTTGAGGGGCCTAGGTTCTATGGCAGGTGCCTCCACCCACAGGTCAGGGTTGATAGCGGTTAAACTAACTTGAGCACAGCCCTCTGGGACACTGTGACCCCCTTTTGATCCCACTAGTGGCCCACAGAATACACGGGAGTTACCTTCCCAATACCCCACATATGAACACTTTTCACACATATAGATACCACTTACCCTCGAGACTGATTCTGCAGCACGTCTCTGAGGACCCCCTGTAAAGTAAGGTTAGACAACATACACAGCAAAATACAACACTGTTTCCATAAGTACCAACACCACAGACACTATATAGTATAACAACAACAAATCTGATTTATTTAGGGGAACGTTAACACGGGAAGGGGCAATCAGGTTGATTAGTTTTGGCAAAGTTCAAATCACAGTACTGTGCACATGTATATATAGGGTCCAAAATGTCACTCTCTGGGTACCCAGGATGGGGGGGGCTAGCCAGGTCAGTTGCCCGGGGTTGGCCGGCAGGTGCAGATGGATGGGGCCCTGTAGGACGAAAATATATGCACAACACCCACTTGTAATCCGGAGCCGGGTGGCTCAGTCCATGAAGAAGTGAAACAACAATAATTAGATGATACACTTGTAATTGGTAACAGGCTGCAGGGGAATACCCTGATTTGTACTCACAATACCCAAGCTGAGAACCGGATGATGGATGTTCTTCTGGATTGCCAGAAACAACAGGGCATGGAGAAAAGGTCCTTGCGACTGGACCCCACTACAGTTGATAGCAAACGGATTTAGTCCAAGACAAGCTGGGGTTTGCTTCCAGCTTCAACACGCAGCACACAATACAGGGGATTGGAAATAGCGATTCCCCACAAGCACTACGCACATTCATATGTAAAAGGAAAGTACTATACCAGGCAGGCTGCTCCTCGATCCTGATCCTACTTACTGCAAAATACCCGGCAACACACACAGCAGCTTCAGTTCCTGACAGACTGAGTGCAATTCAGCAGTATCTCCAGTCTTCTACAGGGTGAGCCTGGTTTCCACTCTTTAGACTTCCTTCTTTCTCCTCACAATTTGGATTCAATCTGAACTGGCACTTACAACAGCTGCAGGCCGAACCTCAGGGCCTCACACGCTCTTCCCGCATGAAACTATACACCGAAGAAGCCCATAGTTCTCTCTTCACTGTCACAACTGATCTGAGCTTTCCAGTAACAGAGCAGGGCATTTCCTTTGAGTTCCTCCCAGTTTGGTTGGCTGATTCGGTTGTCACTCACCATAGAGCTCCCTCTGTTGGTGCAAAAAGTCGCCAAGGTCCAAACTACATTTCCCAGAGGCACTGGCCATACAGTACATAGGTGGCTGGCTCAAAATTGAGAGTCCAAGTTCTGATTTGCCAGCAGCAGGCTCCAGTTTAAAGGTCCCCCCACACTGATTGGTCCAGTTCAGCAGTTCAAAACCAGAATGGAAAAGCTACACACACAGAGTCCCAGCTGCAATAAAACAGGTTAGATAAACTGCAGTTTCACAAATGCTGCTAAATAATTTCAGGAAACAGTTACATCTTTCAGATAGGCTCCCTCTGCGCTCTTAGCGACTGCAGAAATGGAGCGAATTGACAGCAGACCGGGCGGAATTCGGGCATTAGAACACACAGTCCCCCCTTTTCAATTAATTATGGCTACAAGCAGGCAGCTCTTAAAGAGACAGCACCAGAGGCTCTAAAAGCACTCACACTTAAGCGGTTTAAATGCTGAACACCTCCAGACTTGGAGCATTCAGGCAAGCTCCTGGAAGACTTTAGGGAACCCCCATTTGCAGGGGGGGTTACACCCTTCCTGGCCTGGAAAAACTTGGTGTTCGCGTCAAGTAAGTACCCCATAACACTTTAAAGCATATTACCAAATGCAGTTACATCACTAACAGTTAGGTTTGCACTCTTTAAACCACAGTCATATGTTAAATCTTTGTCATATGCACTTATTCTGTATTTCACAGCTTACTTCTTGTTACACACATTATATACACAATAACATTTTGCAATCAGGTCATTACTTCCTGCACATGAAACCTGGAAAGAGGGTGTCCTTCACTATCAGCTACCTCAGGGCTGGAAGGGGCAGGGACAGCATATCTAGAAGGCAAGACAAGTAATCTGGAGTTAGCACCTATGCTCAGTTTGGGCAATGAGCTCAGGGACACATACACTCCTTTGTGGACCACACTGAGAGGCAAATCCACAGGCCTCCTAGGAGAATCGTAACTGAGGCGTACTACAGGCTTTACAGCTCGTCCAGTCTTTCTAGGGGGAACTGTTACAGTCTCTGTACTTTTAGCCTCACTTTCAGGACTGTCTTTACTTGCCAGGGGTTTTTATTTTGGGGTAGCAAGGTTAGAACTTGGGGCACTGTCAGCTCCAGTATTTGCAATTTCAGGGGTCTCAACACTTGTTTCACAGGGAGAGCTCTCCTGTACTGCCAGTGGACTGTCTGGGCACTCTAAATACTCTTCTTGTTCTGGTATATCACCAGTCTGTTCCAGTTTATCATTTTCCTCCTCTGAGAGCTCATACAGTTCCACCATGCACAGTGATTCCATGTCATCCGACTTGATACTTTGCACTTCACTTTCTGGAAGCACTGGCTCCAAAGACAAAGCTGAGGGCTTAGGCAGTCCAAAAGGCCCAGCTTCATCTCCAGGATTGACTAGGGGATTGCCCCGAAACAACTGACTCAGTTCGTAAGAAGGGTAGTATTCAAAGTCACACAAACTTTCCTCTGACATGGACTGACAGTCATGTTCAACTGGGACTTGTTGTGGGGAACACTTTAACTCAGAATCTGTAGGTGCAGACTTTCTTTGCTTTTGCTTAGCAACAGCTCGGGTCACTGGTCCAGAGGGAGCACTTTTTGGGGGCTCAGACTCAATCAAGATTTGTCCAATGGGCAGTAAATGATTTCTATGCATTGTTTTAACATCTTTTGAATTATTCTCAGGCCTTACTTTGTACACAGGCAGATTATCTAGTTTGCCTACTACAATGTGAGGGAGATGGTGCCACCTGTCAGCAATCTTGTGTTTGCCATGCAGTCCCAGATTTCTTAGCAATACCCGATCTCCCTCCTGGAGTTCCTGCACTTTCACCTTTTTTTCATACCTTTCATTGTTGGACAGATTTCTTTTGGCCGCCATGGTCTGAGCCAGTTGGTATGCATGATTTAGCTGGGCCTTTAACTTTTGCACATACTGTAAACAGTTGTCAGTTCGAACACCATCTAGAGAAACTCCAAAAAATACATCTACCGGTAGTCGAGCTTCTCTTCCAAACATCAGGCGGTAGGGGGAGAACCCAGTGGCATCACTTTTGGTACAGTTTTAGGCATGTACCAAGGTGTCGATTTGTTGGCTCCATCTAGGCTTGTCCTTGGGGTGGAAGGTGCCCAGCATATCTAACAAAGTGCGGTTGAAACATTCAGGCTGTGGGTCCCCCTGGGGGTGATAAGGGGTGGTTCTGGACTTTTGCACCCCCCACAGAAAAAGCATCTCTTTAATCAAATGACTCTCAAAGTCTCTCCCTTGGTCAGAGTGGATTCTTTGCAGAGCCTCATAGTAAACAAAAAAAGTTTTCTATTAGTACTTTTGCCACAGTGGAGGCCTTCTGGTCCTTGGTGGGGAAAGCTTGGGCATATCTCGTAAAATGGTCAGCAACCACCAGCACATTACTACTATTTCTTTGATCTGGCTCCAAACTTAGAAAGTCAATACAGACCAGCTCCATGGGGGCACTGGTGGTGATGTTAACAAGAGGGGCAACCCTCTGGGGCAAATCTTTCCTCTGTGAGCAGTGACTACAAGTTCTAATGTGTTATTCAACATCAGCCCCCATCTTAGGCCAATAGAATCTGGATCTCACCAAGTCAAATGTTCTGCCTATGCCAAGGTGCCCCATGTGGTTGTGTAGGGACCTCAGCACCAAGTCTCGAAAGGCAGTGGGCAAAACTAGCTGTTATTTATCTATTTGTCCCCCTCTGTCTACTGTTTCTCTGTATAACAGTCTGTTAATCAGTTTCAACTTAGAACCTTCTTTGTATAGCAATGCAGTTCTCAAATCAGTGGAGCGTAACTTGGATACATCTTTCCCTGTGTAGAGGGCTTCTAGAGCTGATCTGATCATGGGATCTCAGGATTGAGCCCGCTGAATACTGTCATTGTCCAGCTGAGGCAGTGCACCAATGTCTACTGCAGAAAAGTGGCAATAAGCAGCAGGTATGCAATTCTCAGAGGGTCCCAAACAATCCACCATGCAGTCTACTGCATCCGTGGACATTTGTTCCTCCCTGTCAAACTTCTGGCAGAGTGCTCGAATATCAGGTTCTGACAGTCTGACCCAGTCATTCTGGAGAACAGGCCTCCATGGGAGAGCATCAGCATCTATGTGGTTCAGGCCTACTCTGTATTCAACAGCATAGTCATATGCAGATAATGCAGAAAGCCACCTATGGCCAGTAGCATCCAACTTAGCTTGAAGTCTGCACATAGGTCAAAGGATTATTGTCAGTTTTACTAGTATCTCAGCCCCATACAAGTACTCGAGAATTGGTCAACGAAAGCCTCAAAAGCTAGAACTCTGTATGTACAGGATAGTTCTTTTTCAGATGGAGTCAGGCTTCTACTGGTAAAGGCCACTGGTCTCAGGCCATTCTCGTGCTCCTGGTACAACACAGCCCCCAAACCTTGCAAACTAGCATCAGTGTGTAGGACATAGGGTTTTGCTGGATCTGCATAGGCCAGGACAGGAGCGTGGGTAAGTAGATATATAATTTCATGAAAAGCAGCTTCACAATCAGGTGTCCATCATGCCCCAAAAACTTCATTAGGACGGAAATACACTCTCTCAGTCTCAGGGGGAGTTGACCTCTTGTATTTTTTGTGGGTAAGAGGGTAACCTTGAGTAAGATTAAGTAAAGGGGGGGGCGCTAATGAGCAGACTGGAGTAAAGACGTGTCTTCACCTCGCTCCTCAGAGTCGCTGCTTAAAATAAAAATAAACAACCGTAGAAATAGCCTAAAGTAAGCACAAACGGTCTGAAAAGGTGTTAAGAAGGGAGATGGACGAGTTTGTAATCTCAAATGCTGAGAAAGTTCGAGGATGGCGGTGAAAAACCAAAGCAACCACCAGCCTCTCAAGTAGAAGTGCAGGCCATATTTCGCTATCAGCTGGTGGAGTCAGTGCAGTGGGCCGAGAGGTGGCCTCAGCAAGTATTGGCAGCACTAGAACCAAAACTCACCAGTCTGGCTACCAATTTCGATAGAAAGCTACAGGAACTGGTAGATTTACATGCTACACAGACCTAGAATCAATGAAGCCGAGCAGCGAATCTCGGACTTGGAGGATGTTATAGCCCCAATTCCTGAGCAAATCTTAGCATTACAAAGAGAATTGGAGGAACTAAAGGAATTGCTGGACTACCAGGAGAATTATCATCGACGACTGAACCAGAGGATAAGGGGGCTACCAGAGGGAATGGAGGGAGTGAGTATTATGGACTTCTGTGCTAAAATGTTGCGGAGTACTGGGTATATGCCTAAAAAGGGCATCTGAAGATAGAGAGGGCTCATATGAGCAAATGTCAAGCCAGCACCTAACCAACCGCCTAGCCAGATAATTATGAGGTTTCACCACTTCCGACAGGGAAATGTCTTGAAAGCGCATTTGAGATAAATCAGAATTGGTTTATGAGGACACCACTTGTTTTATCTCAAGACTCACTCAGCCTTCTAAAAACTCCATGAGCTTTTCCTCAGTCATGGCACAGCTACGAGAAGCCGAAATCGATTGCTTTATGCTGTATCCTGCAACTCTTAAAGTTAAACATGAAGGCGCTATACTCTTTCTGGGAAGTTTCGAGAAGGCGAGTGTTCATGAAGGATCTGGTAAAAAAAGTTGGGATAAACTGATACTGGAGGTGGCCTGCTTGGAGAGTCTGGGTAGCGAGAAGGCTGACTTGTGGAGAGGCCTGAAGTGGCCATAGAAAGCTAAGTAATGTATTATACTTCCTTTAATTAACAAATACAGCAAAACGAGCTATCTATAACAGGGTTGATCTATTATTCTGCAGGCGAGGATCACGAAAAGCGGTCCTCTCACTTCCTTTTGTTTTAGTCTCATTTTCTGGAGAACTGAGCATAGGCTGGGAGCCTAACATTTTTTTTTTCAAGCCAAAATCGATTGCTATATGCTATATCTCACAACTCTTAAAGTTAAAATATGAAGGAGCGGCCTATTATTCCTGGGATGTTTCAAAGGCGGAGGTGTTCGTGAAGGACTTGGTGGAAAAAAAAGGAAGGGAAGTCGGGATAAATTGAAACAAGAGGTGGCCTGTTTGGTTGGAGCGACAGCAAGAGGAGCTGAATTGTGAAAGGCCTTAAGAAAGCGAAGTGCTGGACATGACTTTTTTTTTTCCCTGTCTATTTCTTTTAATTAAGAAATGTAGCAAAGACAAACTATCTACAACAGGCTAGAACTATTATTTTGCAGATGAGGATCACGAAAAGGCAGTCCTCTCACCTCCTTTCTTTTTCATTTTCTGGAGAGCTGAGCATATGCTGGAAGCCTGACATTTACTTTTTCAAGGGTCAGCTCATGTTTCGTGGACATGCAGGACATTATCTGGAGCGAGGAGACCTTGGAATGGTGGAAAGTTGTAAAGGGGCCTAAGTAGTAATAGCCCCCATCCCTTATAAAAGGGCTTGATGCTTGATAGATAAAGGGATGGGGGGGGGCAGAGTTGCTTTTTTTAAGGGATTTGGCCTTTTGGTACTGGGGACAGACAGAGGGGTTATGGCCACACAGGAGAGAGCCCTTTAAGTTGCGGAGGGACCATCTATGGTCTTCCTTGTGAATTTTTTCTTCTGGGAGGGATGGGTTCTAAATGAAAGAAGAGAGGCGGGAGGCCGGAGATGAGGGCGCCTTCTGGAGTCTTAGAACCCTATGAGTGAGCGGATGGGCTAGAAGAAGGGGACTTATACTGAGACTGGGTGAAAAGCTAATATTCATATTAAATTAAGGGAAAGGTTGGTTGTTTTTTCCTTTTTTTTTTGGGTCATAATGTGCGGCGACCTGGGGGAGGGAGATTTCCTGGACTGCTTTATAGGGAAGGAGGTAAAATCTCTACGCTATACAGTTCTTATTACTGGGGATGCGGGAAAATATGGGGAGGGGTGGGGTATATATATAGTTATTATGTGTTATCATGATGTTAGATGTTGGTTGCAGATCCATAAAATATACCATCAGACACTCTGATGGGGGTGATGGAGTCGAAGCCGATGAGGTTTTTGGGGAGGATAAAGGTACAGGAAAATACTTGGAGGACATGAGTGGAAAGCAAGATTTAAATGTGGTATCATGGAATGTGAAGGAATAGCCAGTTAAGCAGAACAATGTTTCTCACAGCCCTAAAGGCAGAATACCCATGTTGCATTGTTGCAGGAGACGCACCTCACAGAGAGGAGCATACAAAAGTTAAAAAGGATGTGTGGGGGTGTTACTCGGCTGCTTTTAATGCACACAAAGAGGGTGGCTGTTCTCCTGAATAAAAAACTTCCATTCTTAAAGAGAGTGATTGCTGACCCCAATGATGGTAGCTCACGTTTTTTTGTAATGGGTACTTATATGGGAAAAAATTTCTTTGGAAGTGTATATACCAGCTGTGCATGATTCGAATTTCTATGAGAGATTCTATCTCTAATAACAGCAGAACAATTTGAGAACTTGATATTTGGAGGGACCTGAACTGTGATAGATCCTGCATTGGACCACTCAAAGCATAAGGGAGTCCCTAAAGAACTATTTGGGAATGGCTGGCAGAGTATGAATGAATTAGACCTTATAGATGGATGGTGAGCAGCTCATCCTGCGTCTAAAGAGTACGTTTTCTCATATCCCCCGATACATGGTCATGGCTGGACCATGTGTTTCCTTCCTAGGGGTTGGTATTTTCGGCTCAATTACATTAGGCATGGACCTTACATATTTCTGACCATCGATGGTTATCATGTCCCTGAGTGGAGGGGAGGACCAGGCAAGTCGAAGACCTGGAGATTCCCTAATTACATGTTAGCCAAAAAGGAGTTTCAGGAGCATTTGTATGGGCAATGGCAGCAGTACGTTAGCAATAACTCAGAGTCTGATGTCCCTAAAGTGGTCTTTTGGGATGCGGAAAAAGCAGTTATGAGGGTGGCCATTATTAGTTATGTTGCTCATCACAAAAAAAAAAATTAAGGAAAGAAGAACTAATTTAGAACAGAGAATTAAAGTATTGGAGAGAAAGGCGGCTTTGAGGAGGGGGGGAGAAAGTGTACACCTACTGTTGACAAGGACTAGGGAGGCGCTAAATAACTTGTTGCTGGAAGAAGCGAAGACAACAGGGCTATTTATTAGGGAAGCATTTTATGAGTGGAGAAATAAACCTGGAACCTTGCTGTGGAAACCTCATAAGGGAAGAGGGAGGACATCTAATTCAGGCCGTCCGGGAGGAGGATGGAGCCCTTCTGAAAACTAAAACAGGTATTAGGGAGAGATTTGGAGATTTTTTCATGGACTTTATCAAGGGCAAGGGGGAGGATAGAGGATGGGTGGAATTCTTGAATGGTGGAGATACCACAGATAACAGAAGCTCAGAGAGATTGGTTAAGCGCAGATATTACGAACGAAATCCTCTGCTATTGGAGTAACTTAAGAGGAGAAGACCAAGGGCCCTGATGGCTTTTCAGCTAGTATTATAAGGTTGTAGCAAATTAAGAATAATGGGTCACCTAGAAGCAGTTTTAGAGAGGTGAGAGAAGAAAAGGAGGTTACCCCAATCATGGGGAGAAGCTACGATTTGCCTGATTCAAACCGGGAAAGACCCTTGGATGTGCCTCCTTAGACTGATCTCCCTCTTGAACTGTGATTCAAGATCCTAGCAAAATTATGGCCCACCCGACTGGAGGACTGTTGCCTGAGGATCGTTCACCCAGATCAGACCGGGCTTATTAGGGTGGGGTACTCATATCACAATATGAGGACTCTCCTTAATGTCATCTGAGGAGCAAGGTTAATAAAGAAGAGGTGCAAGTACTGTCGATGGATGCAAGAAAGCATTCGATAGAGTTGAATGGGAATATCTAATTGGAGGTCTTGACCCAGTTTGGGCTGGGTGAATGGTTCTGAGCATGGTCACGGCAGATGTACAGAAGTCCTAGGGTTAGAAGTTTTAACCAATGGGACTCTCTGGATAGCTTTGACTTGGAAGAGAGGTACAAGACAGGGATGCTTTCCCTCTTTTGTTAGCTCTGGTACTTGAACCCTGGCCATTTGCTATTGGGGGCATCCAGATATCTCGGGAGTCATGGGGAAGAGGGTAGAGGTCAAGTTAAGCTTTATGCAGATGATATGTTGATATATGTACTAAGCCTAATATAAGTCCATGCCTGCCTTCTGAACCTGATTGACCGGTTCACAATTTTCTGGATATAAGCTAAATCTAGATAAATCAGAAGAGCTGAGGTTGGGGTACAAGAGGAGGGACAGGCTGCGAAATCAAAATGGGGCTTCGGGTAGTTGGGAGGAACTTCACTATCTAGGTATCAAAGTTGGAAGGAATTAGAGCTATATGACTTGAACTATACCCCACTCATGCAAGATATAGTTGCAGACCTGGCTAGATGGAAGAATCTTCCCATAACATGGTTGGGTAGAATAAACCTTATTAAGATGAACCCACTTCCCAGACTACTTTATAGCTTAAAATGCTTCATGTTGGGTTGAAGAACGGATTTGAAAGCTGGAAAAAGCCTTCAGTTTTTGTTTGGAGAGGGAGGCATAAGACAGCTCTAGCTCGGCTCAAGGCCCTATAGATAAAGGAGGTTTATTATTTCGGTTTAAGTAGCGATCAGAGGGCAATGCAGTGTCGATATATACAGGACTGGATAGATAGACCCAGGGAAGTGGGTTGGTTAGATTTAGAGGAGAAGGGAAGTGAGGGAAGAATATCAGCATACTTGTCCCTGGAGGGATTGAAGGCATACCAGAGACTGCCCAACCCGAACCCTTTGGTTATAGCAGTGTTGAATAGTTGGAGGGATCTGACTAAACTGAGACGCCCCATGCAAGAGGATATGCTACTCCTCCCGTTGAGGGGGAATCCTTTTTTCTTCCAGGTTGAGGATGGGCGTATAAAGAGTGGGAAATAAAGGGAATTAACTGCCTTAAACAATTATTTACGTGGTGTACTGGATTCTTTCCAGAACATACAGGATAAGACAGGGCTGGGGCACCAGCATCTATTTCGTTACCTTCAAGTAAGGGCATATATTAAATCTATTGGTAGGCTTGGGGGTTCTATACCTCAGTGGGAAATGATTGAACATTTAATAATGGCTGGGCAAAGAAAACCTAAGGGTACCATTCAGAGAGTGGCTAAAGAAGGTACTACATGGCTTTTGGATAAAACGCAAAATACTAGAATGCTCTGGGAGAGAGATTTGGGGATCACAATTTCCATAGATAACTGGAAGACACTTCTTCAGCTACATCAGGGTGTCTTGATGTGTAATAAGTACAAAGAATCTCATTATAAGTTTTGTCATAGGCTGTACCGCCCACCACTGGTGGTTCATAAGTATAACCCAGCTATTTCATCCGTTTGTCCCAGGTGCAATAATAACCCAGCTTCATATTATCACTATTTTTGGGCCTGTCCAACTCTGCAGATATTCTGGAGAGAGATAGTGACTGAATTGCGAAGGATCGGAGGCCGGTGGCTTCCCATATCTCCACTTTTTCTACTTTTTGGGGTGGAAGAAACGGAGGGAGGAGAGTGGACCCCCGTACATAAATGGCTTAGGGTGTTAATATACATGGCTAGGTATTATATCTTGAATACCTGGGTCATGGCGGCAAAGCCTACTATTGCACAATGGAAAATCCTGGTAACGCAGGCCATAACTCTGGAACGTCTGACATATGCCACTAAGGGGAAAGAGGAATTGTTTTATAGAACTTGGCAACCATATTTTTCATCTTTGAATGTTGCAGAAAGCATTATACTTAATGAGGGCTGGTATTGAAATGATTACATCAGAAGAGGAGTGTCTTTGGAAATGAAATATGGGGGGCTTCGACTCCACATCACCTGGGTTAATAATTTAGAAGAATTGTCTTCGTTGGCTTACTGAGTGGAATTAACCTTTTGTAAAGTGATGAAATGGATCTGATTGTTAATGTGTTAATAGGTTATGTACTTATATTTATGTTGTGTATGTCTGTATGTTGGCTGTATGTCCCTTTTTTTCCTTTTTGTGAAAAAAAGCAGAAATAATAAACAAATGATGCAAAAAAAAAGATTAAGTAAAGGACAGATCACTCTTGAATAGTCCTTGATGAAATGGCGATAGTAGCCACAGAATCCCAGGAACCTTTGCAGTTCTTTTAGATTGTGGGGCTGTGGCCAGGTGTTCAAGGCCTCAACTTTACTTGGGTTGGTCTCTATTCCCTCAGTGGAGACTATATGCCCCACATACTTTACAGAGGTTTGGAAGAACTGACATTTATCAATGGACAGTTTCAGGCCAAAGTCTTCCAGTCGGTCCAACACCTTGAATAATCTGCTCTCATGTTCCTCCAGTGAGCTGCCAAACACAATAACATCATCTAGGTATACCAGGCACTCTAATAAGTTCATGTCCCCCACTGTACACTCCATCAGTCGTTGAAAAGTGGCTGGGGTGCCTGAAATCCCTTGAGGCATCCTCATGAATTCATAGAAGCCAAGCGGACAGGTAAAGGCTGTCTTCTCACGGTCTTCTGGGGCCATTGGAATCTGGTAGTACCCACTGTGAAGATCCAGCACAAAGAACCACTTGCTACGATTCAGGCAGTCTAAAGCATCCTGGATGCGGGGCATTGTATACTGATCAGGAATAGTCCGCCGGTTCAAGGTGCGATAATCCACGCACATCCTTACTGTCCCATTCTTTTTTCTCATTACCACAATAGGTGAAGCATATGGGCTTCTGGATTCTTGTATTACGCCAGCAGCAAGCATCTCTTGCAGATGCCGTCTCACATCATCTATGTCAGCAGGGGCCAGGCGTTGAGACCTCTCACGAAATGGCCTTTCATCATGCAGCCGGATGTGGTGCTCAGCTCCTTGCACACATCCTACATCCCATTCCTTTAAAGAAAACACCTGGTCTCTCTGGGCAAGCTTTCTACTGATTCTCATCTTCCATTCGGCTGGCAACGGGGAGTCCCCAAAATCAAATAAGTTGGGCGTTACTCTGTCATTTTCCCCCCGAACACTTGTTACTGGGTAGCACTGCAGTATCTGCACAATGTGCATTAGCCAGGGTGCAACCTCTATTCACTCGAATCTCTCTATCAGATACATTATGAACTTGGACCATTACCCATCTGGCATAAGCATGGGCTCTGGCAGGCAAAATACTTGGCTTGACCAGCAGTCCTTACGGCAATTTCCCACCACCTGGTGCATCCAGCATTAATATTTTATTCTTGACATCCTTTTTGATACAGACCTCCCCCTGTAAGGTACTCTCGGCATTTGGCGCCAGTATCAGAGACTCAGGATCCTTTTTCCAGACAATTCTAACCGGTTCCTCTGGTTCCACTGGTTCAGCAACTGTCTGCATCTCATAGGCCTTCTTGATCAAGGCCGGAATTCTTAAAGCTCTAACAGTCTGTGACCCCTGTTTTTCAGAACACAACTGCACTAACCGTCCAAACATATGTGCATTAGTCCCAATTAGTAGAGGAACCCCATCATACAGTCCAGTAGGGGGACACACTAAGGCCAGGGTCTCTACTTGCTCTGCCACTCTAGCCACGGAGGTGGGGAAAGGCAGCCAAATTCGGATATACCCGGAGTAGGTGTAGGACTTCTCACTTAACCCCCATACATGCAGTCCTTCCAATGGTTGTAAGGGTACGTCTGACAAATGTTTCTGATACCAATCCTGGAACATAATTGTCACTTGGGAGTCACTGTCCAACACAGCTCTAGTGGGCACACCATTCACTTTTATTGTAGCTTCCATTGAAGGGCCCACTATTCTGGACCAGTCTGGGGCAGTAGCAAGGACCTGGGTAGATGATCTAGCTACAGAAGGACACGAGTTAGCATTTCTGGGACCCTCACTGCGATCATTTTGTGCACCTCTTAACCACTGATTTGTTCTCCGAAGCTCTCCTTGTAACCTGTATGCAACTTTGTCTGTGTCTTTTGGGGACCTGCTTTCTCTCTTCATGTGCCCATCCTTCCCACAATTATAGCAAAACATACCTTCCGGAGATTGAGATGGCGAGGCATCACACTGGGAGCGAGTGAGCTTCCAACAGAATCTTGGTCCCGCCTCGGTCGGCAATGTGGTGAGCATTGGAGACATCTCATCAATTCCCTCACTTCCATAGTCAAGACATCAAGTTTTGAACTGTTGTCAACATGAGGTGCCTGGGTAGGCACCCCCACCCCCATAGCAGATGCAGTCTGATAAGGATCGGAGCCTGTACTCGCAGGAGGGGCCTTCATAAGGAGAGTGTTTTTGACTTCCCGGAACTCTCTCAGCAGTTCATCCCAGGGCGGGAAGTCCTTTTCCTTCTCAGAGCACTCATTAGCTGCCAATCTCTGCCCCTGAGCTTCACTTGATGGATCACCCTCAGTCACTCATGTCGTAGCAGCAGCTGTTGGTGCAATTTCCCCCCGGGGTCGCCTTTTCTCAACCTCTCGAATTTCTCTCATTAGCTCATCATAGGGGGTGGGGATTCCAGTCAGTTGGCCAGGCGTAACTGAAGCAACAGCAGTTTGGAAAAGGAGGCAGATTTAAGGATTCGGTCCAGCCTGGTTCTATCCAGTGAAGTTGCTGACAAACTACCCTTTCTGAGGCACTCTTGCAGCAACTTTTCAAGTTGAGGCACATACACAGATAACAATTCCCCAGGGTGCTGCTGGGCATTTCTCACCCTCCACCACAAGTCCTCATCTGAATCCGGGCTCCCATACACATTCTCCAAGGCCTCGAGATAGTCTTGTGCAGTCGCTTCAGGGTTACTGGCCCATTTAGCACGGATGGTAGCCAAGGCAGGACCTCGGAGGCTCTCACTTAATCTCATTCGCTCATCTGCTTCTGAGCATTGCCATTCCAACACTAGAGGGGCAACATAGTCTATCCAGGTCTCCCAATCATGCTCCCCCTGGGGGGTTGGGAGGGTGCCCGAAAAGATTCTCAACCTTCTGTAAGAGTCATGACAAATGGCAGGTACTGACATAGGGGCCAGTATTGGCATGGGCATAGAAGGAGGAGCCATAACGGGTACTGGAGCGGAAAGTGGTGTTGAGGGAGGAACACCCCCAGGTGGCAAGAATAGCTTCTTCAAGTCCTCTACAGTTTTCCCTTCCTCCAGGAACAATTTAGCAAATTTCTCCTCAAAAGTTTCAGATAGTGGTGTGGGGGGGGGGGCTCATCCCCCCCCCCCGGGTCTCTACTGTCATTAGTTATCACTCTCCAGGCAGAGAGGGCTCCTCTGGGGTAATAGTCTGTGCACTTTAGAGCTATCTATGGGGTCCTTATACTCTACTAGGGCCATGAAAGTGTGGGTGAGCAGATCAGCATGTCAACCCACCACCACAGGGTTTTGTAAACCTTCCACCTTGGAAAGTACTCCCTGTACAGCGTCCGTATTGATACCCAGGGGGATGTCCAGGATAAGCATAGCATTTTGGGGGTCGATCTCCTCCCCAGTACACCAGTACACCACTCCACCAACCGGTGCACAGCGACTTCTGTCAGGGTACCCATTTATTTTTTTAACAGTGGTTCGAAAAAGTGGCCACTAGGGGAAGCAAATCCCAGCGGTAGCCTCCAAGATGTAGCCCCCAGGTGGCGCTATCCCAGGGGCTACTACCCCTGCCTGTTTGGCTACTGACAGGTTGAGGGGCCTAGGTTCTATGGTGGGTGCCTCCACCCACAGGTCAGGGTTGATAGTGGTTAAACTAACTTAAGCACAGCCCTCTGGGACACTGTGACCCCCTTTTGATCCCACTAGTGGCCCACAGAATACACAGGAGTTACCTTCCCAATACCCCACATATGAACACTTTTCACACATATAAATACCACTTACCCTCGAGACTGATTCTGCAGCACATCTCTGAGGACCCCCTGTAAAATAAGGTTAGACAACATACACAGCAAAATACAACACTGTTTCCATAAGTACCAACACCACAGACACTATATAGTATAACAACAACAAATCTGATTTATTTAGGGGAACGTAACACGGGAGGGGGTAAACAGGTTGATTAGTTTTGGCAAAGTTCAAATCACAGTACTGTGCACATGTATATATAGGGTCAAAATGTCTCTCTGGGTACCCAGTATGGTGGGGGGCTAGCCAGGTCAGTTGCCCAGGGTTGGCCGGCAGGTGCAGATGGATGGAGCCCTGTAGGAAGAAAATATAAGCACAACACCAACTTGTAATCTGGAGCCGGATGGCTCAGTCCATGAAGAAGTGAAACAACAATAATTAGATGACACACTTGTAATTGGTAACAGGCTGCAAGGAAATACCCTGATTTGTACTCACAATACCCATGCTGAGAACCGGATGGTGAATGTTCTTCTGGATTGCCAGAAACAACAGGGCATGGAGACAAGGTCCTTGTGACTGGACCCCACTGCAGTTTATAGCAAACGGATTTAGTCCAAGACAAGCTGGGGTTTGTTTCCAGCTTCAACATGCAGCACACAGTACAGGGGATTGGAATGAGCAATTCCCCACAAGCACTAAGTACATTCATATGTAAAAGGAAAGTACTATACCAGGCAGGCTGCTCCTTGATCCCGATCGCACTTACTGCAAAATACCTGGGAGCACACACAGCAGCTTCAGTTCCTGACACACCGAGCGCTATTCAGCAATACCTCCAGTCTTCTACAGGGTGAGCCTGGTTTCCACTCTTCAGACTTCCTTCTTTCTCCTCACAACTCAGATTCAATCTGAACTGGCACTTACAACAGCTGCAGGCCGAACCTCAGGGCCTCACACGCGCTTCCTGCGTGAAACTATACACCGAAGAAGCACATAGCTCCTTCTCTCTTCACTGTCACAACTGATCTGAACTTTCCAATAACAGAGCAGGGCATTTCCTTTGAGTTCCTCCCAGTTTGGTTGGCTGATTCGGTTGTCACTCACCATAGAGCTCCCTCTGTTGGTGCAAAAAGGCGCCAAGGTCCAAACTACATTTCCCAGAGGCACTGGCCATACAGTACATAGATGGCTGGCTCAAAATTGAGAGTCCAAGTTCTGATTTGCCAGCAGCAGACTCCAGTTTAAAGGTCCCCCCACACTGATTGGTCCAGTTCAGCAGTTCAAAACCAGAATGAAAACACAGAGTCCCAGCTGCAATAAAACAGGTTAGATAAACTGCAATTTCACAAATGCTGCTAAATGATTTCAGGAAACGGTTACATCTTTCAGATAGGCTCCCTCTGTGCTCTTAGCGACTGCAGAAACGGAGCGAATTGACAGCAGCCCGGGTGGGATTCGGGCATTAGAATACACAGTCCCCCCTTTTCAATTAATTATGGCTACAAGCAGGCAGCTCTTAAAGAGACAGTACCAGAGGCTCTAAAAGCACTCACACTTAAGCGGCTTAAACGCTGAACACCTCCAGACTTGAAGCATTCAGGCAAGCTCCTGGAAGACTTTTGGGAACCCCATTTGCAGGGGGGTTACACCAAGATGATTTAAGGAACCAAAAGGTTTATTGTGATAAATCCTTTTTGTAAAAAATTGTGCAACAGGCTAGCTTAATGGATGTGCATAGTGTCACAGGGAGCACACATGCCTTGACTTTTTTACAAGGGGGCAGTATCATCCTGAACTTATTTAATTTTTGTAAGAAAATCATTACCAATTATTGCTTCAGTAAATGTGTCAATAGAAACCTCAAACCACACATTAATAGGGATTATGGTGTCATGTATACCACTCAGAGAGGCGGGAAGGGTTTTTTGACAAATGAACGACACTTCATTATTAGACCCCATTATAAAACAAACACTGTCACAAGTGGTGCAAGATAGGCTATCCACTATTTGTCTTCATGACAGTATGAGTCAGTGGTGGAAAGATATGAAACTTGGTTCGACAAGTTTTTTCAACAGACAGCTTTAGTATGAGCCAACACAGAGCACCAAAGATATTTGGAACTAAGCACTGATTTACAGTTATTAATTTCTCAGCAAAATATACTGCAGGTAAATTTAATGGAGGAGATAAATTTGATTAAAATAAAGATGACACAGTATAAGTACAATAGATTAAAATCATTGGAAAAAGAACAAGCTTTTGTGACGCAAGAAAAGAAGGAACATACTAATCCCTTTTTAGATTGTAAACACATGAGGGAAAAAAACACATTGTTTAGTTCATCTCTTCACAGGGTGAAGTATTTAGGGATACTCGAGGAATTATGGGTTTTTGGGAATCTCACATCATGCAAACTTTTGGAATGTCTGCACCAGAATTACAGTTTATGGCACAATTGTTGCAGGCAGCTAATTTACCACGGTTAGATCCCACCAGATCAGTGTCTTTAATGGCTCCTTTTGTAGCAGCAGAATTACAAGTGGTGATTCAGGCTCTACAAAATGAGGTGTCTCCGGGTTCTGATGGTCTTACCAGGAGAACTGTACATGTTACTATGGGAATTTATGCCACAAGAATTATTGGTACTTTATAATTCATTTATAGCAGAAGATGTTTTACCCACCCAGATGTATCAGGGTCTCATGATTTTTTTATTCAAGTCAGGTATACCGTCGGATATAAACAACTGGCATCCGATTACGTTATTGAATATTGATTTTTTTTTAATTCAATGAACTTTATTTAGCAGATACGTATGAGCATGTGAAAGTTGACATAGCTTAAGTACAATGCACAGGATTAAATGCCTATAGGTGTCAGACATGGGTTATAACAGCTCTTAATATAAACTACCTTAGGAAAAGCTTTTACAACAATACTCAACCTCCTCTCCCCACCACCAGCCCACCCCCCACCCTACCTCCCATCGTAGACAGGATCCTCATGAGATAACCGTATGTGCTGCGACAGAGTTTTAGTTGGTGCATGTTGCCAGTTACTCTCTGATAGGAATATACCGTAGCCAGACAAAGGCAGCAATACTAAACAGTTAGGTGTTCTTAGGTAGGGTACTATAAGTGCTACCAGGTGGGATGGTGCGTAATGTTAACTATGGATGAAGTAAAGTGTGAAAAGCTTGCCCTATTTTTTCTCAAAACTGGCTGGAGAGTATATAAGATAGGTTATGATCTTTTCTGTTCGGAGATTAAATAAAAGTTAATTGATCCACTCAGAATAGGAAATCACCATGAATCATTCCAGTGCTTCAAAACAAGTTTCTTGACTGAGTGGGAGATAAAGGGACATGCTATGCCTTCGCTCCTTAACTGACATCTGTGAGTAGTCGCCTATGACATATATCTCGGGAAGAAATAGGGATTCAAGTCCTAGTAAAGGATCCACCCTGGACTTAATCTGGGCCCATAGGGGCTTGATTAAAGGACATTTCCAAAGCACATGTAATAAAGTGCCCTCCTCCAGGCCACATCTATTGCAAGTTGAGTCCTGGTGCCTTCCCATGCCTGCCAGTTTAGCAGGTGTAAAGAAAATATTGTGTAGTATGTAGTATTGCATAATTCTGAGTTCATCATTGGCAGTGTAGGAATAAACTGTTTGCTAGATTTTTTCCCATTGGAAGGGTTTTCCAGGAAATTGTGCGGATCAGTATGTTGAGGCCCCATGCACCTCCAGATGAAGAATGGGATACAGGCTGAAAACTGTCTGGGACACTGTGTGAGGCTGCCAGGCCATACTTCTAAGTGATAAGATAAGGCTAGATTGATCCACCTCCCAAGGGCCATTCCCAAAGGTAGAGATCAGTAAATGGTGTATTTGGTATCCTTTAAACACCTGCCTAGTTGTCAAGTTCAGGAGAGGGAGAAGGTCAATGGTGGGTTTAAGCAGGCCATTGTCAAGTAGGTCCCTAATTGTAAGCTCGATGGCAGGGGGCCATCTCTACGGGTCAAGCACTGGTTCCCCAGCCTGAGGTTGGGGTTCAAGTATAGGGGCTGGGAGATATCCTTCATTTGGTCGTATTTGATTGCTCGACACAGCTGGGAGTGAACCTTTATAAATGTTTGAAGAATTTCATGCTTAAAGAGATAACATGTTTTAGGTGAGGCATATAGTAGTCTGAGTGGGGAGATCCCACTCTGGGTAATCTGCTGACGTTCTATTTGCAACCTGAATGTTGATTTTAAGATTTTCGCAAAATCATTAGGAAACAGATTGGTAACAGTATTAGGGAATCTGATACATCCGAATCAATTTAGTTCCATTCCAGGGAGAAGGATCACAGATGCCCTGATTTTTCTAAGAGAAATGACAGTGACAGAGGGTGGGGAGAGGACCCAAGAGCAGACACCAGGGTTTGTTATTAGTTTGGATCAGGCCAAGGCATTCGACAGAGTTTCACATGAATTTTTGTGGCAATGTCTTGGCTGTTATGGGATACCTGTGCAGTTTATCCATTGGATGCAGATGTGCTACGCACTTGCATATGAAAAACCATATGAGAATGGTTGGACGGGTGCCAAATGTTGTACTATGAGAGGGGTGAGACAAGGCTGCCCTTTGAGCCCGTTCCTTTACATTTTAACCCTAGATCCAACAGTAAGGATTATCCATGGGTCTCCCCTGATTACTGGGATTAGACATAATTTGGCTCCAGCTGCTAAACCGATAGTGTATGCAGATGATTTATGTTTTATAGTAAAAGATGGAACATCATTATATACAGTGAAGCCCACCAGGATGAAGCCCAACTCTGCAGAATTCTGCAGTAGAGTTACTATAGCAAACAATGCAATTTCAGTGGGAGTTAATCCCTTTTGTCATGCAGGAAACCTGTGACACTGCGCTTCATCCTGGTGGGCTTCACTGTATAAGGCATGCTGTTTATTAAATGCCTTATTTACAGTAACAGGAGCGAAACTCCGTATGGGGAAAACTAAATATATTAATTTACAAGGGATTTCACAGCAAAATGTAGAGGTGGCAGGAATAAGGGTCTCCCCAGTACCATGTAAAATTGTGGGGGTATATTTTGGGGTGGGGGATATGGCCCAGTATAACTGGGAATGAAGACTGATTATTGGGAATGAGAAGGTAACCCACTGGAACTCTTGGAAGACTAGTAAAAAGAAGAAAATATATGTGATTAGAACTTTTTTGATTCTGGTATTTTTATTTTTAAGTTATACATTTCCCTTGCCAAAAAAATTAGAGACAAGTGTTTTGGGATTTTTTTTTCTTGCTTTTGGGGTAGTAGGCTCAACCCTATTAAACAAAATATATTATATATGGGACTTAAGGAAGGGAGAGTACATATGCCTAACCCTATTTTATTCTTTTTTACAACTTTTTTATATGCTAATATTGTTCCAGTTATAAAAGACAGTAATCAACTTTGGACACGATGGAGTACCTTAGTGATAAATGGTATTCTGGCTGAATGGAAGGGAGGAGTTTTTCAGCATAAAAATAAGACAGTCCCTATGCTCTCTTTATTATGGGAAGGGGTTTTTGATAATATAAAAAAATGGAAAATTGACTGTCTTATAGTGTCAAAATTTCCCAGGAAATTGCTTTATTCGGATATTCTATTGGGATGTTTTTCAAGGCACCCATTCTCTAGGTTTTCTAAGGCACATCAGGATTATATTTCTGCTTACATAATGGACAATAGAATCCCACAAAGAATGTGGAATACGGTCTGGTTAGGGTACATGGTAGGATAAACGTAAAAGGCAATCAGAAGCACAAACAGCTGCAGGAGAGATATTGTCCTAGGGTGGAATGTGTGGTTCAAATTGAGACGATAGATCATTTGTATTTCAGTTGTCCCTATTTCTTACAGTTTTGGGATAAGGTGAAAGAAAGATGGAAGATAGATATACAGTACATTTTCCTCCAGATCCAGACATTTTGTTCTATGGAATAATTCCATCCATGAGACATAATTTCAGTGTTAGTACCATCCATATTTTGATGGTGCGCCATTTATATTGAACGTGGATTATTCGGTATAGACTTGTTCTCCAACAGCAAAAGATTTCAGTGGGAGATTTATTTAATATTATTGTTCAGGATCTTCACTAGTTGCGTGCTGCAGAATCCAATATCAAGGAAGAGAGTAAATGGTTGCAGTATTGGCACGGATTTGATTGGTTGTAAAAGATAAGGTGGCTTCATCGTATTTATAGTGGGGCCAAAATATTAGTGTTAAGCTAATTTCATTAATTTCAGGAATTAGGCGAATAGCCCCAATCCTTACTAGGAATGGGGGTCCTACAGCTATTTATTTGAATTAGTTACTCTTTGAAAGGGAGGGTATAGACTTCCTAGACGGTTGGGAAGGGATGTGGATTTTGGGTGGTAGGGTTGCTTTCAATGGGATTGCAATAATGTATTTATCTTACTTTTTTGTATGCTTATATATGCTGTTGTTTTGTTACCATGGTTCATTTTTGTTTTCATTTACCAGATATATGTATGGATTGATTTTGTTGTGATTTGCTTTTTAAGTTTTAATAAAAAAAAATTCCCTACTCTTTTCAAGAAGTGCCATGGGATCTTTAACATCCACCTGAACTACCACCAGAACAAGCAGATGGGACTTTGGTTTAATATCTCATCTGAAAGACTGCACCTTAGGAGTGCAGCACCCCCTCATGCTGCACTACAGTGTCAGTATTGGGATTTAACCCAAGTGCTTGGTGTGGGGATAGAACCCACAACCTTTTTTTTTTTTTTTTAATCTCCTGGCCTCAGAGGTGAGTGTGCTACCTGCTGAGCCACTGACACTGGTTTAGGAGGCAGGTCAGAAAGCACTTCTTCACAGAGGGGGTGGTGGACACTCAGAATGCATAGCCAGAAGAGAAGAGGTGATCTCATTGAAGTCAGTGGGCAGCTTTAAGAGAGGCTGGGACAGACATAGGGGGAAGGTAAAGAACATGGGTAGGGAGGATGGAAGGAGTGGGGAGGGAGGGCAGGGACATTAGCTCAAGCTGTGGACCCTGCAATATGAGCAGACTTGATAGACCAAATGGCCTTCTTCTGCTGGCTTCTTCATACGTTCATATATTCAAAGGTTTCAGCAGTGCTAAACAGCTGTCACCATATGTGATTTAAGACTGCTGAAACCCTGGTTGTCTAGTGCCCCCTCCAAACAACTGGCAGACCTCCTTACTGACCCGCCCACTCAGGATCCACCTTCCTGCAGCCCCCTTCACTATAGCCACCATCAGTACAATGGATCCACAGCTGTCAGACAGTGACCAGTACAGCCAACCACTCACCACCTTGGCTGGACCCTGTCTAACAGACATACCAGATCACGCATGTTGTAAAATCAGCTGATTCCATAGGATATGCAATCTGGTGTGTCTATTAGATGAAGCTGGTTGAGGTGGTGAGTGATGGTCTGCATCAGTCACCATCTGATATGCTGTGTGTGCAGTATGGATAGTGACAGTGGAGACTGATGAGGCAGGTATAGGCAGGTGGGTTCTGAGTGGGCAGGTTAGGAAGGGGATCTGTAGATTGTCTGGGGGCAGTAAACAACCAAGGCTTTTCCAAAATTCATGGAATAGGTAATAAGGCTGCAGGGGTCCACTAGACTATCAGGACTTATTCATAAGTACAGAGGAAAGGTGATTGGGGAGTGACGGCACAGCCTTTGGCCAATTTAGTAGTAAGATTTAAGCAGTGTTAAACCACACTGCAATGACAGCTGTTTAGCACTGCCAAGACCGTTGAATATATACAACTGTGCCATTTAAGCAATAATGCACGACAGGATGTGGTATATCATGGGATATTGTCAAGCCTCAGGTGCGTTGTTTGCCGAGTGCCTCATGCATCTGAGAAGTGACGATATCCCATGATATGTCACACCCTGGAGTGCATAATTGCTATTATTAACTGGCTTAAAAAGTTTTCTCAGTTAAAAAAAAACAACTTCTAAAAGCTTTTGAAAGTACCTTTTTTGGGATGATGGAGGAATATCTTTTAAGAAAATAGTTCCTGGAGAGCTCTGGGCAGCAGGTGGAACTGTTGGTATTTGAGTTTGTGGAGGAGTGGAGCCTGAACTCTGTTTCTCTCACTGCCAGCACTACACAGATGTGACGTGTGTTCTCCCTGTTTGAACTGGTTCCAGTTCCTGCTCTGGGACAGAGTGCAGATGTGTGTGTGGTATTTTTTTTAATCTTATCTGCTGTGAAGAGCATTACCAGTTGGAAGAATGCAGGTGTCAGGTGGATACCTCTCGTTTTCTGGTGCGACTCGGTAAGTCCCCCTCCCAGCCACGAAGCCAGCAGGCATGTTTGTCCTTTTTGTTGAGGTGCGATTGGTGTCCAATAAAGGTGCGCTGAGTAACTTAATGATTTATTCCTTAAATGTTTTATGCAGACTGCACGTGAATTCCAGTTGTTCAGTAGTGTCCTTTGTTGGGAGTAACTTGATCATTTATTTATTAAATGTTTTAGTCAGACCGGGCTTGAATTCCAGTTGTTCAGTAGTGTCCTGTGTTGTGAGTAACCTGATGATTTATTTATTACATGTTTTAGGCAGACCGGGCATGAATTCCAGTTGTTCAGTAGTGTCCTGTGTTGTGAGTAACTTGATGATTTATTTATTACATGTTTTAGGCAGACCAGGCTTGAATTCCAGTTGTTCAGTAGCGTCCTGTGTTGTGAGTAACTTGATGATTTATTTATTACATGTTTTAGGCAGACCAGGTATGAATTCCAGTTGTTCAGTAGTGTTCTGTGTTGTGAGTAACCTGATGATTTACTTATTAAATATTTTAGGCAGACCAGGCATGAACTCCAGTTGTTCAGTAGTGTCCTGTGTTATGAGTGACCGCATGGCGGTTTCCTCTGTTGCGAGTGAGCGGTTGGCATTTTGAGTGAGTGAGAAGAGGTTCAAAGTGTGCGGCGTTTGAAATGGTGCACACTGCAGTAAAAGGATGTGTAAATGTCTGAGTGGAGACACAGGTAAGGGACTGAAGAAATGTTAGTAAGCCACAGGGTGAGCGAGATGGGAAAAGTGTGGCTGCAGCTGCTCAGCTACTTTGTTGAGGGTGTAAGCTAAATTGATGTCATCAAGTCAGAGTGACAGTTGGCAACGTGGGTGGCTGCTGAAATGTTTTCAGTCAGAAGAGTTCATTAGGCAGTAATGAGGCTGGTGACCAGAGGTTTTTTGAAGACATGAGTATGTAGCTTGATATCATCACGGCTTTAAAGACCTCTCGGCCAATCAGCTTCCTCCATTTTTGGGAGCCAGTTCATAATTATGCATAAAGGATCCCCCATTTGTATAGGTGCTGCAGTATATTCTGTACAGCTTTGATACTGGGACCAGTACTGGACCTGGGGGTGGTGTTGGATGTCAAGATGAACAACTCTGAGACTTGTAGGAGGGCAGCAGTCAAGGTCAACAGGATGCTGGGATGCATCGCTAGGGGGATCACCTCCAGAAGGAGGGAAGTGATACTCCCTCTGTATAACTGCTTGGTGAGGCCGCACCTGAAGTACTGCGTGCAGTTTTGGAGCCACACTTAAGAGGACATTAACCTCTGGAGAGGGTCAGAGGAGGGCAACCAAAATGATTTGGGGCTTGGGGACAGGACCTATGAGGAGAGGCTCGAAGAGCTAAATATATGCACATTGGAAGAGAGAAGGGACCGGGGACATGATAGAGGTCTTCAGGTACATGAAGAGGGTAAATAGGGAGGAACAGTCAGGGTGCTTGAAGGAAGGAGGAAGGGGCCACTAGAGGGCATGGGTGGAAGCTGGAGGAAGATTCAGGGAGAAAGGAGGAAGTGCTACTTCACTGAGAGGGTGGTGGAGCCATGGAATGCACTACCTAGGGGCTGGTGGAGGCAGAGACAGTGGAGGGGTTCAAGAGGGGTGGGACAGGTACAGGGGAAGGGTTCAGGAAGCAAAATCCAATGCAGCAAGAATATCCGGAACTGGGAAGGGAGAAGCCAGAGAAGGCGAGGGGGACAGCAAGGTCAGCACCCAGGGTGGGGGCTGACCAAACGAACAGACACGAAAGACCGTTAGACCTATTCTGCTGGCATTTTAGTATGTTAGTATGATACTGGGTTAGTGCAGTTTACCAAGGGCCTCCGAATAAGGCTCCTACCCTGACCACTGGCACTATTCACTGTTAGCATGGTGCTAACCCACTTAGTGCCAGGTTAACTGTTTAAATATGAGGCTCTCATTACAAGTGTTCTATTTTAGTACAGTCTCATTGGTTTCTTGTAAAAGATTTAACTGTAACATTCCCTTATTCTCAGTTACCCAGAGATGCACCCTGTTGTTCAGTGATAAATCCAGTTTAGGCAAGTTCACCAACAGATGTCAGGGCAGTTTTTGCCAGTTTTTCTTCCCACCATTTCTGTTACCTAAGAATATACCCTGTTGATCAGGGATAAACCTTGCACAGAAGAGTTCCCCATCAGATACTGGGAGATTTTGTTCCCCCAGTGTTTTTCCCCACCCTTCCATTGCCCAGAGATGAGCCTGTTGATCAGGGATAAACACTGTTCAGGTGAGTTGGCTGACAGATGTTGGGGGATGTTTTCCCAGTTTTGCTCCCCACCCTTTCTGTTACCTCGAGATATACCCTGCTGATTAGGGATAAACCCTGTTCAGGTGAGTTGGCTGACAGATATTGGGGGATTATTTTCCCCAGTTTTGCTCCCCACCCCTTCTGTTACCCTGAGATATACCCTGCTGATTAGGGATAAACCCTGTTCAGGTGAGTTGGCTGACAGATGTTGGGGGATTTTTTTCCCCAGTTTTGCTCCCAACCCCTACTGTTACCCCGAGATATACCCTGTTGAATAGGGATAAACCCTATTCAGGTGAGTTGGCTGACAGATGTTGGGGGATATTTTTTTCCAGTTTTGCTCCCCACCCCTTCTGTTACTCTGAGATGTACGCTGTTGATTAGGGATAAACCCTGTTTGGGAGTTTGTCAACAGATGTTGGGGGAATTTTCCCAGTTTTTCACCCCAGCACTTCCATTACCCCGAGATAAACCGTTAATCGGGGGAAAAACCTCATACAGGAGAGTTCCCGAAACAGATATCAGGGGATTTTCTTTCCCAGTTCTCCCTGATCATTCCGTTATCTGGATATATTCCCTGTTTTTTTGTAAACTCTATTTATTCTCCCCAAACTGTGGAACTCTCTCCAGTTACCACCTCATGCCAGCCTCTATCTCCCTGTCTGAAGCCCATCCTCTGTCCTCTCCATTCCTGGGGACCCCCACCCCCGGCTCTGATCCCCCCAAGGTGGGGCCGCCCACCCTGATGCTCTATCTAGAATCAAATGCCCCAGAGGGAGGATGGAGAGGGACAGGCCCCAGAGGTGAACCTGATGGCAGGAGTGTGGGCTGAGCATGGATGGCACCTTCGCCTATCCACGGACGGGGGGTTTTCTGCATGTTGGTACACCTACAGCTCGGACATGCAATGACGTCCTGCTCATTCTTGAACACACCCAAAGGTCGTCCACCACAGCTCATCCCTTTACGTCTGCCTGCCGGGTATTTGCAGTGCCCCCAGTTACCACCAGGGGCTGCTGCTGCACCGGCCAGGGTAAACCCCCCTCCCCGAGGAAGGAGAGCAGTCCATAGGATGCTCGATCCTTCCTCATCCCCTTCCAACCCCCAATGACCTGTGCTCGTTCCTGAATGCAGGTCTCTGGCGTGGTGCAAGGTGTGGCGTCCCGCGCCTCAGCACCACAGGGCCGGCCTGGATATATTCCCTGTTGATCAGAGATAAACTCTGTGCAGTAGAGTTTGCCAACAGATATCCTGGGATTTGTCCCAGTTTTTCTCCCAACCCTTTCCATCATCCAGAGCTATATCCTGTTGATCAGGGATAAACCCTGTTCAGGAGAGTTCACCAACAGATGTTATGGGATTCTGCACCCAGTTTCACTCCCTTGGTGCCTCCCTCCCTCCAACCCTCAGAGTGAGCTGTGCCCATCACTTTCAGCATAACAGCATGGCCCTCTGCAGCAGGAGCAAGGGTACAAAAGGAACTCAAGGAGATGCTAGCTGCCCCACAAATGGCCTTACTTAGCAAGCTCTCTGGCCTACCTGCAGGGGGCACAGCATGCCAGAAACCTCCCCCATCCTTCCTGGCTGAAGCACGCTGCCCTCTGGCATCTACCTGCAGAGTGACCTGCCTCCCGATGAAGCGATGGTCTTGACTATTTAAAGGAATTATATGTTTATCTTCTCCCTTGTGATCTTGCTCAGTAATCATATTTTGGCAGTTCCAAAAGTCCGAATGAAGACAGTATGAGGTTGCATTAGTGGCCTCAATGACTGAATTTTATTCTCCACTGAAAACATTTTTATTCCAAATTACTTAATAGGATGCATTTTGTATATTATCAAGAACTATAAACTGATGATATCATACTACGTTACAGGAATATTTCTGTATTGTGATGTGGTGTGTGTGTCTCAGTGTCATTCTCCCTCAGACTGTACTTTTGTCCTGAACCTCTGAACATAGCTAGTCTCAACAACCTCACTGGGGCCACCAGTAAGAGACAGAATGCTGAATCAGTATCATATATTTGTTAATAAACCCCAATGATCAACTCAATAGCATGGTCCACTGTAGAGTACCTGACCCCACAGTTATTGCTATGGATGAAACTGTCCACGGATTCATCCTCTGGGATGGACAGGCAATGAACTGAGCAAAACGTATCTTGTTTTTGGGTATCAAACCCAAAAGGAGATACGACAGCTACTTCAGTTGGAGGGTTCAAATGGGCTCTCCATTATACCTGCCTGAACTTTTTCCTGTATTTTGTCCCTTGCTGCCTCTACATTCTCCTTTATAGATATTTAATTGTCCAGCTCTCTACTTAGCTTTGGCCATTCCTACAAGCATTGAAAAAACTTTCACTAAAACAGGCCTCTAGTGCAGCCTCCATTCTGTCTGGGAAAAAGTGCAGTGAAGTTCTGCACATTAGAAAAGACTGATCTTCAGACCATCAGTTATGAAAAAGGATTTTCTTAAGCCATATTTGTGCAAACTGAAAGCCATTGTAAAAAAAAAAAAAATCACCAGAGCCCATACACCTAATGCATGCCCTGCCAATGGCACTTGCTCAATAAGGCTTGAATGAAGCCTTTTTTGTAACTGATCTGGTGGGAGGGTCAATGTTTTCTAAACTGCAGAGCTTTGCACTAGTTCCTCGTACCAGCTTCATCTGATGTGGCTGCCAGATACAAGTCAATGCACGAGATCCCTGGAGTCATCTCTCTCACTTACTGAGTTCTTTCTGCAGTACTGGACAGAATGAAACCCCCTGCACCTAGAACAAACATGCCTGAACCTGCACTCCTACCGGAAAATAGGCATTTCCTATCTAATGTGTCTACTTTCTTAAAAATAAATAAAATTAGTAAATAAACCCTGTGCAGGCCCCACTACTGAAAAAGAAGCAGTGAGTCCTAACACCCTCCCTTCCTCTCCCGTTGTGCCTTGTCCTGCCTCAAAAAACACCCTGCCGGTTGAGCCAGTCATATACTCCAATGAAGAATCAGTGCTCCTTGAATCCCATCTCATCTTTGTGAGCCGCCATACAGTGATTGCAGCCAGGCACCCCCACCCCATGTGCCCATTCCTAATAAATATACCAGCATATGGGGTGTCTGTTCTGGGTATTTTTCCAACACAAATGTCATATCTTAAATAAACCCATTACCCACAGGTTTAAGGTTCTTCTCTTAAACATTTTACCACTAGTCACCTTTTCAACAATATTAGCGCTGCAGCCAAATCCCTCTTCCCTATCCTCTCTTCTTCCCTCGCTCTTTTAATTGCTCCATTATCTGACAAAGTGAAACTATCCACATAGTGCCCTTTATACAACTTTTCTTTTACTGCCATGCTCATGTGGTTCACTACTGAATCCCCCTGCTGCTCTGCTCCAAGGATAACCTTTTCTTTTACTGCATTCTTCCACAGCTCTGTCTGCACTGCTCCCCTGTGAAAGCCTATCTGCCTTACTTCTTTTGCTATCTCAGGGGGTGAAAAGAGACAGTGGGCCAGGTCAAGCTAGTCTCTTTTGCCCTTGTTCCCTTCCATGTAATTCCCATGAATACATTTTTCAAGACCGCTGGGTATTGTTTTTTGGGGTTTTTTTACCAGAAAACATGGTAAAATCCTGGAACCTGGACTGTCTGCACACTGGTAAAATCAAATAATTTCATAAATTTGGGGCATTTCATAAGAGATCAGTAAATCTACAGAACTTGCTTTTTTTTTTGCTTTCTGTAATATTTTTAATTTGCTTAATTTAATCTGTATGTTAAGCCTTCTTTTATCCTGATTATTCATACACATGCTGAAACAGCATCCTAATAGCATCCACTCCTACCCCACCCTTTACCCACATCAGCTATCATCCTATCCTCCACCCCCACCCCTCAACTGACAAAGCCTTCTGGCTGCTACATCCCCACTGCACAGCACTTAGTAACAAAACTAAATTTTTGAGACTTCTTGTTTAATTTGAATGTGTTTGATTTAGGCATTTTGATACAAATGCAGTTTTCGTTAGACATTTCCTGCCTTCTGTGTCCTTATATCCATTGTACCTAACCTTGTACTCTATGTCACTGTACTGTTCTGTTTTGTGAAATTTGACTTGGAACCTTTGTAAAAGAGCCTTTTGGCTCAAAGGTGATAAATCCAAATCTGAAATAAATAAATAAAAATAAAAAAGAGTGACAAAAGAATGCCAGTGAAAATCTGGAAATTAAATTAAAATTTACTGGTACAATTCCTGACATTTCGAGTCTTGAGAATGGAATTTCATTACTTTAATCACAGTAAATCAGCGGCCTTGTACCTTTTCAATATTACCCTTTTATCATTATTATTATGTAGATGCTCACCAGCTTTGTCCTTGGGCTGCTCCATCCCTGCCTTCTCCTTTGGTCTCTGCTCCTCTTCCCCCACCTTGTCTGCCCTGCTGTCCTGTGGCTTATCCTCCTTTCCTCTCTTCGATTTCTTCTCCTTCCTGCTGCCTTTGATTTTCCTTTTTCCCTTCATTTCTTTCTTCTTCTCCTCTGATGGCTGCTCACATGGGTGTCGAAGCATAGGGAAAAGTGGGGGCTCTGAAGTTTAAATGTGCACAGGATTAGTCAAAGCAACAATGGTACTGAAAGGTGCCATGCAGTCCTAAGCAGAAGCAAGACTCAATTTTTTTTTTCCTTTTCCATAAAGGTTTTTATCCTATGGAGCCAGACTGGGCGGCTACTCAGCCATGCCCCCCCGACACCTCAGTGTCCCTATCCTCCCTATATACTGGGGGCTAGTTCCCCATGGCACCCCCCACCCCAAGCGGGGCCATGCCTTTCCCTCCAGAATACACATATCCAGAATTGCCTTACCAGCTGGAGAGGGAGAGTGGGTCCAGTTATCCAGGTGGGACTTCACAGAGCCTGGTCTGCTCAGTTTTTCAACATGTTTTTCTTCCCTCTAGCTCCAGCCACGGCAGTAAGTGGGCTACGTGGAGTCATTACTGTGAACCATGAATGGGCATCACTATGGGATTGCACTGAATTTTCCACTGGTTTGTAGAACTGGGGTCCCACCACTGGGAATGACTGCTGCTCAAGGCAATCAGACTGTGAAGCATTCTCAGCCAGCCACCCAGAAGGAGCTGCCTGTCCACCAGACCCAACAAGGGTCTACAATATCTCAGCATGGCGAGGTCAAGGACAACCTTATGCTTCCTTATAACCAGAGGCGTGCACTCAGTGGCAGAAAGAACAGAACTGAGGTTGGTGAGGGAGCCAGCAATGGTTATTGGCTATTGTGCGGCACCACATGGGGCTATGCAGTCACTGTGCTCAGTAGCTGTTGCCGGTCCCCTGACCAAAGATTTTCTCCCTCAGGATCCTAATGCCTCTGGCCCAGATCAATAAGTAGGAACCAGTGGAGAAAATTGATTTAAGGGAGATCCTTTTTATTCAAAATTGCTGATGATGATTCAGTGTATGATGTACTTTGCATATTATCAACAACTGTACATTTATGTTATACTGTGTTACAAGAATATGTATGTATTGTGATGTGGGGGGTCAGTTAGACCTTTTTTGTATTTTAATGTACTATAGAATGCCTTGAACTCTGTTATAGAAAATCACCATAAAGTGAATCCTTGACAATCATCTTTGCAATCCTGCTTGCATTATTACTTCCTAGACTTCTCTTCTGCTGAAATTAGGGGTACCACCTTTTAAGATGCCCAAAGTGGGACATTTCTTACTGAAACATGATTTTTCACAGGACAGTACGTAACCTCGACTAATGCAACAGACTTGTTTTCTCTATATAATCAGAATTAAGGCTAAGTATTGTAGTTTTAGTTGTTTCTTATCATTTTAAGCTATTTTAGTTAACATGTTATATAACATGTCACCTGGAGTGATGCAAGCCTATACTGGCATGATGGGCTGCATCTGTCCGGGAGGGGAACCAGGATCCTATGTGATAGGTTTAAATGCTTCATTGGCAAGCTTTTAAAACTAGCCAAGGGGGGAGGCGCTGGAAAGGAGCAGGGAAATCCTAGCCCCCCCCCAAATAATCATGTGTAGAAGTGCGGCAAACACCAACATAGAGGTGTCGATAGGGAGGAGGGCAGGGGTAAATGGAGAAAGTGACAAAGGCAAGAAGGACAGGATTGGGGCAAAAGGGAGTAAGGCCATCAGGAAATGGAGGGTAATGAGTACCAATGCCCATAGTCTGGGCAACAAGCTCCCTGAGCTGATGGCCTTGATGGAAGAGGGATGCCTGGATAGCGTAGCAGTCACAGAAACATGGTACACAGAGGACCATGACTGGGATGTTAACATACCACGGTACATAACCTACAGGAGAGACAGGCAGGGGAGAAGAGAGGGAGGGTAGCTCTCTATGTAAGGAAGGGATAAAAGCAACTGAACAAAAGAGTAAACAGGGAGGAGAGGAGGCACTGTGGGTCACCTTGGAGACTGGAATGGCACCACAATCCGCACAGGGTTGTGTACAGACCCTCATGTCAGGGGAGGGAATGGACAAGCATATGATAGAAGGCATTCTTAGAATGGCAGAAAGGGAGAATACTGTTGATGGGAGACCTGAATATGCCAGATGTTAACTGGAGCACATTTGCTGCAGCCACATCCAAAACAGGGCCATTCTTGATGCCCTACAGGTGGCAGCCTTAGACAGCTAGTTTGGAACCCACTCATGAGGGAGCAATCTTAGACCTCGTACTCTCAAACAAGGGCAGTGAGAGGATCTCAGATCTAAAGTGGGTTGCCATCTGGGGACAAGTGACCATCAAATAGTGTGGTTCATGTTAAACTCAGCAACAGAGTCAAGCCATACAAAAGTGAGGGTACTGGACTTTAGGAGGGCTGACTTTGAAGATGGAGAGTGCCTCAGAAAAGCACTAGCAAACAGGCTAGAAGGAGGTGTGGAGCAACAATGGGAATCATCAAAACTGCCATCACAGAGGCAACAAGCCTTTGTGTGAAACAAATAAACAAATCAAAATGAAAAAACGCCACTATGGTTCTCAAAAGAGGTGGCTGTGAAAGTCAGGAAGAAAAGATAGCATTCCAGAAGTATAAGGAAACACAGAAGGAGCAGGACAGAGAGCTGTACCAGTTAAGGCAGAAGGAAGCAGGAGGAAGTCAGAATAGCAAAGGCCCAAACTGAGAAAAGATACCCAACTCAGTTAAGAAGGGGATAAAACCTTTTATAGGTACATCAGCAGCGTAGAAAGACAAAGGAGGATAGTGAGGCTGAACAGAATGAACGGTGGGTGGGCAGAGGGGGACAGTGAAAAAGCAGGGATACTGAACAAATATTTCTGCTCAGTATTCACAAAAGAGGAGGGGGAAGTGCCTAATCCAATTAACAGAAGCACTCTTGATAGGGGGGTCGATCCCAGTCCTTTCACAGAAGAAAGGGTTCTGCAAGAACTCCTAAAACTGAAGGTGGACAAAGCAATGGGTCCTGATGGAATTCACCCCAGAATTCTAAAAGAATTAAGGGAGGAACTAGTGAAACCACTGGTTACTCTTTTTAATAAATCATGGGAGGATGGTGTGGTACCCGAGGACTGGAGGAAGGCGGATGTGATTCCCCTTCACAAAAGTGGGACCAAGACAGAGGCAGGAAACTACAGACCTGTCATTCTGACCTCTGTGGTAGGGAAAGTGATGGAGTCACTTCTGAAGGAAAGAATAGTTGAGTACCTAGAGGCCAGTGGAGCACAGGACCCAAGGCAGCATGGGTTCACAGCGGGAAGGTCATGTCAGACGAATCTAATAGATTTCTTTGACTGGGTGACCAAAGTAGTAGACCAGGGACAGGCTGTGGACATGGCCTACCTAGACTTTAGCAAGTCATTTGACACAGTCCCACACAAAAGATTAATAGTCAAATTAACCAGCCTGGGAGTGGGTCCCAGGGTGGTAGCATGGGTAAAACATTGGCTGCACAACAGGACACAGAAGGTAATTGTAAATGGAGTCCACTCTGAAGAAAGAGGGTTACTAATGGGGTACATGAGAGTTCAGTATTGGTCAGTCCTTTTTAATGTCTTCATCAGTGACATTGCAGAGGGACTGGAAGGAAAAGTATGCCTTTTGCAGATGACACAAAGATCTGCAACAGGGTTGATACACAAGGAGGTGTGGAAAGGATGAAAAGGGACTTGGCAAGGTTGGAGAAAGGTCAGAAGTATGGCAGCTAGGATTCAATGCAAAGAAGTGCAAAATAATGCACCTGGGAAACAAGAACCCAGGGGAAGAATACACAATGGGTGGGGAGGTAGTAACAACAACAAAAAAGGAAAGGGACCTGGGGGTAATCATATCAGATGACCTTAAGGTTAGCAAGCAGTGTGAGAAGGCAGTAGGGAGGGCTGGGGGTATACTGGGATGTATAGGGAGAGGCATCAGCAGCAGAAAACAGGAAGTTGTTATCCCTCTGTACAGACAGTTGGTGAGACCCCATCTAGAGTACTGTGTCCAGTTCTGGAGACCCCATCTCAGCAAGGACATAGACAGGATAGAGGTAGTCCAGAGGAGGGCAACTAAAATGGTGCAGGGTCTGCAAGAGAAGCCATATGAGGAGAGACTAAAGGAGCTTAATATGTATACCCTTGAGGAAAGAAGGGAGAGGGGCTACATGATAGAAACTTTTAAGTACCTCAGTGGAATCAACAAAGTCCAAGAGGGTAGCATCTTTCAGAAAAAGAGACTTGCAAGAACAAGGGGACACAATTTAAAGATAGAAGGAGGGTGGTTCAGGGCAATGTGAGAGTATTATTTCACAGAGAGGGTAGTGGATGCATGGAACAGCCTTCCTGAGGAGGTTGTGGGTCTAAAACTGTGGGAGAATTCAAGAATGCATGGGACAGACATAAGGCAATTCTTGTGGGGGGTAGGAAGAAATAGGCTGTTGGTTAACTAGGATCTGCGGCCTATCCTGTAGGTAGGGAAATGGGCAGACTAGATGGGCCAAGCGGTCCTTATCTGCCGTCAAAGTCTATGTTTCTGTGTTTCTATGTTTAGTTTTCTGTAACATCTAGTGGAAAGTTAGAAATATTGTTTCTTCTATAAAGTCAGAACACGTAGTATTTTTCTTATTTTTTTTGCAGGACACAGCTGCCCAAATTAGGACTGTGCTGTGAAAATCAATACTGGTGGTAACCCTAGCTGAAATCCTTTTTCTTGCCTTCATCTCCTCTATTTTGAACTACAGTAGTTCACTCCTACCTTGAACTTTCCAAATCCTTTCTTTTTTAAGAACAAAATGTTTATAATGCAGACACCTGCCTGCTCACCCTCTCCTGGAATAAAGACCCGATAAAATCAATTCTTTGTCATGTCCCCCAGCTCCCAGTTCAGTTCCATAGCCACTATAAAATGTGACCTATTTCTTTTAAAAATTATTTTTGGCTTTACTCATTTGAGTCTTCCTGACATCATCACTACCTCCTTTTAGTTCCATATCCCCTGCTCCTCCAACTCTACACTTTTCCATTATTCCTTCTACCCCCTCTCAACAACAGTTGGAAAAATTCCATATAGACTCATTATCTAGCCATCCACTTACTGCTGGGGGTGTCTTCAAGGCGATTCTTTAGGTTTGCTTTCTCTTTCCTCTCCACATCACCTTGTGACCATTCCTTATCCCCCTTAAACAGCAATAACAGTTCCTTCTTTGGGATTTTGTATCCTGCACAGAAAAAAAGAGAAGAAACCTAATAATACAGATGTTATTTATACATAGATACATAGATACATAGACAGTGTCGGCAGATAAGGGCCTATGGCCCACCCAGTGTGCCCATTTGAGCTTGTAAGTTCAGTTTGTTTTCCTAGAAGTCTGTTGTCCCTTACCCCTGACCTCCAGAATTCCTTTATGTCTATCCCATGCATTCTTGAATCCCGTGATTGTTTCAGCCCCCACCACTTCCTCTGGCAGGGTGTTCCACTTATCCACCACTCGTTCTGTGAAAATTCTTTCTCATGTTTCCTCTGAATCGTCCCCTCCAACTTCATCCCATCCCTCTAGTCCTGGAACATCTTTTTACGCTTAAAAATAGTGTTTTCCTGCACCCTGTTCCTCCCTGTAAGATACTTGTATGTCTCTATCATATCCCTCTCCTCCTCTCCTCCAGGAAGTACATGTTCAGTTCCTTCAACCTGTCTTCATAGGACTTGTGATGCAATCCATGCACCATCTTTGTTGCCCTCCTCTGAACCTTCTCTACCCTGTCTATGTCCTTATGTAGGTATGGTCTCCAGAACTGTACACTGTACTCCAGGTGGGGCCTCACTAGTGTCTTGTATAGCGAATTATGACCTCCCTTTCCTGCTGGTGATGCCCTGCCTATACATCCCAGCATCCTATTTGCTTTACCTGCTGCCTTGTCACACTGTTTCCTACCTTGAGGTCATCAGAGATGATAACCCCAAGATCCCTTTCCTGCTTGGTGCATGCTATCCTCACCCCCAACTGATATATTGTGCCGGGTTTTGTATCCCTATATGCATTATCTTGCACTTCTTTGCATTGAATTTCAACTGCCAAACCCTGACCATTCTTCAAGTTTCTGCAGGTAGCTTCTCATTCTGTCTACACCCTCTGGTGTGTCTACTCTGTTACAGGCTTTGTGTCATCAGCGAACAGTGAAATTCTGCCTTCTAGGTCCTCATAGTGTCACTGATGAGAGATGTTGAATAGGACGGTCCAGCACTGATCCTGTGGTACCCACTGGTCCTCTTCCCTCTGTGGGTGACAGCCATTTACCACCACCCTCTGTGTCCTGCCACCCAGCCAGTTACCTACCCACCACCTACTGTTCTGCCCACCCTGTTTAGTTTGTGTAATAGTCTTCTATGGCAGCGCGGTGTCAAGGCCTTGCTGAAGTCCAGATAGGCCATGTCACCGCCTCCCTGATCCACCTCCCTAGTCACCCAGTCAAAAGATTCAATGAGGGTTGGTCTGACGCGAGCCTCCTGGTGAAACCATGCTGCCTTGGGTCCTGTGGTCCATTGACAACCAGATGTTCTACCAATCTCTCCTTCAGTAGTGCTTCCATGATCTTCCCCACTACCGAGGTGAGGGGCTGACTGGTCTGAGTTCCCTGCTTCCTCTTTGTTCCCACTTTTGTATAAGGGACTACATCTGCTGTCCTCAGTCTTTGGGTACCTCCTGTTTCCAGTGATCGGCTAAACAGGATAGCCAGAGGTTCAGCCACCACCTCTCTTAGTTCTTTAAGGACCCTGGGGTGCACCCCATCTGGCCCCATTGCTTTATCAACTCTTATTACTTCCAGTTCCTTCAGGACCCTTTCTCGTGTAAAGGGACTTGTGTCCATTTCTGCACCATTCTCACCCCTTGTACTCCCTTCAGACCCATTACCCTCCTCTTCCTCAGTAAAGACTGAGCAGAAATACCTGTTCAATATGTCAGCTTTACTTTTGTCATCCTCCACGTGGCCCCATCCTCCCCCTTCAGTCTCACTATCCCTCCCTTTGTCTTTCTTTTTTCACTTATGTACCTGTAAAAGGTTTTGTCCCCTTTACCCACTGATTTTGCAATGTGCTCTTCTGTCTGAGCTTTGGCTTCCCTTACTGACCTCCCTGCCTCCCTTTGCTTCTTCTGGTACTTCTCCCTATCCCCTTCTGCCTGTGTCTTTTTGTACTGCCTGAATGCAATCTTTTTGGCTTTCACTTTCTTTGCTACCTCTTTGGAAAACCATAATGGTCTCCTCTTCCTTTTCCTCTTGCTAACCTGCTTAATGCATAATTCTGTTGTTCTTGTAATCCCCATTTTAAATACTGCCTACTGTTCCTCAACCCCTGATTCCTGTCCCATTTCCCCTTAATGCCTCTTTCAAGTATCTCCCTATTTTCCCAAAGTCTGCCCCTAAAATCCAGGATCGTGTTTTGTGTGGTTTGGTTCTGCTCTTTCTGTGATTTCAAACCACAATGACTGGTAGTCACTGTTTTCCCAGGTGCTCCCCACTGTTACCCCACCGCACTGTCCTGTTTGTGAGCACAAGGTCCAGTATTGCCTTCTGCCGAGTTGGTTCCATGACCAGTTGCTTGAGGAAGGCACCCTGAAGGGAGTCCAGGATAAATCTGCTCCTAGTTGATGCTGCTGCTGGGATGCTCCAGTCCACGTCTGGAATATTGAAGTCTCCAACCAGTACTACCTCACCCTTGTCTGCCATCCTTTGGATGGCTAGCATCAGCTCCCTATCTGTTTCTTCTTTATAATCAGAGCTAGATGAAGGTAAAAGAAGACCATTCAAGGAATTTCTGAATTGTACCTGTAGTTGCTCTTAAATGAAAACTGACAGATGATGATTTATAAGCACACCCATATGCCATCACAAAATGTTTTCTTTAACTCGATTTCAGGACAGATATGTACCCCATATCAAACCCAAATCTCTGGAACCACCCACCACCCTGGCACTTCCTTCCACACTGCCTAGTCCAGGAGGACCATGATTTACCCTTCGCAGAGGCGTCCCTACTAGGGTGAGATTTACACCTTCAGGTCAATGAGGTGTGCAGGAGGTCCAGGATCCCAGTATCAAGCTGCAGCCCAGTGAGAAGTGTTTTCCTTTGAAGTTTCTACTGAATCTCAATTATGCAGTGGCATAATAGGCACACACACACACTCTCTTGTGTATGTGTTTTCCTTTGTTTGCCAAGCTCCAAGCCTGAATGTGCAAAGGATGTCAGGTGCACCAATCCCTAGTCACCACTATGAGTCAGGCTACTGCTAACCGTCCTGACCCTTCCACCCCTGAGGAGGTGAGCAGTCTTCTGGATACTCGTGCTCCTCCCCACGACCCACCTTTGAGGCTCTGGGCTCTTTTCTGAACCACAGTCTTTGGCACCACAAGCTGCAGTGCTACCACTTGTGCCAGCGCGTGGGCTATTCCATCATTAATTAAAGGTAAAGACTGGACACCTCTGAAGTCAAATGACTGCTTTCCATACTTGCATATTCATGCTCACCCTGTTGTCTCCATACGTAGATATTGCTACATGCCCTGTTCTGTCCAGGCTTACATATATATGCACTATGCTCTCTCCATAGTTACATATTGTTGTATCTGTTCTCTCTATACTTTCATATTTATGCACCCCTTGTTCATTACAGAATGAGAAACAGAGAAACGATTACAGGCAGAAAAAGACCAAAGGTCCATCCATTCTGACCTGGTCCAGCCTACCTTCACTCCAGTCTATCACTGGGGCTTAATCCAAGTCCTCTTTTAGCAGATCAGACTGTTTTGTAGCTTCAGACACTCTTTTTTTTTTTATTTAATGTATTTTATTGGTTAACAAGACATCGCTGCATGAAAGAAATTTATGATAAAGAAGTGTCACAATTATACAAGTATGTATAAAGTTCTATGAAGTAAAAGGAAAATAAGAAACCCCACATACCCCACGGTCAAACAGTTCTAAAATTAGATTTAGTAATTTTTGCCCTCCCCCCCTTCTAACTCCCCCCTCCCCATGCTGTGGTGCTTAATAGTTCCAGTACATATAGCTATGCTAATTAACCAGATGAAGCTTCAGACACTCTTACAGCTCCTTATATCTTTCCATCTCATCTTGAATCCCCCCTGCATTCTGTCTGCCTCAACCACTTCCCTACACGTGCTATTCCAGCTGTTGATCACCCTCTCCAATGAAGAAGTATATCCTTATATCTCTGCTGAACTTAACCCCAGTCAATTTGTAACTATGCCCCCTTGTGCAGGTCCCTTTGCTGAGTTTTAACAATTGTTAACAATCCGCCATACTGATGCATTTGTGGAAGTTCAATGTTTCTATCATTTCTCCCATTTCCTTTCAAGTCTCAGTGTCTTCAGTCTTTCCTATAGACCACACCTGTGCGGATGGCTGGCCCCATTTTCCCTTCCAGCTTAACCCACAGTATCTCTCCCCGGGAGACGGGAGGGTGAGCTGGATGTCATTATCCACCTAGGTACTAATGACTTGGCAAATGGGGAGCCAAAGGAAGTTCAGGAAGAGTTTAGGAAACTGGGGAGGGGTCTCAAGCAAGTAGCTACTTCTGTCACTTTCTCAGAAGTACTACCTGTGAGAGGCAAGGGAGAGCATAGGAGTGCATGCACCAGGAACTTTAACTCATGGTTGAAGAACTGGTGCTGTGAGGAAGGGTTTGGATTCATTGGAGACTGGGGACCCACCTGGAGGGATGGAGGTTTGTTCAAGCCTGACGGCCTGCATCCATCCTGGAGGGGAATCCAAGCACTCAATGATAAGTTTAAATGCTACATTGACAAGCATTTAAACTAGCAAAGGGGGGTGGCAGGCCAGCAAGGACGGTACCTACTTGCTCACCCCCCACAGCTAGTAGTGGAACCAGTGAACCAGAGGAGTGGCTATCTCTGCAAAGCAGTGTGCAAAAGATGGAGATTAGTGTCCAAGAGGTGGATAAGCAGAAAAGGGGCAAAATTCAGCAGAAGGGCAGACAGCAAGGAGAACCAGGTATAATTGACAACCAAGGAAGGGGCTGGAGTAGAACAGTGAAGCAGTCTAGGGAGGTCAAATCATGGAAAGCCATGTGTGCAAATGCCAGGAGCCTTAGCAACAAGATGGAAGATCTGGAGGCTGTCATGGTACAGTCAGACCTGGACATTGTGGCCATCACTGAAACCTGGTGTAATGATAACCATGACTGGGAGATGGCCATACCTGGCTACAATATATTCAGAAGAGACAGAGCAGGCAGGAAGGGAGGAGGAGTGGCACTGTATGTGAAAAATGACATAAGGGCCACACAGATCCAAAAGGAACAAAATGGGGGAGAGATACTGTGGGTTAAGCTGGAAGGGAAAATGGGGCCAGCCATCCGCACTGGTGTGGTCTATAGACCACCAGCCCAGGAGGAAGAAACAGATAGGGAGCTGATGCTAGCCATCCAAAGGATGGCAGACAAGGGTGAGGTAGTACTGGTTGGAGACTTCAAGATACCAGACGTGGACTGGAGCATCCCAGCAGCAGCATCAACTAGGAGCAGATTTATCCTGGACTCCCTTCAGGGTGCCTTCCTCAAGCAACTGGTCATGGAACCAACTCGGCAGAAGGCAATACTGGACCTTCTGCTCACAAACAGGGACAGTGTGATGGGGTAACAGTGGGGGAGCACCTGGGTAACAGTGACCACCAGTCATTGTGGTTTGAAATCACAGAAAGAGCAGAACCAAACCACACAAAACATGTATCCTGGATTTTAGGGGGCAGACTTTGGGAAAATGGGGAGATACTGAAAAGAGGCATTAAGGGGAATGGGACAGGAATCAGGGGTTGAGGAACAGTGGGCAGTATTTAAAATGGGGATTATAAGAACAACAGAATTATGCATTAAGCAGGTTAGCAAGAGGAAAGGAAGAGGAGACCATTATGGTTTTCAAAGAGGTAGCAAAGAAAGTGAAAGCCAAAAGATTGCATTCAGGCAATACAAAAGACACAGGCAGAAGGGATAGGAGAAGTACCAGGAGAAACAAAGGGAGGCAGGGAAGTCAGTAAGAAGCCAAAGCTCAGACAGAAGAACACATTGCAAAATCAGTGGGTAAGGGGACAAAACCTTTACAGGTACATAAGTGAAAAAGAAAGACAAACGGAGGGATAGTGAGACTGAAGGGAGGATGGGAACCAGCGTGGAGGACGACAACAGTAAGCCTGACATACTGAACAGGTATTCTGCTCAGTCTTTACTAAGGAAGAGGGGGGTAATGGGTCTGAAGGGAGTACAAGGGGTGAGAATGATGCAGAAATGGACACCAGTCCCTTTAACAGAAAGGGTCCTGAAGGAACTGGAAGTAATAAGAGCTGATAAAGTAATGGGGCCAGATGGGGTGCACCCAGGGTCCTTAAAAGAACTAAGAGAGGTGATGGCTGAACCTCTGGCTATCCTGTTTACCGATCACTGGAAACAGGGAGGTACCCAAAGACTGAGGACAGCAGATGTAGTCCCCTTATACAAAAGTGGGAACAAAGAGGAAGCAGGAACTACAGACCAGTCAGCCTCACCTCGGTAGTGGGAAAGATCATGGAAGCACTACTGAAGGAGAGATTGGTGGAACATCTGGTTGTCAATGGACTACAGGACCCAAGGCAGCATGGTTTCACCAGGGAGGTCTGTCAGACCAACCTCATTGAATTTTTGACTGGGTGACTAGGGAGGTGGATCAGGGAGGCGGGGTGGACAGCCTATCTGGACTAGCAAGGCCTTTGACACGTGCCACATAGAGACTATTACACAAACTGGGAATATGGGTGTGGGCAGGACAGTAGTGTGGTGGGTAGGTAACTGGCTGGGTGGCAGGACACAGAGGGTGGTGGTAAATGGCTGTCACTCCACAGAGGGAAGAGTGACCAGTGAGGTACCACAGGGATCAGTGCTGGGACCGTCCTATTCAACATCTTCATCAGTGACATTGCGCAGGACCTAGAAGGCAGAATTTCACTGTTACGCTGATGACACAAAGCTCTGTAACAGAGTAGACACACCAGAGGTGTAGACAGAATGAGAAGCGACCTGCAGAAACTTGAAGAATGGTCAGGGGTTTGGCAGTTGAAATTCAATGCAAAGAAGTGCAAGATAATGCATATGGGCACAAAACCCTGGCACAATATATCAGTTGGGGGTGAGGATATAGCATGCACCAAGCAGGAAAGGGATCTTGGGTTGTCATCTCTGATGACCTCAAGGTAGGGAAACAGTGTGACAAGGCATCAGGTAAAGCAAATAGGATGCTGGGATGTATAGGCAGGGGCATCATCAGCAGGAAAGGGAGGTCATAATTCCGCTATACAAGACACTAGTGAGGCCCCACCTGGAGTACAGTGTACAGTTCTGGAGACCATACCTACGTAAGGACATAGACAGGGTAGAAGGTTCAGAGGAGGGCAACAAAGATGGTGCATGGGTTGCATCACAAGTCCTATGAAGACAGGTTGAAGGAACTGAACATGTACTCCCTGGAGGAGAGGAGGAGAGAGGGATATGATAGAGACATACAAGTATCTTACAGGAGGAACAGGGTGCAGGAAAACACTATTTTGCTTGAAAAGATGTTTCAGGACTGAGGGCATGGGATGTAGTTGGAGGAGAACGATTCAGAGGAAACATGAGAAGAATTTCTTCACAGAACGGGTGGTGGACAAGTGGAACACCCTGCCAGAGGAAGTGGTGGGCTGAAACAATCACGGGATTTAAGAATGCATGGGATAGACATAAAGGAATTCTAGAGGTCAGGGGTAAGGGGAAATAGACTTCTAGGAAAACAAACTGAACTTACAAGCTCAAATGGGCAGACTAGGTGGGCCATAGGCCCTTATCTGCCGACACTGTCTATGTATCTATGTATCCTCATAAGGTATTCACTGCATACATGTATCATTTTGATTGTCTTGCTCTGCATTGTTTCCAGGTAATTTCTGTCTTATTTCAGCCGTTTCCCTTCTAACCTCAAGTGAGTACTTCAGCTGCGTCAGACTTTCCTCATAAGGCATTTTCTGCATACATGTATAATTTTGGCTGCCTTCCTCTGCAGTGCCTCCAAGCAGTCTCTGTAGCATTTCAACCCTTTCACTTTTAGCCTCAAATGAGCACTTCGGCCACCTCAGCCTTTCCTCACGAGCTCTGCCCAGCATACCATGTATCAGTTTGGTGGTCATCCTATGCATGGTTTTCAGATGATGTGTGTATCTCTAAAGATGAGGTCCCCAAACCTATACAATGTACTCTAGATGTAGCCTTACCAAGGATCTGTAGGGAGGTGTGATCATGCTCCTCCATCCTACTGGTAAATACCCCAACAATACATTCTGCTGCCCTTAGCATATCCCTCATTTCAACCAGCTAATGACTTGAAGATATTTGCTAATGATTACCAAAAGGTTCCTTTCCATCCTTTTCTGGCACCTCCTGTGCAATTCTCTGTTTTGGGGTTCTTTTTGCAAATATGCATAATCTTGCATTTTTCACACTGAATTGGAGCAAATTATTTAACATCTGAAGGTCCCATCTCAATGCATTAATCCCCTCCTCCAAGTCTACCCTGCTACATAATTTTGTTTAATTAGTGAATATGTTGATTTTTATGTGTATGTCCTTTCCAATGTGACAAGTGAACATACTAAAAAGTACCAGTGAAATTACTGAACCCTGTAGCACCCCACTTGTCTCCTTCCTTTCCAGTCCCATCCTATCCTATCCTTGGGGGGGTAGAGATGATGGGATGGGATGGGACTGGGAGGGGAGGGGCAGCTGCAATAAAAGTATACTGCGAGCTGCACAATCGGGCAGACTTGATAGTCTTATGGGCCTTTTTCTGCCAGCGTTTTCGTATGCTTGTATGTCCGAAAACCCTGAATGAGTTCCATTTACCACCACCCTCTGTGTTTTCTATCTCAGTCCATTGCTTATCCCAGGGTATTAAAAAGCTGGTATATCACACCAAAATGCTACACAAAACAGGGGGTAATGCTACGATTTCCAGTAACGTGTAGCAGTAGACTGCTAACCATTTTTTGAATGAGTCCGTGGCATAGTAGACAACATTAATAGAACTATTTATTTTTAATTGTGCTAATCAATCTGTGCCAAGTGTGATGCTTTTTCACAACTGATTAGCAGAATTACACATGAAAGTGCTAATCAGTTTTTGTGGATTAGTTAATACTTGTTATCCAGTCAAATAAGTTCTTCCCCAATCCCAGGTCCCTCAGGTTCTTCACAAATCCCCTAGCAGCACCAAGTTGAAGACATTGCTGAAGTCCTAGTAGAGGACAATCCTCAGCCTGTCCCTTGTCCACTGTCTACAACACCGAGTTAAGACAGTTAATGAGGTTTGTGTGGCACAAGCTCCCCTTAACAAAGCCATGCTGCCTTTATTATGTAGGTCATTAGCTTCAATAAATTCCTCTCTGTTCCATGATGAGAGGCACAAGCAACTTTACCACGCTAGAGCTCGGACTAACTGGCCTGTATTTCATGGGTCCCCCTTGTCCCTTCCCCTATAAAGGGTGATACATCTGCTATTCTCCAGTCTTTCAAGCACACCTGTCACCAAAGATCAGTTAAAAAGATTTGCCAATGCCTCTGCCAGTGCTCCCCACACTTCTGTCAGTGCCCTAGCAGTGAAGCTCACCAGGCCCCCAGAGCCTTGTTTACCTTCAGCATCCTCAGCCTTTTGAGTACCCTGTCTCCTGTAATTTGTCTCATTTCAGACTTCTGTCTGTTCTCTGACTCTGTCATGCTCTTTGGAAGAGGACCCCTTTTCTCCACTGTAAATACTGAGCTGAAGTATTCATTCAGTATGTTCACCTTCCTCTCATCCTTGCCCTCATACACCCTCTGTAGCCTTACAATGCACTTTCTTTTCTGCCTAATATATCTAAAGAAGGACTTATCATCCTCCTTTATCCCCTGCACTAGCTTGAGCTCCGCCCTAGCTTTGACATTATTTTACTGCTGCTCCCACTTCCCTTACCCTGTTCTGGCAAACTTCCCTGCTCTTGTCTGATCCAGTTTGTAGTTTTGAAAGCTGCACTTTTAGCCACCTACAGCTTCCCTCACCTCAATGGAGACATGATATCGGTTTTATATGCCTCTTGCCTTACCCCAGCTTTTCATGCAACATCTGGAAACATCCAATACTGCAAATACTGCATTCATAGAACCCGTTTTGCTTCTACCCCATCCGGTAGCCCTAGCCCCTCAAACACAGACTGCAGTGATCCTTCCATCCTCCCAAAACCTACCTTCCTAAAGTCTGGCTCTAGCATCTTGGTTCTGGGACACTGTACCCTGAGAGTTATGTTAAACCATATGGTACTGTGATCACCTGACATCTAGGGGAGCTTTTACTTCCTCAGTAAAACCAAGGTCCAAGGGTACCATGTCAATGGTAGCTCCATCTTTACAATGTTCCCTGAGCTGATGTACAATGAAGCAGTCCTGAACGCTATCCATCAGTGCTAGCTGCCATACATTCCCTGCCCCAAGTATATCCCAGTGCACATCAGGCAGGTTTAGGTCTCCCATCAGAATCAAATTTCAGATCTCAAGAGCCTGCATAACTTCCCATTTCAACAACCTGTCTTCACCCTCAGTTTGGTTTGCATGGCCTGTAAGAAACCCCCAACCTCATGTTCTTTCCTGTCCTCCACCAGCTATACCCACAGTGATTTAACATATCTTTGACCCAGATGGAGTCTCTCTTCCTCCCCATTACACACCCCCTCAGTTTTTCAATCTTTCTAGAAGAAAGTGTAGCCTGGAACTGAGAGGTCTCACTCATGATCATGTATAACCAAGGCTCCCAGAATTCTGCAGCTGCAGAATTTTGTACAGAACTTGTAACCTACCGCAGAACTTCTGCAGTGCCGCAGAATTCACTGTTCTTGGTGATTTTTTATTAATATTTCCGTTTATCCATGGAACCTGGTTCCCTTCTCCTCGTTATGTCCAAATCCCCTCTATGCTCAGAATGTGATGTTATCAATGCTATAACATCGTACATTAGCCAATGAAATAACTGCATTCTGCCACAGAAATTAATAGTCACTTATCTACCAGAGGCAGTAGCACAGCACATCAGGCACAGTGATATTTGCTTAACCTGCACTACAGCCTAATACAATTTTCAGTCCTACGTTATTACACTACGGCCAACTTAAACAAAACCTTGAGACTAGCATAGGCCTGTTAAGTCCATACCTTACTTTGTGCAAACTTATTTTTGCCTTTAAGGTACTGAAATGCCATCTGAAATGAATAACTGGTAAATTGAATGAACTTGTCACTTTTAAGAAAAATAAAGTAAATATGTCCAGACTCCAGAAACGTGGACTATATTAATGTGTAGACCTGCTGATAGAATAGATCTATTAAATAACTGTACTATACACATTTTTGCCAGGGTTATTGATTACATATTGTCATTGGTTGATAGAATCACCCCAAAGTTATGGAGAAATGTTGCGTGCAGGGCCAGTTGTTGGATCAGAGGGTACCATGTTGTGTTCCTGTGCCGGCAACTCAGTTTCAGAGATGAGCTCTGAGAGCTGGCTGGGCAGCTCAAGGATTGGGGGAACACATCACTACTCTGAGCTTGGGAAGGTATGGCACAGTGTTCTATCACATGAGGAACACATTGTGATGGGCTGGAGAGCTTTATCTCACAATGGGTTCACATGCATGTCATGGCCTGATGGTATCACTTGGTATTACTTGGTATGAAAGAACAGAAGAAGGCCAGAGCCCATCGAGACTGTTCCCCACACTATGTGGGACATTATTTATCTATTATCCCTCAACCAAACATCTAATTTGTTTTTAAAGACAGTGGCACTATTTGCCTCTACCAATTCTTGTGGCAAGGTGTTCCATACAATGGATGCTCTTATTGGAAAAAGTTTCCCCTTTTGCTGGTTTTATAAGTTTTTACTTCAAGCTGTTTATTATGCAGTCTTGGAACATGTCTCCTTTTGTAGAGTGTTAGACCACATTTTTCCATTAGATCTGGTGAATTTATTAAATTAAAAACCATAAGGATAACAGCTCTTAATCTTCTAGTTTGAAGAGAGAAGAGACCAGTAGCTTTTAATCTGTTCTGATAATCCAAGTTTGTAATCTTAGAATCATTCTAGTTACTCTCCTTTGAACCTGTTCAAGAATTGCTATGTCTTTTTTTTGGTTTGGATTCCAGAAAGGGGAGCCATAGTCTAAATACGGTCTAATGTATGCCCTATACAATGGAATAAGGCATTGTTCAGTGCGATTAACAAAAGTGCGTTTTATTTGCCTCAAAAATTGGTCATGAAAGCAGTTCTAACACAATGATCATTTGATGTAAGTTTATTATTAACATATATCCCTAAATCTTTTTCACAATTTGATGAGTGAAGTGGTAGTCCGTTTATATGATATATCATTTTTGGATTATTTACACCGAAATGCACTACTAAACATTTGTCTCGATTAAACTGCATATGATTTTCATTTGCCCAAAGTGTTAATTTTTCCAAATCCTTCTTTAATGCAGAAATATTTTCTTGATTATTAACCTTGCCCCCCCCCAATTTAGTATCGTCTGCAAATTTAACTATAAAGTTATTTGGCCCTGTTTGTAAATCACTGATAAAGAGGTTAAACAATGTTGGTCCCAAGACTGACCCCTGGGGTACACCAGTTGTCACACTACCCGAATCAGACAAGATATCATTAATTCTGACTCTCTGAGAATGATTTGTCAACCAGTTTAGAGTCCAGTTGACAATATCAGGTGACAAACCTAGATTGTGCATTTTAGTAATGAGTTTTTCATGTGAGACTTTATTGAAAGCTCTACTAAAGTCCAAAAGAATTACATCAGTAGGGATACCCACATCTAGTAGAGTACTTATATTATTGTAAAAAGATATCAGATTGGTGGTGCAGGAATACTTGGGAGTAAACCCATGCTGATTTGAATCATAAATTCCAAATTTTTTACAATCTTGATCTATTAGAGACTTCATTACTCATTCCATTAATTTACCAGCCACTGAGATCAGGCTAATTGGATGATAATTTTGCACAGAACCTCTATTGCCTTTTTTAAATATGGGAGTAACTATTGCTGAATGCCAATCATTTGGTACAATGCTTTCTTGTAAGGATTTATTGAAAATAATTGATAAAGGTATAGAAATATTTATAGAGGTTTCGATCAGAATCCCTGGATGAATACCGTCTGGGCCTGGGCTAGTATTTTTTTTTCCTTTTGATAGCCTGTATAATGTCAGTTGGATAGAACCTATGATAATCTATGTGGTGAACTTTAAATGTACTAATAAGTGATTTTTGAGAGAAGACAGAACAAAAGTACTTATTAAAGAGATTTGAGGTTTCTATATCAGATAGAGAAGAGCCATTGGTTATAATGGGACCAATGGTCCTTGATACACCTTTTTTATTATTTATATAGGAGAAAAGAAATTTGTGACAGTTTTTTGTGTGAGCTAGTTTAAATTCTAGCTTATTTTTTGCCAATTTAATAGAATTTTTTAAATTTTTCACAGATAGTCTGTATTTATGTAATAGAGTAGTTTTATATGGAACAGAACTATTCTTAAGTTTCCTAAAAAGTTACATTTTTATTTTAATCTGATTTTTAATTGTCTTGTTGAACCAAGGGGGAATTTTTCCTTTATTATTAAATTTGCTCTTAGATAGAATAAAGGTATTTTCCAAATAATGTACAATGTTTTTTTAAAAAGTCCCAAGCTTGTTGTGTTGTACAATTAAGAAGATTAGATTCCCAGTTTATGTTTTGTAAGTATTCATTGATTTTAGAAAAATTTGCTTTGTTATAATTTTTTGTATAGTATAACTTCCTTTGTGTAGTTTTAAATTGTTGAATTTCAAAAAGAATAGATGAATGATCACTGGTCCCAAGTGGATCCCAAATCTGTAAATTGTTAATTTCTTGCTCTATGTTAGTAAATAATAGATCCAAAATATTAGGACCTCGAGTGGGTTCAGTAACAAGTTGTTGTAATCCAGTACTAACTACCACATCTATTAGTCCTTTCTCGGCATAGGACTGTCCTGAGAATGAGTCCCAGTTAATATGAGGGAGGTTAAAGTCACCAAATATTACAGTATCTTGAGATTCTGAAAAATATGTAATTTCTTTAAACATATCAGTTGTGTAATCTGAATTTGCAGATGGAGGTCGATAGATGTTACCAATAGTTATATAGGACTGCTCCTTCAATAAGATTTTAACCCATATACTTTCCAAAGGAAAGGGAGAACACACTTCAAAAGAAGGAATATATTTTCATATGTACATACAAACTCCACCGCCTTGCTTATCTAATCTGTTTTTATGATATAACTTATAATCTGGAATTTCTCTGGACCAAATTGAGGATGCGTCCCACCAAGTTTCAGTTACTCCCACCACACCTATATTTAAAGTTTTACATTTTGCTTCAAGTTCTGCTAATTTGAGTTGGTTTAAAGATCTTGCATTCAAAGCTAGGAATTTACATTTAGTTGTAATAATATTTTGGTAAGTATTCAGAGACTTGGGAATAGACCCATTCTCCCCCATTGTTTTTAGTTTAAACAATGATTTATGATTTTACTGATACTTTTCCCCATAAGTGTACTACCCCTACAACTGAGATGTAAACCGTCCCAGCAAAACAAGAAAGAACAATCTGAAAATGATTCCCAGTGGGTAATACAGGGTATATCCTGCTTAAAACACCACTTTCTCAGCCGTTCATTTAGGGCTTTGATTTTCTGCGTCATGGTAGATGTTGCTCTTGGGACAGGTAGAATTTCATATATACATACACAGCATCCCCTACCAAGTAACAGGTTACATAACGCCACATAGTCCTGTTGTAACTGATTAAATGGGGTGTTGTTTATATCATTAACACTGGCATGTATGATAACCAGTGGATTTCCCCCCCATTCTGTAAAATTTTAGGCATCATGGAGGTAATGTCAGATACCCTGCCCCCACGGAAGCTAGAACAAGTGCGGTAGCTCTTGTCACTATTGCATACCGCCCTGTCAATGTGCTTAATGATTGAATCTCCCAGGACTAACACTTGTTTTGAGACAGTAGGGGTACAAGAATCAGAAACAGGTGGTTATTTAACACACTCTGGAGCGTTTAACTTAATAGATATTGATTTGGTAGCTTGAGACTTACTAGGACAAGTATTCATGGGCATTAACTCCTGATTGAAAAGTGTTTTTGAACCATTATTATCAACAGACGGTGATGCACAGGATAAATCATGTAGCACTTCTTTATTTGATACAGTCAATTGCTCAAACCTATTACGAGTTTCAATAGGGGCACCATTGTGTATTTGACTGCCCCTCCTTTTTTTAAGAGGCTTTGTGACAATGGTCCAGTCATCATTATCATGAGAAGAGGGCGGATAATCATCCACCTTATAAGAGGGGGAAAAGGCAACAGGTATACTAGTACTAGTCATTACAATTGTCTCCTCATCAGGAGGCATAGAAATGCTACTTAAATGTGAAGGAAATTGTTCATTAGAATGAAATTGTTCATCCATAAAATCAATGTAACTTTCCAATTCCTTAATATCAGTAGAAACTGGTTTAATATTAAGCAGAAACGCTATCTCTGCTTCAAGAGCAGTAATCAGATGGCAATTAGCACATACATACTCGCTCCCATACTTTCCCTCACTATACATCAAACATTGCATACACTTACTAAGTTCTTTTTCCATTATTAAAGGTGTATATTTACTAAGTAGAGGATATGCTAAAATTATCTTGTCCAGGTTTGTCTAATGCCAGTAGTTTCAGCGTGCCCAGCAGACACAGCAGACACGCGTAAACGTAAATGTAGCTTCTTTTAGTTAGCTGCTTTCTGATCTACAAGCAAGGCAAGCAACAGGAAGTTGTAATTTGAGTCACCTGCTTGTATAGTGTCTAAGCCACACCCCCAATTTAGCTCTCTCTCCTCCTACTGGTTTAGCAAAGTAAGTTGATACAGTACCCTTCACAGTACGGAACACACACTGACTTTCTTTTCTTTCTTTTTTTTAACCCTAAATAAGACCCCTTCTACTTCTAATAAAGTATCTGTCTTGCTTAATCTCAACAGACACTGACTCCTGCTGAGATATAAGTGTTAAATTAATAAGAAAATGTAGCTTCTTTTAGTTAGCTGCTTCCTGCTCTATAAGCAAGGCTAGCAACAGGAAGTTGTAATTTGAATCACCTGCTTTTATAGTGTCTAAGCCACACCCCCAATTAAGCTCTCTCTCCTCCTACTGGTTTAGCAAAGTAAATTGATACAGTACCCTTCACAGCAAAGAACACACACTGACTTTCTTTCTTTTCTTTCTTTTTTAACCCTAAATAAGACCCCTTCTACTTCTAATAAAGTGTCTGTCTTGTTTAATCTCAACAGACACTGACTCCTGCTGAGATATAAGTGTTAAATTAATAAGAAAATGTAGCTTCTTTTAGTTAGCTGCTTTCTGCTCTACACGCAAGTCTAGCAATAGTGTTACGTAGTGTGTCGGGGAAGCAGACTGGCATGAAAAATGAGTTTTGCAATATCTCCTCTATTCTGTTTATTTCATTTCCAAAGGGACCTGTATAAATGAGGATACAATTTCATTGAAATTTAAAATACATACATATATATACATATACACACACACACACACATTATCTCTCTCACTATACTGTAGATATATACAGATGCATATATATACACACACACACACACACACACACGCACACACGCACATATATACATATTTGTATGTATGTTACAGATTGCATATAAATATATAAATGATACACAGTGGGGACCTCATGAGTGGTATAGACAGCATGAGTATAGAAATACCTTATTTATCACATAAGGTCCCCTCTACGTATTTCATTTATGCAATAGGGTAGGTCCTTAAGGAATACATATATTTTTTGCTTTAATAGGCATAAAATTATTTCTATAAGTCTGTTATTTTGTGAACTAGTGTTACTGTGCTTCCCCCATCCTAATTGTTATAACCATTGCCATGGAAGTGAAGTTAGGATAACAAGCTGACACTGTGATGTGGTAGTTCATTAGTGCCACAGAACTTCCACAGAAAATACAAACCACTGCCACGGAAGTTTTGCGACAAATGATAATCTTGCCACAGAACTTGGTCCCAATGTGCCGCAGAAAAGTAGGGGCCTTGTGTATAACCCACATTTCTGTTACCGCTATAAACTTGGCCTTCTGTAGCCAATGCCTGCAGGTTCCCCAGTTTTGTTCCCAGGGCTCATGGCACTGCTGTTACTTACCATCCATGCTTAACTTCCTCTGTCTCTGCCCTGAGCTCTCCGCTTCCCATTTCCATCATGGTGATCAACTCCTCCCAGCCCTTTGTTTCCTACCTAACATTATTCCCACTCTGCCTCATTCCCTTAGTTGGTGGAGTGCTAACTAGGTCTTGTACACTTGCCACTATGCCCTGGTCCTTTAAACTTCAGCCTTGCCTGCTCCTAGTTTAAATATCTTGCATTAAAGGCATCAAACATCTGCCAGACCATTTTCCCCTCTTCAGTGGGATAAAGGTCATCAATTCTAAAGATCATTTTATCCCAGAAGTGTCCCCAGTCCCCTACATATCTGAACCCTTCCTCTGTGCACCACTCCCGCAGCCATGATGAGTTAAACTTGTATATCCTTCAGAAGCCTCTCAATCCCCATATGCCACTCCAGCAGGATCTCCAAAAAGGCCAGTGACATGGCTACAACCCTCAGCTTGCCTCCCAACATCAAGAAATTAGCCTTCTCCTCCACTTCCTCATAACTGGTCAGGTCACTAGTCCCCATAAGGACAATCACATCTGACACCTTCATCACATGCCCAAGTATCCCCACTGTTCTACTGATATCCTTCCTTGCTGTAGTTATTATTAATGAACTATATACAAGCAAGCACAGTAGCCATAGTACACCAATACGTTATATACCAATAGTAAACATGTCTCTAAAGTTCTGTTAGCCCATGAAAAAAATAATTCAAATGAAGAATGAGGCTTGCTTGTAGGTGTCAGTAATTATACATTAATAGGGCATCAGAGGGGCACCTCTTACGGTATCAGAGACTTTGATTCCGAGGCTTGGGCAACAAAACCATGAAGTAAAGCTGAGTGGTTCTGTCTGTCAGTCTGTCTGTTCAACCCCACGGTAGAAATCTTCTACCATACGAGATACCCCACAGAGGCCATATTTCCTCATTATAAATCACTGGAGTTTAGCTTGAGTGATTTAATAATAAGATTAGAGTATTTTGAAAATTTATCATGCCTTCCTTCCTCTAGCACTGACATGGAGCACTCTCTCTCTCCCAATGCTGCACAAGAGCACATTGTACACAGGATAAGAGGTACAGTGGCTCTATGTGCTGATTGGCTGAAATCACATTAGTTATTTATAATAATACATAATTTAATTTATGGGCAGTGACAACTATTTTAAGACCATAGCAATTTCAAGGAATCCTGAATAAGAAGCTGAGGTCATGGACAGGATGGGCAAGCTGTATGTTGCTAAACAAATTTGCCCCTTGGTAACACCCAATTTTATCTGAAGATTCCATGAAATGGCTGCAGCCTTGATTTAATTTATGGATAGTTAACATTGTCATACCTGTGGACTTCTAACACCAAAAGGTAAGTCCATTACCTCTTATGGAAGATCTCTTTATTGGCTTCAGATAGCAAGGACCCCAGCTCACTTATCTCCTCTTTCAACTACATTAATCAATACATTTGTGCAATTTTACAAATGTAAATGTGCTTTGACATCTCCCATCTCTTGTCAAGCCTTACAACTCTTCAATGACACTGTGTGCCACAAAATGGAAGTAGAGGGGTAAGCTCAATGTACTTCACATACTGCTTCAGTTTTCGAAAAAAGTACAATAATATTATAGCAGAGCCCATTGGCCAATCCATTCATCCATTCCTCATGACACAGTATCAGGCTTCCAAGTTGCTGAAGAACTGAAAAGGAGTGTATGCCTTTTTGCAGATGACCCTAAAATCTATAACATGGTGGACACTCAGGAGGGATGGAGAGAATGTGTAGGGACCTTGTGAAATGTGAGAAGTGGTCAAAAGCATGACAGCTGGGGATCAATGATAGAAAGTGCAGAATCATGCACCTAGGGCACAGGAACCCAGGAGCTGGGTATAGGATGCTGGGATGTACTGACAGTCACTAGACACGAAATAGATCTTTGTGTTATCATATCCGAAGAGCTCAAGGTGGTGGGACAGAGTGACAAAGCAGTGGGTAGGACCACTGGCATGTCAGGATGCATAGGGAGAAGTACCTCCAGCAGGAGGAAGGAGGAGGTGGTGCCATTGTATGACTCACATGTGAGACCCCACCTGAAGTACTGAGTCCAGCTCTGGAGTTGGCTACACAGTGGAAATGACATAGACAGAGTGGAGGCAGTCCAGAGGAGGACAACTAAAATGGTGCAAGGGTTTCATCAAAAGCCCTATGAAGAGACTGAGGGATCTTAACATTGTACAACCTAGAAGAAAGGACAGCGAGACAACATAATAGAGACCAACAAGTACCTCAGAGTAGTGAAAAGGGTGCAGGAGGGGAGTCCCTTTCACATGAAAAAAGAGCACCAAGACCAGAAGAAATGTGATGAAGCTGGAAGGCAGAAGTTTCAGAGGAATGTGAGGAATACTACTTCATTGAAAGAGTGGTGATGGACACCTTAAACAGACTGGTAGCAGAAGTGGAGATGAAAACAGTAAAGGACTTCAAGCATGCATGGGTTACACATAGGGAAACATTAGTAAATAAGAAGGGAGGAGGGAAGCTTGCCTTGGACCAGTTAGAGTTTGCAGAGATAGAGTAGGCAGGGACCATCTGAGCAACCCTATAGGCCAAGCAGTCCTCTTCTGCTGACACATTCTATGTTTCTAGTTTTCTAGACTTGACATTTAAAAAGCAAGTCTGCCCCACTCAAATTAAATAGCCCACTTCCCAGACTGCAAGTATCCTTACCTACTGAAACCATGGTTTCATAATTCTGCACCATCACGTCCCTGTGAAGTTTCTTCTCTTGTTTGTTTAAGATCTTCCACTCCTCATCTGAAAAAGTGACAGCAACATCTTCAAAGGTTTCTGGTACCTGAAAGGATATGAAACATGTTTAACTGATCTTAATTTCACTACACACATTGAGAAATCTGCATGATTTCAACAAGAATGGGACTGGCAAGGGTACAATTCGTAACACAGTGTAGAAGGGTGAATTGGTTACCTATTCATCATGGATAAATACATCAATTCTCCCTTTCACCCAAGTGGATGATGGATTGATGAAGAGTTCAATGATCAGAGGGGTGAACTAGCAGGCAAGATAGAAGCTCCTTATTTTTAGTAGCACTAATATAAAAGGAATAGTGGCTTGGCTTTAAAGAACTTTTTAACTTTATTTATTCAACAAACCCCTCCTAATAGTAGGTAAAGGATGTTATTACTGTATGTGGCCAAAAGGGGAATGGTGCCCTGACATCATCCTCTGTGAGTGCAGCTAATGTGGGAGGAAATAGTGAATACATAGACAGGGTGCCCTCAAGGTGCCAGCATTCTTGAGGGTCTGTGTTTTTGGGGATATAAGTTAGAGTTCTTGGGGGTGAAGAAGCAGCTAGCTGCCAGAGTGCTGGTAAAGAGATAGACACTTTAAGTGTTCTCAGTGTGTATGTGCCCTATGGGTGCAGGAGAGTGATCAGCTGGGACATTAAAGGTATGGATTTTGGATGTAAGGGGTAACCAGGCACTGTAATCAAGGTGCTGGGAAGTCAGAAATACTGCTATGTACCTGGCTGAGGTAGACACACACCACGGCCACCTAGAGGCTGGCTGAAAGATTTGGGCAGGGAGGCACAGGAGCACCCTCAATGTATGCTACCATCTGAAAGTCTGATCCTGAGAGTAGCAGGAGGTCTTGGACACCTTGCCACTGTAATAGCATTGCTGTGGTGTAGCACTGAGAGATACCCTGGAGGGACCTCAGGTACCCTGGATGTGTCCAATATCACTGGGACCAGTGGGTGAGGATCTGGGACTTTGCCCACATGTAACACCCGTGCCCCCCTTTTTGTAAGGGAAGACTCTACTTTTTGTGCTCAGATAAGGCAACAACCACACTTGACAGAAAAGATATCACCCCTGGCACTAGGGTAACATCTGGCTCAGGCAACTTAGAGGTCGGGGGGAAGGGCACAAAACAACATTTCTATTTTTCCCAGGTCCAGGGGAGAGGTGCCAGAGCTATGGTGTGTCACCTATCTGTGGGGGTCCTAAAAACTTCACACAAGCATTCTGAGATGGAATGTCCACAACCGGAAATTGGGATTTTACTGTATAGAAACATAGAAGCATAGAAGTTGACAGCAGACAAGGACCACAAGGCCCATCAAGTCTGCCCAATTTTTCTACCTTATAAATGTGTCATAGGCCTTTGCTCTGTAAATGGCCTATCTATTCATACTCATCTGTATTGCTCCCTTATGCCTATCCCATGCCTGTTTGATGCCCTGCACTGTATTCATATCCACCACTTCCTGAGGTAGGCCGTTCCATGCATCCACCACCCTTTCTGTAAAAAAGAACTTCCACACATTACCTCTTAATCGGCCTCCCTCTAATCTCATGCTGTGTGCTCTTGTCCTGTTATTTTTCTTACATTGAAAAATGTTAGACTCTTTCACCTTGTTAATGCCCTCAAGATGTTTGAATGTTTCGATCATATGTATCACCTCTCTCCCTCCTTTGCTTTAGGGTATACATATTGACCTCCGTTAATCTATCCTCATATGTTTTCTGATGCAGTCCTTGCACTATTTTGGTTGCCCTTCTCTGGACTGCCTCCATTTTGTTAATGTGTTGGTGCAGATACGACCTCCAGTACGGCACGCAGTACTTCAGATGGGGCCTAATCAGTGTCTTGTAAAGAGGGATTATTACTAACATACTATTTGCCAGCAGATTAGGCCTTACGGTCTATCTAGTCTGCTCGAACCTCAGATCCCTAGTTGGGTGCCGAGGCCCTCCCCTCCCTTGTGTTCCAGAAACCCCTATCATCCATCCCCACCCCCCTGTGACAGGCCATCATCTGATACATCCACTTTCTATGTCTGTCCCACCCTCTCTTGAAGCCCTCCACTGTGGATCTCTGAACCAGCTCGCCAGGCAGTGCATTCCAAGGGTCCACCACCTCTCAGTGAAAACCTCCTTTTCCCCTCACCCTTCCACCTTCCAACTTCAAACCATGCCTCTGGTGATACCTCCCTGTTTAGTCTAAAGATCCTCCATGTTTACCCTATTTATTCCCTTGAGGTACTTGAAGACCTCAATCATGTCCCCTGTCTCCTCTCCTCCAATGAAAACAGGCAGAGCCTCAAGTCTGTCCTCATATGTCAAATCCCCTAGCCCTCGTATCATCTTAGTTGCCCTCCTCTGTACCCTCTCCAAGTGTGGTCTCCAGTACTGTACACAGTACTCAGGGTGTGGTCTAACCAGTCCATTGTACAGCGGCAGAATCACTTCCTTGCTCCTAGAGGTGATCCCCTTACGATGCATCCCAACATCCTGTTTGCCTCTCTTACCTCTCTATAACTTTGTTTCTGACAAAGTGTTAAGAGAAACAGGTGGTGCCCCCTGGGCTTGTAGCTGCACAACACAGCTGGCACATTAGTAGCAGTCAAAAACATTTCACAACTCTTCTAGGCGGTACTGAGACTTTCACAAGAATATTTCCCACAGATGTCCATCCCTGTTATTAGGAATCTCTCAACTTACCAATGCATTTATAGTGGATCTTGCCACAGCACTACATTCGAGCACCACAAGGTGAAATAAGTCAACACCTTAGACCATTCCTTGTAACCAGTTAGGTCCCCTTGAAACCTGGAGTGAATGGTCAGTTCACTCCAGCCAAAGCTAGACTCTCTCTGTTATTACCTTTCGAAAAACAGGATTCTCCAGCCACAAAGGGGCTACAAGAGATATCCTTAAAGCACAATTTTTGTGCCAGGGTCCAGAGAACCTGCATTCTAGCCTTTCTGAACTCCTAACAAGGCACCAGCCAACCCACACTCGAACAACAAATGAACCTTGTGCTTTCAGCAGCTTGTGCCCGCCAAGACATTTGTAAAGAACACTTGAACTCTACAGTTCTCACACAAAACCCAGAGCTTTCAGTTTGTAAACACACAGTCTACATTCTGGGCAGTTCTGATAGCTCTCACAATCTTTTGGGGGTTGCCCAAAAATGCTCACTGAACCTTCAGTCCCATTTCTCCTTCTGTGCAAAATCTTCACTCCCATGGGGCTTCACAGGATCTGGTAGCCACTATGTCCCGCAACACTGGCTACTGGTTACTGAACTAGGGCTAGAAAATAACACACTGAGGGTCCTTCCCTGTAACAAGTGGCCTTTAGCAAAGCACCACTGCTTGTAGAACTCTTAACTCCAAGCTTCATCCTGACTCACAGAAGTCAAACAACAGCAGAGCACTGTGGCTTATGCTGCTGTGAGGGTCCTACATTCCATGACATCATCCCCTGCCTCATCAGAGTTCAGCAGGTGGTGATTTAATGTTTTACAGAGAGTTTTAAACTATCTGCAATTGCCCAGACTACCTACCTGATTTAAAACTGATGGGATGGCTCAGTAGCACTGAGGGTTGGGGCTCTGGACACAACACCTCGCGCTAACCTGGCGATCCATGTTCGGGAATGCACATGGGCCTCCAGGGGTTGGCAGGGGAGGAGAAGGGTCGAGCATCCCAGGGACTGCTCTCCTTCTCCGGGGGGGGGCACCAGTAGTCAGTGATCGCATAGCCCCCTGACGAGGTGGGTGGGGGACAGGGCAGACACCTGGAGGAGCACATACAGGAGTGTACAAGTTACCTCCACAAGCATCATTGCACACCCCACCCCTGAGGGGAACAGAAAAAAAAGAAAAATGTGGTCATGCAGCTTGATGGCCATCCCAGGACGTGCTCAGCCCCAGGAGGTGTGGCCCGCAGAAAGACTGGATCCGGACTTGGAGGTAAGGGGAGCTCACCACCACCCCACCATGGGGTCAAGCCATGGAGGTATAACTGGGGGCGAGGGCCTTAATGGGAGCTGTGGTTCGCTAGGATGGCGGCTGGATGTGGGCTAACCGTAGGGGGTAAAAAGTACCAACAAAAAAACTGATTGGATCCTAGTAATCCCAGAAACTGGCTGGTTATACACAGTTTGGGAGTTTAAGGGGACCAGCAAGAGGGTGAAGGAATGGTGGGGGGGTGTCTTTTTAAGGGACATCTCCCCAGGGCTTTCAGGCCTGAGGCAGGTTCCCTTGAAGTTCATTGTTGCCATCCTAGTGGGGGAGGGGCACCAAGATCTGTGTCCAGATACCATCTTGAACCTGAGAAACAGATGAATCAGGTACTGCACAGAGACAGCAGAAGCCAGGTTGAAGACTTATCTTCATAACTTATGTGAGGAGGGTGAAGTTACCAAACAGCATTAGGGGAAACTATGGCCTGTGTCACTGGAATGCCATTCTGACAGAGGGGTTTGTAGGGTCCCCTGTGTATGCACCGAAAGAGTAGTGTGGCTGATGCCCATTAGGTTGAGACTCGATGAGGGACGTGCCAGCCTGATATGTTCCTTAGGCTGAGAGTTCACCCTGACAGCCAGACCAGAAATGCAGAGGGTTGAGGTGCTGGGTGCCATACTGGCAACCCTAGTTCAGTTGCTGGGAGGTTGCTGGGGAGGGAGAGGATTGAGTGTACAGGGGACAGCCCTCTCATCACAGGGAGGGGGTAAATGGTGCCCAGTTCAAGCCTGGCCCCAAGCAGTGGCTGGGGGGAATGCAGCCACAGACCATTACACAGGGCATCAGGGGAGTGGCAACTGTGGACATCCTGCATACAGGAGTGTGTGCAGGGCCATCGTAGGCAATACTGCATGCCTGCACCCCTAAGTTGAGAAAAACAATGAAGTGGTCATTATTCCCAGTTTGACTGGCCATCCCAGCCATTCACAGGCCCTGCACCCATGGAGCACCCAAACCACGTTACAGGATGCATGTCCGCAAGTCCTCGTGGAAAGCCAGAGTTATGGGTTTGGGAGCATTTGGGCATCCCTCAGACTATTGTGGCAAGCAATAACTAACTGCAAAAAGAGAGTTCACCCTGATATTATTGGGTGACTTGCCGGCGTGCTGTATTCTCCAACAAGTAATGGGCCATGTGTGCAGGTAACACCACTGGAAGAAAGAGCAGAGAAGCCAAGTGTAGCACAGAAGGGAGATAGGGAATCCCCAGGCACTCTGTTACTTAAGAAGTATGCCTTGGGGATGCCAGTATGACAAAGGAGCCTTGCATATCGAACCAAAAAGGATGGAGTGTTAGAAACCATGTTCTAAGGGTGAAGTGCTGGGGGCAAGCCAGGGATGGATAGAATGTTCACCAGCAAACCATATAGTCAGACAATAGTTAAAATGGCTACCCAGTAAAACAGAGTTACTATAATGAATGGTGTAGGAGGTGATGGTCTTAGGCCCGTGACTAGTTATTGTGCAAATGAACTTTGGCCTGAAGTCCTGCAATAAAATCAAGTTCTAGAAGTCCAAGGTTCCAGTGTTATTTTGCCCCACTATCTAAGGTGCCCACATCCACTAACTCCAGTAGACAGTCAAGCAACCCATGATGCTGAGTGCAGAACATTTGCAGTTGCAGCCCCACCATATATCCCTGGGACACAGGAGTTCTCTGGGCCATGCCCACCCTCATCCAGGGCAGTGATGCAGGTTGATCCCAGTGCTGCTTGCGGGGGACGGGGGGCTGCATTTATATTCTTCACAAAGTTTAAGATGGCTTCAAATAGGACAAAATACTGTTAAACACCAAACCTAGGGGGAAAAAATGCTGACCTGTCAGTGCAGTGGGGGTGGGGAGCTTCTGCTCGCAACACCAGAGATCCAGGTTAGTGAATGTGCCTGGACAGTCAGAAGCCAGCATTAGGAAGGAAGCTTAAGCTCCCAGAGGACACTCTCAGGGCAGCTACCTCCATTGCTATACTACCACCTCCAGGTGGCAGAGAATCTGGAGCAGCTTGAGGGAAGGGGAAATGATAGCCAGGCTACGCACTCTTGCATCCCAAGGGAAAGGGACAAAGATAAGTGGAAAGCCCTGGCCAGTAGCAGGATGACAGTCTGGCTGCCCACAGGTCTTACTCCAGCAAAGTGGCTCTCCTCCAAGACAGAACCCGAATTGCACCGGATGTTGGGGCGCTCTGCCACTCTAGTCACAGGGACAAATACTTAGAGATGGAATACTGGTAAGTTTGTGAGAAGCTGGGTGACAAGGCTGGGGAGGATGGAATAGAAGGGGATGTGGTGACTGCAAGACGCAATTAACACAGCAAACCAAAAATCTAAGATAACTACTAAAATCATCTATTACAGCTGTCTGTAGGCTATATTTATGTGAGAGGGTTTGTAAAACACCGGGGACCCACAGATTCCATGTTTAGGTGTCCTTTAAGGGCCTAGCCCAGAGTCATGCACATCATTAACTTCTTAGTGCTCGGAGGGATAACTTGGACCAGCCAGTCTAATAGTAAGCCCCCAACTGCTTGCAAGGGGGAGTTAAACTCGTATGTATATCTCAAAGTGTACCTGTTTAACAGCAGTGTTCCTCATTCATTGTTTTAGCACGGTGGGCCACCACCCTATGTTTTTTTACCACCACCCTATATTTTATTACCACCACTCTATATTTTTACCCATTACCAATTGTTTTTTTTACAGAATCTTCCAAAATTGTCTTATATTGAAATCCTTTACTGCACAACTACCCCTGTTTTGATACCAGCACACCACAGTAGATTTTACTTAAAATCCACTTATGCACGTGTACAGTGGGCATTTATTTACTTTAGGGGACACTCCGGGGATGCGAGTGCGCCGAGTGAGAAATACGGCCGCATGCGAATTCAGTCAACAGTACGTCACTAGTTCTGCTATTAAAGTACTGTAGTTGTTATTTACCGCTGCGATTGTTGTTATAATTTTTACATTCCCCACATAAGGAGAGAATTTTATGTGTGTTTGGGCCCGGGGGGGGGTGGTGGAGCGCCCCCACAGAACAAAGATTTATCAACAAGTACTCTAGTTGTTATGTAACACTGTGTTGAGCGCTGAGGACCCGGGGAGGGGGGGGTCAACAAAGATTTATGTTATTTCTTACAATTAACTTATATTTCTGTTCACCGCTGAGGACCGGGGGGTGTGGGGGGGGCGGAGCGCCCCCACAGAACAAATATTTATGTTATTTTTTAGAATTTTCACTCTGTTTTGACTTCTGCTTATATTTCTGCTCACCCTGAGGACCCAAGGTGTGGAAGTGAGCGCCCCACAGAACAAAGATTTATGTTATTTACAATGTTAATTCTGTTTGGATCTCTACTTATATTTCTGTTCACTGCATTTTGGGGTTTTACTTACTTTAGGGACAGTCTGGGGCATATATTTACTGGACATGGAGAAACAGATTTGGAGCGTTTCAGTCTGATTGCAAGACGCACGTGTAGGCGACGTACTGACGCGGTGGGAGGCCAGTTTACCATAATCAGCTGAATTCTGAAACAGGGGCACTATGTGTCCCCTAATCTAAATAATCACCGTACAGTGTATATAGGAGGTCCAGAAAAATAACTCTCCTTTTGACCCAGTCACCACTGCCCCACCCTATATTTTCAAACTGTGGGGAGCCCTGAACAAGTACTTACTAACTAACTTTGACAGTCTAATGTACCTTTAATAATGAAATTAGGTTTATCTTCTTGTGTTACCATTGTATGCTTCGGCAGTGAATACGCAGGAACATGAAAATAAGAAAGAGACAGAAAAAGATACAAGGGCAATTGGGTCAGGATACAGAAATAAAAACATAGTTAAAGATTTGAAAAAGAACCCAACACATTTGAAATGCCACTGTCTCTATAAATTAATTCAGTCTGATATGAAATACTGTTAAACTAGCCCCCATGTGCCCAGTCTGTGCTATTTTTAAGCATATACAGTAACTTCTTACCTCCAACTTCATGATTCTCTATTTCAGTTTACAACACCACCTCCTCACAATATGAAGCCACACAGTTTAGAAATGCAAGCATATGTAATTCTTCAGTGTTTGGAAGCCTTTGGACTTGGAAAATAATTATTATTCACAGAAAAATGTTCCCTCTGCAACTCCTTTCGTACTCCTTTCTGTAGCTACTCCTCGGAAACTAAACTGTACTTCCTGTCCACCTCTGGAATGTCTCCCTACCATTCTTACCATCTCATTAATATTCATAGTGTACTGCAGCAGAGGAGGGGCCAGGAAAGGGGGTTCTGAAACATGTTAATCCCTTAAAATGGCAGGACCTCACTATAGTATTTAGAGAAATGTAGTTGTGTCTCTTTGGCCATGGAGCATCCAGGACCGCCCCCAAGTCTGCCCCTTTGTGGAAAGAAAGACATCCACCAACATTTGGGTTCCGAGACTGCAGAACAATTTTATTCAGAAATCAAGCCACACAATTACATATACTGCAGATTATTTTCATAGCTGCCTTTTTAACCATAATTCATTGGTAATCCAGCTCAATGGCAGAGGAACCTCAGAGACAGATGCACCCTTGAGCGAAACACCCCCACCAAAAAAAACTGCTTGTATTTCATATTCTGCATCTTTGCACACCTGTGTTTATCCTGTTTAACTTCTCTCCCACTGGTGGTAACCTTATTTATACCATTGTGCTCGGTTGGGAACTTTTTCTTCTTTTGGTGTATATACCTACTTTAAACTTGCGGTTTCACTCTAGTTTTGCTCTGCATACTGATTCAAGTGTGAGCCTGTTGCATTGCTTGTCTGTTACTCCCATTGTCTCATGTATTGACTTGTTTTTGCTCTGTATACTGATACGAGTGTGACCCTGTTGCATTGCTTGTCTGTTACTCCCATTGTTTCATGTATTGCCTTGTTTTTGCTCTGTATACTGATATGAGTATTACTCTTGCATTGCTTGTCTGTTACTCTCATTGTTTCATGTATTGACTTGTTTTTGCTCAGTATACTGATACGAGTGTGACCCTGTTGCTTTGCTCGTCTGTTGCTGTCAGTTACTCCAATTTGTTTCATGTATTGACTTGTTTTTGCTCTGTATACTGATATGAGTGTGACCCTGTTGCACTGCTTGTCTGTTACTCCCACTGTTTCATGTATTGACTTGTTTTTGCTCTGTATGCTGATATGCGTGTGGTCCTGTTGCCCTGCTTGTCTGTTACTCCCATTGTTTTATGTATTGGGTTGTTTTTGCTCTGTATACTGATATGAGTGTGACCCTGTTGCATTGCTTGTCTGTTATTCCCATTGTTTCATGTATTGGCTTGTTTTTGCTCTGTATGCTGATACGAGTGTGACCCTGTTGCATTGCTTGTCTGTTACTCCCATTGTTTCATGTATTGACTTGTTTTTGCTCTGTATACTCATACGAGTGTGACCCTGTTGCATTGCTTGTCTGTTACTCTTATTGTTTCATGTATTGGCTAGTTTTTGCTCTGTATGCTGATACGAGTGTGACCCTGTTGCACTGCCTGTCTGTTACTCCCATTGTTTCATGTATTGGCTTGTCTTTGCTCTGTATACTGATACGAGTGTGACCCTGTTGCACTGCTTGTCTGTTACTCCCATTGTTTCATGTATTGGCTTGATTTTGCTCTGTATACTGATACAAGTGTGACCCTGTTGCATTGCTTGCCTGTTACTCCCATTGTTTCATGTATTGGCTTGATTTTGCTCTGTATACCGATACGAGTGTGACCTTGTTGCATTGCTTGTCTGTTGCTGTCAGTTACTCCTATTTGTTTCATGTATTGACTTGTTTTTGCTCTGTATACTGATATGAGTGTGACCATGTTGCTTTGCTTGTCTGTTACTCCCATTGTTTCATATATTGGCTTGTCTTTGCTCTGTATACTGACACGAGTGTGTCCCTGTTGTATTGCTTGTCTGTTACTTCCATTGTTTCTTGTATTGGCTTGTTTTTCCTCTGTATATTGATATGAATGTGACCCTGTTGCATTGCTTGTCTGTTACTCTTATTGTTTCATGTATTGGCTTGTTTTTCCTCTGTATGCTGATACGAGTGTGACCCTGTTGCATTGCTTGTCTGTTACTCCCATTGTTTCATGTATTGGCTTGTTTTTCCTCTGTATGCTGATACGAGTGTGACCCTGTTGCATTGCTTGTCTGTTACTCCCATTGTTTCATGCATTGGCTTGTTTTTCCTCTGTATGCTGATACGAGTGTGACCCTGTTGCATTGCTTGTCTGTTGCTCCCATTTGTTTCATGTATTGACTTGTTTTTGCTCTGTACACTGATACGAGTGTGACTCTGTTGCATTGCTTGTCTGTTACTCCCATTGTTTCATGTATTGGCTTGTTTTTGCTCTGTATACTGATATGAGTGTGACCCTGTTGCATTGCTTGTCTGTTACTCCACCTGTTTTATGTATTGGCTTGCTTTTGCTCTGTATACTGATACAAGTGTGACCCTGTTGCATTGCTTGTCTGTTACTCCCACTGTTTCATGTATTGACTTGTTTTTGCTCTGTTTGCTGATACAAGTGTGACCCTGTTGCATTGCTTGTCTGTTATGCCTATTTGTTTCATGTATTGGCTTGTTTTTGCACTGTATGCTGATACGAGTGTGATCCTGTTGCATTACTTGTCTGTTACTCCCATTGTCTCATGTATTGACTTGTTTTTGCTCTGTATACTGATACGAGTGTGACTCTGTTGCATTACTTTTCTGTTATTCCCATTGTTTCATGTATTGGCTTGATTTTGCTCTGCATACTGATACGAGTGTGACCCTGTTGCATTGCTTGTGTGTTGCTCCCATTTGTTTCATGTATTGACTTGTTTTTGCTCTGTACACTGATACAAGTGTGACCCTGTTGCATTGCTTGTCTGTCACTCCTATTTGTTTCATATAGTGGCTTGTTTTTGACTATTGTACTCTCCTGGCTCATACCTGTAAATGGGTATTTACTTAAATGACTCTAAGACCCAAGCTATGTTATTTGGTTCCAACCTCAAACTCAAACACTCCCAACACAACTTTAACATCTCCACCCTTGCTGTCACATTTGTTGGGGTGGTCAACTCCTTCAAATATCTGGTTGTCATACTAGGCCCATCACTAAACTATGATCTCCATATTCAAATGACCTGCACGCATGTAAGCACTAAATTTGGTATTGCCTACCCTACTAGCTATGCGCTCACCCCCTCTGCTACACTTGCCATTGCCTGTGGGATATTACTTCCCTCACTTACCTATGGGGTTGCTACATATGCATCCACCTGTAAATCAAATCTGCACAAGTGGGATGTTACCTACAATAACATCTGCCACCATGCATCCTTCTCTCCTCGGCTGAAACGCCACTGTCTCCTCTACTCAGATCTAGGATGGTTTCCTCCTCAAGCATCTAGGTTTTATGCACTCGGCTCTATCATTGACAATATTATCAGATCCCAAATACCTAAAGCCCTGGCATGTCTATTTCTAAACTAGACAACCAGTTATGGCCTACACTTTGCAGTCAATGCCCCCGTTCACATCCCAAGACATAATACCTCAAAAGGTGCTAGTGCTTTTGCCTGTCATGCACCCAATTTCTGGAACTCCCTCCCACTAACTTTAAGTCAAGCTGCATCCCACATCTCTTTTAAGAGAGAACTACGTCACTATCTCATCTCCTCCTGTAAATGATCATGTTTCAAACCACCTTAGCCCCTATACTTCATTACTCCACCCCTCCCACTCTGATCTTTTGGGCCTTACTTCAGCACTCAGCACTTCCTTTCAAACTTCTTGCATCATCTACCTTACCTACTGTATCCTACCTCTTACTTTGTATGAATTTCAACTTAATTTCTACCCTCCTACCTCCAGCTACCCTACTCAAATCCTTTTTCTCTAGTTCTCCTACACCTATTTCTGCCTGATTGCATTTGCTATTTGCACTACTATCATTGTATTATCCTCCCCTAACTGAACATTGTTAGTCACAGTATTTTTGCTTAATTGTATTGTTTCATGTATATTCTTGATGCTATATTGTATTTACTTGCTTCTATTTTGTTATTTACTGCTAGTTTCACTTACAATCATCTACTTGTATCAAACCTGTACTGTAATGTTCTTGATGTTTATCCTGTACTCTCCTGGGTCGTGCCTGAAAATAGTCATTGTAATGGTTAGTGCGCCTACCCGGTAAACAAAAACTAAATAAATAAAACTTGCCTAGTGTACCCTACTGGCTAAGCAAAAAGGCAAAGAAATAAATTAACTGGGGGCCACCTGCTCTAAAGGGGCCCTCCCACTTCCACCTCCTGTGAACATTACACATGCTGCCTCCAGTTTCACACCCTACACCTAACAGGGTGGAAATCCATTCTCTCCCTTTCCTTCCACCCTTCAGCTCCACAGTTTTGGCCCTGCAGGGGGATGAGGTACATATTTTTGCTGACTCCCTAAAACATGCCTGCCCATCACAGGGAAAGTAGAAAAAACTCTTGTCTGTGATCTATCCCACCAACAAAATCTCCCTGTCAGCCTCAAAACTGACTGGAGACTTTCCAGTCCATAATGGATTCTAGCATGTTCTGCATTGAGAGAATAAATATGTTGCATCTGATGTACGACAGATGTTCCTCTGGTAAGACATCAGACATGCTGTCAGATTTCCCTTGTGTGCCACAGCTGTGCCACCTGTCCAGTGTATAACTGTGCCACCTGTCCAGCATATAAATTTACACATGACCTTATTCAAGTAAACCCATTACCAGTCAACGGCCTTAGCCTCCAGAACATGGTACCAAACCAAGCATGGCAGCATGTCTGACCCCACTACGGACAATGGGACCCCCTGGGCAGCTCAATCCGACTTTTAGAACACCATGAGCTCCAGCGTGGCCTGAACCCCTATGTTGTTCATCCAAGATGTCCATTACCCCAAATGTTTTTTTCCTAAATAGTGCTGGGTGTGACCATCAGGAAGCAGAAGGAATGGAGGGAGAGGCAGCTTCAAGTCCATTTTCAGAGGAATAAGTCCCAAAGTGGCTTGCAGCTCTGAAGGAGAACTATGCTATGGGACCAGACAGGATTCATTCAAGGGCACTTAATATGACCATGTAACCCTGAGGCCATTATACCAAGGGCTTTTACCCCTGGCTGCTATCCTAATAACAGGTTGAGGGGCCTGGGTCTGTGATTGATTGGTGCAAGTGAGCCCTTGCCAGTGGCAGTAGTGCAATTATGGTGCTTCCACCCAGAGTAATGTGTAAGTGGGCAATTGCTATGATTGGTATAGCCCTGTGGGTAGCCAATACCTCCCACTATTCCTCCTAGTGACCTTTTGCACTTAACAAAACAGTTGCAGCTGCTCAGTAGTTGGGGCACAGAACAATTTAACCACTGATTATATGCTCACACTTAGCCCACTTAACAGCAGGCCCTAGACTTCTGACAGGAAACCTGTAACCTGTAACCTCCTATAAAAGACAACTTTTAAATGCAGAGTTGCACTTTAACACACTTTACACATGCATAGAAACATCTAACCAATTAATAACATGCTCACAGGCTAGATTAACAGTAAAACAGTAATCAGGTTTATTTGAGGTATGTAACAAGGACAGAGGGAATAATCTGTTGTAATGATTACTGTACTGTAATAGGATAGGCTGAGAATTATGATAATCACTTTTAGTCCCTGACTGCCTAAGTCTATGACAACAACGGATACCCAGGTCAAGAAGCAGGCATGCCTGACTGGTGCCAAGGCTGGCCGGCATTGCTACTGATGTTGGGGCCCTTGTTGAAAAGAAATGATTAAGCATGAACAAACTACTGGTGAAGCCACAACCCAAATCGTATTCCCGGCTGGATGGCCCAGTTACAATCACACACTTTACCTGATGATCTTAATTAGTTAGTATCACTTAACAACAGATTGATTTGTTGCAGGGAGCTACCCTGATGTTGGTTACTCACTGTACCCAGATGGAATGGAGATAGGCAGGGTGACACGGAGCCCTGTAACAGCTGAGTTGATGGGGACCAGGGCCGGCAAAGCTCACCTTCTCTTCATAGCCTTTCCTACAAGGTGGCTGCAACCTGCAATATATAGAAGCACAAAGGCTGACTCCCCAGATTTAGTCTTTCACCACAATGATGTGTGCTTGGTACAGGAAACAGTCTACTTGGGCCACAATAGCTTCAGCCCAGGTAAAGCTACTCGGTGATTGCAAAATTTGGTAACTACACTGGTGAACCCTCCAGTTGGTAAATAACAAACTTTAGATTTGTGACTAGTTCCCAATCTGGTATGGGAGTTTCTGGTCTGATCTTTCTTCGTGAGATAGGCTACAGCTATGTAGTTGAGGAAACAGCAACTTTCTGCCACTGACGGTTCAAGGCTGTTTTTCTGGTCTCACCAGCATGTTGAGATGCCCTTTCTGACTGCTGATGGCAGTCCTGACTGTCTGACTTAACTTCGGTCCAAACCTGGAACAACAGGAGGCTTTTCAAGCCCCTCCTGTGAAAACACGTGGAGCCTACAAGCTCCTCTTTTCACAGCATCTCAAACTGGAAAGCACGCAGTTTAGAACACAGGTCAGAACTTAGTCTGGTTTTCTTAGAGTGGGATTGGCTAAGAGAGCTGCCAGTTATAGTTAGGGTGCTCCCATTTGTCTGTTTTAAGGTGCCAACCCTGAGGTTTCAGTTTCTTCCATAAAGCACCACACTAGGCAATTACCCCTGATTTTTTTTTTGGGGCTGCAATAGAAACCTACAAATATCTAATGGGCATAAATAGGGTACTAGAGGGTAACATCCTTCAGAAGAGGAGATGTTTAGGAATGAGGGCATGACATGAGGTTGGAAGGGGACAGACTGAGGAGTGACATGAGGAAGTGTTCGCCCAGTGGCGTGGAGGGGCATCTGTGCCTTGCCTCCTGCCACACTGGTGGCCTGTGTTTTCGGTGAGAGCAAGCCACCATGGGTTAGCTGGGGAGGGAGAGAATTGAGCATCTGGAAGATAGCTCTCCTCTCACAGGGAAGGGTGGGGATGAGGTCCACCACTTGCCTGGTTCTAGTGGTGGCTAGGGGATGGTGTAATGGACCCACAGATGGAGGGGACAGACGTGGGGAAGATGCCCAGTGTGTCTTGTGTGAAAACATGAGTGGCTCGCCCATTGGTATAATTGCAGACCACCACACCACACATGGGAAGTAAAGAAGGGAAAATATCCCGACCAGCAAGATAATGCTGGCCCCTCACAGGTGCCACATACAGCCAGCTGGCAACTCAAGAACAGCCAGAGGTGAGTCAAGTGGGTGCCAGGGTGACAGGGCTAAGGGGGGCCAGTGCAAGGGGACCAGTTGTGAGGGCAAGAAAGAAGATTTTTAAAAAATAACAAAAAAAAACCCACAAAAAACGTGAAGAAGTGTTTCTTCACAGAAAGGGTTGTGGATGCATGAAATAGTCTCCCAGTAGAGGTGATGGGGGCAAATACAATGGGGGAATTCAAAAATACATGGGACAGACATACGGGAACCCTAATGATAAGAATAAGAAGGTAAAGCCTGAGATCAAGTAGGGTCTGCAGCTTTTGCAGTAGGTAAGCAAAATAGGCAGATTGGATGGGTCTAGTGGTCCTTATCTGCCATCAGTTTCTATGTTTCTATGTAAAGAACTCTAGAGGATGCTGGTTGCCCTCTGATGGCCTTACTCAACAGCTCACTGGAATCAGACATGGTTCCAAAGGAGTGGAGGAGAGCAAATGTGGCCCCTTTACATAAGAGTGGCAGCAGGGAAGAGGCTAGCAACTACAGGCTGATAACTTTTAAGCCTCACTTCAGTGGTGGGGAAATTAATGGAAACAGTGTTAAAGGAAAGCTTGACAGAGTATTATAATGGACTCACTTAGGCGGGCACGTCCCTGCACTCAGAAACCTAGCAGGGGAAGGGACATTGGGAGGCTTCTAAGGGAAGGAGGGGCATCAGGTTCTGGCACCTTTTCTGCGTCTTTTGGGCTGTTGAGTTTCTGAAGTAACAGCCCCATGCACAAACCAAGACAGTGTAACAACTTAATGACCTGCACAATTTTTTTTTTTGGTTGGGGTGGAGTGTGCACTAGGTCTTTTGTTTTAATATATATGCCATAACTGGTAGCTCCCCAGTGAGAAAAGCAATTTGGAGTTTGTTAAATGGCTTGGGTGTGAGCTGCTAATCTTTGATTCGTTCTTTGTTTAGAGATATGTGGCTGTCACCATTGGCTGGCTCCCCACTAATCACCAGTACATTGGCTGGAGAATGCACACTGAGCCAAGGCTAGTTTCCAGCTGTAACCTGGGGAAATGGGAGTGGAGAATGCAGCTGCAAAGAAATATAAACCAGGCTGATATGAAGTTAAAGCAAAAGAAATTGAGCACCCAGTCCAGAGCAGACTAAATATGAAAAAAATATTTTATTTTATAAACCAGTGTGCAAAATACGTGGCTGTTCACCATAATGGTAAAAGGGTGAAGAATACAATCTTACATTTCGCCAGGCAAACTGCCTAGCTTCATCAGAGATAGTACTACTATGTAACAAATAACAATTTAAAGGCAAAATCACCACGTGCAAAATGCAAAGCAATTAAAAGCAATGATAAGACAATCACGGAAAAACGAATTTCATTGGTCTTCGCATATACTCATTAAAGACAGACACTTGCATATAAAAATGTGGCTGTTTGCAACCTTCTTATTTGGGTATAGCTACAATCACTCTCTTGAGTGTATTAACACCGATTCTGTCTAATTTAAAGCCACTTGATGTGGAAGGTAAAACAGTACTTGATTTAGTTAATGAACCTCTCAATCAAATGTAACCCCCTTGTTTCAATCAGTGATTCATTCACATATCTGGACTGCCTTGTCTGGTATGGGCTGCACACCCATTGGCTCTTGTCTGAACCAATGGGCGTGCAGCCCTACAGCACAGTCAGTCAGCGGGCGGCAGGCGGCGGCGTGGGTGCTGCCGCCCCGCCAACTGACGGGGAGCGGGTGGTGGGGCTCGTGGGTGGGGTGGGGCCACTAGATCACCAGGGTACTTGGACCTGGGGTTGACTCTAATGCCCACGATCGGGCTTCATGGTCCACTGGACCACCAGGGATATTAGACTTTGGGGGTTGAACTCTGTTCTGCCTGTGATCGGGCTAGTGGGGAGTGGGTTACTACTGTTATGCCCGCGATCAGGCTAGTGGGGGTGGGGTTACTACTGTTTTGCCTGCGATCGGGCCAGTCCGTGGGGGTTACTACAGTTTTGCCATGATCGGGCCAGTTGTGGGGTTCTACAGTTTTGCCCGCCATCAGGCCAGTCGTGGGTGTTCAGTTCTGTTCTGCCCTTGATTGGCTACGGGGGCACAGAGAAGTGGAGGGCCACCACAGGTGGCAGCTGCTATGTTGCACCCTGCAATGTGGCAGCTCACCTGTGGGTGGGCCCTCGACTTGCTCCTTTTTGGCTCAGAAGTTATGCAGGCGCAGGTTGGGGGTTGCGTTACTTAACTCTGCACAGCCCAGCTGAATATCGGGCTGTGCAGTTTATGCATGGTTCCTCCCTCTGGTTGAGCATGCCTTCATTAGCATTGCGCTGTTGCTCAGCATGACTTGGGGGGCACAACTGCCTCCTGCTGAATATCGCAGAATGGCGCAATTTCGGACTTGCGCAGGCGCAACCCTATTGTGCATGGCACAACCCTTTTGAATATCCAGCCCTGAATATCTTATTTATTTATTTAGTTTTTGTTGACCAGGTAGGTGCACTAGACAAATCCTGCCTATTTTCAGGCATGACCCGGGGGAGGGGGATACAGGTGAATGCATCTGACTTTGAACCAGATTAAGTTGTTGGTGGTATTTTTAGTGAATGAGGGACATTTGGCCAGGACACCGGGGAAATTTCCCTCTTTTTTTTTCGATAAGTGCCATGGGATCTTTAACATCCACCTGAACTACCACCAATCCAGGCAGAAGTGACCTCGGTTTAATGTCTCATCCAAAAGACGGCCCCTCAGAAATGCAGCACCCCTCTCATGCTGCCCTACAGTGTCAGTACTGGGATATGAACCCAAGTGCTAGATGTGGGAACTGAACCCACAGCCCTCTGATCTCCCAGCCTCAGAGGCGAGTGTGCTACCTACTGAGCCACTGACACTGCTGACACATTTGAGTCTAGGATTACAAAATACCTTTTACAGAGGTTCCACATCAGTAAGTACAGGCATAAGGATAATACAGGTTTCAAGGTACAATCAGTAACTCTGTTGACATGACTCGTATATATACCGACAGTACTTAAAAAACACTAGGAGGAGGTAGGCAACAAAGGAAAAAGGGGCTGAAGAGAGGAGAGGGCATGCGTGGAGTAGGAATTGGGTATAGCAGCCTAGGAGACTTTGTCAGGATAGACTGGGGTAAGAGCAATTAATGGGCATAGGACTAACGAAGTGCTAGTAGTGAGGACAACAGAAGTCAGCAGAGACTGCTGGCAACAGCAAGGAGAACATTACTTAAGTGGGGCAGTCACAGGTGCTAGTGCCTACTAGGGAGAGGCGGAGCTTAGCCTTGAAAGCACCCAGCGTTGGTGAGTTGAAGATATCACTAGTGAGACTGTTTAGCCAGCTAGGAGCCCTATATGCAAAGGACCTTTGGCCTTGGGATGTGCAACAGTGGGGGATTTGCAGGAGTTGGGGTTTAGAGCTCCTGGTGTTGCAGTTATTTATTTTGGTTTTGAGGAGGGAGCAGACTCCAGGGGATGCCTTGCCCATCATTATTTTCTTTGCTGTGATGCAGGTTTGATACTTTATTCGGTTGTTCAGTTGCAGCCAACCAGTTTGGGAGTAGAGGTTACAAGTATGGGTGAGACGGTGGGCTCCAGTAACGAGTCAACAGGCTTTATTGAGGGAGGTGGAAACGCGTTTGAGAGAGGAGGCAGTCACAGAGCCATAGATAATGAGTCCATAGTCTATAACGCTAACAATGGAGCTCTGGATGGCGGTAGACAAGGCTTCAGGGGTTAAATATTTCCTATGTCAGAACAATAGGCCCAGCCTGGTGTTTGCTACTTTCGCAACATTATTAATATGGGCAGCATAGATGAGTTTAGAGTCCAGGGTGAGGCCAAGGTATTTAAAAGTATGGACTTGTTCAAGGGTGACTCCTTGCTTGGTATTGATGGCGAGGTGATACTGTTTGTGTTTGTCGTGGGAGCTGCTGAAAATCATGGTCTTTGTTTTTTTCTGGTTTAGGATCAGTCTGTGTTTTGAGAACCAGTTTTTGACTGTTGTGAAAGCCTGCTTGAGGTTTTCTTGTAGGTGAAATGGATCATGGTGGGAGGCAAGGATGACTGCATCATCTGCGTAGAGTAAGATTTGTTCTGGACATGAATCCGGCAGTGTGTTCAAGAAAAGGCTGAAGAGGAGGGGGCCCAGTATTGAACCCTGTGGGACACCGGACCGGACTGGTCTAGGATCTGAGAGCGTATCAGCAATTTTTACTTTTTGGGACCAGTTGTCTAAGTAGCTTTTGAACAAGTTCACAGAATCGGGTGAGACCCCCTCAATCCAGAGCTGGACAAGCAGGAGATGGTGGTTGATGGTATCAAAGGCCTTTGTTAAGTCAATGAAAGTAGACCCAGTTAGCTGACCGTTGTCCAGTGAGTGGTCTTTATCTTTACTGCTGAAAGCAGTTATTTAAAATCTGACACCAGTAACATGGTCTGGAGGTTAATTAAAAATAAATCAATAGCTCTCAAGTTAATATACCACCGGTTAAGCACTTAAGATGGAAACAAAATTCATAAAAAAGATGCTAAATCTAAATTTTCATTTAGGACCAAGTCTTCTATGGATCTTAATACAAAGATCCAGAAACTCTCTCTTTGTCCAATAAGTTGTTTTAAATTCCCTCCTTTAGGGCCCACTGAAATGTTTTCCAGACCTACAAATTTGATATTGTGAACTGTGTTTGGATTCTTACAACTCTGAACATGTTGCACTATGGCATATGTCATATCCAGTTTAGCTACAGTAGTGCTCTCATGTGTTCACTGATCCCAACCTTAAATTCTCTTACAGTTCTACCGATATAAAAAACCCACAAGAACATTGCAATTTGTAAACTACTGCTTTGGTGTTACACAGTAACAAATCTCGGATCTTGAACGTTTGTTTTGTCACAGGATTTTCGAACTGATCGGTAACAAGTATATAAGAACAAACTTACACTTTCCACGTTTCTTAGTACCACTAGGTGGTGGAAGTCGTCACATAGTATTTGATTTATGTTCCACTGGGAAATAACACCTCACTACTTTATCAGTAATTCTTGGTGCCTTTTTGTACACCATCTTCGGTCCAGTGCCCACATGTTTCTTCATATCTGGTTCAATATGTAACATCCCACAATTATTCATTAATACCTGTTTCAACTGATGACTTTTAGTACTAAAACCAGTCACAAAGCCTATTTCCTGGTATTTATTTTTGACACCATTTTTTGTTTTTTTGCAATAATGTCTTTTCACGGGGTATTGCTGCCACTTCCTCTACTACATGTTTAATAAGGGAATGGCCATACCCCCGCTGTTGGAACCTTTGAATTTGCAAATCTCTCTGTATCTCATAATCTTTTGATGTTGTACAGTTTCTAAGGGTCCTAATCATTTGGCCCTTCGGAATGTTTTGGGAAACATGTCTAGGATGAAAGCTACTGGCTAATAATAGGCTATTCCTATCAGTGGGTTTAGTGAATGAGGAAGTACCTATGTTGCCTCCACCCATTTTAAATAACCTGAGGTCCAAGAAAGATACCTCCTCAACACTCACATGTGCTTTAAATTTCAAATTAACATCTGTGGTATTGAGCCAAGAGACAAATTCTTCAATAGAACCTTTCCAAATAACAATGAGATTGTCAAAAAAATGATGCCACAAATCCAATTTAGATAAATATGGATTGGTGGCGTCATTCCTGACCCAATCCATTTCCCATTTTCCAACATATAAATTCACATAGCTAGGGGCCATTGTTGCCCCCATGGCAGTTCCCATAACCTGTTTAAAAAAACACCCCTGAAAAAGAAAAATGTTGGAACTTAATACTAACTCAGCCAAATTTAGTAAAAATGTAGTAGGTACAATATGGGGGAATTCACGTAAACTCAAAAAATATTCGAGTGCCGCTAAACCACCAGAAAGTGGAACATTGGTGTATACTCAATATCTAGTGTGGCAAACAACCAACTGTCATCCATTTCTATATCCTCAAGGATATTAATAATATGTGTAGTATCCTTAAGGTATGATGGAAGATGTTGTACAAGGGGTTGCAAAAACATGTCTACAAACTGAGACAAGGGTTCTGTGAGCCATCCATGCCCAGAAATGATGGGTTGACCTGGGGGGTCCACAGGATCCTTGTGAATTTTTGGCAAATAATATATAGGAGGAATCTTAGGGTCTGTTACTAATAATGCTCTATATTGTGCTTCAGAAATATAGCTCTTAACCAGGCCTTCCTCTAGGACACTATCTATTTTCAATTTTAATTCACTAGTGCTATTATAGCACGTTTTTTGATAAAAGGATGTGTTACATAATTGCCTGTTAATTTCAGAAACATATTTGTCTCTATCCATCACAATTATTGCACCACCCTTATCAGCACTTTTGACAACTATCTGATGTATGAAGTTACACAATAAAGTGCATTATGACAAGGACAGCACAGACAGTAATTTACGGCACCTGGATGCCAAATAGTGTACAAAAATCAAACGCATCAGTGCCAAATTAGTTACAGTAGAAATCAAAAAGTGCAAGGATCCCGAATAATGGGCTTCTGAAACCAGTGCTGAGAGGTGAGGTGGGGTCAGGTGAGGCAAGGAAGGGCACAGGGAGAGAGTTAGCAGGAACAAGGAGGAGGAGGGAGAGGTGTAGTTAATGTCTGAAGGAGGGAAGGGAGGGGAAGAGACCGATGGTAGAGGGAAACTGATTCCAGTGGGAGGGGAGACGGTATGGGAAAGCTGATTCCCTAGTTGAAGAGTGAGGGTGAAGAAAGGAGGATGTGATCTGATCTCTGGAATGCAAGGGGTAGAAGGTGAGGGAATGGGGGAGGAGAGGAGATGGGACAGGTAGGAGAGGTGTGATCCAAACCAGTATTTAGGGATGAGAGAAGCACAGTGGAACTGGCTACATGTGAGGAGCAGGAGAATGGATAGGGTGGAGTAAAGGGAGCAGTGGCGGGTGTGAGAAGGTGAGTTTGTAGTAAGGTGGCAGAAGGCATTGCAGAGGGTGTCCAGTCTGATCAGAGAAGTTTTTGGGGCAGTGCCATAGACCACATCCACACAGTCAAAGACCGAGAGAACCAATTTGATGACTAACTCCCAGTGGACCAGCGGAGAGAGGCATTCCTTGCTGTGGTACAGAAACAGAATCTGGTGCAGAGCCTGGCATGGATGGCATTGATGTGAGCCGAGATGTTGACTCTGCTATCTAACTATACATGGACATACTTGCAGGATGGGGCAACCTCAAGCGGGGAACAATCGAGCATGGAGAAAATGGGAAGAGTGGTAATACATTCTGTGCTAACACCACTCAAGGCTACATATGGCCCACAGATGATAGCACACCCAAAATGGGATAGCACCAGGACTCCTGTGGGCCACATTCAGCCCAGACATGCAAATGAGCTCCTTGGGCATGCAAGGCAGTAAGAGACCATCTGCATGCCGATTATGGGCTCATTTGAATGGGTGCAACAGACCCCTAACACTATTGCAGGGCAGCAGCAGTAGAAGTTCCATGATAGTCTAGTGGACCCCATCCCCTGATCCCCATCTATGTATATTTCCATTCTCCCTGGTAGTCTACAGTTGCCCCTGGTCCCATGTGCAGCTACTCTCCCTGGTGGAATAGCCTCCCACACTGAGTGCCACTGACCCATCTATGCGAGTGCTACCCCCACCCATTCTGCACCCTTGCTCTGCACCCCCCCTCACCCCAGTCGTCACTCACCCAAAACTCTGTATCAGATTGGTTGCCAGCACAGCCCTTCACTCACCTTCTCGGCTGGTCACAGTGCACCCCTGACCTGCACCCCCCTCACTCCAGTCATCACTCACCCAAAACTTTGTATCAGATTGGTTGCCAACACAGCCCTTCACTCACCTCCTGGGCTGGCTGTGGCCTGACAGACACATGATCACAACTACTGTACTTATTCTGAATTGCATTTTGTAACTTTCAGATGGTGGCTGGCCGAGAAGATGAGCAGAGAGCTGTGCCAGCCACTGCTCTGGTATAGAGTTTTGGGTGAGTGATAACCAGGGTAAGGGGGCACTGGTAAGGGGTCCTCAGAAGGTGGGTGGGGGTGTCACTCACATTGTGGGGTCAGTGGCACTCATTGTGGAGGCACTAGCCCACCAGGTATCTTAGCATTTATGTGGGACCCAGGGGTGGGAGCTCCACTAGACAGGGAGATGGGAGGCAGTTTAGCAGACTGGTTAAAGGCACTGAGTTGCAAACCTGGAGATGTGGGTTTGAATCCTATCAGACCCCATTTGCATACTGTGTGACCCTGAGCAAGTCACTTATCTTCCTTGTGCTCCCAGGTGTGCCTTTCCTGGTTAAACAATTTCCTTACCCCACCCCTTTTCTCCCAAACTACCAGGGAGAATGGAACTATACATAGACTGGGCAATTAGGGAGGGGGTTTACTAGATTATCTGGGAGCTACTCAATAATCATAGAACAGGCACTTGGAGGGAGGGGGTTCACTAGACAAAGGGGTAGGAGGCTATAGTACAACTGTTCTTCGTTCGGGGACAGAGAGTGTGTCCTTATGATGTGTTAAGCCATGTTTTTCAGTGGCACTAAACAGTGCTATGCTGGAGGCTGGTTAGCATCACCAAATCCTTTTGAATACACTGCTGCACCAATACGCATGTGGGAATCCCTTATTCGCATCAGTGCAGTGATACAGTTAGCAGGATTGCGCCGACGGGTTTGGGCTGTGCTTCACGGGCCTCTAAATATGACCCAGCCCACAGCATTGGCACTGTTCTAGGTTAGTGCCTCTCTGACCTTTTAAAAATTGGGTCCCTAATCTTTAGATTTGATTCAGTCAATGTAACCAGGTCATCGTATATGTTGCAGTTTCTACCCTGCCTGCTGAACTCAAACAAGATTGAAGGGCCTGGGTTGTTAAATTCCTGATTCAGAGTTCATTCCCAGGTAACTTTGAATTGTCCAGTGCCTCCTTCAAGAGATTAGGTTTTAATGGGCCTGGTATCACAGTAGTACAACCCCCTTGGAATGCAATAACTCCCCACCTCCTCACGATGTCACCCCACACGTGCAGTTCAGCAATGCAGCAGCAGTTTGTAATAAAATTCAATAAATGACACTCTACTTGCCACAAGTCAAAATTGAAATAAACAACAAAACATTTATTGGGGGAATCATCACAAAGGAATGGGGATGTAAACAAAACTATTGTAATTATGTAACTCATGAATGCTTTGAACCTGGGTGAAATAGGGTGCTAGACTAGGCTTGGCCAACTAAACAAGTACACAGTACCTACCCCCAAACAAACTGTTACAGTACAGTCATTTTTAAACCTGTTATTACTCCTGCTCACCTGTACTGGGGGTACTACCCTTACCCTACTTGTACCAGTGTTTACCTTTAAAATGATCCTCAGGAGCTCCTGGTGCTTCACTGGGTACCTAGCTGCAGAAACAAGGTCGGCCTGTTGAAGTTGCAGCTGGTTGACCAGTGGTGGTGCACTTTAAACAACCTAAAACACTTTAAAACCAAACCCCACAGGCCATGCAGTTGCCAAAATGGCAACCTCCAGACAAGGTGTTTGTAGATCAGTACAAAAGGTTTGCAAGCTCAACCCCTGTATTTACAATACAACTTAGTGAAAGCCACCCCACTAATTTTACTAAGTTGTATTGTAAATACAGGGTTGAGCTTGCAAACCTTCTGTACTAATTTGAATGTAAGAGAATTATGGCCTTCTTCTAATTGCTATGCTCCCTATTAAACACCTGTGAGCCTTTCATTGGCCAGAGCACACTATAAGAAATGACGCGAGGAAAGTGGTCTCTTCATTAAAAAATAGAGGAAGCAAGGAGACCTCAGCTCTGATATGGCAAGTTAAAATGTGATGCTTTTTACTTGACTGATGGAGGTGGTCGCTTTGCTGAAGTGGTCAGGCTTAATCACGGTTCAGCTGGATAATGAGAACTAAAAGCCCCTCTGAAATGCATGAAATGTAAGAATATTGGAATCATTTAAAAAATTGCAGGCTTGAATGCAGCAAAATGGGGGGGGGGGGGGGAGCGCACTGATACTTTAATAGTAAGGTATTTGCAGAGCCTGACCAAATGATCAAACAAGATTTAGTGGCAAACTATGTACAATTCTGTGAAGAAGCCTATCCAACCTTCATCTGGGACCCCTTTCCACTGAAATACTAGCAGGAAAACATGGTGAATTGTGACCCATTCCTGCTGATTTCTGGTCTGGCTCTTTAAAAGAAACACGCTCTGGCTGCCTGGAGGCTTGACAAGCCCTGTGGGAGGAACACAGAAACATAGACTTTCATGGCAGATAAGGACCACTTGGCCCACCTAGTCTGCCCATTTTCCTACCTACAGGATAAGCTGCAGATCCTAGTTAACCAACAGCCTATTACTTCCTACCCCCGCAAGAATTGTCTTATGTCTGTCACATGCATTCTTGAATTCTCCCACAGTTTTAGACCCCACAACCTCCTCAGGAAGGCTGTTCCATGCGTCCACCACCCTCTCCGTAACAAAATACTTCCTCACATTGCCCCTCAGCCGTCCCCCTCTATCTTCAAATTATGTCCCCTTGTTCTTGCACATCTCTTTTTCTGAAAGATGCTACCCTCTTGGACTTTGTTGATTCCACTGAGGTACTTAAACGCTCCTCATCATGTCCCCACTCTCCCGCCTTTCTCAAGAGTATACATATTAAGCCTTTAGTCTCTCCCTCATATGGCTTCTCTTGCAGACCCTGCACCATTTTAGTTGCCCCCCTCTGAACTGCCTCCATCCTGTCTATGTCCTTGAAGAGATGGGGTCTCCAGAACTGGACACAGTACTCCAGATGGGGTCTCACTAACTGTCCCGTACAGAGGGATAACAACTTCCTGTTTTCTGCTGGTGATGCCTCGCCCTATACATCCCAGTATCCCCCCAGCCCTCCCTACTGCCTTTTCACATGGCTCACCAATCTTAAAGTCATCTGATATGATTACCCCCAGGTCCCTTTCCATTTCTGTGTTTGCTTGCACGCATGTGCAAAAAACACATTGTGTCAGCTTTCTTTGCAATGGGGTTATGGCGGCGTGGCAGTGTTGTGCCAAATGGCAGAAAGAAGCCCATTCAGGGAGTGATTTCTGCATGACCAATAGAGGACCATGCCCTAGAGCACCACAGTTAAACAAGCAGGCCACTACATCAAAGGAATTGAACCGCTGCAATCGGGGGCGCTATGTCAGTATGCAGTCAGCTGTTCGGTACACTCCCTGATTACAGCAGCCAATTACAGAGTTGCAAGCCACCGCCCCCCCACCCTTAGTGTGTCTTCCTGGTGAAACATCTAAAAAAAAAAATTGACAGGGTAGCCCTCCCCATCTGCATATATCTCCCCAAATAAATTTAGTTCTGCCAGGTGCCCAACTTCGGCTCTTGACCCTTCCCACTGAAATATTGTTTTGCCGACGTGGCTTCACTCCCATCGGCATAATATCTATCCCCAAAACATTCGGTTTGTGCCATGGTGCCTAATCCCCTCGGTTCTTCCCTCCCCATGTGCCGACGGGGAAGCCCAATCCTCGTCCGCTACAGCCCCCAAAAAAGATTACTGGGTGGCATGTTGGGAGCCCACCCCAGCATGCCAAATAACCCTGTAAATGAAAAACAGTCCTGCATTTTTTTCTGACCTGCAAAGCAGAAAACGGTCCCTTCCGAGTCCGGTGCCCCTCGAACTGTACCCACCCTCTGCGCACCTCACCTCCCCACACCTCCCTCACCCCTATACTTATCTCCGTAGTCTGCTGCCGACGATCTTCGGGGACTGGGGACTGGGCTGAAACAATCACGGGATTTAAGAATGCATGGGATAGACATAAAGGAATTCTAGAGGTCAGGGGTAAGGGGGAAACAGACTTCTAGGAAAACAAACTGAACTTACAAGCTCAAATGGGCAGACTGGGTGGGCCATAGACCCTTATCTGCCGACACTGTCTATGTATCTATGTATGTATCTATGACACGTCTGCACTCTTTAAAGCCAACCGCAAACTGAGGAAATGCTGGTTAGCTGTACAATGACATAAATAGGGTTTGTTTTCAACTTTGATGCATATCTCAGTCATTTTTTGAAATTTTGGCATCAAATTTTCAACACGGGGTTTTTGGGACCCCTCCTCATGAATTCTGCCACTGTCATGGTGTTAATTGGTCCTGAAAGGTGATTTCGTGGTCACTGCACAGAATCACCTTTAGGGACCGATTAACAAAACAACAGTGCCAGTATTCATGAGGTGGGCTCTCAAAAAGCCTATGTTGCAAATTTGGTGGAAAGAATCCAAAGAATGATTGTTTTATGAGCATGCGTTGCGGAGGTGCTACGTATGCTCATAACTTTGCAAATTTGCAATATTTTCATGCTACATTTTCAACATTGGCAGTTTTTCACTCCTCCTTGTGAACAGTACAGCTGTCATTTTTCACATCCTGCCCAAAATGTGTTTTCGCTCTTCCGGCGCAGAATTGCGCGATTGCTGTGGGAAATCAATATTTGGGACAGATTCTGAAAATGACAGTGACACTGTTCATGAGCAGAGGTCCAAAAATGCCTATGTTGAAAATTTGGTGATAATACTCCGTAAAATGACTGTGTTACGAGCGTGCGTTGCGCAGTTTGTACGTACGCTCGTAAGTTTGTGCATTTATAATATTTTCACTCCAGATTTTCAACATTGCCATCCTTACACACCTCCTTATGAACAGTATAGCTGTCATTTTTCACATCCTGCCCGAAATGTGTTTTCATAGTTCAGGTGCAGAATAGCGTGGTCACCATGGGAAATCAGTGTTGCGGACACATTATGAAAATCACAGTGACATTGTTCACTAGCAGAGGTTCTAAAATGCCTATTTTGAAAATTTGGTGACAAAAGTCTATGAAATGACTGTATTACGTGAGTGCGTTGTGCAGTTTCCACGCACGCTCGTAACTTCGCACATCTGCAATATTTTCACTCCAGATTGCCAACATTGCCATTTTTCTGCAGCTCCTTATGAACAGTACACCTGTCATTTTTCACATCCTGGCCAAAGTGTGTTTTCGCACTTCTGATGCAGAATAGCGTGGTCGCTGTGGGAAATCTGTGTTCGGGACACATTACAAAAATGACAGTGACACTGTTCATTAGCAGAGGTGCTACAATGCTTATATTGAACATTCGGTGACAAAAGTCCATAAAATGACTGTGTTATGATCGTGCCTTGCGCAGTTTCCCGCATACTCGTAACTTCACACATTTGCAATTTTTTCATGCCAGATTTTCAACATTGCCATTTTTTCACACCTTCTTATGAACAGAACAGCTGTCATTTTTCACATCCTGGCTGACATGTGTTTTCATACTTCTGGCACAGAATATTGCAGTTGCTGTGGGAAATCACTGTTTGGGACACATTACGAAAATCACAGTGACACTGTTCATTAGCAGAGGTCCTAAAATGCCTATGTTGAAAATTTGGTGAGAAAAGTCCATGAAATGACTGTGTTACGAGCATGCGTTGCGCAGTTTCCACGCATGCTCGTAACTTCGCACATTTACAATATTTTCACTCCACATTGTCAACATTGCCATTTTTCTGCACCTCCTTATGAACAGTACAGCTGTCATTTTTCACATTTCACCCAATATGTGTTTTCAGACATGTAGCATACAATGTCTTGGTCGGTATGCAAAATCAATGTTCAGGACAGATTAAGAAAATCACAGTAACACTATTCATGAGCAGAGAGGTCTTAAACTGGCTATGTTGAAAATTTGGTGACAAAAGTCCATAAAATGACTGTGTTACGAGCGTGCATTGTGCAATTTCCATGCACCCTCGTAGGTTCACATATTCGTAATCTTTTCAGCCCAGATTTTCAACATTGACATTTTTCCACACCTCCTTATGAACAGTATGGCTGTCATTTTTCACAACCTGGCTGAAATGTGTTTTCACACTTCCGGCGCAGAATAGCACGGTCGCTATGGAAAAGCAGTGTTTGGGATAGATTAAGAAAATCACAGTGACACTGTTCATGAGCTGAGGTCCCAAAATGCCTGTGTTGAAACTCTGCTGTAAAAAAATCCCCAAACTAATTACATTACAGGTGTGCTTTGTGCAGTTTCTATGCACACTCATGACTTCACTAGTTTTTTTATATTTTCATTCCAGATTTTCAACTTTGCCATTTTTTACACCTCCTCACGAACAGTACAGCTGTCATTTTTCACATCCTGTTCAAAATGTGTTTTCACACCTGTGGCGCCAAATGCTGCAGTTGCTGTGAAAAATCACCTTTTGGCTAACAAACTGATAGTGTCTCTGTTCATGCGGTGGGATTACAAAAAGCCCATGTTGAAAACTTGGAGTAAAAATACCAAGAAACAGCTAGGGTGTTAGGGTTTTCAACCATAATGCCCTACAGTCATCAGGGATATGACTTGAGATTGTCAGCAGTAATGCTCATGCCATTCCACCCCCCCACCCACACCCTGCAGCCAGTGACAGGCTTCGAGATGCGCCTTGGACTCTTTGGCTCCAGAATCCATCCCATTCTCCTATACTGCACCCATTTCAGCGTACTGTATTTCCTTATGGAATGAGATGAGTAAAGCCAGAACACCCAAGGCACACTTTGACACTTGTCAGTGTCTGCAGGGTAGGGTGAGGGGAAATGTCATGACCGTTATGGGCAATGACCCAAAGGCACACCCCAGTGCCTGCCCATCTCTGCAGGGTGGGGGTGGGGTTGGCATCAGTTCAGTACTTCACTGCCATTCCTATACTGCATGGGCCAGATTCTCATAGGGGCCTGCATCTGGCACAAGCTGTAGCAAACAGCACCTTGCACCAGTGGCCGGTGCACCAGGGACCTTGCACCTGATTCAGGCACAGGAGGGGGTCCCAGTGGCTAAGTCCCCACGCTAGCACTGACCAGAACCCTGCAGCAAACCTCTGGCATACTGCACAAGTCCACCACAGGCCACCAGAGACTAACACAGGACCCCCGTCCCACTAGGTAATGGGCATGTGGACCCAACCTGGTGGGTCAATGTCCCCCCGCCATGTTTGGTGCAATTGGTGCCTGGCCACAGAGGTGAGTGGTGGGATGCATTGGGCACTGGGGAGCAGTCTGCACTGGTGTACGGTGGGGTTTCGGCACCACCTGCTGGAGCATGGGTGGGCACTGTACCACCATACGTTGGTGCTACAATAGCACTGATAGGGCAGGCATCGAGGATCAGGAGAGCCGCATCAGGACGGGGGTACCAACATGGTACATAGGTGGCATCGGGGAGCTGTGAGGGGTGCCATTGGACCACCAGGATGGGGGCCACACATACGAGACCACACTATGGGGTGTATGGTGGGTGGACCATCACCCATGGTATGCCGCACACAGGCATGTCACCCGGGGAGAATGTCTAAGTCCTCTTTACAGCTGCACTGGCTGGTCTAAGGACACTTAAAATTTCTCCCGCCAGGTGATGCCTGTGAATAGCAGGATGCAGCTTGCATCGGCTGCTGTCCTCCTACTGCCAGGCCACAGTGCATTGCAGGTGCAAGCCCTGTTTGGGGCAGGTGGACTGCGGTCGACGCAAGCCACCTTTGTAAATCACACGGAGGGAAATCTTAGATGCAAGGTGCACCTTGGACCATATCTGTTCACCGCAGTCACCTTGCCTCTGACGCAGGACTTTGAGAATCTGGGCCCCATCTGCCTAACTCCTGCACTTCCACTGCTAATGCCATTAAGCAACCATTTGACATTGACAAATGCTTGTGTAGTAATCTCTGGCCCATAAGAGGCTCACAGATTACCAGTGGGAAGCTCATTAATTAGGAACAGACTGCATCTCCTTTTTAATGTCTTTATAAGTGACCTTGCAGAGGGACTGGAAGGAAAAGTATGCTTCTTTGCAGATGACACAAACATCTGCAGCAGAGTTGATACACAAGGAGGCGTGGAAAGGATGCGAGGGGACTTGGTGAGGTTGGGGGAATGGTCAGAAGTATGGCAGCTTCGATTCAATGCAAAGAACTGCAAAATAATGCACCTAGGAAACAAAAACCCAGGGCAAGATTATACAGTGTGGGGGGGTAGTAATAACAACAAAAATGAAAGGGGACCTGGGGGTAATCATATCAGATGACCTTAAGGTTAGAAAGCAATGTGAGAAGGCAGTAGGAAGGGCTGGGGAGATACTGGGATGTATAGGGAGAGGCATCACCAGCATGAAACAGGAACTTGTTATCCCTCTGTACAGACAGTTGGTGAGACCCCATCTGGAGTACTGCATCCAGTTCTGGAGACCCCATCTCCACAAGGACATAGACAGGATGGAGGCAGTCCAAAGGAGGGCAACTAAAATGGTACAGGGTTTGCAAGAGAAGCCATACGGGAAGAGATTAAAGGAGCTTAATACTGTATGTATACCTTTGAGGAAAGGAAGGAGAGAGGGAACATGATAGAAACTTTTAAATATCTCAGTGGAATCAAGAAAGTCCAAGAGGGTAGCATCCCTCAGAAAAAGAGATGTGCAAGAACAAGGGGACACAATTTGAAGATAGAGAGGGGACAGCTCAGAGGCAATGTGAGGAAGTATTTTTTCACAGAGACGGTGGTGGACGCATGGAACAGCCTTCCTGAAGAGGTTGTGGGCTCTAAAGCTGTAGGAGAATGCATGGGACAGACATATGTCAATTCTTGTGGGGGGGATAGAAAGAAATAGGCTGTTGGTTAACTAGAATCTGCAGCTTATCCTGTATGTAGGGAAATGGGCAGACTAGGTGGGCCAAGCAGTCCTTACCTGCTGTCAAAGTTTAAGTTTCTATCTCTCCAAGCTCAGCCCAGGCTAATGTACAAAGACTTTATCACATTTCTTATGAGTCTTTCTTAAATGTGTTTTATCTGTTTACAGGAGTGCACCTGATTTGAGGCCAAAATCAAAAGCTAATAGTTATAGTACCAGAGCCCCCCCCAACACACTCACACACACACATAAACTACACATAAACACATGCCCCGAAGAGCTGCCTAAAAGCCTGCAATTCATTCAAATCAGTTCCATTTTCTTACTTAGTTGGGGTTCAGTGCCAACAAGTGTAAAATCATGTACCTAGGGCATAGGAACTCTGATGCTGAGTATAGGATGACAGGAGGTACTGATACACGCTAGATATGAAAGGATACTTGAGGTTATTATATCAGAGGACCTCAAAATGGCAGTACAGTGTGACAAGGCTATGCATGGGGCAAATTGGATTCTGGGGTACATAAGGAGTGGCATCTCCAGTAGGAGGAGGAGGGATGTTGTGCTGCAATTGTATCACTCCTGGTATACCCCCAGCTGGAGTACTGTGTCCAGTTTTAGAGTCCACACTTCAGAAAGGACATAAGGTGCAGATTTTCCGAGGAGGGCAACTAAAATGGCTCAGGATTTTCACAGGAATCCCTACAAGGAAAGGCTGAAGAATTTCAACATGTGCACTCTGGAACAGAGGAGGACGAGAGGTGACATGATCAAGACCTACAAAATACTTCACAAAGGTAAACCGGGTACAGTTGGGGAGTTTCATTCAAATGAGGATGAGCACCCAAACCAAGGGATATACAGTGAAGCTGGGAGGGGGGAGAAGTTCAGGATAGATGTGAAGAAATATTTCTCTACTGAAAGGGTGGTAGACGCCTTGAACAGACTGCCGGGAGAAGTGGTGGAAGCTAAAATGGTAAGAGGCATGAAGCATGCATAGGATAATCATAGGAGTATATTACAAAAAGGGGAAGGAGAGGGGCAAACAGAGATCAGTAATGCTATGGAGGTGGAGTAGGTCCAAGTTCATTGCAGGAAAAATCCATTGAGCAAGCTTATTCACAAGGAGGTCTTGATGGACACAGGCAGAATAAGACATGCAGTAACACATACAGGCAGGATTTGCAAGTAGGTAGAAAACACCTGGGCAGATTGGATGGGCTGAGTGGTCCTGTTCTGCTGACAAATTCTATGTTTGTTTGCATGCATGTGCAAGAAACATAGTGCCACCATATGAATTTCATAAGTATGTCACCCCGCTTCCAATGCCCTGATCCTTCTTGCAGGTGCGGCCTCACCGCACCAATAAATGTCTGAGCTGTCTATGACAGTAGTTCAGATGCAGTGGCATACAGTTGAAAGCAAAAGACAGCTACAATCAGTGGTGTTAACGTGTCAGCAATTTGCATACTGTCTTTGGCAGGCAATTTACATACTGCCGTCAGCAGTATGCAGTGTGCCCACACGTCAGCACTGCATCTGAACAACTGTTATAGACAGCTCCGTGTTTTTCTTGCCCCTCCCAACAAACACCCACATAGCATGCTGGGAGTCCATCCCAGCATGCTCATGCACTCCACCCCGCACACTGTATGGCCGACGGGGGTGCCCAATCCCTTGTCGGCTCCACTGCCCCCCTCCAAACAGACTTCCAGGTGCCACGCTGAGAGCCCACCCCAGTATGGCAAAAGTCCCTATGGCCAACGGGGTGCCCAATCCCCCATCGGCTCCACTGTCCCCCCAAACAAGCTTCCAGCTGCCATGCTGGGAGCCTACCCCAGTGTGGCAAAAGTCCTGCTTCGTCTTCCTATAAAAAAACCCACCACCTGTAAAAAACAAAATGGTCCCTCATTGACTGTCTTTCCCCTTCCCCAACCCATGCCCACCCTTTATGCACCCACCCCCCACATACCTCCTGGCCCCATACTTACTCTCCTGAGCCCAGCGTGATGATCTTCTGTGGACTGAGAACACGCCTGCAACTCTTCAAAGCCGACCACAAACTGAAGAAATGATGGTAAGCTGTATAATGGTATAAATGTTTTTTTCAACTTTGGTGCATATCTCAGCTATTTTGAGAATTTTCACCAAATTTTCAATTGCCCCACCTCATAAATTCTGTCACTGTCATTTTGTTATTTGGTCCTGAAAGATGATTTTGCAATCACTGCGTAAAACCACCTTTCTGGACCGATTAATGAAATGACAGTGTCACAGTTCATGAGGTAGGCCCCCAAAAACCCTATGTTGAAAATTTGGTGAAAAAATTCCCCAAAATGACTGTTTTAAGAGCATGCATTGCACAGTTCCTACGCACGCTTGTAACTTTGACAATTTTTAATATTTTCACTCCAGATTTTCAACATCGATATTTTACCACACCTCTTTATGAAAAACACAGCTGTAATTTTTCACGCCTCACCCAAAATATGTTTTCACACATGTATTGCACATTGGTGCAGTCTGTGTGCAAAATCAATGTTTGGGACACATTTTAAGATCACAGTGACACTGTTCATAAGCAGAGGTGTTAAAATGGCTATGTTTAAAATTTGATGACAAAAGTCCATAAAATGACTCTGTTACAAGCATCCATTGTACAATTTCCACATGCCCTCGTAAGTTCATGAACTTATGAACAGTACAGCAGTCATTTTTCATATCTGGCCGAAATGTGTTTTCACACTTCTGGCGTAGAATAGCACGTTTGCTGTAGGAAATTAGTGTTTGGGACAGATTAAGACAATCACAGTGACACTGTTCATGAGTGGAGGTACCAAAGTGCCTATGTTGAAAATCTGCTGTAAAAAATCCCCAAACTAATTACATTACAGGTGTACATGAAGTTTCTACACATGCTCATGACTTCACCAGTTTTTGTATTTTCACTCCAGATTTTAAACAGTGCCATTTTAACACCTCCTTATGAACAGTGCACCTGTCACTTTTCACATCCTGTTCAAAATGTGTCTTCACACCTGTGGTGCCAAATGACACAGTTGCTGTGCAAAATCACCTTTCACCTAAAGAACTGATAGTGTCACTGTTCATGCAATGAGGTCACAAAAAGCTCATGTGGAAAACTTGGAGTAAAAATACCAAGAAACGCCCAGGCAGTTGTTTTTGACCATAATGTCCTACCCTGTAGGGACTGACAGGCGTCAGGGGTGTGACTTAGGATTGTCGACAATAATGCTCATGCCATTCCACCCCCACCCCCACCGTGCAGCCAGTGATAGGCATCAAGGTGCGCCTGGGACTCTTTGCTCCCAGAGTTCACCCCATTCTCCTATACTGCACCCATTTCAGTGTATTTCCTTATGAAATGAGGTGAATGTAAAGCCCAAACACCCTAGCACATCGACACTTGTCAGTGTCTGAAAGGTAGGGTGAGATGAAATGTCATGACCATCATGGCGACAGCCCAGAGGCACACCCAGTACCTGTCCATCTCTGCAGGGTGAGGGTGAGTTGGCATCAGTTCACTTCAATGCCATTCCTATACTGTATCTCTCTAACTCCTGCACTTCAACTGCTAATGCCAGCAAAGCAAACATTAGGCATTGACAAATGCTTGTTGTTGTTATTACTACCTCCTCCTCCCACTATGTAATCTTCCTGATTTTGTTTCCGGTGCATTATTTTGCACTTCTTGCATTGAATCCAAGCTACCGCATTTCTAACCATTCCTCCAACCTTGCCAAGTCCCTTCTCATCCTTTCCGCACTCCTTGTGTATCAACCCTGTTGCAGATCTTTGTGTCATCTGCAAAGAGGCACACTTTTCTTTCAGTCACTCTGCAATGTCACTTATAAAGATATTAAAAGGACTGGAACCAATACTGAACCTCGGTAGCCCAGTAGTAACCCCCTTTCTTCAGAGTGGACTCCATTTACAATTACCTTCTGTGTCCTGTTGTCCAGCCAATATTTTACCCAGGCTACCACCCTGGGGCCCACTCCCAAGCTGGTTAATTTGTTTATTAATCTTTGAGGGACTGTGTCAAATGCCTTGCTAAAGTCTAGGTAAGCCATGTCCACAGCCCTTCCTGGGCTACTACTTTGGTCACCCAGTCAAAGAAGTCAGATTTGTCTGACATGACCTTCCACTGTGAACCCATGCTGCCTTGGGTCCTGTGCACCACTGGTCTCTAGGTACTCAACAATTCTTTTCTTTCAGAAGTGATTCCATCACTTTCCCTACCACAGGGGTGAAACATGTTCCTCACCTGAGAGACCTAAAGAGAAACCAGAACAAAATAGGGAAGAGGATATGGGGGAGAGAGAGAGAGAGAGAGAGACAGAGAGAGAGAGAGAGAGAGAATGCTGTGAACCACAGATGGTGTTAGGCATAAGAAAACTAAGCAGCCACCTGGGGCACCAGCACAGAAAGGGCGAACTAAATTAAAAGATGCAAGCAGAGACCAGCTTGAAATGCAAAAAGTGTTAATGCAAGAAACAAGATTGCCTCCTTTGTATTCATAGCATATGTATCACTTTTTAGATGCAGGTAGGGCAAAAGGGGGTGGGAGCAGTGAAGGATCACCATAAATATTTCTTCTTGGGCAAGATTTGGTCTAGAACCACAGAGGTGAAACAAACTAATGTTTCTATTTATGTTTGCTTGTGCAATTTGCAAGAAACATATGTGGCAGCTAGGAGAGAAGCAGGTTTTGGAGGTGCGGCCCTGTGGTGACACTGCATTTTGGGCTTGGCCCTCCTTACCCAATGTAGTGGCATGCTGCTGCTGACACTAGTTCAGCAAACATGCCACCCTTGAAACAAATTAGCCACTGCAATAGGGAGTGACCCATCATTGCAAGGTGGTGCCTTGCTTGGTATAACATTTCAATAAACATTGGCAGTGGCTGTCGCCGTCCGCTTCTCACAGTCCCCATGAAAGTTGACAGGGGTGCCCAATCCCCCTGTTGGCATGGCCCCTTCCCAGTTCATTTGCCAACTGGGGAGCTCAGTCCCTGTTGGCATAATGTCCCCCCCCCCGTTTGTAGTGTGATGAGGGGGTGCCCAATCCCCTGGCTCATGCGCCCCAAAACACACAGACACATTGTATGTGCCAACAGGGTGCCCAATCCCTGTCGGCTCCAGGTGCCCCCAATAAACACCCAGATGGCATGCTGGAAGCCCACCCCAGCATGCCCATTGTCCGCGTAAATAGAAAAAACATCCCTGAGATGTCTTTTTTTTTTTTAACATGTAAAAAAAACAGAAAACTGTCCCTTGTTGTCTCTGGTGCCCGCCCTCAACCCCACTCCACCCTCTAAGCACCCAACCGCCCCACACACAATTCCCATCACCCTATACTTACTCTCCAGAGCCCAGCACCATGATCTTCAGTTGAGCGGAAACAAGTCTGCACTCTTCAAAGCCAACCATGAACTGAAGAAATGCTGGTAAGCTGTATAATGGTATAAATGTTTTTTCAACTTAGTTGGATATCTCAGCCATTTTTGTGAATTTTGGCACCAAATTTTCAACATGGGGTTCTTGGGACCCCACCTCATGAATTCAGCCACTGTCATCTGGTTATGCAGTCCTGAAAGGTGATTTTGTGGTCACTGCATGGAATCACCTTTCAGGACTGAGTAGTGAAACAACAGTGTCACTGTTCATGAGGTGGGCTCCGTAAAAGCCTATGTTGCGAATTTGGTGAAAACATTTCTCAAAAATAACTGTTACGCTTGTGCATTGTGCAGTTTCCATGCACACTTGTAACTTTGAGTATTTGTAATATTTTCACTCCAGATTTTCAACAGTGCCATTTTTGCACTCCTCCTTATGAACAGTATAGCTGTGATTTTTCACATCCTGCCCAAAATGTGTTTTCACATCTGGCACACAATGGTGTGGCCTATGTGTGAAATCAATGTTGAGGACAGATTAAGAAAATTATAGTGGCATTGTTGACGAGCAGTGGTCACAGAAATGCCTATGTTAAAAATTGGTAATATAATTCCAAGAAATGATTATGTTACAAGCGTGCATTCGCAGTTTCCATATGCAACATGTAAGTTGAGAATTTTTAATATTTTTACTCCAGATTTTTAACATTGCCATCTCTTCACACCTGCCTGTGAATGCTACAGCTGTCATTTTTCACATCCTGCCCAAACTGTGTTTTCGCACGTCTGGCGCACAATGGTGCAGTCACTGTGGGAACTCAACATTCCGGACAGATTAACAAATTCACAGTGCCACTGTTCATGAGCAGAGGTCCCAAATGCTTTCACAAAAAGGCCATGTTGAAAATTTGTGGTGCAAATGCTGGCAAATGCTTGGGGCATTGTTTTTTTTGTTTTTTTTCACATACTATTTTTTCTTGTTTTCTACTGTTTTGTTCCTTCCTGGGGTCATGAGTGTACACATGCATGTGTGCACATGCCAGGATCCAGTGACCCCTTCCACCCCACCCCAGACTTGCATCAGCACTCCTGCTGCCTCCGCACCCATCGGACCTCCACGCGATGGGTGCTGGACTACAGAAGAGTGGATATCCACCCCTGGAGAGGAAATACCACTCAAGCCCTTCCCCCCAGCTGGTTCCCCGGTGACCCAAGGTCGTTTCCGAACCCGGGTTGCTGGTGTAGCGCGAGGTGTGACATCCAGCACCTCAACCCTCAGCGCCACAAGGCTGGCCAGATGTTAGGGTTTCTAACCATAATGTTCCACCCTGTACAGACTGACAGGCATCAGGGGTGTGCCTTTGGATTGCCAACTGTAATGCTCATGCCATTCCATCCCCCCTGCAGTCAGTGACCGGCATCGAGGTGTGCCTTAAACTTTTCGGCCCCAGAGTTCACCCCATTCTCCTGTACTGCACCCATTTCAGTGTGTGTCCTTATGGAATGGGGTGACAGTGAAGCTGAACACCCCAAGTCACACCTCAACATTTGTCAGTGTCTGCAGGATAGGGTGAGGTGAAATGGTGTGAGCATTATGGGTGATGGCCCAAAGGCACACACCAATGCCTGTCCATCTCTGCAGGGTGGAGATGGGGTTGGCATGAAGTTCAATACTTCACTGCTATTCCTATTCTGCATATCTCTAACTCCTGCACTTCCAGTGCTAATACCCATCTCTCTGGAAACAAGCAACTATCACACCAGTGTTCAAAAATGGAGACAAGACGCTACACACAAACTACAGGCCCATCTCCATCCCCCCCCCCCCATCAAAAGCGCTCGAACGTATAGCCTCTGATCAACTTGTGGAGTTCCTGGATAAGTATGAAATCCATTGCCCTGAACAACATGGTTTCCAGAAAGGGCACAGTACCACCACAGCACTGCTGGAGTTCACCAGTTCCTCCATGACACCATTGACCAAGGCATGTGTGGTGGGGCGTATTCATTGATCTAATGAAGGCCTTTGACACCATTAACCACTCGCTACTTCTCGATCAACTGTCACTTGTGATCTCTCCAAACATGCAGTGAGCTGGTTTGCTAGTTACCTAGGGGACAGGGCTCAACGTGTCAGGATCGCTGGAGTCACCTCAGATGAAAAGCCAGTCCTCTCAGGTGTCCCCAAGGGTCAATATTAGAATCACTACTCTTTTCTCTCTTTCTTAATGGTCTCCTGGCGTCTGCCAACAGAGAATATTACTTTATGCAGATGACACAGTACTATTTTCAAGGAACCATGATACTAGCCTGCTAGATAATCATTTCAAGCGACTTCAGGTGTATCGAAGATTGGTTCCGCTCACATAAATTGGTTCTGAGCTTTAGCAAAACTAAGACTATGACATTCTACAACCCATGGAGCAAGTACAAAACTCAGCTCCTCAACATCAAGAACCATGCAGGGACTTCACTTGAGCATGTTACTGAGTTCAAATATCTTGGCATCACCCTGGACTGCTCACTTTCATACTCACATCATATAGGTAATGTAGCAAGAGCTGCCAATATATGGATTGGCCTGCTCCACAAGCACAAGCATTGAATGACCCCTGAAGCCCTTAGGCTGGCTATCTATAGCTCTGTCACCTCCATCATTGACTATGGTCTTGCCATCTACGGCTCTGCCTCCCCTATGGCTCTCTGGAGGATATCTGTGACTCTCAACAAAGTCTGTAGGCTCCTTACAGATGCCCACCACCTAACTCACACCTCTGACCTATATGCCCAGGCTGGATGGCTACCTCTCCAGAGCTGAATATGGTACCAGACCTGTCTACTCACCAAAAAAAATTCTCCTTGGGCACATGCCGCCTGGAATTGCAAAACTCCTCACTGCCCACAGCAGCACCCAATCTACATGAAGAGCTCTGCAACAGACGTTCCAGGTCCCCAGGTGCTGGACCACCATGGGGCAGAGATCATTCTCACACAGGGCACCTCAGTGCTACAATACCCTTAACAAAGAAGCACTTATAGCTATGACTCTTGGTCCCTTTAAAAGGGAACTATGACGCTCCATTGCCTGAACCATGCAGTGTGACTGCCTCTCCTACAACATAGTCTTCACATAGTGTTGGTGACAGTGGTGCTCTGGGTTCCTGCATCCTGTGACTCTTTTGACACTCCCCTGTACTCCTCCCTTTACCCACCCCTCCCCTCTCAGCCAACGCTAGGCCTTAGCCACCATGACCAATCTCATGCCACCCGCCACTTCCACCTGACATTGGCGTTGCCTGCTCTTTCCTTCCTACCATCCTCCACTCCAAATGCAGTTCACCATCAAAACTTACTCATACTGGCTATTGCTGTCTCTTTTTCTGCAAACCACTGTACATGCCATGCTTAATTCAACTTTGAAATGTAATATATGTATCAATGCAATATATGTTTATATACACTATGGGCCAGATATTCAAAGGGTTGCGCCATGCGCAACAGGATTGCTCATCGAGAAGTCCTAAATTGCGCCATTCTGCGATATTCAGCAGGGAGGCAGTTCGCCACTGAAAACAGGCTGAGCAATAGCCGCAATGCAAATGAATGCATGCTCAACTGGAGGAGGAACCATGCATAAACTGCACAGCCCGATATTCAGCTGGGCTGTGCAGAGTTGTGCAGGTGCAACCCCAACCTGCGCCTGCAGGACTTTGAGCCAAAAAAAGGCTTAAGTTGAGGCCACCCACAGGTGAGCTGTTGTATGCAGGGCAACACAGCAGCTGCCACCTGTGGCTGGCCCCCAACTCAGTCCCTGTGCCTCTCGCAGCCTGATCGCAGGCATAGTGTACCCCCCCACCAGCCGATCGCAGGCATCAATGTGTCCCCTCCTCCCATTCACATCCCTGGTGGTCCAGTGGACTGAAAGTATGTTTAATAAATCCCCCTCCCGTTCCATCCCTGGTGGTCAGTGGACGAAATGCCCGATCGCGGGCAGAAAGTAAACTGAACCCCAGACATCTCCCTTGTGCCCGATCGCGGGCAGAAAGTAAACTGAACCCCCCAGAACATCTCCCTTGTGCCGATGCGGGCAAAGTAAACTGAACCCCGAACATCTCCTGGTGGTCCAGTGGACGAAATGCCCGATCGCGGGCAGTAAGTAAATTGAACCCCCAAACATCTCCTGGTGGCTAGTTCATTCATTCACAAATCTGGACTGTCATGTCTGGACCACCAGGGATGTGAACGGAGGAGTTATTAAACATACCGCCCAGCGATCGGGCATTTTGGCACAAAGGAGATGTTGGGGAGGGTTCGAGTTTACTGCCAGCGAGTCGACAAGGAGATGTTCAGGTTAGTTTACTTCTGCCCAGGATCGGGCACAAGGAGATGTTCGGGGGTTCAGTTACTTCTGCCCACGATCGGGCACAAGGGAGATGTTTGGGGGTCCGTTTACTTTCTGCCCGCGATCGGGCATTTCGGTCCACTGGACCACCAGGGATGTGAACGGGAGGGGGGGAATTATTAAACATACCGCCCGCGATTGGGCATTTCGGTCCACTGGACCACCAGGGATATGTACGGGAGGAGGTAGGGGAGCCACATTGCTGCCCGCGATCGGTCTGCAGGGTGAGTCGGTCCCCGACGGCTGCTGCCTGGCAGGGCGCCAGGCGCAAGTCCTCGGGGATTGGCACACCTACATGCTAATGGCATGCAAATGGGGCTATAATCAGATGCAAATCACATATCTGGACTGTCATGTACTGGACCACCAGGGATGTGTGAGCGGGAGGGAGTTATTAAACATACCTCATGATCGGGCCCCGCTGCCGTATGATTATGGCCCCATTTGCATGTCACCTTTGAATATCGTGATTTTGCGCATGGCGCAATGGTACTTGCACCACCAAGGTTGAATGCTCCACTCTGACAACTTGCGGTGGCGCAAGTTCCACTGCGCCATGCACAGTGGCTGTGGCTGGGGGTGATATTCAAAGGAGTTGCTCAATAGCGCAACTCCTTGAATATCGCCTGTCACACCCCGCGCAACTATTTTCGCAGCGTTAAGTGGCTTGCGCCCTCAGAATGGCGAGTTTGAATATCCAGCCCTCTATATATATATATATATATATCAATTGCTTCCTTTGTATTGTTGTTCCCCTACATCCTTTGACGTGGAACCTTTGTAAATGAGCAGTCCCTGCTCAAAGGTACTTGTAATCCTAGAGTTTACTAAATAAATAAAAAAAAATACCAGCAAGCAAACATTCTACATTGATAAATGCTTGCTTTTGTTCTGTATTTGCTCTGTCAAAGTATACTGCTTAAAACCATATTTGGTGCTGAAGTAACATAAAATTGTTTGATGGCAATAGGACAACATTCCGGGTATAGGGGACCAGTACAGGAGACAAAGGTGGAAAGCATCACATTTGTCATGGAGGAACAGTAAGGTCAGCAGACTGTGGCTGGCAGCACAGCCAAACTATACTGGTAACAGTTTGTCAATGCATTCATAGCTGAAGGCTTATCCAGTGTCCTTTGTGGTCATAACATGTCATATATGTTCTGTTAGAAAATAGCTTTTTATTTCCTGGCATCTGATTGGCTAGTACCCTTGCCAGGGGGTACATTAACTTTCAGTAGATGCCCAGGAAATAAAAAGCACTAGCCCAAACATGCCTGTTGCCCAGCCAGATATCATTGTGCCCTGCCTGTTTCACCATTGGCTGAAGCACTGGGTACTCAAGTTGAATCCACTGCCATTTTATTTTCTCACTAAGCAAGAGATATTGGCCCCTAACACCCTACTTCAGTGCCAACTGTTAAAAAAAACACACACACAACAGTCTGTCATTTTTTTAAATACTGAGCATTTCAGAACTCAGGAATATTGTTTCTCTAAACAGTTTTTTTTTGTGATTAAAAGCAATGGAAGCCCTGCTCCATTCCATTCCGTTCCATCTTTGGCATCACTTTCATTTCTGGACACCCTCCCCCCAGCCCCAATCACATTCACATTTATTGCCCTACGACCAAAAGAAACCTCCTCATAAATAAAAACTTCTACTGTGCCATGTCTCACAGCTCCGATTCTACCTTGCAGTCTCGTCTCTTCGAACAGATCCAAGGCTGCCAGTCATTTCTCCTCGTTTGTTTGTGGTGCGCTCGTCTCATAACTCCACCCTGTGCTCTCCAACCCCACATATCAATCGCTGTCCATGATATGTCCCCCATTAAAGAAACAACCCAAAACTTAACACCAAAATGAGTAAAGAAAGAAATTTGTTTTCATTCAACGCCTCTTTTACTTCGGGTATGACATCATCAGGCACACTGAAGTAACGCTGCATCTCTAAATGATTAACATCACACAGTATACATTTTGTAATCCCCCAAAAAAACAAAGGCACTGCTGTTGAGACAGTGGCCCGGATATTCAATGCAGTTGCGCATGACATAACTGAGTTGCGCCGGCGCAAGTGTGGACTTGTGCCAAGGAGCGATATATAGTGGGAGCCAGTGTGTAGCACAAATCCCATTGCACCAATGTGCAATGATTATGAATGCAGGCGCAAGTGCAGGGTGCATGCCAGCATGCCTGTGTATGCACCCTCAGTGCCACCAACTGTGCGTGGCTGACATACTTACCATGCAGTGATGGGCTGCCGCCCATCTGGAATCCTCCTCCAGGCACATCCTCCACCATACTGTGGTGCATGGTGGCTGCCACCAACTCCTCCTGTGCCGTGAGTGGTGGCGCATCAGGAGACTCCCCTCTGGTGGCCTTCCAGGAGGCATGGATGGCTGCCACCTTCTCCTTTATGCACCTCCTGTCTGTGCCCACCTTTTTACAGGACTCTTGCACTGACCACTGGTGGATGCCATGCTGATTAACATGAGCCAGCCACCTCCTCCCAGGCCCGCTCTTCACCCTCCTCACATCTGGACATGTCACCGCCTATGGACATAGACAGCACAGTGTGTTAGTGGCAGCATCCCCTGTAGTGTCCTACCCTGCTCCCAGGGAGATGCAGCGGCATGCGCAACCCACCTCAAAGTATGCAATACCAGTCCATGGCCTGTGCTGTTCCGTGGCACTTATATGGCACATCACATGCAAATGAGCTTTGGCGCAACAGTAATGACATGCTAATTCCCTCGGTGTGCCACACATTGGCTGATGAGCTCATTTGCATGTGGCGGCTGAATATCACAATTTTGCTCTGTGCACAGTGAGATTGCTCTGGAGCAAGTCGCTCTGCAATGCACATGCATGCACGGTACACAGGACCGCAGTGTGCATGCACCAGTTGGTATCATGTTGCCAATTGCACACTGTGAGCCGACTACACAATGGGGGCCATGGCGCATGGTGCGCCAGGCCTGCTATTGCACACATGTGCACTGTGCGGTAGCTGAACCCTGACCCCTGCTGTGACCTCTGCCCCTGGGTGACCCCTGCACCCATGACCCCACCCAGCCACACCAATGCTGTGCATCCCTGAGACTGCGTGATGGGAGGATCGCGCATCTGGTGCATGCTGTGGCACTTGCTCTTACCACCACCATTTCACTCACCAGCTATGACTCACAGCATGGTGCAGCAAAGGGCACCATGGGCAGCAAACTGGACGCAGGTGGAACTAGTTAACCTGGTCCTTGCATACAGCCCCATGTGCCCCAACTCTTGGCAAGGTGCCCCTGTAGCAGCCCCAGGTAGCGGTGTGGCAAGGCATTGCTGCAATACTGCAGCAGCACACAGGGTGACCAGGATGGGGCAGCACTGTCACCACTGCTATGGAGACCTGGTGAGAAGGGACCCAGAGTGCTGCAGAAGGCTGGAGATGTGAGTCAGTCATGGGGCTGTGCCACAGTCAGGTGAGTAGACCCGTATTGCATGTGTGCCCTGGTGCTGTACTGTGGTGTTGGCTAGGCTACCTGGCATGCCCTGCAGAGTGGTGCACTACCATCATTGTGATGCTGCTGTGTAGGACGTGTTGGGCAAGGGGCTCACCCTGTGCACTGGGGTGGGGGTGGTGGGCAGTTGTTGTGGTTGGTTACTGATGTGTATCTGTCTATGTTCCATTCCCAGGGCCTGAAAATAGGAGGAGAGCAGCAGCAGTGGCGGCATCAGTGGCAGAATGGAGGGCCGCAGTGGGCCAAGGTGGTGGCGCAGAAGCAGATTTGGCACCAGTGAGAACACAGAGGCAGGTAGGCACTGTCATGGTCCTTTGTGCTGTACATGGGGGTGGTGGGGGCATGGGTGCAGGCATGGCCGCCTGAGCTGCGTGCAGTGGCAGCAATGTGTGTTGCACTGTGCATGGTGCCTGCCACTGTGGCGCATCCATTGGACATGTGTGCCAGCTGTTGGTGGGGTGGGTGTGCACCCGGCTGCCACTGACGTTGCCGTGGTGCTGCACTGTGCCATGTGACTGCCATTGTGCAGTTGGGTGGCCACTGTGCAGCAGGGACCACTGCTCTGCACTGTCATGGTGTGCCATGCTGCTGGCAGGCATTGGTCCACCCCCCTGCAGGTGGCCAGTACGGGCCCTCCAGGGGTGTCTGATCCCGTTGCCCATTGTGCACTGTGGGTGGCAATGGTTCCTTGGGACATTGCACTGATCACCTGTCCTGTCCCTTGTCTTAGGTGTCTGGTGGAGGTGTAGGATGCCCCTTTACTGACGGCTGCTCTGGCAGCTAATATTGATCGCCTCAACCACCATGGAGACAGTGCTGCAGGTGTGCAGGATGCTGCTGGCTGACTGAAGGCAGCAAAGATGGCAAGGGGCATCAGGATGTGGCCACCGCTAGTTGGGACCCTGCATTCCCCAGTTTCCCCAGCTGTACCTCCTCTATAGTCCCCCTTCCCACTGTAAAGTCCCTGTTCCCTATCCTCTTCCCTCACTTTCCTACCCCTCCCACCCTTGTTTTGTACATAGTTCAGTTCTTTAATATATCTAACTTTTGGCATACCTGCCTGTGTCTGTGTCTGCTTTGCAGGTGGCATGAGGAGCCATGCTGCAGTGGCCAAGTGCCTTTCCGTGTGGTGTGCATGTGTTGGGGTGTGTGTTATGCTTCTATGGTTCACTGCTGTGTGCTGTAGTGTGTCCCACTGTGGTGGTCCCTCCCTTTGGTTGGTGGCTGTGTCTTGGGGTGCCCATACAGCGGCTGTCAGGGTGTGTGGTGGGTGTGTGTGCTTGGCTGCGTGGTCCTGGGTGTTTCTGCTCTGGTGTGGGTGTGTGGGAGGCACAGCCTGCAACCCTAATGGGGAGCCCCCTTGGTGGCCCTCCAGTGACACCTCCTATGCCTACAATCTGTGACTGTTGTGTTCTGAGGTGGGGTCTGGGTGCCTTTGTGTGCCCTGCTGTGCCCAGCTAGTGGTAGCCTCCTGTGGCCTGTCACTGTGCTTCCCTGGCTCTGTCCCTGGGTCACTTTTCTGTGCCATGACCCCCTCTGTTGCTCTGCTGCTCTGCTCCCGTGGTTGCACTGGGGAATCTCTTTCTGCGCCATGGCACAACTGTGTTTGCACCATGGCACACCTCTGGTTGCACCATGCTGCAACTGTGCCATATTCAGCCAGGTTGTGCTGGCACAGTGTGGCCAGCGCAATCTCTGAATATGGCTCCTGTTGCACCACGGCACATTGGTTGCACTGCACGGACTTGCGCCAGCCTTTTGCGCGTTCTGAATATCTGGGCCAGTAAGTACAAACGCCAAGTCTGGGGGGGGCTAACTTCAAGATTATGGTGGGGGGTGGACAACAGATGGCACAGCACAAAAACTGAGATTACTTTACTATGAACACCTTTAAGCTTTATTATTAATAAATCTTTTAACTCTTTTTCTTGACTTTTTTAAAATCCCATAGGAAAAAGCCACAGTGCCCATTTTCTAAGTGCAATAATACTCAACAGGGTGAGCGATATGGGCAATACCGGACCTTCCAGGGGCTATAAGGCCCTCCATCTGCGATGTCGGGACTCATTCGGCTCCTGGGCGGTGCAATGTTGCCAATATACCACCCTGTTTGGTATTATTGCTGGGATAACGACTAGCTTATTATCACCTGTGTGTCACAAAATACAGGTGGGGATGTATTTCATGGAGTTACATCAGGCATTAGCAATGCCTGCTACCAAGTCTTACACTATCAGAAATAATTGAACAAATAGCATTGCACCTGGCGGATGGGTGGGGGGACATTTTGAGGAATTGATAGACAAGTTGCTGTGCAAATGTGGCTATGTGGGCTCAAATTGTAGTAAGTTGTTCCTTTTCTCTCTCCAGAGCCACTGCAGAGTTGACATCATGTTTGGGACCAAACAGCATAAGCAGCCAAATAGACATGCCCTGACACATGAGACATGCCAGTATCTGTCCCACCTACTAACAGACCCTTGGCAGAGCGTACATCAGCACTGACAGGGGCTGTACAGATGCTGTGCTGGATTTGCACAGTTATTGGGGGTAGCACTGGAGCAGATCGCCTGGAAAATCAGTGTTGCCCTATAAACACAGTAAAAGACTTCTAGTCAAAGTGAGTCAAAGTGACCTAGCAGCATAATTGCAGGAATGAGAAAGGGGGTGGTGATATGAGCTTTTATGTGCAAGTCTCAGTTGCCAGTGCTGCCATTCATGGCTGAAATACATGAAAGAGCCACAGACATTTTATGACAAGCAGGTGAGATCAGAACACTTGTTATGTTATGAACAAAATGAACACTTCACTTGTACGTATATGTAACCCCACTGCAAATGGGGGTTCCCAAAAGACTTCCAGGAGCTTGCTTGAATGCTCCAAGCCTGAATGGTGTTTGGCATTTAAGCCATTTATCAGTGAGTGTTTTTAGAGCCTCTGGTACTGTCTCTTTAAGAGCTGTCTGCTTGCAGACATAATTAGTTTGTATGGGGGGACTGTGTGCTTCTCTGAGTACCACTCGAGCTGCTGCCAATTCACTTCATTTTGCAGTCACTAGGGTGCAAAGGAACCTATCTGAAAGATGTAACTGTTTGCCAGAAATTATTTAGAGTAATAATGAAATTACAGTTTGTCTAACCTGCTTTCTTTGCAGTCAGAACTGTGTCTGCTAGTTCCCCATTCTAGTTTTGAACTGCTGAACTGGACCAATCAGTGTGGGGTAAGCTAGCTCTAAAATGATGCCTTGGATGAATCAGAACTTGGACTCATAATCTGAGCCAGCCACAAGAGGATTTATGGGCAGTGACTCTGGGAGATGTAGTTTAGACTTCAGTGCCTTTTGGACCAACAGCAGCAGTCTGTTGGTGACAGCCAATCCAGTCAAGAACTGGGAGGAACTCAAAGGAAGTGCCAGTTTAAGTCAGTTGGAGTTCAGTTGAGCTTTGGCAGTGAAGAAGGAAGAGCCCTGTGCTTTTCAGTGTGCAGTTTTAGTCAAAAAAACGTGTGTAAGGCCCAGAGTTCGGTCTGCAGCTTGTGTAACAGCTTGTTAGGACTGAATCCGTCCTGTGAAAAGAATCAAAGGATCTCTGAAGAGTAGAAACCAGGCTCTCCCTGTAGAAGACTGGAAGAATTGCTGAAAATTGTAATCTCGGTCTGTCAGGAACTGAATCTGCTGTGTGTTCTCCGGGTATTGTGCAGTAATTGCGATCGGGATACAGATGCAGCCTGCCTGGTATAGTACTTTCTTTTATATGGATGTGTGAAGAGGTTTGTGTACCTCAAGTGAGCCCTGCTGACATTGAAGGACCCTATCTTATTTGGAGGTCGTGAGTACTAATTCAGGGTTGCTCCCTGTTGAATTGCCACATTAAATCCAAATGGAATTACTGTACTGCTGACTGTTTAATTCTCCTTTTCTCTCTGTGAAAGGGCCCCTACCAGCTGCCACGGTTTGGACTAGCCACTAGGGCTTGGGTACCAGGGACAGTAACTGATAGGGATAGGCCTGTGCACAGAGCCATAGGTAGATTATTAGAGTGATAAGCTAATTAACCTGATTTCCCCCTGTCCTTGTTATATCCCCCTAAATAAATCAGAGCTGCTTGTTTCAGCAAAGTTATACTGCCTGAGGTATTTGTCTATGTTAAAGTACTGTACTGTGATTGTTGCACTGTATCTCATTTCACAGGAGGTCCCAGTGCCGGAACCAGACCTGGGGGTAAGTGTATACTGTGAAGGTAATTCTGATATATTGTGTGGGCCACTAGTGGGAAGAAAGGGGTTGCAGTGTCCCAGAGGGCTGTGACCAAGTTAGTTTAACTATTGCAAACCCTGACCTCTGGGTGGAGCACCGCCATTGGATCCAGGCCCCTCAACCTGTTAGTGGCAAATCAGGCAGGGGTAGTAGCCCCTGGGATAGCGCCATCTAGGGTTCATCTTGAGGCTCACCGCTGGGATTGTGTGTCCTCTAGTGGCCATATTCTGAACCACTGTTAAGAAAAAATGGGTACCCGACAGAAGTGGCTGTGCACGGCTGGTGGAGTGGTGTACTGGGAGAGATCGACCCCCAAAATGCTATGCTTATCCTGGACATCCCTCTGGGTATCAATACGGACACTGTGCAGGGAGTACTTTCCAAGGTGGAAGGTTTACAAAACCCTGTGGTGGTGGGTCGACATGCTAATCTGCTCACCCACACTTTCCTGGCCTAGTAGAGTTTAAGGATCCCATAGATAGCTCCAAAGTGCCACAGACCATTACCCCAGAGGGCCCTCACTGCTTGGAGTGATAACTAAGGACAGTAAAGACCGAGGAATCAGCCCCACCACTATCTGAAACTTTTGAGGAGAAATTTGCTGAATGGTTGCTGGGAGAGGAAAACTGTGGAGGACTTGAAGAAACTATTCTTGCCACCTGGGGTGTTCCTCCCCAACACCCTCTCCTGCTCCAGTGCCCGTAATGGTGGCTGAACCAATGCAGACTCCTATTTCTGCACCTGCCATTAGTCACGACTCTTACCAAGGTTGAGGATCTTCTCTGGCACCCTCCCACCCCAAGGGGAGGATGACTGGGAGACCTGGATAGACTATGTTGCCCCCAAGTGCTAGAATGGCAATGCTCGGAAGGTGAAAAGTGAAAGAGGGTTAGTGAGGCCTCCGAGGTCCTGCCCTGGCTACCATCCGTGCTAAGCGGGCCCAGTAACCCTGAGCGACTGCACAGGCCTATCTTGAGGCCTTGGAGAATGTATAGGGAGCCCAGATTCTGATGAGGACCTATGGTGGAGAGTAAGAGATGCACAACAGTACCAAGGAGTTGTTGTCTGTGTATGTATCTCGGCTGGAAAAATTGTTGCAAGAATGCCTCAGAAAAGGTAGTTTGCCAGCGATTGAACTGGACGAACCAGGCTGGACAGGATCCTTAAGTCTGCCCCTTCTCAGAACTGCTGTTGCTTCAGTTACACCTGGCAGATCGACTGGAATCCCACCCTCCTATGATGAGTTAATGAGAGAAATTCGAGGTTGAGAAAAGGCGACCTCGGGAGGGACCTGCACCAATAGCTGCATTACGACCCGAGTGACTGAGGTGACCCATCAAGTGAAGTTCAGGGCAGAGGTTGGCAGTCAATGAGTGCTCTGACAAGGAAAAGATATGTCACAATGAAGCGAACTGTTGAGAGAGATCCGAGAATTCAAAAACAGTCCCTTTATGAAGGCCACGCCTGCAAGTACAGGCCCTGACCTATATCCGACTGCATCTGCTATGGGGTGGGGTACCCACCCATGTATCTCCTGCTGATAACAGCTCCGAACTCGATTCTTGACCATGGAAGTGGAGAAACTGGCGAGATGTCTCCAAATGCTTATCACGCGACAGAGAGATGGCACCAAGGTTTCCAGTTAATAATACCCGCCCTGGCTCCCAGTGTGGCGCCTCGGCCAGCTCAAACTCCAGAAAGTATGTTTTGCTATAATTGTGGGAAAGATGGGCACATGAAAAGGAATGCCAGTCCCAAAAGACACTGACAAAGTTGCATATAGGCTACAAGGAGAGCTTGGAGAAGAAATCAGTGGTTAAGAGGTGCAGACATGATCCCAGTGAGGGCACCAAAATGCTAATTCACGTCCCTTTGTGGCAAGGTCAGTTGCCCAGGCCCCCACTACCGCCTCTCAGACTGGTCCAGAATAGTGGGTCCCTCCATGGAGACCACTGTAAAGGTGAGCAGGTGTCTACAAAACTATATTAGACAGTGGCTCCCAAGTGACAATTATGTTCCAAGATTGGTATCAGAAGCATTTGTCAGGCGTACCCTTACAACCATTAGAAGGACTGCATGTATGGGGGTTAGTGAGAAGGCCTACCCTATTCCGGGTATATCCGAATTTGGCTGTCTTTCCCCACCTCCGTGGCTGGAGTGGCCGAACAAGTAGAGACCCTAGCCTTAGTGTGTCCCCCACTGGACTGTATGATGGTGTCCCTTTGTTGATTGGAACAAATGCTCATATGTTGGAAGGCTGGCACAGTTGTGTTATGAAAAACAGGGTCAAAGACTAGTAGAGCTTTAAGAGTTCGGCTTTAATTAAGAAGGCCTATGAGGCACAGAGAGACTGCTAAAAAACAGAACCAGAGGAACCGGTCGGAATTGTATGGAAGAAGGATCCTGAGTCTCTGATCCTGGCGCCAAATGCCCAGTGTACCTTACAGGGAGAGTCCATATCAGAAAGGATGTTAAGAATAAAATATTAATGTTGGATGCACCAGGCGATGGAAAATTGCCAGAGGGACTGCTGGTCAAGCCTAGTATTTTGCCGCTAGAGCCCATGCTTATGCCAGAAGGGTAATGGTCCAAGTTCATAATGTGTCTGAAAGAGACATTCGAGTAAACAGAGGTTGCATCCTGGCTAATGTGCATTGTGCAGACACTGCAGTGCTACCACAGCAAGAGTTCAGGAAGAATGACAGAGTAGCATACAACTTGTTTGATTTGGCGACTCGCTGCCAGCTGAATGGAAAGTGAAGATCAGTGAGAAGCTTGCCCAGAGAGACCAGGTGTTTTCTTTAAAGGAATGGGATGTAGGATGCGTGCAAGGAGCTGAGCACAATATCCGGCTGCATGGCGAAGACCATTTAATGTGAGAGGTCTCGACGCCTGGCACCTGCTGACATAGATGATGTGAGGCGGCATCTGCAAGAGATGTTAGCTGCTGGTGTAATACAAGAATCCAGAAGCCTTATGCTTCCCCATTGTGGTAGTGAGAAAAAGAATGGAACAGTAAGGATGTGTGGATTATGGCACCTTAAACCCGGACTATCCTGATCAGTACACAATGCCCGCATTCAGGATGCTGGACTGCCTAAGCGGGAGCAAGTGGTTCTCTGTGCTGGATCTCGCAGTGGGTACTATCAGATCCCAATGGCCCCAGAGGACCGTGAAAGACAGCCTTTATCTGTCAGCAGGCTTCTATAATTCATGAGGATGCCTCAGGGTTTCAGGTGCCCCAGCCACTTTTCAACGATTGATGGAGCGTGCGGTGGGGACATGAACTTACTGGAGTGCCTGGTGTACCTAGATGATGTTATTGTGTTTGGCAGCTCACTGGAGGAACATGAGAGCAGATTATTTAAGGTATTGGACCGACTGAGGACTTTGGCCTTAAACTGTCCATTGATAAGTGTCAATTTTTCAAACATCAGTAAAGTATGTGGGACATAGTATCCACCGAGGAATAGAGCCGACCCAAGTAAAGTTGAGGCCTTGACCACCTGGCCACAGCCAAAAATCTAAAGAACTGCAAAAGATTCCTGGGATTCTGTGGTTATTATCGGCGCTTCATCAAGGACTATTCAAGAGTGATCCGCCCTTACTTAACCTTACTCAAGGGTATCCCCAACCCCACAAAATACCAAAAGTCAGCATCCTCAAGACTGAAAGTGTATTTTCATCCGAGTGAAGTATTTGGGGCCCGCTGGACTCCTGATTGTGAGACTGCTTTTCATGAGATCATATATCAACTTACCCATGCTCCAGTGCTGGCTATGCCGATCCAAGAAAACCTTACGTCCTGCACACTGATGCTAGCTTGCAGGGTTGGGGGCTGTGTTGTACCAGAGCACGAGAATGGCCTGAGACCAGTGGCCTTTGCCAGTAGAAAGCCTGACCCCATCCGAAAAGAACTATCCTGTACATAGTTAGAGTTCCTAGCTTTGAAGTGGGCTATTGTTGACCAATTCCATGAGTACTTGTATGGGCTAAAATACTAGTAAAACTGACAATAATCCTTTGACCTATGTGCAGACCTCAGCTAAGTTGGATGCCACTGGCCGTAGGTGGCTTTCTGCATTATCTACATATGACTATGCTCTCGAATACCGAGCAGGTCTGAACCACATAGATGCTGATGCTCTCTCCGGAGGCCTGTTCCCCAGAATGATTGGGTCGATTGGCAGAACCTGACATTCAGGGCACTCTGCTGAGTTGACAGGGAGGAACAAATGTCCTGGGGCGCAGTGGACTGCATGGTGGATTGCAGGAGCCTCTGAGAATGCATACCTGCTGCTTGTGCCATTTTCTGCAATGAACATTGGTGCACTGCCTCAGCTGGACAATGACAGTATTGGCGGGCTCAATCCCGCGATCCCATGATCAAAGCAGCTTTGAAGCCCTCTATGCAGGAAAAGATGTGTCCAAATTACGCTCCACTGATTTGAGAACTGCACTGTTATACAAAGAAGGTCCTAAGTTGAAACTGATCAATAAACTGTTATACAGAGAAACAGTAGACAGAGGGACAAGTAGACAAACAACAACTATTGCTGCCACTGCCTTTCGAGACTCAGTATTGAGGTCCTTGCACAACCACATGGGGCACCTTGGTATAGACAGAACACTTGACTTGGTGAGATCCAGATTCTATTGGCCTAAGATGGGGGCTGATGTGGAGCAACACATTCGAACTTGTAGTCGCTGCTTACAGAGGAAGCTTTGCCCAGAGGGCTGCCCCTTGTTAACATAACCACCAGTGCACCCATGGAGCTGGTCTGTATTGATTTTCTAAGTTTGGAGTCAGATCAAAGAAATATCAGTAATAGTGCTGGTGGTCACTGACCATTTCACGAGATATGCCCAAGCTTTCCCACCAAAGACCAGAAAGCATCCACTGTAGCCAAAGTACTTGTAGAAAACTTTTTTGTTCACTATAGGGGCTCCACAAGAATCCATTCTGATCAAGGAGAGACTTTGAGAGTCGTCTGATCAAAGATGCTTTCTCTGTGGGGAGTACGAAGTCAGAACCACTCCTTACCACCCCAGGGGACCCACAGCCTGAGCGTTTCAGCCGCTTTGCTAGATATGCAGAGGCACCCTGCACCCAAAGGACAAGCCTAGATGGAGCCAACAAATTAGCACCCTGGTACATGCTTATAACTGCACCAAAAGTGATGCCACTGGATTCTCCCCTACCGCCTGATGTTTGGAAGAAGCTCGACTACCAGTAGATGTGTGTTTTGGGTCTCTCCTGATGGGGTTCAAGCTGACAACTATTTACAGTATGTGCAAAAGTTAAAGGCCCAGCTAACTCATGCTACAACTGGCTCAAACCATGGCTGCCAAAAGAAATCTGCCAACAAGAAAGGTATGATAAAGGTGAAAGCACAGGAACTCCAGGAGGGAGATCGGGTATTGCTAAGAAATCTGGGACTGCATGGCAAGCACAGATTGCTGACAGATGGCACCATCTCCCTCACATTGTAGTGGGCAAACTAGATGATCTGCCAGTGTACAAAGTAAGGCCTGAGAATAATTCAAAAGATGTAAAACAATGCATAGAAATCATTTACTGCCCATTGGACAAATCTTAATTGAGTCTGAGCCCTAGAAGATGCCCCTCTGGACCAGTGACTAGAGCTGCTGCTGAAAAAGATCAAGAAAGTCTGCACCTACAGAAGCAAAGTTAAAGTGTTCCCTCCACAAGTCCCAGTTGAGCATGACTGTCAGTCCATATCGGAAGAAAGTGAGAGACTTTGAATACTATCCTTCTTGAACTGAGTCAATTGTTTCGGGGCAATCCCTAGTCAATACTGGAGACAAAGCTGGGCCTTCTGGACTGTCTAAGCCCCAGCTTCATCCCTGGAGCCAATGCTCCCAGAAAGTGAAGTGCAAAGCATCAGATCAGATGAAATGGAATCATTGTGCATGGTTGAACTGTTTGAGCTTTCAGGGAGGAAAATGATAGATTGGGGCAGACTGGTGATACACCGAACAAGAAGAGTATTTTGAGTGCCCTGACAGTCCACTGCCAGTGTCCAGCTCTCCATGCAGGCCAAATGTTGTGGACTCAGAAACTGCTAACTCCTGGAGCTGAAAGTGCCCCAAGTTCTAGCCTCTCTACCCCCATGGAGACTCCCCTGACAAGTGAGGACAATGCTGAAAATGAGGCTCAGAGTGCAGAGACTATAACAGTTCCCCTAGAAAGACTGGTCGAGCTGTAAAGCCTGTGGTGCACCTCAGTTATGATTCACTTGGGAGGCCTGTGGACTTGCCTCTCAATGTTGTCCATAAAGGAGTGTATGTGTCCCGAGCTCATTGCCCAAACTGAGCATCAGTGCTAACTCCAAGTTACTTGTGTTGCCCTCAAGTATGGTGCCCTTGCCATCCAGCCCCAAAGGTAACTGATAGGAAGGGCCCCCTCTCTTCAGGTTTCATGTACAAGAGGTAATAACGAGTTATGGTACAATGTGTATGTAATACTGTGTAAGAGTGACGTACTGCAATGTTTCAGAAATGTGTTCTTGGTAAAATGATATATTGACTGATGATTACATGATGGAGCCTAATGCAAATGTATATGGTTGCAGTTGAAACTTATGGGGTACTTGCTTGGCCTTGAGACGTCAAGCTTTCCAAACCAGGAAGGTGTAACCCCTGAAATGGGGTTCCCAAAAGACTTCCAGGAGCTTGCTTGAATGTCTCCAAGCCTGAATGGTGTTTGGCATTTAAGCCATTTATCAGTGAGTGTTTTTAGAGCCTCTGGTACTGTCTCTTTAAGAGCTGTCTGCTTGCAGACATAATTGAGTTATATGGGGGACTGTGTCTTCTCTGAGTACCACTCGAGCTGCTGCAATTCACTTCATTTTTGCAGTCACTAGGAGTGCAAAGGGAACCTATCTGAAAGATGTAACTGTTTGCCAGAAATTATTTAGAGTAATAATGAAATTACAGTTTGTCTAACCTGCTTTCTTTGCAGTCAGAACTGTGTCTGCTAGTTCCCATTCTAGTTTTGAACTGCTGAACTGGACCAATCAGTGTGGGAGTAAGCTAGCTCTAAAATGATGCCTTGGATGAATCAGAACTTGGACTCATAATCTGAGCCAGCCACAAGAGGATTGTATGGGCAGTGACTCTGGGAGATGTAGTTTAGACTTCAGTGCCTTTTTGGACCAACAGCAGCAGTCTATTGTGAGTGACAGCCAATCCAGTCAAGAACTGGGAGGAACTCAAAGGAAGTGCCGGTTTCGTCAGTTGGAGTTCAGTTGAGCTTTGGCAGTGAAGAAGGAAGGCCCTGTGCTTTTCAGTGTGCAGTTTAGTCAAAACGTGTGTAAGGCCCAGAGTTCCGGTCTGCAGCTTGTGTAACAGCTTGTTAGGACTGAATCCGTCCTGTGAAAAGAATCAAAGGATCTCTGAAGAGTAGAAACCAGGCTCTCCTGTAGAAGACTGGAAGAATTGCTGAAAATTGCACTCGGTCTGTCAGGAACTGAATCTGCTGTGTGTTCTCCCGGGTATTGTGCAGTAATTGCGATCGGGATACAGATGCAGCCTGCCTGGTATAGTACTTTCTTTTATATGGATGTGTGAAGAGGTTTGTACCTCAAGTGAGCCCTGCTGACATTGAAGGACCCTATCTTATTTGGAGGTCATGAGTACTAATTCAGGGTTGCTCCCTGTTGAATTGCCACATTAAATCCAAATGGAATTACTGTACTGCTGACTGTTTAATTCTCCTTTTCTCTGTGTGAAAGGGCCCCTACCAGCTGCCACGGTTTGGACTAGCCACTGGGCTTGGGTACCCAGGGACAGTAACTGATAGGGATAGGCCTGTGCACAGAGCCATAAGTGAATTATTAGAGTGATAAGCTAATTAACCTGATTTCCCCCTGTCCTTGTTATATCCCCTAAATAAATCAGAGCTGCTTGTTTCAGCAAGTTATACTGCCTGAGGTATTTGTCTATGTTAAAGTACTGTACTGTGATTGTTGCACTGTATCTCATTTCACAGGAGGGTCCCAGTGCGGAACCAGACCTGGGGTAAGTGTATACTGTGAAGGTAATTCTGATATATTGTGTGGGCCACTAGTGGGAAGAAAGGGGGGTTGCAGTGTCCCAGAGGGCTGTGACCAAGTTAGTTTAACTATTGCAAACCCTGACCTCTGGGTGGAGGCACCCGCCATTGGATCCAGGCCCCTCAACCTGTTAGTGGCAAATCAGGCAGGGGTAGTAGCCCCTGGGATAGCGCCATCTAGGGGTTACATATATATACATTATGTCACAGATACTAATTCTGATGAGGGGACCACTTGGCCCAACAATGATAAATAGGAACCATTATGTAATGTTATCTAACATATGGCTATCTGACACTACAGTTGCATTATCAACTACAACAAGGAGTCTTTATATGATGTTTACCAACGTGCAGCTCTAATTACTGAGTAGCACAGTACAAAATATGTAGATTGACAACACAGTACATCTAGTACTAAGAATTTTAGGAGTCTAGGAGGCCAGTACAGTCCATGACAGCTCCCTTTCATTCACCCATAATAGGCTAATGCATGTCCTTCCATTATATAGGAGTCTAATTGTTTCTTAAACTGGGTTTTGTTTTTGAACAAATAATTTCCTTCAGTAAGCCATTCCACTGTGCCATCACCTTTTGCATAAAAGCATTTCTCCTATTAGTGTTGAATTTAATGTGGCATAACTGCAGCAGGTATCCCCTGGTGCCCTTTTTATTATTTCTGAATTGGAGATTAAGTTCATTTAATATACTGTATATACTCACCTTGCATTACATCGTAACATAATAAGTCTCCTCTAACCCTTCTTGTCTGTAGAGGCATTAGCCTTTCCAAATGCTGTTCATATGGTACCTTTTTTAGACTATGTGTCATTTTAGTGGCCCATCTCTGCACCCTCTCAATGTTACGCACTTCTTAGAGATGGGTCCCTGATTAAAATCCTATAGTCCAGTACTGGTCTAATCGTGATGTCTGTGACAGAGGCATGATCATTGATCACGCCTGGCTGTGGTCCTAAGATTTCTCCTTATGTCCCAGAGTACCTGCTTTGCTTTTGAGATTTGTTTGTTACAGTGTGATTGGTATGTGAGTTTATGATCAATTAATATACCCAGATCCTTTCTTGTTTAGATTTTCTCAGAGATATCCCGTTTATGAAGTATTCTGTTCCACGGTTTTGCCTACCCAGGTGTATCACACAGCATTTATCTATGTTATAGTGTATAGTACCATATAGGAAAGAAGGCTGCTCCATATAAGGAAGAGATGGTGGCACATGTGCATGAACACTGGGCAGAAAACACAGAACAAACATAATTGCCACAACACAGACAGCACCAACAATACCTTTACTGTGACCAGATAATCTAGGGACCCGTTCATCATGGCTAGGTGGGGCATATCACTATCAATGCTATACATGTGCTGTTCTCAGCCTAGACATAATTATACCTGTCCCTAGCTGGCCTAACCAATGCACAGGTACAACCACTCTGATCCTGCTGTTCCTCTCCCTGTGCACTTCAGATAGTACTCTTGAACAGTTACAGATAGGGCAATTGCTATAATCTGTTCTGATACCTCATGAGGAAGCACGATGGCCTACTTTGTTAGATATCCACCACCTTTGGGATACTGATGGTAGTTTATCTGCTACTGGCTGAAGATATTGAGTCTAATCCTGGCCTGGTTAACCCCCAATTACAGAATATGCTTGTCCTCTGACACAACCTGGTCCAATACATGGGGCCTGCAGATTGCTCATATGAACATCAACAGTCTGAGGCTAAGGATGCAGTATAGCACAGTGGTTTAAGGCTCTGAGCTGCAGACCTGGAGACCTGGGTTTGAATCCCACATCCCCCACCTGCATACTGTGTGATCCTGAGCAAGTAACTTAACTTCCTTGTGCTCCCAGTTCACACCTGTAAACAAGCTTTCAGCTTAGTGTGTGTCTTTCCTGGTTAAAAAAAAAAAATCCATGAACTGGAGGCTTGAGCAGACATGTATGCCCTGGACATATTGGTGATATCTGAGACCTGGCTAAAGTCATCTGTGCTCTCTCATGAGGTTGAGTTCACAGGGCTGTTTTCTCTCTGCAAGGATAGATCTACCAAAGAGGCCGTGGGGTGTTTATATAAAATCCTCCCTTAATGCTACTCAAGTATCTGTCCTTGAGGTAGATGACGTACATGAAATATTGCTTATTAAAATATTCCTTGGTGGTACAAAATTGCCTTTACAACCCCCCTCAAGCAGCATCATCAGCACTACTCTCCCTTTTGAAGGTCTTTGCAGACCACCCACTTGGTGAGCTAATACTTCTGGGAGACTTCAGTCTAAACTGGACCTCTGACATTCATGGGGGGCTTAGGGGCACTGTATTGGAAGTGCATCTCACTCAAGGTATTTGAGAACACCCCCCCTCCAGGGTAAACATCAGACTGGGTAAACATACCTTGCTTGATCGGATCCTAGTCTCCAACCCAGACAGAATGCAAGCTACAGGTGTACTCACAGACTCTCTAAGTGACCACTCCCCTACTGTTTGGAAGAATAGTGCTCCCAAGCATCCTCATGCTTACCAGGAACTTCTCAAGGTTCAATGAAGCTGCCGTCAGGCAACCTTGTCCAACATACGATGGGCAATAATTAAATCTTTCCCGGATATTAATGCTGCCTTTTATGTCTTTAACAGCAGCTTCCTATCTGTTGCTAACCGCCACACCTCATAATCAAATTAGGGTAAAAGGCCAAAGGTCTACATGGGTTAAAACAGATCTTAGAAACTACTCAGGAAAAGAGACAAGGCACGGTGAGTATATAAAAATATAGCTCTCAGACATGACTGGGATAAATATAGAGAGTACAGGAATCTCTGTGAAACTAGCATAAAAGTGGTTAAGTGAAAATTCATAGATACATAGATAGTGATGGCAGATAAGGGCATTCAACCCACATGGTCTACCATCTGTGCATTAATTTGGCTTTCAAGCTTTTCTGGCACTAGGTTGTCCCCTTCCCCAACTACCAGGATTCCCTATGCCTTTCCTATGAATTCTTAAATCCTGTAATTGTTCCACCTTACTGCCTCTTCCGCAAGGTGTTCCATGTGTCCACCACCTCTCCATGAAGAAATACTTCCTTGTGTTTTCTCTGAATGCCCTCTCTCCAGTTTCATCCCATGTCCCTAGTCCCTTAATTTCTTTTAGATGAAAATTGTGTTTTCCTCCGCCTTGTTCCTCCCCATGAGGTACATATATGTCTCAATCATATCCCCTCTCCCTTCTGTCCTCCAGGGAGTACCGTTTGAATTCCTTCAGTCTGCCCTTGCATGTTTTGTAATGTAAACCTTGCACCATCTTGGTTGCGCTCCTCTGATCTGAATCAACCCTGTCTATGTCCTTGCATAGGTAAGGCCTCCAGAAGAGGGCAGTGTACTCGGCGAAGACTCACTAATGTCTTGTATAGCAGAATTATAACCTCCTTCTCCTCCTTGTGATACCCCTGCTTATGCACCCAAGCATCCTGTTTGCTTTACTTGCTGCCTTGTTGCACTGACTCCTTCCTAGAGGTCACCAGGGATGAGAACCCTAGGTTCCTTATCTGCTTGGAGCACTCTGTATTCTCCCTACCCCAGCTGATATATGTTGTTCCAGGGTTTTTGTTCCCATATGCATTATTTTGCATTTCTTTGTGTTAAATCTCAACTGCCACTCCCTGACCAGTCGTCAAGTTTCTACCGATCTCTCGTCATTCGATCCACACCTTCTGGTGTGTCCACTCTGTTGCAGAGCTTTGTGTCATCAGCAAACAGACAAATTCTCCCTTCTAGGTCTTCCATAATTTCACTGATAAAAAATATTGAAGAGGACTGGACCCAGCACTGATCCCTGCGGCACTCCACTTGTCACCCTTCCCTCTGCGGAGTGACAGCCACTTACCATCACCCTCTGTGTCCTGCAGTCCAACCAGTTACCCACACACTGTGCCACTGTTTTACACACTCCTATGTTCCCTAGCTTGTTTAGCAGCCTTCTATGTGGCATAGTATCAAAGGCTTTGCTGAAGTCCAAAATGTATTTATTTATTGAATGTTGGTAACCAGGTAGGCTTACTGAGACCAGATAGTCCTTTTTTCAGGTGCAACCTGGGGTTAATTACATAAATACATAAGGCAGCGATTTATTTACTTGTATTTATTATTTATTTGTTTACTGGGTGGGTCCACTGATCCCAGGGACCATTTTCAGGCACGACCCGAGCCACTCTTTTGGCACTTCCATGATAAAACACAGTTACAATACAATCATAGTGGAGAAGAAGTAACATCAAGTATACAATACAGTAATGGCAGTAGAGTGTTACAATACAATAAAACCATTCACCACCAGACACGGCATGTATTATACCCCTATACAGAGCATACATCAGGCCTCATTTCGATTACTGCACCTCCTTTCAGAGCCCATACCATAGGGAAATGTAAAAAGGGTGAAAGGGGTCCAGCGAAGGATAACTAAAATGGTTGAGGGGCTACAGACAACCTGCTATGAACAAAGAATGGATGAACTGGATTTATATCCCCTAGAACTAAGAAGAACAAAGAAGTACTAAGAAGTACTGCAAATGTATCACATACTTAGAGAGAACCAATTAAAGGTGGATCTAGGTTTTACAATAAACCCAAGAAGCCAGAATCTGAGAAGTCATAATTTTCAAATACAACTAACCTATCCCAAGGGAAACAACAGAGGAAACTATTACACACAAAGAGCAATACCAGCCTGGAATCCATTACCAGGCTCACCCAAATCAGGAACCAAAACCAAACAAGCACAAAGGAAATCCAAAAAACTTCTGATCATAGGAGACTCCATGATTCGGGGAGTTGATACCCATCTCCAGCCAGGGGTGATGGTCAGATGTCTCCCAGGTACATCAGCATGGAGAGACACTGACCGCATTGCTAAAATTGTTCACAAAGCAGGAGAAAACATTGATGTCCTAGTTCACATAGGGACTAATGATCTCGCCAACCCGGTCAGTTGTGGAGACCAAGGAACACCTGACTAGGCTGGGTGACAAACTATCATCTATTTCGTCGGCATCTCCCTCTGAGATCCTGCCAGTCTGGGAGAGGGAGCAGATGGATGGAAGGTCAGAGAAGGGGAGATAGGGAGCTAAACACGTGGCTGAAGGACTGGTGCCAGGAAAAAGGACACAGATTTGTGAGGAACTGGCAACAGTTCTGGGGCGAAAGTTCTTTAAATTTGATGGACTGCATCTGACTAAAGAGGAGTCAGTGCATTGGGGCAAAGTTTGACGTCTTTGCAGAATATTTAAACTAGCAAATGGGGAGAGGGTGCAGCACCCATACGTCGAAAGGAAGAACACCCTCCCCCTCAGCTAGTGGTCAAACAGGAATTCAGCATGTTTGCCGTTCATTTGCATCACCAGGTAAGAAAAAAGGTTTGTCTCCCCATACGATGCACAGGGGTAATGCCAAACTTCACCCAACAACTAACACACCAAAATCTGGCCAATGGAAAATCATGTACACAAATGCTCACAGCCTGGGAAATAAGATCCCAGACCTGCAGGCAATAATGTCAGAGGCTAAACTGGACAAGTAGCAATTAGTGAGACGTGGTTTACCAGTAACCACACTTGGGAGACTTCAGTACCTGGCTATGTATTGTTCAGAAGAGACCGAGGTGCAAAAAGGGGGGGAGGAGTGGCCCTGTATGTTAATGAAAATATCAAAGCTACAGAAATTCAGAATACACATAAGGAGCCAGAAGAACTGTGGGTCACCCTGGAAACAGGAAATGGGACAGCCATAAGAACTGGGGTTGTCTACACCCCAGACCAGAGGGAGGACATAGACACATTACTGTTAGAAGATATACAAAACATGACAGCTAAAGGGAGGTTCTGATAATGGGAGACTTCAACATGCCAGATACAGATTGGTCAATACCAGCAGGACATCTGCCAGAACTAGACTCATAGTGGATTCCTGCAGGGGAGGGCCTCAAACAACTGGTACAGCAACCCACAAGAGACAGGGCTATCCTAGATCTAGTACTGACTAACAAAGAAGGGATCACAGATCTCCAGGTAGAAGGTCACCTGGGGCCAGTGACCATCACATGGTATGGTTCAATTTGGCTACTACATCTAAATCATCCCATTCCAAGGCAAACATATGGGACTTCAGAGGAGCTGACTTTGATAAGATGGCCAACAGAGTTAAGCTAGCCCTGGCAAAAAGAAACACAGGTGAGGGGTACAGGCAGGTGGGCAAGCATTAAGGATGCAATACTTGAAGCAACATCCCATTGTGTTAGACAGAAAAGGAAGTGCAAAGAAGAAGACCACTTGGTTCTCAAATACAGTAGCAGAAAAGGTCAGAGCCAAAAGGCTGGCCTTCAGGAAATATAAGGGAACACAGCGGGATGAAGATAGGGAGGCATACCAAACTGCCCTAAGGGAAGCAGGTAAGGCAGTAAGGCAGGCAAAGTCCCAAACTGAGGAAACACTAGCACGAACAGTAAAGAAGGTGACAAGACTTTCTATAGATACATTAGTGAAAGGAGAAAGTCCAGAGGGGTATTGCTAAGCTTAATGGAGAAAAGGGAGCATGTGAGGAGGAGGACCCTGTAAGGCATCTATCCTAAATAGATACTTTTGCTCAGTATTTACTGAAGAGAAGGTAGGGCAGGGCCCACAGCTCAGCGCATGGACACAGGGGAGGGAGGTGAGCACTACTCCCTTCACAAAAGAAAGGGTCCTACAAGAGCTTGCTAAGCTCAGGTGGATAAGGCAATGGGACCTGATGGCATACATCCAAGGGTACTTAAGGAGCTAAAGGAGGAACTAGCAGAGCCATTAGCAGAATTGTTTAGTGAGTCTCTGAGCACAGGAGAAGTCCCAGAAGACCGGAGAAGGGCTCATGTGATCCAGCTCACAAGAGTGGTAGCAGGGAGGAAGCAGGAACTACAGACGGTCAGTCTTACCTCAGTAGTGGGCAAGATTATGGGAGGCACTCCTTAAGGAAAGGATAGTGCAACACCTGGAATCCATGGGGCACAGGATCCAAGACAGCATGGGTTTACAAGGAAGGTCCTGTCAAACTAATCTCATAGATTTCTTTGACTGGGTAACCAGAGTGGTGGACCAAGGGGAGCAGTTGATGTCGCCTACCTTGACTTCAGCAAAGCTTTTGACACTGTTCCACATAGAAGATTGATAAATAAGCTGGGTAGGCTCGGGTGGGTCAGAAGTTGGTCAACTGGGTGGCAAACTGGTTGACTGGCAGAAAACAGAGAGTGGTGGTAAATGGTATACAGTCAGAAGAGATGCAAGTCACAAGTGGGGTACCTCAGGGATCAGTCCTGGGGCATCATCCTTCAACATCTTCATTAGTGACCTTGCAGATGGACTAGAGGTGAAAGCTTGTCTGTTTGCAGATGACACCAAGATCTGCAACAGAGTAGATGATCCAGATGGGGTGGACAGAATGAGAGAGATCTGGATAAACTAGCAGAATGGTCAGAAGAGTGGCAACTGGGATTTAATGCAAAGTGCAAAATCATGCACATAGGAAGAAACCCTGAAGCTACCTATAGGCTGGGAGGGAGTTGCTAGCAGTCACAAAGGAAGAAAGAGACTTGGGCATCATCATCACTGATGACCTAAAATCATCAAGCAGACCTCTAAAGCAGTAGGTAAGGCTAGGGGGTGTTAGGGTGTATTAGTAGGGGTATCACAAGTCCTAAGAGGGAGGTAATAATCCCTCTGTACAAGACATTGCTAGGGGCCCCATCTGGAGTACTGCGGCAGTATTGGAGGCCACACCTTCACAAGGACATTAATTCAAATCGAGGCAGTCCCAGAGAAGGGCAACCAAAATGGTGCAGGGACTGCATCAGAAGACATATGAGGACAGATTAACGGAGCTCAATATGTATACCCTTGAGCAAAGGAGGGAGAGAGGTGATATGATCGAGGCATTCAAACACCTTAAGGGCATAAGCAAGGTGAAAAGTCTAACATGTTTAAATATAAGAAAAATAGCAGGACAAGAGGACACAGCATGAGATTAGAGGGAGGCCGATTAAGGGGGAATGTGAGGAAATTCTTTTTCACAGAAAGGGTGGTGGATGCATGGAATGGCTTACCACAAGAAGTGGTGGCAATGAATACAGTGCAGGGCTTCAAACAGGCATGGGATAGGCATAAGGGAGCAATACAAATGACTATGAATAGATAGGTCACTGACAGAGCAAAGGCCAATGGCACATTTATAAGGTAGAAAAAGAAATGGGCAGACTGGATGGGCCTTGCGGTCCTTATCTGCCGTCAACGTCTATGTTTCTATGTTTCTAATATGGTAATGGAATACACCTTTAATAGCTTCAACTAGAAAAAACTAGACAACTATCAAATACCAGGAAATAAGGGAAAATAACCTGCTTGCGGAAGTTAAACAAAATGGGCATGGGCCCTCTGTGCAACTATACTATCCTAGTGTAAAGTGGAGAAAGCGCAACATTAAGTATACAATACAGCAGTGCAGTACAGTGTTACAATACAACCATAGTGGTGAAGGAGGAACAACAAGTATACTGTACAGTAATGACAGTACAGTGGTAATATGTGGTCACAACAGAGACACAGCAGCACAAGGGGATAGCCGAATGGACCATGGGAGCCATTAAAGGCCACAGGACCTATCCTCACACACCACAGAGACACAGCAGCACAACGGGATAGATGAGTGGACCATGGGAGCCATTAAAGGCCACAGGACCTGTCCCCACACACCACAGAGACACAGCAGCACAAGGGGATAGACGAATGGACCGCGGGAGCCATTAAAGGCCGTGGAACCTGTCCCCACACACCACAGAGACACAGCAGCAGCACAAGGGGATAGCCTAACAGACTGCAGAAGCCATTAAAGGTAACGGCTCCCTTCCTGAGAACTGCACCTTTTACTGTTTTTTTTTTTTTATTTTGTACCTCCTATCTGGACTGATTATTTTCTGCTGGCCTCTGTGCACTCCTGGCTTCCCAGGATTTACCATGTCCAACAGGGAGCCTTAAGACACTCTGCACCTACGGAGAACCTTGCTTAGTCTGCCTGATGCAATGTATGCTGCACTCTGAACCTTGTTATTCTTCACTAGTGCTGTTATCTCTGTGCTACCCATATACTGCTTTCATCTGCATTTGTGTGTAAATCATTGTTACAGTCTCTCCTGGCAGCTTGTAAAATGTTATGCATGCCACTGCTGGCCCTCCTCATGGCTGGCGTCTCCCAGTAGAGGCCTAGGCCAGTTTCCACCATCTTGCCTGCTCTTGGGGCTCAGAGCTTGCGCATGCACAGTAGAGGCAGCCTGAGTTGGCTCATGTGCAGTAGGGACAGGCCTAGTAGCTACAGAGGCACAAATCCTCCCACTGCATACTAAGTAATTCTTTTGTTCTCCTTTCCTTCTTTAGGCCATGAAACTCATCTCCACACACCACAGAGATGCAGCAGCACAAGGGGATAGCCGAATGGATTGTGGGAGCCATTAAAGGTAATGGATCCCTTCCTGGGAACTGCACCTTTTGTTGGGGGTGTTAGCCCATCGATGCTCTCGTTGACTGCCCACCACCCCACCCACCCCAGCCACACTCCCACCCAGGGATGTCCCTAAATTTATCTCCTCCCCATCACATGACTAAGTTTCCACCTTCCCTTAGCAGGTTATGCCCTCCTACCACCAGAGGGCTGACGTGCCCTCCTCCCTAAGACCTTAAAATTTGGTCACACTGCTTCATTAAATCCACAACAGTTGACTTCAGAGACCAAGGTGCATAGCCAGGTCAAGCTGGCTCATTTTAGTAGTGCCTTGATCTTTGACAGCATCTCTACTTTCTCACCAGAGACATAGCCTTACACTTAGATATTTCTGCAACAGTGTCACAGACAAGCTGTGGAATGATGAGCTGAACCACATCTGCCTCTCTATTTCTTTTGGGTTAATGAGCGCTAATTATTTAATTAAATATTCTCAGAAGAATGACTTAAACTCCATGGCAAAGTAGGTGTGAATTGTCATCAAGGCAGCTGAAATTAAGGAAAAACTGCCCGTAGTAGCAGGAGTATAAGGATCTCTATAACCGGATGAGAATGTATGTGTTCTCAATGAAAGTGGCAAATGGTTTCTGGAATTTGCCCATAATACCCGAATGCCTGCCAAAACCGTGAGTGGTATAAGTGGAGTCACCTGTATCTCATCTTGATAGACTGTGTGTGTGGGCTACTGTCCAGGCTCTGGTCCCTACTCCCAACTTAAGGATGATTACATGGATTGCCAGATGTAGTTTTTGTAAACCACACATACAGCAAGGGTAGGATAAATGACAGGCTAAAACACAGGCACCCCCCCCCCATCCTAGTTGCTGGCTGAAAAAAAAGAATCATGGACACAATCTACTTCAGTTGCTCATTATTTCTGTAAATAATCGAGCAGCACTCAAACAGTGCTTGGAGTTAAATGCAGCACCCCCACTCCCATGTCTAGGGTATCCTGATGGTAACTTGCAGGAGGGGCGATATGCAACTAAGAAAACATAGTCCCAGGAATTAGAATAACTCATTACATAGTTCTTCTTCTGGTGGTTGTGACTTGGCTTTACAGAAATTTCAGAACAGGCACTCTCTTGAATTCTTTTTTTTTTTTTCACTTTTCTTTTTACCCTGCCTTACTACCCTCTTAGTCCACTTCTTCAGACCTGATCAATCCCATAGATCCCTCCCATGATGTCCGCCTATAGAGTGCCAGGCATACACCGTTATCCCCTCCTACCTTTCTCATCTCTTTGGAGCGCCTACACAATGAGGTCTGCTTGCGGTAGGTGATCGGGTCTGAGATCAGTCATCATCTTGGACGAGAGGATTTTTCCTTTCTTCCTTGGTCCCTCCATCCCTGAGGGGTTTGGCATGCAGGATTGACATCCAGACAGACTACATGCTGACGCACGCCATTGTCAGGTGCCCACGATGTCCTCCCTCCCCGACTCCAGAGCCGCCTATGTCTCAATGCCCGTGCTTTCACAGGCACTGGGTGTTGGGTGCTCAAGCACCCCAGGAACCCACCCAGGAGGAGGATAGCATTCATTAGGATGCTTAATCTTCCTCCTCCCCTCTGACCCCAGTGGCCCGAGTCCATTGCTGAACCGGGTTGCCATTGTGGTGCGGTGTGGTGTCCAGCGCCTCAACCCCAGCACCACCGGGCCAGCCTTGAATTCCTTTTTAACACAAGAACTTGCACCCTGAACTGTCACTAGTGGATCTGCACTAAAAATAATAGGATAAGCACAAAAACACAAAAAGCAGCAATACACACAGAGGAAAATCCTGAAGCAAGTATAAAGCTAAAATACAAATTTATTGAGACATACAATGGTTCCCAAATGCTTCAAGGTATCCAGTGATATGGGTGACTCAACTTGAGTGACTCAATATGGCGACTCAGTTTGAGCTCCTGTAAGAAGAGTGAGTGGAACAGCATAGCTAGAGGAGGTAACAGCTTGGATTACAGGACAAAACAGTGACAGGGCGCTTACAGCGACTCTGCTATGGAATTCTCTTGTGTGAGGATATGGGGCGCATTTGGCCAGACACTGCTGAGCTGGTCATGTGGGGCAGTGGAGTCAATGAATGCCTCTAAGGCAGCAAGATCTGGGTTCAGAGCCAGGTGTGGAGAATACCGTTTTGGGGTTTGTGTTGCTGTACTTATGATTTTTTTTTAATGAATCATGTTCCTCAAGCTCCTGAAATGGCCCCTCCTGACTAGTTCCCTGTACCCCAGTGTTAGGCCCCCTTAGAGTTGATTATTATTATAAGGAGGAGTGCTGGGGACTTATTATTATAAAGGGGTGTGGGGGCACAGTTGCCCACATAAAATAATAAAATCTTGTCCCGAATAGCCTGTCACTGCACATCACTGTGTTTGGTTTTGGCATAGTGTGTATCACCGTTGTATTCAGCAATGTGCACTTGCTGTTATTGTAGCTGCTAAAAAAACTTTGCTGTTATCACGTGGAACCATGCTTCGAGGGCTAAGACCCTGTACCCCTCCTCCAATGAAGAAGGTCTTAGCCCTCGAAATACCGGAGAACCGCCGTATGTCTCAATAAATCTGTATTTAAGCTTTACACTCGCTTCAGGATTTTTCTCTTGTATGTATTGCTGCTTTTTGAGTTTTTGTACTCTCTTGACTTCTGATGGTGAACTGCAGGGGCAATGTTTGTTAGTAGGTACAACATGAACAGTTTAAATTGATTAAATTCAATGTCCACTCCAAAAATCAAAGTGCAAAACTGATTTAATTGGAACATGACCAGCAAATGCCACTCCATAGAGCAAGGAGGGTAACAACCATGGTGGTTACTTTCAGGCTAACACCTGGCTTTCCTTCACAACACTCTCTTTTTTAACAGACTGAGATATTGCATGCAGACCTCCCTTGAGCCAAAAGGCTACATTCATAGGTTCATAGGTAATGTAGGAGTTAGGAGGTCGGAGACCTATAAAAACTTGTCAATACTCAGTGGTAATGTCTGCATTTCCTCACTGCCCATGTCATCCAATGAAGTTTTGAATGCTTCCATGGAACTACTTGTCACAACATATTCTGGCATGGAGTTCCATACTGAGATCACTCTTTGGTTTTACCGTTTACTTCTTTTTATGGTACTAACAGCTTCTCCTTTTATTTTTAAACTGTGTGACCTTGTTGACCTATAATTATAATGCCAACATAATCCTGTGTGTTCCCAAGTTATTTTATTGTTTATAGCACTGTGTATGAGACATAGATCTCTTCTCATTGTACTGTATTCCATTGAGTACAGCTCTAGTTCCCTTAACCTGTCTCCATTATGTTTTATGCTGCATGTTTTTAATTTTTTTGTTGTTTCCCATGTTACATTCCTGACAGCAGTGATTATTGTGTGCCGAAGCAGGCCTCACTTAAAAGCACTCTAATTTAGCAGCACTTTAATTCATATTTTTCTGACTTTACTAGGTACTTGCTTTATTTTACTTCTTTTTATTTCAAACATTCTTAAATGAGGTAGAACTGTGACAGCATGAAACGTTTCAATTGTCTCAACTCCAGTTTTCTCTTAGCCTTACTACCAGATGACGGTTACTTTCAACTTTGGGGGGCTGCTTTTAAATGCAGGGAGCTACTTCTGTTAAAGAGAATTCTTAAACTTTTGCACTGGTGTTCCTTTTATCAAAAATAGAAACCACCAAAGACCATTCAGACATCCAATCACTGATGCCATGCACCAACTGTTCTCCCTTGCAGAGTGCTACCAATTTCCAGACCCACAGTGACTGAATCTCCCATGCAGAATTGCACACCTCCAGACTACAGAGACCCAGAGGCACATCCGCTCAAGCAGTGATTCCAAATTCTGAACTGCCTTCACCCAGGAGACTACTGCTTTTGCCACAGGAGCACCCAGATGGCCTGCCACCCACAGGTGTCCCAACCAAACATTCCTCACATGGATATTTTCCTCCCTCCACTGGCTGCCCAACCAGAGAGCCAAAATACTGCATTGGCCACTGGCCAGGGAAAAAGGGGTAGGCTGCCACCACTACACCCTCAACTGTTCAGGCTGCCACCTTTGAACCATGCCCTAGGCCCCATTTGCCAGAGCAAGCCCAACCACAGGAAACCCACTAGCTCCGAAGCTGAAACTCTCCCATGGGTGAGATTAATTTAAATCACAGGGCCAACACTTGTTGCTTACCCTACCATGGTGTCAAGGTTACCAGCCAGGTCACCATCTTGCTCGATTCCTTCAAGGCTCTGGCTTCCAGCTGCACCAAAGGCCCAGAATGAAGCTCCACTGCTCCCCCTCTCAGCTTACTAGGCACCTGAATGGCAATTCCGCATAACGCAGGTCTACCAGGGAAGAGGGCTGGGGTGGCATGTGGTTCACCACAGCCACAGTCCTCCAGATGAACTTGCGGGTTGACCCTCATCCTTTCTTCTCCCCTCTTGGTCTGATCTCCCCAATGGTGCCCAAAAACCTTCTTTTGTTACCCTCTAAGGATAGAGCTCCACCTGCAGGAAGCTAGCAGGCATGCATCTGTACCTACTGGCACCACTGCTCTCTCTTTCTCTCTCTCTCTCTCTCACTCTCTCTGCCTAGCTAAACCTAGTAACCTAAATTAACTAGTAAGTACACAAAGGGTGCTTACATAAGATTAATGAGAAATAGACAACATTTGTTTTAGATCATAAACAACACACTCTACTCCAGCCATCGGTCAGTGTCTGCTCCCCACTACTGTAACTCTCACAGCTGCTCAAGGTCTGTACAGGTAGATAAACTTCCATTAATTTGGTATTTTGTATGGGGTAATGTTTGTATTTCCTTGTCTGATTCTGCCATTTCTGTTTACCTTTCAAGCCTCTTCACTGAGCCTATGTTTGTAGTTTAGATATACATAGAAGTTTGTCTTTGCTTGCAGGTCTCTCTTACTCAACCAGCAGATTGTTATTTGAGCACCTTGGGATATTCAGGACCGATCTCTCTGATGCACTTCCACATTTGGAATGTTTGTTCAGGAGATGGTCAAAAAATAAATATGCCTGGTAACAAATAAATATAGCAGGATGGCTCCGTGCATTAATTTTGCAGTACTCACACACTTCTGGTCATGGGGAGGGAGATGTAGGAGCCACCTGTGCAAACTCAGATTAAGCATCTCAAATCTACTGTTGATGTCGCAGGAGGAGGTGGAATGTGGAGTCAACTATGTAAACTCAGATTCAGCATACCAAATCTACTTGCTGTAGGAGGAGGAGGAGGAAAAGGAACATAGACAGCACACACTAAGTGCTGAAACTGGGAAAAAATCAGAAAACAACCTAACAGAGAGACTGCAGCAGGCACTTCCAGAATCCTCACCTCAAGAGAAAGATAGGCTGGAGATCATGCAGTGCAGGGCAACAAAAATGATTCAGGGCCAACAGGGTAGGTTCTTTGAAGAGACCCTCAAGGCTCTTGCACATGTACTGCTGGAGACCAGAAGGGAGAGGGAGCTATGACAGAGACAATCAAGTTCCTGAAAGGAATTAACAAAGTGAACTGCAGGGAATTTTTAGCTTGAATACTAGCTTGTGGTCATATAGGCATGAGTGACAGCTAACAAGAGGGACATGAGGAAGCATTATTTTACAGAAAGGGTAGTGGAGCCATAGAACAATCTACTAGCCAAAGTGGTAGGTGCAAAAACAGTTGTTGGTTTCTACCATGCTTGGGACAGAATGAAGGGTGGAGTGCTTGTTCGGGTGACAGAAACTGGTAGAATGGGGAGGGGGAGCTGGGAAGGTTTGGATCCTGGAGGGACAGTAGCTCCCATGACTAAATAGGAAATCAGGTAGACTGAATGAATAATGGATCTTTTTCTGCCATCATTGTCTATGTTTCTATGTTTTGAAACTAAACGGCAACAGCAGGTGGAGCTAGAAAGGCAGTGCAACTCTTTATGAGTCATCAGACAGACAAATGGAATGCACAGTCACTCACTGTGTGATCGTGCTGGTGTACGTACTGTGGGTGGTCTCAAATGTGCTGAGCATCATGGGTGGTCCTTCTGCAGCAAAGGCTTCTTCTCGACCCAAGAAAATTTTATTTTTCGGAAAAAATCAACATATTATTGCAAGCCAAGCAGCAAAAATAGGAGACTAGTATAATAAACACATTTACTGACACACATGTTATGAACTGTGGTGAATTAAAAAAAGTTGCCATCTTGTTACTTTAAAGAGCCACGCTAGCCTTCAAGATAATTTTGAAAAGCATAATATTTGGACACAATGTAGCTTATATTTCTCATTAGCTCTGTTTTCCACCTCCTTGTAATTTACTACTGAGTGAGATCATTTGCATGAAAACAAGATCTTTGTTCCTTGAGGGCAGTGTTGGGAAAGTTACTTTTCTATTACTTTTCTATTACATTTGGAAACTTGTTCCAGGAAGCTCTGTGCAATCACTAGCAAGGATGAGAGTACTAGAAAAAAGTAACACACCTTATAATTATAGTTACTTATTTCTTTTTATACAAAAACAATACAAAAATAACAAATAACTATAACAGATTACATTTTTTGAAAGTAATAGGTTAGTTACTAGTTACTTTCAAATAAATGTAATCAGTTACAGTTACGTATTTCTTTTGTATAAAAAGACATAAGTAATTGTAACTAAGGTGTATTACTTTCTAGTACTTTTCCATCCTTGCTAGCAACTGCACAGAGCTTTCTGGAACAAGTTTCCTAAAGTAATAGAAAAAGTAACTTAACCAACACTGCTTGAGGGTTCATCAGCTCCTACTGCTTCTTCCCAACCCGATGTCATAATACTCTGCTTCTGACATCGCAGTTATTTCCATGGCAAACAACTGTGATGTCACAACAGAGCATTATGATTTCAAGTAAGGAAAAAGCTGCAGAGCAGATGAGCTCAAATGGATACAGGCCCTGTTTTGTGGGAACTTCCTCAGTAATAAATACGGGGGAGGAGACATCTATAGAAGGCAAATAAAATAAAGGCTGAACTATGTCTAAGTCTAAATATAATGTTTTCCCAAGTTTTACTTGAGGCGTCAGCATCTCTGGCCGACACTGTGACAGTAAAGTTTAAGCAATCCCTACCTCTTGCTCCTCCCATGCTGCTGCACTATGAATATTAATGAGTTGTTTAGAATGAGGTGGGGCACACATTTCAGAAGGAAACAGGAGTGCACTTTAACCTCTGAAAGCCATAAGGACAGGAACCGAGAGACCTGTTTTCTGTGGATAAATAATCTTTGTTCTTTACTCCCAAACTCTGAAGAGCAGTAACTGGCTGCTTTGTTTCTGAACAGTGCCGTTTGTGGTGTTGTAGGCTGAAACAGCAGATCATGAAGTTGGAGGTAAGGCACGCTGAGCTGCTGTGTAAACAAACGTAAGACAAGACTAAAAAGGAGATAGTTTGAAATTACAGTGTATGGTGAATCTCAGACAGGGAACTGCATGTTATGTTTAAATACTTACTGTGTCTGTAATCATGTATTGGCTCTTTTGGAGGAGCAAAATAGATATTCCACCTCTGTCTGCTGTTCAGAAGTAATAGGGTTGTACCAGGAAGTGAGTGGAAGGCATTGTACTGTGGAGCCAGTCAGAGAATAAAGTATGGCTATGTTCGTGCTATTGTTGAGTTCTGACTTTTATTATTGATATCCAGGAGGGAAATGATATTTCACCTTTGGAATGAAATGTATTTATCAATGAATGCAGAAAATAAATTATAGGAAAGTTCAATACATAAATCTAAAAACGAAACTCTGTGACAGATGTATTTTTAAATGTGGAGGATTAGAACCGGGGGGTCCTTCTTCTAAGGAGGACCTGCTTGCATGCATAAAGGATTTACTGTAGTACAAAAGATAAACACATTTACATAATAAAACGTACATTCTGCTGTTGAAGTTAGTCAGAAAATGTTTTTAAACCGGTACATTTTGTGATAATAAATACATGTGTAACTCCCCCCTTGCTAGCAGTTGGGGGCTTGCTGGTAGATTTGGCTGGTCCAACAACGTAGGACTGAGAAGTATTTACTGCTAGCTTCTTCATCCTGGTAGTATTTTATTTGAAATAGCAGTAATGCCACTGCTTGACCAGTCTCAAACTCCTGCCTCCAAACCAAGTCTCAAGCCTACTGGGTACCTGCAGCCACTAACTCTCTTAGTCTGTCTTCATTTAGTTTTTTGTTGACTGGGTAAATGCAGGAGACAAATTCTTGCCTGTTTTCATGTGTGACCTGGGGGGGTAGGGGAATACAGATGGATGTCAACTGACCTTGAACCAGCTTAAGCTGTTAGTGATATTTTTAGTGGATGGGGGGCATTTGGCGAGGGCATTGGGGAAATTCACATACTGCTTTGAGAAGTGCCATGGGATCTTTAACATCAGTCTGAACTACCACCAAAACAGGAAGATGGGATCACAGTTTAAGGTCTCATCCGAACAATGGCACCCCAGGAATGCAGCACCCTGACATGCTGCACCACCAAGTGCCTGAAGTGGATATAGAACTCCCGGTCTCAGGGGAGAGTGTGCTACCTGTGGAGTCACTGTCATAGTCTGCTGCTGCCATGGAGTTTAAGATATCTTTCTAAGGCTACACAGTGTTGTGCAGCCTCATTTGTTAAATATTGTCAGCGGTTACAATGAACTTATGGCCAGCCAGTTAGCAACGTCTGACAATGTGTCCTGTACTGCAGCACCAGGTAATACTTCTGCTCTTTTCTGTCTCTACCAATATCGTCCACTCTTTTAGATCAAGCTAAGTTGCAACCAAACCACATGGGGATACAGTCTAAAGCTGGAAGAGGGGGTTTAGGAGGAAGTTGGAAGCACTTTTTCACAGAGAGGGTGGTGGTCAGATGGAATCGCTGCCAGAGGAGGTGGCCTTGATGAAGTTGGTAAGCAGCCTAGAGAGTGGCTGGGATAGGCATAGGGGCAGATGGAGAGAGAAGGGAGGGCAAGGTCAGTAGCATAAGCTGAAGACCCTGTGATATAAGCAGACTGGATAGACCAAATGGCCCTCTTCTGCTGGCTTCTTTGTAGTGCAGGAGCAGCTTTTATTTATTTATTAATTTAAATATTTCACCAGGAAGGTACACGGAGCAAAAAGTCACTTGTCTCCCAGTGCAACCTGGGGGGAAGGGGTACAGAAGGAATGAGACAATAAACATTCAATTTACAAGATCAACATTAACATACAGTTGTAAGGCAGGTGTTACATAAAGTGTTATAACAGTGTTGAGCATAACATGTAGAAAGAGTGGACAATAATAAGTGCTGGGTTAAAAAGTAAACAAGTGCTTATGTGGAAAGGAAAGGGGAAGAGAGGCAGGGTGAGGTGGGGAGGAGGAGGCTGTTAGTATTGCATGGTGTTGCCAATATTGTGCATGTGTAGCAGATGTACTTTAAACATGCAAGGTGGAAATAAATTCTTAAAATCAGAAAGTGTAGTAAAGTGGGCAAAACTGGGCTTAAAATTCTCCCTTGCTCTTCTTATCTGCTCCCTGGGACTCCAGACTTTCCCTCTGAGCAGTACAAAGTCAATGTGCATTCCGCTAGTTTAGGCCCTTTAAGTACATCTAAACATGGAATCTGTGGGGCCAATTTTACTGACCCTCCCATACAAATATAGCCTATGGACAGCTGAAACATAGTGACATTTTATTTATTTATTTAGTTAGTTTTTGTTAACCGGTGGGTACACTAGACTGAGTAGCTGCCTATTTTCAGGTATGACCCTGGAGATTACAACAAAGGTATGTAGACAATAGTAGATACAAGAAAACATCATGGGAACAAGTAGAAGTTAGACATAGTACATTTACACAAAAGTTTCAGCAATGACAGTACATTTGCAGGAATCTATATGTAGTAACAAATCAGAAATATAAGTGCAAATAACTAACAGTCATAAGTCATACAACTAGTGAGTAAGTGCCAGAAGGAAATAGCAAGACATAACATAGAAATTGTCAGCAGATAAGGACCGCTAGGCCCATCAAGTTTGCCCATAGGCCCTATACATTGTATGTGGCCACTGACCCTATGTAATCTATGGCTTTTCATCACTCCTCCCTCTTAAGCTTCCCTTGTACCTGTCTCAGACATGATTAAACCCCTCCGCTGTGCTTGCCCCCATTACCTCCTGTGGCAGACTTTTCCAAGCTTCGACTACCCTTTCTGTGTAGAAAAACTTCCTTGCATTACCTCGTAATCTACCCCTTCCAATTTCATATTGTGCTGTCTTGTTCTAGTACTTTCTCTACATTGGAAAAGGTCCCCCACCTGCACATTGTTTATGCCCTTGAGGTACTTGAAAGTTTCAGTCATGTCCCACCGCTGTCTCCTGTCCTTCAATGAGTACATATTGAGGTCCCTTAGTCTCTCATATGTTTTGTGGTGCAAGCGCTGCACCATCTTTGTTGCCCTTCTCTGGATAGTCTCCACCTTATCTATGTCCCTGCACAGGTGTGGTCTTCAGAACTGCACGCAGTACTCCAGATGAGGCCTTACCAATGTTTTATATAATGGGATCACCACCTCCTGCCTCTTGCTAGTGATACGTCTGCTACCTATGCACCCCAGCATACCACTGGCCCTCCCTGCTGCCTTTGTACACTGCTTTGATACCTTAAAGGAAAACTGCACCCTCATATCTTCTAAATGTTATTTGTTTCCATGTCAACAGACAACTCTTTTTATGTACACCATGAACCATGTTGTTCACCACAACATAACCCAGATCGACCATCTTAGGGTAGCTGGTTCATTCTACTGGGATGTCAAACAGACGAGGCATACTGATGAGTCCTGGTAGGATGAAACACGTGTCTGTGTTTTCTGTTGGCACCCTTTGCAAACTGTGTGAGATGCCTTTCGGCACCATGCATTTTGGCTTAAAGTTGAACCAGAATAATATTATGTGGTGATTTGCATATGCAGCCCATGATGCTTTGCATTGTGGGGGCATGTGTGATTTGTATTTCATTGAAACTTGGCTTCCCAGCCAAATGCCCTTTGGGTAACTATTGTCTCAGTGATTGCACACAGAGGTTCTTTGTCTTTCATGTAGCTGTTAAAGATGTATGCAACTGCTTCTGTTAGTTTCACACTTCATACTAGGCCCTGTCACTCTCCTGGGAAGGTCCATTTCGTAGTTGTTGAAATCTCATTGTCCCTGAGAGCTGCATTAGCATATGAGAACATGATGTCAGATCAACATTTATATCATGTATCGCTATGCTAAAATAACAAATACCCTACAAAAACTCTCTGGAAACTTATAAACCGAATGGAGTTTAAAGGGGGGAAAAAACTGCATTACAACTCTGATAGCTTGTAAAACTCACTGAAGGTAAATGTGATATTTCACACTTTCTTGCAGCTTGGTTCTTTTAAAACTACCTAAGCAGACAGGCATACTGGGGAGTTTAAAGGTTGATTATGCATCACATTCTTATATGCTAATGCAGCTGTCGGGGACAATGAGATCTCAACAAGCATGAAATGGACCCTCCTAGGAGAGTGACAGGGCCTAGTATGAAGTGTGAAAACTAACTAAAGCAGTTGTATACATCTTTAACAGCAACATGAAGAGAGTTGTCTGTTGACATGGAAGCAAATAAGATTTGGAAGATATGATGGTGCAGTTTTCCTTTAAGGTCATCAGAGATGATAACCCCTAGGTCCCTTTCCTTCTTGGTGACGATCGGCTCCCACCCCAACCTGTAGCTCTCTCAGGGTTCCCTCTACCCAGGTGCATTATTTTGCACTTTTTGCAATAAACCTCAGTTGTCACATCTCCTGCCATCTTTCAAGTTTCTCCAGGTCCATCTTCATTTCTGCACCCTTCTGGAGTATCCACTCTGTTGCAGATCTTGGTGTCATCTGCAAACAGGCAGACCTTTTCTTCCAGCCTTTGCAGTGTCACTAATGAAGACATTGAGCAAGACTGGTCCTGGTTGGATTCCTGTGGTACCCACTTGTCACCCTCTCTCCCCAGATTGTACCCCATTTACTACCACCCTCTGTCTCCTGTCTGTTAACCAGTTCCTAACCCAATTCACCACCTTGTGTCCCATGCCCAGACTACCCCTCTTGTTAATCAGCATTCTTTAATAGATTATGTAAGTATTTACCTTCATTTTTTAGCTTGTACTGTTAATGCCTCCTTGCACTGGACATGCCCACTATTAGTCCATCCTCATAGCCCCTTTGTAACCCCCCCAGGTGAAGTTTACCTGAATCATCTTGGGTGCTCCTCTGCTTGCCCATCTCCCTATGTGTGTTACTCTGCCCTCTCGTTAGTCCCACCAGTCCAAGGTCCTGTTTCTTCCTCTGTTTGCTCCAGCCAGCCCCGTAAGCTCAAGCTCTGTGTAGGGGACCAGAGGAGTGTGTAGAAGTAAGCCAACTGCCTTGCAGTTTAGTAAATGCCTCATGGCTGAGTGTGTGAACGTTGAGCAGGATGGCTGCTCAAATATGTGCACTGGCTAATGTAGCACTAAAGCTGTTGTAGTGGCTCTGCAGACTGTTCCCTCAGAGTTCCTAGACTCCAGGGAGGCTAAATGGGATCCATAGACACGCGGGAGGGGATAGATAAACCAGGGACTGAACTTTTTCAGATATTAAATGGGCTTCTGCCCCTTTAAAGCAGCTGCAGCTGCCACATAAATGAACATCCCTCTTATCTGTCTGGGGACAGTATATCTCACAGCAGCAACAGGCAGTGGAAGACAAATGTTTGCGTTTGCCCACTCTGCCACTAGATGATGGGGCAGAGGAGCAACTGATGGACTGTGGGAGTTAACAACAAGTTTAAAATTATTTTTGAGCTATAAAAATAACTTGAAGTTGGGACTATGTATGCAGTGTTCTGTCTGCAGCCAGATATGTTGCCGCTGACCCCAAGCCAGCCAGTCACTATTGAGGAGCCTAAGGAGCTGCAACTATGGTTCAGAGGAAGGAACAACATTATCTTGGTGCCCAATATGCCAGCCAATTAGACATTAAAGGGATCTAATGTTTATTAACATTTGGACTGACAGCTGTGGCAACCTGTCAGATGCTAGCATTTCACTGTGAAACCCCAGGGACAGTTACAGCTCTGGGCAGTTTGTGGTGGAGGCTCTCCCAAGTGCAGAGGGAAGCCTTGTGAGTGAAAGAGACAGGTAGGATGTCAGCCCATGGCTTCCACTGCAAAAGGCAGCAAGACACATAGAATCATGTCCTCATATGGAAAGCCAGAGTGTTCTGGAAGAGTGAAACCCTCAGCCTGCAAAGAGGGCTGGACTTTATCTGCCAAAGACTGAAATAGTGGCGTTTGACCTGCAGCAGAGTGGGAAAAGCCAGTTGAGCTCCTGTTGCCTTTGGGAGCTGAGAAGCCATAAAAGCCTGGAAGCTGGGCCACTGAGTTGGAAGTTGATTACTTCTCAGCCTAACGGACTCAGACTCACCTGTGACAGTGCTTGTGACCACATCCAGGAAGTCACAGGTCTGTATGCTGTTGGGGTACCTCAGAGACAGGTAAGGGCCAGCTAGCACTTACTCAAGTGAAGTGCTGGTACTGGGACTGGTCCTCATTAATGTCTCTATAGGTGACATTGAAGAGGACTGGAAGGAAAAGTATGCCTCTTTGCAGACAACACAAAGATCTGCAACAGGGATGATACACTGGGTGTGTGGAAAGGATGAGAAGGACCTTGGCAAGGTTGGAGAAATGGTCAAAGGTATGGCAGCTTAGATTCAATGCAAAAGTGCAAAGTAATGCACCTGGGAAACAGTAAACCAGGGAAAATGCGCAGTGGGGAAAGTACTAAGAACAACAAAAATGGAAAGGGACCTGGGAGTAGTCGTATCAGATGACCTAAAGGTGACGAAGCAATGTAAGAAGGCAGTAAGGAGGGCTGGGGCAAGGCCCTGGAATTCTCTTGATTCTGAATTTTCATAAATTTGCATCATGCCATAAAAATATATATAGTGCGCAGAATTCATTGTTTTTGGTGAATTTTCATATAAATATACTGTTTTCCATAGTGTCAGGCTTTCTTTCCCACCTCGTTTATCCTGAAGCCCCTCCTCTATGCTCAGCATATGATGTCATCGATGACATCACATCATATTTTGCCAATGACAGGACTGCATTCTGCCAGAGAAATGAATAAATCATGCCACAGAAATCAGAAAATGCTGCCGCAGAAGTCAAGGAGCCCTGCCGCAGAAATCAGAAAATTCTGCCGCAGAACACCAGGGGCCCTGGCTGGGGGCATCCTGTGATGTGTAGGAAGAGGCATCACCAGCAGGAAACAGGAAGTTGTCATCCCTCTGTACAGACAGTTACTGAGACCCCATCTGGAGTACTGCATGCAGTTTGGGAGACCCCGCCTCCACAAGGACATAGACAGGATGGAGGCAGTCCAGAGAAGGGCAACTAAAATGATGCAGGGTCTGCAGCAGAAGCCATATGAGGGAGACTAAAGGAGCTAAATACATATACCCTTGAGGAAAGGAGAGGGACATGATAGAAACTTTTTTTTTCTTTATTTTATACTTGTAAGCAGGATGAGCATAAATGCCTGTTTTCATATGTGTCAAGTTTACAGAAATACAAAATACAAACATTTACATAAACGTTAAAAAACAGCATTAATAACAATAAGCAAGTACAAACAACTACATAAATGTTATTCCTCAAATCAGTTGAACTTATTGTTCAAAAGCCAGTTCTGTAACGACATTTTAAAAGTATGCAAAAATGGCTGATTTGTTATGAGGGGGGATGTGAACTGAAATGGATAGGAGCAGTGTACAGAAGTGATCTTTGACCCACAATTTTTTTTTTTTTTTTTTTTTTTTTAACAAGGGGAATAAATAATTTGAAATTATTTTAGGACCGGGTCCCACACGAGTTTAGAAGTCTAGGTGAAAAAAGCCATTATGGAAGGGGGAGTCAAATTCAAAACCTGCTTATATAAAAATAAAGAGGATTTGAAAGAAATCCTCTTTAATAGTGACAGATAAATAGATTTCTTATAAAATCACATGGGTATTAAATGGTAATCCTATAAGGAACCTTAAAATGGCATTATAGGTGACTCTCAGTTTATAAGTACAGTGATTAAAGTAGCTGAATAAATATTAATCCCATAATCCATCACACTGAGTAATAAACTATGTGTAAGTAACTTTCTGGACTCATTAATTAGAAGCGAAGGTATCCTGTATAACATCCCTAACAGCTGATGTAAAGTTTTACGAAGATAATCAAGATGAAACTCAAAGACAAATGTGAATCCAAGTAAACACCAAAATATTTAAATCGTTAACTCTCAGTTTTATCGCCATTAAGGTCTAAGACTGTTGGCAAGAATAGGGACGAGGAGGAGTCCATCCTGGGCCCTGAAAAAAGCATTAATTTTGTCTTACTAGAATTCAAAACCATGTGCGTAGATAATAACCAACACTGAAAAGAATCAAAATCCTGTTGAACTGATTTCAGAACATCACTTTGATTATCAGAGATGCTATATAACACAGCATCATCGGTATAAAGGGACATGAATGAACGCTTACAACTTAAAGGAGCAGAATTCATAAAAAAGAAAAAATCAATGGGCCCAAGATGGGTCCCTGAGGGACATCACAATGAGTATCAGAAAACCTAGAGTAAGTGCCATTAATAACTATACAATGACTCCTTAACTGAAAATAATTTGAAAACCAGGAAATAATTGAGGAAGAAAAATTAAGCTCATTCAAAACTGAGGAAGTATACTGAAGTCAATCAAATCAAAAGCCTTGGTGAGATCACAAATACAGCCGCAACAAGGCGACTGTTATCAAGGAGCACTCTGTGTCACGACATGAACCCCACTAAGGCTGTCTCTGTGTTATGTTTTTTCTTGAAACCATGTTGTGCATCTGAAAGTAAACCATATTTTTTTATATTTTTCATATTTTTCTTTTAAGTACCTCAAGGGAATCAACAAAGTCCAAGAAGGTAGTATCTTTCAGAAAAAGGGGTGTGCAAAAACAAGGGGACACAATTTGAAGATAGAGGGGGAACTGCTCAGGGGTAATATGAGGAAGTATTTTTTCACAGAGAGGGTGGTTGATGCATGAAATGGCCTTCCTGAAGAGGTTGTGGGGTCAAATACAGTTGGGGAATTCAAGGATGCATGGGACAGACATAAGGCAATTGATGTGGGGGGGGGTAGGAAGAAATAGGGTGTTGGTTAACTTGGATCTGCAGCTTATCCAGTAGGTAGGAAATGGGCAGACTAGGTGGGCCAAGCGGTCCTTATTGCCATCAAATTCTATGTTTCTAATTTACTGTTTCCCCAGGTCCCTTTCTGTGGTTGATGTTAATACCACCCCATTGTGTACTCTTCCCTGGGTTTTGATTTCCCAGGTGCATTACTATGCACTTCTTTGCATTGAATCTAAGCTGCCATACTTTTGACCATTCCTCCAACCTTGCTAAGTCCCTTCTCATCCTTTTTACTGCCCCCCTTGTGTATCGACCTTTTGCAGATCTTTAAGTCATCCGCAAAGAGGTATACTTTTCTTCAGTCCCTCCTCAGTGTAGCTTATAAAGACATTAAAAGGACCGGACCCAATACTAAACCCTGCAGTACCCCATTCTTTGGTGAAGACTCCATTTACTATTACCCTCTGTGTCCTGTTGTCCAGCCAATTTGTTTACCCAGGCTACCACCCTGGGACCCACTCCCAGGCTGACTAATTTATTTATTAATCTTTCATGTGGGACAGTGTCAAATGCCTTGCTAAAGTCTAGGTAGACCATGTCACAGCTCCTTCCTGGTCTACTACTTTGGTCACCCAGTCAAAGAAATCAATTAGATTCATCAGACATGACCTTCCGCTTGTGAATCCGTGCCTTGGGTTCTGTGCTCGCTGGCCTCTAGGTATTCAACAGCTCTTTTTTTTCAAGTGATTCCATCATTTCTCTACCACTGAGTCAGCAGCGAACATGTCTGTAGTTTCCTGCCTCTTGGCAAAGCAGAGACCACTAATCCTGGGAAGTGACATAGCCATGAATTGTTGATATTTATGGTGGAGGATAAAATAAAAAGAAGTTTAGGAATTACCTGGGAGTTGCACCTTCTTTCTGTTTTTTTTTGGTTTTTTGACTAATACTTGCTTGGAAGCGTTCCTCTGATCCTACCCTTGTCCTGTTTAAGCTAAGCTAAGCTAAGCCCTGGACATCCTGGTCCATATCAGTAGATTGCCACTGTCTAAGGAGCCAAAATCCACCAACTCCATCAGGCAGTCAAGCAACACATATTGCTGAGTGCAAGAGGCTCCCAACAAGCAATTTTAACATATAACTCTAGATTCAGATGTTCACTGGGCCATGCCCACCCTCATCCAGGGCAGTGATGAAGGGTGGTCATGATGCTCCCTGAAAGGGGGTAGAGATAGTAGTTACATTCTTCACAAAGTTTTAAACAGGTCAGAGCGATTCTGTGACTGCCACAATATCCAGGCATTCCTCTTCCATGAATGCCACCAGTTCAAGGAGCTTTTATCTAGACTATGGGCATTGGTACTCATTGCCCTCCATTTTGATGGCCTTACCCCTTTGCTCCCATCCCTGTCTTTACCATTTTGTCCATTTACCCTGCCATTTTCCATATCAATTTCTATCTTGGTGTTTACCTTGCTAACTAACGACTTTTTTTTGGAGGTAGGATTTCCTGCTCCTTTTCAGTGCCTCTCCTTGGCTGGTTTAAATGCTTGCCAATGAAGCATTTAAACCTATCATCTAGGATCCTAGTTCCCTTCTTTGACAGATGCAGACCATTGTGCTAGTATAGGCCTGTATCCCGCCAGGTGGACTTCAGTCCCCAGTGAAGCCAAACCATGTGATCTGCACCTGTTTTCAACTATAGACTGAATCCCATGGTGTGGAGCACCTAGCCTCACCCATGCCATAGACAGGCAGCACCTCCAAGAAGGTTATATGCATGCTGCTTGTCAGAGGTCCCTCCCAACTCTACAAACTCCTCCTGCACTACTCTGATCCCTTTCCCAGCTAGGTCATTTGTCCCTAGATGGACAGTGATATCCTGCTCCCTCCTCCAAGCAGCTGCTCCCAAGATCATGAGGATTCCCTTCCCTATCCTCAAGCCATGGCGCCCAGGCAGGCCTCGCCACCTCCCTCTCCCCCAGTTCTACCCCCTAACAGTTTAGATCCCACAGGGCTGTTTCATTCCCTTGTGGGGTTCCATGTCACCCCTCCTGTGGGTCTCTCCTTTGTGGAGGTTCTGGTATCCTCAACTAGTCTCCACTGTGGGTGCCGCCATAGAGGAACCACAGTATGCTGGAACAGCATCCAATTGTGGTGATGCTTAACTAGAGGGTGTGCCTCCGTTCTACCATCATCACCCTCCATGAGCCTACTGTGGAATAGTATTATACTGGGGTGCTTGAAACCCTTTCAACTGTTACAAATGAAGGCCAAGAGTCTGGGGGCTGCTAGGTCCATGAAAGCTTTGGGGGTTTAGTTGCTCTCTGGTAAGATTTGGGGCTTTTATTGAGGATAAAACATACTTTTTGCTATGTCTTCCCAACTCCTGACTCCAGGAAAAAAATGTTTTTCCCCCCTGGAGTCAGTGGTGTGGGAGACTCTGGCTGGCCTTAGAATCTGCAGCTGCAACTGGGGTGGGTCTCTGGCTGATCAAAAATGCCATCAACCATTCACCCCATAGACATTATTGTAATGCAGTGTGAAAGATTTTTAAATAAAGGCTGGGGGTTTTGGTGTCGATGATTCTATGTCATTATGGCAACCACTGAAAGGCAATCACCTTTAGGGTGACGTCACACTGTCAAAAATTTATTTCAGCAATGTGCCCCTCCGGCACACAGCAAAAAGGCATCAAGGACTTACAATTTTAAATGTTATGGGGGGCTGTGCCCCCCACACCCTCCCCCATGGGGGGCTTCACCCACCGCACCCCTCTACTATAGGATTCTTAACTCCATGTTGGGAGGGGGTGCAAACTGTGAAAGAAATAAAATTCAGTCCAGATGCAACAAAACATACCTGGGCCTGGACCCAAACCCAGCACCCTGTCTGCCCAAGCCCTGAACCCATCCACCATGCCATGGTGCCTGCTCGGCAGCTCACTGTGGCACCACCCCATTAAAACCCTCCTCCATCCCTCGCTGGCGTGCTTGCTCCCCCATACATGTGTACATGTGGCGACATCCTAATGACTATATGTGAACCCATCCCATTCAGTCACCCTCTCTCATCCATAGCCCCCATGACATGTGACGCAATTGAGTTGTCATTTTTGTATGCTGTCAGTCGCGGTTGCCCACGTCACAGACTACCGGTTCTGCTAGGCCCCCAAAAGCTTTAGGGTTTTAGATGCTCTGAGGTAAGTTTGGGGGCTTTTATTGAAGATAAAACCTACTTTTGTTGCATCTTTCTACTCCTGACTTCAGGGGAAAAACTACATAAATTTAACTTGCACAAGTTGCCAGTGTTCAGCACTAGTATCTCTGACTCTCTTGCAGTTGGATACTCCCCCCCCCCACCCTGCAGCTGCACCAGCCATGTAAATAAAATGAGACAACAGCATCACCTTGTGATTAAATAAAAATGCTTTAACCACAGTCTTGCTACACTGTTCACAACATACTTACCATAAAACAATTGGAGCAAACAAATTGAAATGTAGTGTATAATTTTATGGTCAGCTTAGATATTGCAGTTTAGAAATGTCTTTTTTTTTTTTTTTTTTAATTTATTCTTACAAAATGTCATAATTGTAACAACAATTGATACATTCACATATGGTAAACAGTCCAAATGCAGTGCTGTACCTCTGGAAGCACAAAGACTCCCTAATCAGAGGGTGAGATGCAGTCACCATACTTTGGTACAACACAGGGGAGAAACCTTCTAATTTCAGCACACACTAAAGTAACAATTTTTCACTGATATGGTGCCCAAGAGCAGCATTACTGTGACTGAGATGTGAAAAAGTCCACATTAGGATAGTCCAACAAAGTACTTATCCCAGGGGGACAAAACGTATTGTCATGCATTCAGCCTAAAGCTAAAAATAAACAGCGTAAGGCAAACCTTAATTGTCCCTAAGCTATTATACAAGGAAAAACTGATAACCCCCGAGAACCTGAAAGTAAAACAGTTTACAGGGCTGGTAACACTGCTCTATGAACATACTTTAGGAAGTGTAATGTAATTTATGTTAGAACCACAGAGGTCTTCTTTTGAAAAGAACTTGACATATACAATCATCAGTTACAGCATAAGGGACACTGAGGACAAACGTGTTTGGTGAGGATCTGGAATCAAATGATAAAAACTAAATGTCCCAAGGTGTTACTCTGAGTCCCATAAAAAAATAGAAGAGTTCAAAATACTTATGAAAGTTGTAAAACAGTTTTGCATTGAGCCAATCCTTCACAAACATTATGGGGGCGATCCTCATTAATGTCCTTAGGCAGCCCCATAATTCAGAAATTAGTGGCCCTGACTTGGTTTTCCAATGTTTCTAAGTGGGCTCAAAAATGCTGTGTTTCTTTCAGAACCATGTGAATGCTGAGGTTTATTTTTGGACATCCAACTGTCTTTTTTTTTTTTTTTAATACAGTGTGAGCAACTTTGTATTTCTTGGCATTGAAGCCAAGCTGCCAGATCCTAGACCACCTTCCCAAGTTTTCCAGATCATCATGTAGGTCCTATATCCCTTCAGCTGTGTCCATTCTCCCACAGAGCTTTGTGTTGTCTGTGGATATACACATTTTGCCCTTAATGCCATCCCCAATGTCATTGATGAAGACATTGAACAACAGCGACCCCAGCACCGAGCCCCATGGGACCTCACTGGTGACCTCTCTGGTGCCAGATGGCCCCCCCAAAATTACCCTCTGGGTTCTGTCCCTCAGCCAGTTTTAAACTGATCTGGTCATCTTCTCCCCAACCGCAAGATCAGCCAACTTTGTATCGGAATTAATTAAATAGAATTAATGATGGTCCATAACCTGCATCTGTCTGTCAAAACAAAGAGAATTAAATAAATCTGCCCCTGGTTTATCACCTCACTATGAAAATTCAAAAAAAGGCTAAAATCTAGTATGGGATAGAGCACATAAGACGCAGGTTGCCCAAAGACTGGGAATTTGTAGGAAGTTAAGAAATGCATATGCAACCTCAATCAGAGATGCCAAAAGAGCATTTTATGTTGTAAAAATAGATGAAGCGGCAGGTGACCCCAAAAGTTTGGGGCATAATAAAACAAATGGCCAATCAAAAAAAAATGACTAATCGCATCTTTTTAAGACAAGAGGTAGCTTTGATGGGGAATCCACAGCTGATAAATGTAATAAGTACTTTTTAGAAGCTGGGAACTTTCTGGCAACTTTGACCCTAACCTAGCTATCTCTGGAGTCTAGGAGGAGAGGAAGAGGCCCATCTTTCACATTTAGAATGACAGTGTTATATGAAGTTATGGATTTCTAGCTGGAACTGAAAACCAACATACTAGTGGACCAGATGGATGAATACCTTCCCTTTAAAAATACTCCACTCTCAGATTGCTGAACCGCTTACTTATTTGTTTAATTGATCTTTGTCTGAGGTGGTCGTTCCACAGGAATGGAAGTTAGCTAGGGTTGTCTACATTTTAAGGGGGGTCAGTACTGACCAGTTAACCAACTACCGCCCTATATTCCTACTGTCTCAAGTGTCAGAGTTATTTGAAAGGCTACTGACTAGGCAGATAACCAATTTTTAATGAAAACACCACCAACCTGATAAACATCAGTCAGGGTTCCATAAAAGGCATGGTACAGTGGTCTCCATGGCAAGGGTCTTGGATGATGTCAACAATGCTATCGACTCAGAACAGTTGACTGGGACCATCTTTGTTGACCTCTCAAAGGCCTTCAATACAGTTGACTACCAAATCCTTTTACACAGACTTGCAGAAATAGGGGTTACTAGAGGAACTCTGAAATGGTTTGGTCATATTTCCTATCCAAGAAGCAATTACCTACTATAAATGACATGGAATCTACACTGCTACCAGTAGTCTGAGGAATCCCACAGGGCTTGGTCCTAGAACCATGATTGTTTCTGATTTATTTAAAATGTCTGGGAGAAAGTGTGCCAGATCAGGCACATCATTTGTATGCCGACAATACAATACTCTGTCACTGCATCATTTTCAAACTAAACTACAGATTAGTTTTAATGGTCTCCAGGCTTATTTTGGAAGATCTAAATATAAAATGAACGCAGGTAAAACTAAGTGCATGTTGTTTGGAATCACAACTAAAATAAGGAGCGGCAGAGACCTGATAATTCTGGAAGCTGAAGGAACACATTTGGAACCGGTAGACTCCTTTAAGTATTTAGGATATTGGTTGAATTCTTTGGGCTCTGGCAATGTTAATGTAGACTTATTACACAGTCTGGCAGGAAAGTGGGGCTTTTGTACCATAACCAAAACTGTTTGGGTAGTCCTACTATGCAAAAAATTAGTTGAAACTGAGCTTTTTCTTGTATTCAGTTATGGCAATGTTTTGTATGACTATTCAAACAAAAGTAAACTACAGAAATTAGACACATTATATAATCGATTGCACAGGCTGATCTTGAAATATCAAAAAAAAGACTCATAATTGTAGTATACATGAATGTTTAGGGTGCAGTTCCTCTCTAGACAGACGTCATCAACATAACTTTGTTTTAGTCTACAAAAGTGGATTGGGTAAAGTCCCAGATTATGTAGTAGTTAAATTGCAGTAAAGAAAGGTAACTCCATCTCTCAGGAATTCAGATTATTGTGAAGTAACTGTTCCTAGATCCAAAACACAAAGGTCAATGCATTTCTATAGTCAAATGGTACCCTTTTATTGGAATAATTTACCACACAAGTTCCAATTGTTTAACATCAACCCCTTCTCAATAAATGCAGTAAAACAATGTTTTTTAGATAACATAGTCAGATTAAATGTTGTTGTAGTTAATTTTGACTGTTGAATAGTTTTATTGTGTATGATTGTTATTCCTTATGATGTATTGTTAAATGTGTTGTAATAAGTATTTATTGTTTGTAAATTGTTTACTCTGGGTCACCATTTCAAATGAGCTTGCTCAATGGTTAATCTAATAAAATGAAAATGAAATGATCAACCTTTTGTGGGGCACAAAATCAAAGGCTGTGCTGAAATCAAGTAGAGGATGTCTACCACTTGGCCCTGTCTACTATCTTAGTGACCCGGTCAAAGAAGTCAGATTCATTTGACACAGTCCCCCCATGAACCCATGCTGCCTCATATCCTGGAGACCTGTTCCTCTAGATATTCTAACATTTCCTTTAGTATGGTCTTTGTGAGCTTGCACATGATTGAGGTGTGACTGACTGGTTTTTAATTCCATGGGTCATATTTGGGACCACTTTTGTGGAGGGGCACCACATGTGCTGTTCTCCAGTCCTGTGACACAATGCCCTCCAGTGAACTATTAATCAGGTCTGTCAGTGGCCCTGCAAGCCCCTCAGCCAGTTACCTTAGTACCCTTGGATGTACTCTGTTTGGACCTAGTGATTTGTCCACCTTCATTGTTACAGTGCTCTCCCTCACTCTATACTCCTCTGTTACTACATCTGTGTCCCCCCCCACAACTCCTGTTCTCTTGTGAAGGCACTGGTACATCCTTCTCCCAGGCGGAGACAGAACAGAAGTATTCATTTAGTATCTCTGCTTTTCTCCCCCACCCCAACTATACTAACATACTAATTCCCAGCAGATTAGACCTTACAGTCTATTGAGTCTGCTCAAACCTCGGATTCCTAGTTGGGTACCGAGGCCCCCCCCACCTTGTGTTCCAGAAACCCCTATTATCTATTCCCACCCCCCGGGCCAGGCCATCATCTGATAAATCTGCTTTCTATGTCTGTCCCACCCTCTCTTGAAGCCCTCCACTGTGGACCTCTGAACCAGCTCGCCAGGCAGCACGTTCCAAGGATCCACCACCCTATCAGTGAAAAACCTCCTCCTCTTTCCCCCCTCACCCTTCCACCTTCCATAGAAACATAGAAAGATAGAATTTGATGGAAGATAAGGACCGCTTGGCCCACCTAGTCTGCCCATTTTCCTACCTAACAGATAAGTTGCAGATCTTAGTTAACCAACAGCTTACTTCCTTCTACCCCCAAACTAGGACTGCCTTATGTTTGTCCCATGCATTCCTGAATTCCCCCACTGTTCTTGACTCCACGACCTCCTCAGGGAGGCTGTTCAATGCATCCACAACCCTCTCCATGAAAAAATACTTCCTCACATTACTTCTGAGCCGTCCCCCCTTTATCTTCAAATAGTGCCCCCTTGTTCTTGCACATCTCTTTTTCTGAAAGATGCTACCCTCTTGGACTTTGTTGATTCCCTTGAGGTACTTGAAAGTTTCAATCATGTCCCCTCTCTTCTTCTTTCCTTAAGGGTATACATATTAAGCTCCTTTAGTCGTTCTTCATATGTCTTCTATTGACCCAATTAGGCACCTCCTCCCTTCCTCTCTGAATACTGAGCAGAAGTATTCATTCAGTATCCTCTTTTCACTCTCCTCTCTGCCCACCACCCTCCTCTTTATTCAGCCTCAGTATCCTTCTGCAGGATGGCTGAAGGACTGGGGCATGGGGCACAGGAGAACCTTAAGGTACACTCTTATCTGGAAGTCTGATCCTGAGGTGGCAGGAGGCCCTGGACACCTTGACATGATAATAGCATTGATGTAACATTGAGTGGAACCCTGGAGGCTGACAGGGAGGGACCTCAGATACCAGGATATGTCCCATATCACTTGGACTGGTAGGTGAAGATCTGAAGTTTGCTATAGTTTGGAAATTTAGAGTGACCACTGAGAGGGTGCAGGAATCCCAAGGGCTGTCTCCTCAAGGGACACCTCCTGAGGGGTCTTAAGCTGATATGAACATATGAATTTGTCAGCAGATAAAGGCCTTATGGCCTGTGAGTCTGCAGCTGGCAATCTTTAAATTGCAGCTGCCCCTCCTCCCTCCCCTCCCTCTCCTTCTTACTCTATCCCATCCCTTTTGAAGCAGCCCCTGTTCTACAGGATACCACTTCTGCAGGCAACACATTCCACCTAGACACCACTCTCTCCATAAAAAAAGTGTCTTCTTATTTCCCTCCTGAACCCCCCCTCAAATCTGAGATCATGACTTCGGGTGTCCCTAACCCCCTTAACTTGAATAGTCCCTCCATGTCTGCCTTGTTTATTCCCTTAATGTACTTGAAGGTGTCAATCATATCTCCCATCTCTCCTCCATTAAGTATGTGTTCATCTCCCTCAGCCTGCTCACATAGGGTATGTCCCTAGTCCTGGGATCATCTTTCTTGCTCTGCACTGTACCCTCTCCAGTAGCTAATGTCCCTCTTCAGGTATGGGTGCCAGTACTGCATGCAGTACTCCAGATGTAGCCTATCCAGTGACCTATACAATGGCAGATGTGCAGTGAAACAAAGATCAGTTAAACACGTCTTGTTGCCTTTTAGGCTCCAGAAACCTTTGAAGATGTTGCTGTCACTTTTCCGAAGAGGTGGAAAATGCTAAGCAAACAAGAAGGAGCTTCACAGGAAGTGATGGTGCAGAATTATGAAACCATGGTTTCAGTAGGTAAGTGTAGTGTGACAACCCACTCTCTCTCTCTCTCTCTCTCTCTGGGCTAGAACTGCCTTCAGAGGTGTCTGTCCTCAGGTATTCACTGCCACCAGCTGGAGTGGTCCAGCACCAATCTCCCAGGTTTACAAAACTGGGTAATCAAACATGCAATTGCACAAATCAAAGTCTGGTAGTGTCTCTCTTTCGGTGTGGATGCTAAACAGAGTTTACCTCAGCCAGTGGAAACCATGTATTATCTTAGAAAAATGACATCACAATCACAACTGTTGAGTAAATAAATAGCTTTTACTTAATAGAAAGTGAACAGAGCATTACAAGATATCTGTTTTCGACACAAGAGAATAATACTGATTCAGGAAAAGTAAACAAATGTTTTTAAATAACAGATGGGAAAAGAAAAAGGCTATTACTGCAATATGCCAGTATTAAACTTACCCTTCTCCTATCCTTTCAAGAGAACACTGGACTCCATGCTAACTGCCAGCTCCCATGGACATAACTAGAAGGGTAGGCCCCCAAGCTTAGTTCTTCCTTCAACTCCCAGACAGTAACCAACAACAACCCCCCACTGTCTTTCAGTATCTTATACACTCTCTTGAGAATAGGTGATTCCTATTCCCCCTTTGAATGCACCAACCATCTACCATGTATGTATTTAATTGTCCCAATCAGATTGCACACCTATCAGTGTCCACTAATGTTCATCCTTAACCTTAAGTTTATATTTAAGTGAACCAATCCCTTTAAACTGTGAGTCTGTGTGGATGTAATTTATGGCCTACCTAGCCAGTTGCTGCTGGACAGTGGCTTTTAGCCTGTGTGTGTGTTTTTTTTTTTTTTTTGGTTTTTTTTTTTGTCAAACTGCTAAAAAATACCAGCTAGAGAACCCAAACAGCAAGCAGATAATCCAAACCATTAACTCCTTCCTCCCCATTGCTATCACGTGTAGTCACAGTGTAAGAACTGGGATCTCTGTTCTGAGAGGGGTGAGCTTATGTTTAAAATGCCAAGCCAAGAAATGTAGAAACCTAGAAACATAGAATTTGACAGCAGATAAGGACCGCTTGGCCCACCCAGTCTGCCCATTTCCCTACCTAATGGACAAGCTGCAGATCCTAGTTAACCAGCAGCCTACTTCATCCTACCCCCACCCCATAGAATTGCCTTATGACTGTCCCATGCATGCTTGAATTCCACCACTGTTTTTGACTCCACAACCTCCTCCGGAAGGCCGTTCCATGCATCCACAACCCTCTCTGTGAAAAAATATTTCCTTAAATTACCTCTGAGCGCCCCCATCTTCAAATTGTGCCCCCTTGTTCTTGCACACCTCTTTTTTTTTTTGAAAGATGCTACCCTCTAGGACTTTGTTGATTACCTTGAGGCACTTGAAGTTTCTATCATGTCCCCCCTCTCCCTCCTTTCCTCAAGGCTATACATATTAAGCTCCTTAAGTTTCTCTTCATATGTCTTCCAGTGCAGACTCTACACCATTTCAGTTGCCCTCCTCTGGACAGCTTCCATTCTGTCTATGTCTTTGTGGAGATGGGGTCTCCAGAACTGCATGCAGTACTCCAGATGGGGTCTCACCAGCTGTCTGTACAGAGGGATAATAACTTCTTGTTTTCTACTGGTGATGCCTCTCCTGTGCATCCCAGTATCCCCTAACCCTCCTTGCTGCCCTCTCACATTGCTTGCCTACCTTTAGGTCATCTGATATGACTACCCCAGGTTCCTTTCCATTTTGTTGTTGTTAGTATCTCACCCCCATTGTGTACTCTTCCCTGGGTTTTGTTTCCCAGGTGCATTACCTTGCACTTCTTAGTATTGAATCTAAGCTGCCATACATTTGACCATTCCTCTAACCTTGCCAAGTCCCTTCTCACCCTTTCCACCCCACCTTGTGCATCAACTCTGTTGCAGATCTTTGTGTCATCTGCAAAGAGACATACTTTTCCTTCCAGTCCCTCTGCAATGTACGCATAAAGACATTGAAGAGGACGATCTAATACTGAACCCCTCGGTACCCACTAGTAACCCCCTTCCTTCAGAGTGGACTCCATTTACTATTACTCTCTGTGTCCTATTCTCCAGCCAATTCTTTACCCAGGCTGTCATCTTGGGACCCACTCCCAGGCTGGCTAACTTGTATATTAATCTTTTGTGTGGGACTGTGTCAAATGCCTTGCTAAAGTCTAGGTAGACCATGTCACAGCCCCTCCCTGATCTATTACTTTGGTCACCCAGTCAAAGAAATCTATCAGATTTGTCTGGCATGACCTTCCTGCTGTGAATCCATGCTGCCTTGGGTCCTGTGCCCCTCTGGCCTCTAGATACTGACAATTCTTTCCTTCAGAAGTGATTCCATCATTTTCCCTACCACTGAGGTTAAACTAACAGGTCTGCAGTTTCCTGCTTCTACCTTGCTCCCAATTTTGTGAAGGGGAATCACATCTGCCCTCCTTCAGTCCTCGGGTACCACCCTATCCTCCCAAGATTTGTTAAAGAGGGTAGTCAGTGGTGTCACTAGTTCTACCCTTAGTTCTTTTAGAATTCTGGGATGAATCCCATCAGGCCCTATTGCTTTGTCCACCTTCAGTTTTAAGAGTTCTTTAGAACCTTTTCCTCTTGAATGGGCTGGTATCAACTTCTGTATCCAGAGTGTTTCTACTGTTTGTTTCGGTACCTTCCCTCTTCCCTTGTAAATACTGAGCAATAATATTTGCTTAGTATCTCTGCCTTTCACAGTCACCCTCTGCCCACCATCCCTCCCTTTATTAAGCCTCACTATCCCTCCTTGGTCTTCCTTCACTCCCTGATGTACCTATAAAAGGTTTTATCCTTCTTAACTGAGTTGGCTATCTTTTCCTCGGTTGGACCTTTGCTGTTCTGACTGCCTTCCCAGTTTCCTTTTACTTTAACTGATATAGGTCTCTGTCCTGCTTCTTCTGTGATTCCTTGTACTTCCTGAATGCTTTTTTTTCTCTTGAACCTTCACTGCCACTTCCTTTGAGAACTATAGTGGTTTCTTACATCGTTTCGTTTTGTTTATTTGCTTCACACAAAGGCCTGTTACCTCTGTGATGGCAGTTTTTATTATTCCCCATTGTTCTTCCACCCCTCCTTCCTGCCCATTTGCTAATGCATTCCTTAGGTACTCACCCATTTTGGCGAAGTCAGCCCTCCTAAAGTCCAGTACTTTTGCCTTGACTGTATTGCTGTGTTTATTGTGAACCATACTGTTCGATGGTCGCTAGTTCCCAGATGGCTACCCACTTCCACATCTGTGATCCTCTCCATCTCCATTTGAGAGAACCAGGTCTAGATTGCTCCCACATGAGTGGGCTCTAATACTAGTTGTCTAAGGCATGCCCCTGTAGGGTATCTAGAATAACCCCACTCTTCAAAGTGGCTGCTGCAACTGCACTCCAGTTAACATCTGGCATATTCAGATCATCCATCAGCAATATCTCCCTTTTCTGCCATTCTAAGTATACTTTCTATCATTTCCTTGTCCATTTCCTCCCCTGAGGAAGAGTCTGTATCTAACCCAGTGTGGATTGTGGTGCCATTGCCAGTCTCCAAATGTACCAGATTGCTTCTTCTCCTCCCTGTTTTCCCTTTTGTTCTGTTTCTTTGATTCCTTCCCTTATGTAAAGAGCTACTCCTCCTCCTCTTTTACCCTCCCTGTCCCTCCTGTAGGTAGTGTATCCTGGTATGTTTACGTCCCTGTCATGGTTTGTGTGTACCATGTTTCTGTTGACTGCACGATATCAGATGTTCTTCCTCCATCAAGGCCAATAATTCAGGAAGCTTGTTACTCAGACTACGGGCATTAGTACTCATTGCTCTCCATTTTTGATGGCTTTTACCTTCTGTTGCAGCATCCCCACTGACCTTTCTACCTCAGTCTTTTTCTCATTTAGTACCCTGTTTTGTAGGAGAGGCTGGGATTTTTCTGCTTATCAGTGCCTCTCTCCTGACTAGTTTAAAAGCTTGCCAGTGAAGCATTTAAACCAATTGCTCAAAAGACTTGTTCCCTTCCTGGACAGATGAAGATCATCCTGCCAGTATAGGCTGGTGCCTCTCCAGGTGGAACCCCAGTCCCCAATGAAGCCAAACCCCTGTGCTCCACACCATTTTTTCAACCATTCATTAAACTGCATGGTGCAAAGTACCCTTGCCTCACTCATGCCATTGACAGGCAGCACCTCTGAGAAGGATGCTGTGTGTGCTACTTGTCTTAGGCACCTCCCCAATTCTACAAGTCCTTCTGCACTGCTCTAATCTCATGTTGAGCCAAGTCATTTGTCCCTAGGTGGATAATGGCGTCCTGCTCGAGACTCCGTGCAGCTGTTCTCGTGATCCTGAGGATGTGCTTCCTGTCCCTCAAGCCATGGCACCATGTAGGCACCCTTACTTCAGTTTTCCCTGCTCCCCAGTTCTATCCCCTAATAATTGAGTCCCCACCAGAGCTGCTTCCTTTCCTTGTGGTGTCCTCTGCCTCTTTCCTGTGGCCCTCCCTTGTGACAGTTGTCCTCAGCCTCCTTAGTCTCCCTCTGCAGGTGCTTCCATGGGGACTATGCTCCCCCAGAATGGTGTATGGATTATGGAGTGGAACAACTGACTGGGTGTGCCTCTGTTCCACCATCCTCCCCCTCCCTGAGCCCACTGTGGTCCAACTGCTGTGCTTTCTTCGCAACCTCTGAGGTACTGGTGGTGGCTCTGGTGCTCCCAGGATGGGGGAGGTTCCCTTCCTACTGTCCAGTGTGGCCTGGGGGAAGGTTCCCTTACTACTGTCCAGTGTGGCCTGAAGACTGGCAACTTCCTCCCTCAGGGCAGAGAGTTGTCTGCAAATAGGGCAGCATTTCAGCATCCAGAAAGACTCCCGGAAGACTGCTGCCCCACAGCCATTACATTGCATTACTCCCCACATGTTTATCTACTTTTATTTTTTTTTTTGTGTGTGTGATTGGTTTGTTATATAGAAATATATATATATATATATATATATATATATTATACAATGTATACTTATATTGTCAGTGCAGTGTGCTAGAGAAGATATGACAGTGATATGCACCTTGCACTCTTGAGAAATGATGTCAGAACCCCAGGTATAAAGGAACTATTTCCAGGGGTGGGTGGGGTAGGGTGGGAAGGGGTTGGGCTTAAACTGTGCCCTCACAAAACAATCAGCTAGAGCTCTGACCCACCGCTGCGATGAGTGCCTTCCTGTCAGCAAGATGCCCTACACAACAATTTGACAGAGAAAATACCCTGCTAATCAAACAGAGAAAAATCCAGACATCCAAGTCAGACACAGGTAAACCTCCCCAGCCCCAAAACAGCTTGGTGGTTTGTGCTCTGAAAGCAGTCAGCCCCAAAATAAGTCAGCTGTGCTTTAAAATCTTCCTGCACTGAAAATCTTAAGAATTGTAACAAACGTAAAGCTAGATCCACCTCCCTTTGTTGCTTGAAAGACTGTCTTTTCCTGATAATTCTAAGTTCCTTGTTTCACCTTTCAGTTAGAAGTAGCCTCCACCTGCAGATTATCTGCTACAAACCAAAGACAGTTGTAAGGTTCACCTCCCTTGAGCACAACTCACTTTCTTGCAAATCCTATGTTCAGTATTGCAGCTTCTAGCCAGAGTTTCAGTTGAAGAATATTGGCTCAGAAAAGGATCGCTTGGTCTACCCATTCTGCCTAGATGGTTCCTACATAGTCTTGTCTCTGCAAAGCCTCGCTAGTCTCCAGTGATCCCCCGCCTAATTATTAATATTCCACTAGAGAACACAGGAACATAGAATTGTGTCAGCAGATGGGGACCGCATGAGCCGTTTAGTCTGCCCGTGTTTCTGCCCTATTCCTATTTAGACTGCACCCTGATGTGTCTACAATATCTGTCCCATCTGAGTTTGAACTCAAGTACTGTCTTGGATTTCACCAGTTGCTGAGGCTGGCTGTTCCATGGGTCCATGACCTTTTTGTAAAGAAGTACTTTGTGAGGTTGTTTTTGAACCTGCCTCCCACCAGACACAAGTTAAGCCCCCTTGTATGTGCATTCCTGTTTTTCTGGAAGAGGTTTCCTGCTTGTGTTGTGTTGATTCCCTTAATGTACCTAAACGTTTTGATCATGTCTTCTCTGTTTGCTCTCTGCTCAGGGGTGTACAGATTTAGTTCCCCAAGTCTTGGCTTGTATGGCGCATGATGCCATCCATGCAGCACCTTTGTAGTCCTTCTTTATACTGTCTCCAGACACTGTTGTTTTTGAGGTGACGCTTCAAATACTGACCACAGTATTCTAAATGTGGCCTCACCAAGCACCTGCTGAGAGGAATGAAAACCTTGCTCTTTAAAAAGATTTACTTAAAAATCTTGCTCTTTCTACTTTAATTCCCCTACCAATGTATCCAAGGATGCCACTCACCCTCTGTGCTGCCTTTTCACACTGTTTTCCAACCATTAAGTCATCTGCAATGACTACTCTGAGGTCTCTTTCTGTTTTGTGTACTCTAACTGATGTCCTTCCACCATCCTGCATATGTACTCTGTTGCAGAGTTTGTGTCATCTGCAAACAGGCAAACCTTCCCTTTAAGTCATTTGCAATGTTCCTGATAAATTTGCTAAGAGGATAGGTCCCAGCACAGACCCTGTGGAATGCCACTGGTCACTTTGCCTTCGCTGATAATGATCCACTGACAGAGAATGATTCATTGACAGACCCATCAACTATGGGAATGTCTTACACATGCTGAAGCCCTGTACTGTTTTCACCTCCACCATTTCTGCTGGCAGGCTGCTCCAGGCATCCACCACTCTTTCAGTACATTCAAACATACAAGTTTGCCAACAGAAATGGACCATAATGGTCTGTAAAGTCCACTCGAGTGTTCAGCTCTAATTAGTTCCCTGCTGGCCCTCTCCACTATTCCTTGGAGTTCACTACCCTCTCCTAGTACCCTCCCCTTCTCCATCCCAGGAACACCTACCTAATTTTCTTCACCCTGTCCCTCCTCCCCCATGAAACTAGCCACGTATTTACTACAACAACCTCCTCTGGCAACTTGCTCTACCCGACACCACCATCTCAGCGAAAATATGCCTCCTCATTTCCTTCTTAAATCTACCACCACTAGCTTCATGCTGTGCCCCTTGTACTCTCCTTCCTTAACTTAAAGATGCCACCAATCTTACCCTGTTTATTCCCTTAAGGTACTTGAGGTCTCTATCATATTTCCCCTCCTATCCTCCAAGGAGTACATGTTTAGCTCACTCAGCCTCCCCTCGTATGTTTTGTCCCCCATACACTGGATCATCCCGGTTGCCCTTTTCTGGACCTCCTCCAGTAGCTTGATATCCTTCTTCAGATATAGGCACCAGAACTGCATACAGTATTCCTGGTGCGGCCTCACCACTGACCTGTACAGTGGCAAGATGACTTCCTCCCTCCTAGAGGTTATTCCCCTGGCAGTGCAGCCTAACATTTTATTTGAGTTGGCTGCTGCCTTGTGGCACTGTGCTGAGTGTTTCATGTCTCCTCTGACCACCCCAAGGTTATTTTCCTCCTCTGAGACTACCACCTGTACTGTCCCCAGCCAGTAGCTGGCCCCTGGGTTCCTGGCACCCAGGTGCATGACCTTGCATTTCTTGGCATTGAACCCCAACTGCCAGATGCCTGACCAGTTCTCCAGTCTAGCCAGCTCCTCCCTTAATTTCTGTCTTCCCTCCACTGTGTACACCCTCCCACAGAGCTTGGTATCACCCACAGAAAGGCAGATCTTACTATTGACCCCCTCGGCTTTATCACCAATAAAGATGTTGAACAGTGCAGGTCCATGTGCAGAGCCCTGCGGGACCCTACATGGTACAGGCTAAGGTTTGAATAGTCCCCACCACCACCACTGCTCTGATTCCTATCCTGCAGCCAGTTCTTGACCCACCGCAGCAGTTCATCCCCTATTTCTAGGTCCCTCAGTTTGCTGATCAGCCTGCCATGTGGCACTGAAACAAACATCTTGCTGAAGTTTAGGTACAGGACATCCACCACCTGTCTACTGTCCAATGACCTTGTAACCCAGTCGAAGAAGTCAATCATGTTGGTTTGACAGGATCTCCCCCTATCAAACTCATGCTGCCTATCATCCTGGAGACCATTTTCCTCAAGGAAGGACACCAGTCTTTCCTTTAGAATGGCCTCCATTATCTTATGGAGGTCAGGCTAACCTGCCTGTAGTTACTCGGCTCATCCCATGGACCACTCTTGTGGAGTAGAACCATGTTATCTGTTCTCCAGTCCTATGGAACACACCCCTTCTCTAGCGAGGTGTTAAACAGGTTCTTAAGCAGGGCTGCTAGCACCCCCAGCAACTCCTTCAGGACCCTTGGGTGTAATCTGTCTGGTCCTGGTGCTTTGTCACTCTGGTTCACTTAGCCCCTTAAGACTCTGTCCATCCCAATCTCCCTTCATAGTCCACCACCTGGGCTCCCCATTCCTCCCTGTGGTATGGGCCTTTCTGCTTCCTTCGTGAACGTAGCAAAAGTATTCATTTAATCCTCCTCTTGATCGTCCCCCTTTTCTGCCCACCTCCTTTCCTTTTCATCCTTACAATCCCATCCCTTCTGTTTCTTTTCTCCCTAATGTATTGGCAGAAATCCTTCTCCCCTTCCTTAATCCCCAGTGCTAGTCTTAGCTGTTTATCTGCCTTGACTACCCGGACTGCTGTCCCTGCCTCCTCCTTCAAGATACACTTGTACTTCAGGAAGGCCTCCCATTTTGCTTTCACCTTCTCAGCCACCCTCCTGCTATACCAGCTGAGTCTCCGACATCTAGAGTTCTTTTTATGAATCTTCATGCAGGTGTCAGTGGCCTCTATTAACCCGTTCTTGATGACTTTGCATCCATCTGCAGCTTGATCTTTGCCAGGAGCTCCTTCAGCATGTTACCCATTCTAGTGAAGTCTACTCTCCTGAAATCCCTCACCCTCATGTTTGTCTTGGCTGCATCCTTCCCCGTGTTAATGTAAAACCACACTGTGCAGTAGTCACTGTCTACAAGGAAATCCCTCACTTTAACTCCCTGGACATGCTCCCCATGCAACAGCACCAAATCTGGTATGGCTCCCTCTCTCATTGGCTTCCTGACTCCCTGTGCCAAGAAACACTCCTGGATAGCATCCAGGAGGACCTGCTCCCTGCCACAGGAAGTAGCTGAAGTTTCCCAGTCAACACCTGGCAGATTGAAATCACTTAGGTTTATAGTGTTCTTTCTCCCTCCTGCCCTCCTAATCTGTTCCCCCTACTCCCTATCCAGCTGTATGCCCTGTGCTGGTGGTCTGTACACCACCCCCACCCAAATATGTTTCCCAGTTGTATTGTGTAGCACTACCCATAGGGCTTTGGTTGCCCCCCCATGCATATTATCCCATCCCTTATGTACAGTGATAGTCCTCCCTTCCCTCTTTGTTTCCTTTCTATCTATTGGTATGCTGGGATCTTGAGGTCTCAGTCATGGTACTGGGTTGTCCATGCCACTTCTGTGATGGCAGCTATGTCTACCACCCCTTCTGCCATCAGCACCTGTAGGTCTGCTGTCTTGTTTGCCAGACTCTTGGCATTCAAGAGGACACTTTCCATCTCGCCCTTCCTCACCTTTCCCCTATTCCTGTTTTGACTCACTTCCTCCTTATATTTGCTATCCTCCTTGTCCTCTCTCCCCTCCTTTAGGTTCCCTCTGTCAGGGAGGCCCGGCGGCCCCCTTCCCTTGGTGCAGAGTGCTGTCCCCTCTACTGCCCCTTGGTCAATTTAAATGTAGCTTATCCATCAAGTACCTTTCTAGTGAAGTAGTATTTCCTCATATCCCTCTTAAACTCCTCCCCTTCCACCTTCATTGCATGCCCTTTAGTCCTTGTGCTCTTTCTTATATGACAGAGACTCCTCTCCTGCAGCCTGTTCTCTCCTGTGAGGTACTTGTAGGTCTCTTATCATGTCCTAGCTCAGTCTCCTCTCTCCCAGGGTGTACATGGTGAGATTCCAGTCTCTCTTCATAGGGCCTTTGATGCATAGAAACATAGAATTTGATGGCAGATAAGGACTTCTTGGCCCACCTTGTCTGCCCATTTCCCTACCTAATGGATAAGCTGCAAATCCTAGTTAACCAACAGCCTACTTCCTCCTACCCCCCACTAGAATTGCCTTGTCTGTCCCATGTATTCTTGAATTTCCCCCGCTGTTTTTGACTCCATGACCTCCTCAGGAAAGGCTGTTCCATACATCTATAACACTCTCTGTGAAAAAATACTTCCTTACATTACCTCTGAGCTGTCCCCTCTATCTTCATTGTGCCCCTTGTTCTTGCACATCTCCTTTTCTGAAAGATGCTGCCCTTGTGGACTTTGTTGATTCCTTGAGGTACTCCTCTCCTCCTTTCTTCAAGGCTATACATATTAAGCTCCTTTAGTCTTTCTTCACATGTCTATTGGTGCAGACCCTGCACATTTTGATGCCCTACTCTGGATAGCCTCCACCCTGTCTATGTCTTTGTGGAGATGGGGTCTCCAGAACTGCAAGCAGTACTCCAGATGTGGTCTCACCAACTGTCGGTACAGAGGATAACAGCTTCCTGTTTTGTATTGGTGATCGTCTCCTGTGCATCCCAGTATCCCCCACCCTCCTTACTGCCTTCTTACATTGCTTGCCCACCTTTAGGTCATCTGATATAACTACCCAGGTCCCTTTCCATTTTGTTATTGTCAGTATCTTACCCCCATTGTGTACATTCCCTAGGTTTTGTTTCCCAAGTGCATTACTTTGCACTTCTTTGTGTTGAATCTAAGTCGCCATACATGACCATTCCTCCAACCTTGCCAAGTCCTTTCTCATCCTTTCCACCCCACCTTGTGTAGCAACTCTGTTGCAGATCTTTAAAGGGAGGCGGTATAGCACAGTGGTTTAAGGCTCTGAGCTGCAAATCTGGAGACCTGGGTTTGAATCCCACAGTTCCCACTCACATACTGTGTGACCCTCAGCAAGTCATCGTAACTTCCCTGTGCTCCCAGGTTGCACCTATAAACAAGCTTTAGCTTAATGTGTCTCTACATCGTTAAACAATTGTAAAAAAAAAAGATATTTGTGTCGTCAGCAATGAGACATGCTTTTCTTCCAGTCCCTCTGCAATGTCACTCATAAAGACATTAAAAAGGACCGGACCCAGTACAGCCCTTGCACTATTTTAGTTACCCTCCTCTGCACTCCTCCTACCCTGGCTATGTCTTTTCTGAGGTACAACCTCCAGAGCCGAACATAATACTCCAGGTGGGGTCTCACATGTGAACCATACAGAGTCAATACTGCCTGTCTCCTCCTGCTGGAGATACCACTCCCTATGCATTGAACCCTAGCATGTCACTGGCACTACCCACTGCTTTGTCACATGGCTCTGCCACTTTGAGTTCTTTAGATGTGATAACCCCAAAGTCCTCTTTCTCTCTAATGACTGTCAGTACCTTCCCTCTCCAGTACTTAGTTTCTAGGTTCCTTTGCCCAAAGTTAGAGCTGTACTTAATGAGAAAATTCTAAATTTGTGGAAGCTTCATGAAATGTCATGAAATTTCTTAGAATTGTGTTGAAATTTCAATAAATTGTTTCAAGTGTATTAATATGGTAATAACTCAGTCCTTTGAGCTAGAGAGTTTCAGTTTGACATACTTTCTGAGAGGAGGTCTAATGACATGCAGAATGGCACGAGATTAGGTTGGAGTGTCTCAAAATTATAGGTGCTCAAAGTATGTAATTGTATTTTTTGTGGGAACTTTCATGAAACTTTTTATCTGCAGATACCATATTAGGATAACTATTGGGCCAGAGATGTTAAATTTGGCATGATTACTTGATAATAGGTGTTCTAACAATGTGCCAAATTTCATGAAATTAGGAAGCATTGTCTCAAAATGATGTGTGTGCAAAGTCTGTCATTTTATTATCTGTGGGACATTTTCATGGAAAAATGTTATCTGCATACACCACAGGGCACCTTTGGAGCAAGGCTTGTACAAATTAGCTGAATAACCATTTTATAATGGTTATAGCCTCTTCTGAATATGGAAAGAATTGGATTAGAGATTTTGGAGATTTTTATGTTACAAAGCTTCAAAAATTTAATATGCAAATATTTGCAGAATTTTGTGAAAACTCTCAAAAATGTGGATGTTTGTAACTTCTCTGCTCTTACATTAATAGACCCAACATTTGACATGCAAACCTGGTTACATTTGGAAATGTTTTAAAGCTAGAGGAAAAGAACTGAAATTCAGATTTTGGCAACATGTTTTGGCAGGCTATAAATCAGTCCCATGCGAAGCTAGAAATCTGAAGCTATAATCTGAAACTGTGTACATATATAAATGTAGTGATAACCTGCATACCTGTAACATTTTATAACATTTCAATGAATGATAGTAAAATAACATAAATCTAAATTTTGGCAAAATGTCTGGATATGTATACTTCAGCCCCCCTTTGAAGCTTGAGACTTAACATGTGGGCCCAGATATTCAAACTGCACCCGGCTGTGGCACAAGCTTGGGCTCAGCTCAACTTGGCTGCGCAGGGGTGTGGACTGGGCGATATTCAGTGGAGCTGCACCATGGCTCAGCAGCTTTGAATATCGCACCCTGGCCACCCCCAGTGTGCATGGTGCAGTGGCACTGCACCAGCGCAAGTGGCCAGAGTGGAGCATGGAGATGCGCTAGCGCAAGTTCCATTGCGCCATGCACAGCACCAGTGATATTCAAAAGTTGACATGCAAATGGGGCCATAATGTATGCAAGGTGCACATGGGGCCATTTGCATGTCATTATGGACCCATTTGCATGCAGGTGCGCCGATCCCCGATGACTTGCGCCTGGCGCCCTGCCAGGCAGCAGCCGTCAGGGGACCAACCTACCCTTGACCAGCGAACATTTGTACAACAGCTCTGTCCCATCCCTGGTGGTCCAGTGGACCGCTATGTGCCCAATCGCGGGCATCTGTAAAACAGAGAACTCCATCCTATATCCCTGGTGGTCCAGTGGACCGCTATCTGTCCAATCGCGGGCATTTGTAAATAAAAAAAACTAATTCCAATATCCCCGGTGGTCCAGTGGACCAGCTATCTGCCTGTTCACAGGCATTTGTTTCAAAAAAGATCCCCATCCAATATCCCTGGTGGTCCAGTGGACCAGCTATCTGCCCAATCGCAGGCATTTGTTTCAAAAAAGATTCCCATCCAATATCCCTGGTGGTCCAGTGGACCAGCTATCTGCCCGATCATGGGCATTTGTAAAAACAACTAATTCCAATATCCCTGGTGGTCTAGTAGTACCCCCCCCACCTGCCCACTGGCCCCACCGCCCTGCCCCCAGTCAGCTGGCGGGCAGCAGCACCACTTGCCTGCCGCCCTGCGACTGACACCTCGATGAGGCTGCCGCCCGGTAGTTCTGGCGTGAGCCAGCAGGCGTCACCTACTCAACATTCAGTTATGTGAATGAATCATTCACATAACTGGAATATATGTCTGGTAGGGCTGCATGCCCATTGGCTCACGCTGTGAACCAGTAGAATTGCAACCCTACCGGAAATCCGGTCAGTGGATGGCAAGCGGTTGAGTGCTGCTGCTGGCTGACCGAGGGAGAGGCGGTGGGGCTCAGTGAGCGGGTGGGGGCTGACCACTGGACACCAGGGATGGCAAGATGAGTTGTTTTACAAATACTGTGATCGAGCAGCTGATCCTGACCCACAGGGCAGATGGATGAGATCTTGCAAGCTGCCTGCGATCGGCAGATAGCTGGTCCACTGGACCCTGAATGGTGAGGGTCTTTTGAAACAAATGTCGCGATCAGGCAGATACTGCTCCACTGGACCACCAGGGATATTGGATGGGGATGTTTTTTGTAACAAGTGCCTGTCATCGGAAAGATAGCTGGTCCACTGGACCACCAGGGATATTGGATGGGGATCTTTTTTGAAACAAATGCCCGCGATTGGGCAGATAGCGGTCCACTGGACCACCAGGGATATAGGACGAAATAGCTTCTCTCTTTATTACAGATACCCGCGATCAGGCAGACAGCGGTCCACTGGACCACCAGGGATATTGGGAAATTCATTCATCTTTACAGATGCCCACGATCGGGCATGGGGGGTGCCGCCAGGTGCAGCCGGAACGCAGGTGGCCACCCAGAGGTGGCAGCTGCCATGTTGCACCCTGCAATGCGGCAGCTAACCTGTGGGTGGCCATCAGTTGTTCCTTTTTTTGGTAACTTTGTGCTGGTGCAGGTAGGGGTTGCGCATGCATGGCTCTGCACATCCTGGGCTGAATATTGGGCCATGCAGGTTATGCATGGGCACGCCCCACCCCCTCACCTGTGCCAGCATACATTACTGAGCACTCCAGCACATCGGGATTTGTACCTGCACTTTTCCCTTTTGAATATCTTGTTGGGCGAGATCAGTGGGTTGCGATGGTATTAACACTGTTGCGCCCATGCGAACCCTTTTGAAGATTCAATGGTGTACATACCCATGTTGTATGTTCTCTAAGTTCTGAAACTGTGGAAAATTTGGATACATTTTAAAATTATATCCAAATAACTGACATGTAAATGTTGATTAAATGTTTGGTCACCCATAGCTCCACCCTCTTTCAACCTATGATTTTTAGAAATTGGTACACTTATGTAAGTCATCCCCAACTGTCCATGTACCATATTTGGTCTCTGTTTGATGCATGCTTTGAACATTAGAGCAAATTAACTGAAATTTAAGATTAAGTGAAACTCTATGGAATGTTTTTGCAAATTCCACAAAATTCACAGAACCAGAGTGGTAGTTCTACAGGCAGAATTTATATTCTGCACAACTCTACCCAAGGTGCATGATTTTGCACGTTTTGGCATTGATCTCCAACCCTACCATACTCTACCACTCCTCACACTTCCCAAGATTCCTGTGCAGTCTTTCCATCACCTCCTGAGTGTCCACCCTATTACAGATTTTGGCATCACCTGCAGGAAAGCATAACCTCCCTTCCAGTTCTTCTGCAGCTTGGAAGCCTGATGCTGTGTCTTGAGGAATGGATGAGTGGACTGGCTGAAGGGCTCTGCTGTAATATTCTTGTACTTTGTTTGTATATAGAAACATAGAATTTGATGGCAGATAAGGACTGCTTGGCCCACACAGTCTGCCCATTTCCCTACCTACTGGATAAGCTGCAGATCCTAGTTAACCAGCAGCCTACTTCTTCCTATCCCCACCCCCTAGAATGGCCTTATGACTGTCCCATGCATGCTTGAATTCCACCACTGTTTTTGACTCCACAACCTCCTCTGGAAGGCCGTTCCATGCATCCACAACCCTCTCTGTGAAAAAATACTTCCTTAAATTACCTCTGAGCCACCCCCCATCTTCAAATTGTGCCCCTTGTTCTTGCACACCTCTTTTTTTGAAAGATGCTACCCTCTTGGACTTTGTTGATTCCCTTGAGGTACTTGAAAGTTTCTATCATGTCCCCCCTCTCCCTCCTTTCCTCGAGGCTATGCATATTAAGCTCCTTTAGTCTCTCTTCATATGTCTTCCGGTGCAGACCCTGCACCATTTTAGTTGCCCTGCTCTGGAGAGCTTCCATCCTATCTATGTCTTTGCGGAGATTGGGTCTCCAGAACTGCACGCAGTACTCCAGATGGGGTCTCACTAGCTGTCTGTACAGAGGGATAATAACTTCCTGTTTTCTACTGGTGATGCCTCTCCCTATGCATCCCAGTATCCCCCCAACCCTCCTTGCTGCCCTTTCACATTGCTTGCCCACCTTAGGTCATCTGATATGACTACCCCCAGGTCCCGTTCCGTTTTTGTTAGTATCTCACCCCCATTGTGTACTCTTCCCCTGGGTTTTTGTTTCCCAGGTGCATTACCTTGCACTTCTTAGCATAAAATCTAAGCTGCCATACATTTGACCATTCCTCTAGCCTTGCCAAGTCCCTTCTCATCCTTTTCACCCCACCCTGTGCATCAGCTCTGTTGCAGATCTTTGTGTCATCTGCAAAGAGACATACTTTTCCTTCCAGTCCCTCTGCAATGTCGCATATAAAGACATTGAAGAGGACCGGTCCTAATACTGAACCCTGCGGTACCCCACTCAGAACCCCCCTTTCTTCTGAGTGGACTCCATTTACTATTACCTCTGTGTCCTATTCTCCAGTTGAATTTTACCCAGCCTATCATCTTGGGACCCACTCCTAGGCTGGCTAACTTGTATATTAATCTTTTGTGTGGGACTGTGTCAAATGCCTTGCTAAAGTCTAGGTAGGCCATGTCCACAGCCCCTCCCTGATCTACTACTTTGGTCACCCAGTCAGAGAAATCTATCAGATTAGTCTGGCTTGACCTTCCCGCTGTGAATCCATGTTGCCTAGGGTCCTGTGCCCCTCTGGCCTCTAGATACTCGACAGTTCTTTCCTTCTGAAGTGATTCCATCATCTTCCCTATCACTGAGGTTAAACTAACAGGTCTGTAGTTTCCTGCTTCTGCCTTGCTCCCACTTTTGTGAAGGGGAATCACATCTGCCCTCCTCCAGTCCTTGGGTACCACCCCATCCTCCCATGATTTGTTAAAGAGGGTAGTCAGTGGTGTCACTAGTTCTATCCTTAGTTCTCTTAGAATTCTGGGATGAATCCCATCTGGCTCCCATTGCTTTGTCCACCTTCAGTTTTAAGAGTTCTTTCATAACCCTTTCTTCTGTAAATGGACTGGTATCAACTTCTGTATCCAGAGTGTTTCTGCTGTTTGTTTTAGGTACCTCCCTCTTCATTTGTAAATACTGAGCAAAACTATTTGTTTAGTATCTCTGCCTTTTCACAGTCTCCTCTACCCACCCTCCCTCCCTTTATTAAGCCTCACTATCCCTCCTTGGTCTTCCTTCGCTCCTGATGTACCTATAAAAGGTTTTATCCCTTTCTTACCTGAATTGGCTATCTTTTCCTTGGTTTGGGCCTTTGCTGTTCTAACTGCCTTCCCAGCCTCCTTTTGCTTTAACTGATACAGTTCTCTGTCCTGCTCCTTCTGCAATTCCTTGTACTTCCTGAATGCTTTCTTTTTCTCTTGAACCTTCAGTGCCACTTCCTTTGAGAACCATAGTGGTTTCTTACATAGTTTTGTTTTGTTTATTTGCTTCACACAAAGGCTCGTTACCTCTGTGATGGCAGTTTTTATTATTCCCCATTGTTCTTCCGCCCCTCCTTCCTGCCCACTTGCTAGTGCATTCCTTAGGCACGCACCCATTTTGGCAAAGTCAGCCCTCCTAAAGTCCAGTACTTTTGCCTTTGTATGGCTTGACTCTATTGCTGTGTAATATATAAAAAGGGATAGATACCATTTTATGCAATTTCAGATCCTCCATAACCTTTAATATACTCCTGTAAAATTTCATAAAATGGGTGAACTACCCATGGACCCATGCAACAGATGTGGCAAAGAACCTACCACTTTGCTCCTTATAGTGTGGTCCTGCAAAATAGTGGTCCCTTTTTGAAACTTAATCCAGGCACGTTTAGACCCCTTGCTTGGGTTGTCTGATGTGTTTCTTCCTAAAATATGTATTTTGGGGGGGACTACACTGGTACCCTGATTGGCAGTCGGAGGCCACATATGGCCTTAATTTCAGCATGTGTAAAAAAAGTCATTCTTCAGCACTGGCTGGATCAGGGCCCACCTCAGTTCCTTGAATTGTACAGGGAGATATTAGTTGCACTATAAGCTGAGCACTTTATAGCCAGTATGTCTGGCAAGACCCATAAGTACAAATGTGTTTGGGAACCACTGTTTGTTTGATTAACTGTATGATTGTTGGTTGTTCTTTATCCTGATTAACTGTATGACTGTTGGTTTTTCCTTTTCCTGAATTATTCTATCAACAGACTGGTGCATATAGGACTGGCTTGGTTTTGTTATGAGTCCTTATATATGACAAACTAGTATCCTTCCAGTGGCGTGGTGGGTGGGGTCATGGGAGGGGATGGATAGGGACATAAGGTATTTTGGGGTTGTATAAATGTTATGCATCCTGGAGTTGGCTTCTTGTCTTCCTTCTTAAATGGATCTCCAGGTTTTGTTACATTATATGTCCTTGTTATATTATCTTTAATAAAGTTTACTTAATTTGGGGAAAAAAAAGATCTTATATAAAAATAAAAGTAAACATATGTTTTGGTGTCAAAAGTCCACAGATATGAATATGTGAAGTATCCATACATGAAATCCATCCACTCCCATTTCATGGAATCTTCAGATAAAAAAGAATGTTACTGAGGGACAAATTTGCATAACAACATACAAGTTGCCTGTCCAGTCCATGAGCTTAGCTTCTTACTCAGGATTCCATGAAATGGCTATGGCCTTAATCTATCTACACTAGCCATAAATTAAATTATGTACTATTATAAATCACTAACGTGATTTCAGCCAGTGGATGTGTAGAGCCACTTTACATCTTATCCTTTGCACAATGTGTTTTTGTGTACCACAATTGGGAAAGATTGCTCCATGCAAGTACTGGGGGAGGAAGGCAGAATACATTTTAAAAATATCCCAGTTGTATTTTAAATTAATCAAGCTGAACTCCAGTGATTTTTAATGAGAACGTATGGCCTCTGCAGGGTATCTCTCATGGTATAGAACTTCTCTCATGGAGTCTGAACAGACTGAGCCACTCTGATTTGGTTCCTGGCTTTCTTGACCAAACCTTGGTCTCAGAGTCTTTTGTACCATACGAGACAGCCTTCAGGGGCCCTAGCAACTTTTAACCACTCACACCTACAAGTAAGCCCCATTCCTCATTTGAATTATTTTTTTTCCCCATGGGCTAGCCTATCAGAATTTTAGAGACATGTTTACTATTGGTATATAACTAATTGGTGTATAAGTAATGGGTCAAGTATTTTCCCATAGGAAAAAGTGTGTAAATTGCCGTTATAAAGGAGCATTTATAATGGCAATCATGTGCCACCTTTCTACAATCAAAAAACACAAGCCAGAGCAGTGTCTCGCACCCACTGAAGCCATTTCTCCCCATCCCACACTGCCACACAAAGCACTTACCTCAGACCGAATTAACCTCAGAGTTTTCTCCCTGAATGTGGGTGTCTCCTGGTTTTTTCTATCAGTTACTTAAAAAAATGGGAAAAAAAAAGACCACAGCTCCTCTTTTTTTTTTTTTCCTCCACCACCCGCCCTCTGCAGGTCACCTGACACATAACTACAGAGACCAGAACCTCCTAGCCAACCACAGTAGCAATGGCACCTGAAATTTGAGTTTGATTTTGAAGATTGTTTTCTTCTTTTAAAAGGTTAATTAAATATGTTTGTCCCAACCATCCTTTGCCTTCAAATAAAAAATTAAAAAGCTTCACAAACATAAGACTACCTCAATTTGTTCATAATCAGCAGGACAGTCTGCGGAACACAATTTGCTGTCATTGTTGAAGTGAAAAAACATGACCCAACAATTATATAAAATAAAAAATGGGTTGTGTGTGTAAACTCAAAGTTTACACATACCCTTGGGGTTGGTTGCTATTCATAAACCCCTTCAAGCTTCGCTCTCAGAGGTGGGGGTTTATGTAGTATCTAACCCCTTGGGTGTGTGTGTAAACTTCTCATTATACACACTGACCCATACTTTATTCCATTTATTATGGCTAGTGTACTTGTCCGCATATAGTTTATTAATGGTATCCACAGCAAGGAGGGATACCAGTAGAACAGTGGAAATACTTTGGCATGTGGTGAAACTGCTAGATGTGATTGTCCGTATGAGGACCAATGACCTGACCAGCTATGAGACAGTGGAGGTCAAGGGTAATTTTGGGATGAGGGGAGGCATGTTGAAGGATGTAGCCATGTCAGCGGCCTTTTTGAAGATCCTGCTGGTGTGGCATATAGGGGAATTAAAGGCTCCTAAAGCTATTCAAGTTCAACTTATCGCAGCTGAGGAGTGTTGCAGAGAGAGGGGTTCAGATATGTAGGGGACTGGGAACATTTCTGGGATAAAGGATCTTTATAAAGGATGACCTTCATCCCACAAGGGTGGGGGAAATACTCTGGAGCAAATGTTTGATGCATTCATTGTAAAATGTTTAGATTAGGAGCATGCAAGGCTGAGATTTAAAGGACCAGGGCATGATGGCAAGTATTGTGACCCAGTTATCACTTCATCAACTAATGGAGTGAAGCAGAGTGGGGAATAATGATAGGTAGGAATCAAAGGGTCAGGAGGAGTTAATGAACATGAAAGATATGGGAAGTGAAGAGCTCAGGGCAGAGGCAGAGTAAGTGAAGTATGGATGGTAAGTAACAGGGAAGTGAAGAGCTCAGGGCAGAGAAGCAAGAATTGAAATGTGGATGGTAAGTAGCATGACTGTGAAGAGCTCAGGGCAGGGGAAGAGACAGAGGAAGTGAAGCATGGATGGTAAGTAGCAGGAATGCCATGAGCCCTGGGAACAAAATGGGGGACCTGCAGACACTGGTTGCCGAGGGCCATGTTTATAGCTGTAACAGAAATGTGGGTTACACCTGATCATGATTGGGACCTCTCAGTCCCAGGCTACACTTTATTCCAGAAAGATTGAGAAACTGAGGGGTGCATAATGGGGATATAAATTTATATATTTATATATAGTTTATTTATATATATATGGCATGGCACCAGGCAGTGATGGAGAACTTTTAGGACTGCTTCATTGTTCATCATGTCAGGGAACATAATAAAGATGGGGTCATCATTGACATGGTACTCAAAACCATTATTTTATTGAAGAAGTAAAGGTTAAGCCCCTTCCGGAGATCACGTGATCACAGTACTATGTGGATAAACATAATCCATAGGGCCAACTGTCCCAGGACCAAGGCAGTAGTGCTAGGCTTTATGAGGGTAAGGTTTGGGAGGATGGAGAGATTTTTGCAGGTTGTGTTCAAGGGGGTAGGGCAACTAGAAGGGATAGAAGAAAAATGAGAGGGCATTACGAATATAGTATTGCAGTATTGGATGTTTCTAGATGTTGCATGAAAAGATGGTGAAAGGCAAGAGACATTCAAATCCTATATGATTTCTCCATTCAGCAGTATTTTGGATTTGGTGCTGCACAGGTGACTTGTGAAGAAGCAGAGGGGGCTGGGATCAGGTGAGAGCTTTCTGACTGGTTAAGCAGTGGACTGGGGAGAACATGGTGTGATTTTATAAATGGAGGTAATTCAGAGGTTCAGGAAGGTGACGAGTGGTGTGTCACAAGGTTCTGTACTTGAACAGGTACTTTTTAGTATATTCACCTACAACATAAGAGAGCATACAGGTAGAGATGAACTTATCTGCAAATGAAACAAAAATATGTAGCAACGTGGACATGGCAGAGGGAATTAGGGCTATGAGAAGGGAGCAGTATGGGTTGAAAAAATGTGCCTATGGTCTGGCAGCTCAGATTCAATGCAGAAATGAAAGGTTATGCATATTGGCAAAAATAACCTCAAAATACCTCATAGGAGGTGTCGCAGTTGGTCAAATAATGTAGGAAAGGGACCTTCAGGTATTCATTGCTAGATATTGTTAACACATTGACCAATAGTAACAAGAGATATGCTAAGGCCTGCAGAATACATTGGTTAGAGATTCATTAGTAGTACTTTGGAGCATGATCATAACTCGCTACAGATCCCTGGTAAAACCAAAGAAACAAAAATGATGGGAGGAGGGGAAAGCATGTCCTGTGACAGGAGATTAGAAAGTCTATCATTGTATAGTCTACACAGAAGATTTAGAGGGGGATCTCGTTTTGTTTCTAACTTGCATAAAAATATAACATTTAATTCAGAGGCATATCACACAAGAAGTCATGTGAAATAAAGAAAAAATACTAACTTGAAAAAATAATAGGAATATATTTTTCACACAAACAATCCTAATACATGGAATTTATTGCCAAAAGAAATAATCACCAAATGTAGCATTTAACTACTTAAAGATAGGCTTGATTCATTCATAAATAGAAGCTTTTCAAATGATTAATTCTGAGGTAGAAACAAATGGATGTTAACCTCTCTTTTGTATTGTAGACTCTAAGTATAAACACCAAGTATAGGGATATGTACAGTGAGATTGATGAGAACAGGAGGGCAAGAATTTGTTCATGTTTTATTCTTTGTTAACTGGGTAAGGCCCACTAGGCACAAGTGTCTGTTTTCAGGGGGTGACCCAGATGCTTTGGGCTGGTTATGTGACTTGTTCAGAGTCACACATGTAACCCCCAGGTGGCGCTATCCCAAGGGCTACTACCCCTGCCTGACTGACTACTGACAGGTTGAGGGGCCTAGGTCCAATGGCGGGTGCCTCCACCCAGAGGTCAGGGTTAATACTGTCTGGTATGACTTGGTCACAGCCCTCTGGGACACTGCAACCCACTTTTCTTCCCACTAGTGGCCCACACAATGCATTAGGAACATCTTCACAATGTACACTTACCCCCAGGACTGGCTCTGTCGACTGGACTCTGGGGACCCCTGTAAAACAAGATGATACAGTGCAAAAGCCACAGAACAATACTTTAACATAAACAAATACCTCAGACAGTGTAACTTTGCTGAAACAAACAAATCTGATTTTTTAGGGGATATAACAAGAGCGGAAATCAGGTTAATTAGGTTAAACACATTAATAATCACAGTACTGTGCACATATTCAGAGTCCCAAATTGTCACTTTCACTGGGTACCCAGGATGGGGGCTAGCCAGGATTGGTGCAGCTGGTTGGGGCCCTGTGATGGGGAAAAAAAAAAAACACTTGCACAATAATTAATTGTAATCCAGAGCCGGATGGCTCAGTTCGTGAAGAAATGAGAAACAACAATTAGATGACACACTTGCAATTTGATAAACAGATGGCAGGGAGCTACCCTGCTTTGTACTCACAGACTCAATGCTGGGAACTGGATAGAAGGCAGATTGTCCTGGATTGCCAGGAGGAGCAGAACCTGTGGAAAAGATCCTTGTGACTGGACCCCACTGCAGATTAGAGCAAATAGATGTAGTCTGGATTAAGATGGGGTTTACTTCCAGCTTCATGCACTCAATTCACTGTACAGGGGATTTGAAATGCGATTCCCCACAAGCACTACACACATTTATATGTAAAAGGAAAGTGCTATACCAGGCAGGCTGCTTCTCAATCCCGACTGCAATTACTGCATGATACCGGGAGCACACAAGCAGCTTCAGTTCCTGACAGACCGGCGTGATTCAGCAATTTCTCAGTCTTCTACAGGGTGAGCCTGGTTTCTACTCTTCAGATCTCCTTGATTCTCCTCGTAGGTTGTATGCAGTCTGAACAGGCGCTTGCACAAGCTGCAGACCAAAACTTAGGGCCTTATACATGATTCCTGTGCTAAAACTACACACCAAAGAAGCACACAGCTCCTTGTCTCTTCACTGCCCAGCTCATCTGATCTTTCCAGTAGACAGAGCCGGGCATTTCCTTTGAGTTCCTCCCAGTTCAGTTGGCTGATTTGGCTGTCGCTCACTGTAAACTTCCCATGTTGGTGGAAAAAAGGTGCTGAAGTCCAAACTACAATTCCCAGAAGCATTGGCCACACAGTGCATAGGTGGCTGGCTTCACAATGAGAGTCCAAGTTCTGATTTGCCAGCAGCCTCCATTTCAAAGGTCCCTCCACACTGATTGGTCCAGTTCAGCAGTTCAAAACTAGAATGGGGGACTAGGCAAACACAGTTCTGACTGCAAAGAAAAGCAGGTTAGACAAACTGTATTTCGTTATTACTCTAAATAATGTCTGGCAAACAGTTACATCTTTGAAAAGTGCTGATTCTGCCCACTTAGTGATGGCAGAAATGGGCAATTTGGCAGCAGCTCGAGTGGGACTCAAGCAGGAAACACACAGACCCCATCCAAATTAATTATGTCTGCAGGCAGACAGCTCTTAAAGAGACCATACCAGAGGCTCTAAAAGCACTCACAGATAAAATGGCATTAGGCGAACACCATCCAGGCTTGGAGCATTCAAGCAAGCTTCTGGAAGACTTTGGGAACCCCATTTCAGGGGTTACACACAAGTATGCAAGTGTAGGTTGTGGGAATTAAACTCAGGTCTGCTAGATATACAAGCTCATTCACAGCTTGTTACACTAACCTCTAGGCTAAGCTGTAAGCATGGTGAGAACAGGGTGTGTAGGAATATGTAATAATAGAAAGAACAGTGTGTGTGAAATATACTAGTATGGAGAGAATATATAGTACAGGATCGAGGACTGGTTCAACCAAAAGCAGCTTGTTCTCAGCACCAGGAAAACTAAATAGCAAGCTCTTCTCCCCATTCTACTTCCAAGCTTGCTTCTCTGACTTAGCTTAATATGCCCAACAGGGTGTGTGTCATGCTGGGATAACGTCACACCTCAGGTGGTTGGGCATGAGGCCACTTGGGCAGTCGTCCCCAACTGAGGCATAGCGTTATCTAAATAACCCTGAAAGAACGTATTACTAATCTACACAATGCTTGTTGTTATATATAAAATCAAAAAAATAATTTTAAAGAATTTTTTATTAGTGTGGAAAAATATTTTTGTTTCTTAAGTGGAGATGCAATAAAGAAGAACGGTCATCATGATGAGAGTAGACCAGTGATGTTGTGCTGGGATAACATCACGGGTTCAGCCCAAGACTGACCAATCAGAGTCCAGGATTTTTTCTTGCCATTGTATAATCTTATTTATTTATTTATTTATTAGATCGGTTTACAGTCCTTTGAGTCAGACTCATTTACAAAGGCAACTTGTCAAGAGAGCAATACATCACAGCAAACAAAACAGTACACTACATAATGCTTAGATTAAAAAAGCAACCAGTGTTACAAGCATTCACTGATGGTACACGTTTGGTAATAGGTAGATCACAGTAGTCATAATATAGGTACACACAGTACCACGTCAGGTAGCAACCAGAGATATTTTATTGCATTAGTCAGCAGATGTTGCCTGAGACCCCAGGTATATACAGCAAAAGTAGACAGGGCAGACCCAGCCTAGGGGTGAGGTAAGGGGCAGGTGGGGGATTATGTGCAGTTGCAGCAGCGAGTGTTTGTCAGATGGCTTCTGAGGGAGACCTTGAAAGGACCAAACTTAGTGGAGTCAGCTATGTTGGCTGGGTGGGAACTGAACCAGGAGGGAGCCTGATGGCAAAAGGATCTCTGGGCCATAGAGGTCCTTACCCTGGGGACAATAAGGGAGGTTTTGACAGTGCTGCGGGTGGAGACTGAGGGGGAGGCATGCTGCAGGGAGGTGGTGACCCCGGGGGGGGGAGCCCTAGCAGGGTCTTCTTTACAAGAAGGCAGATTTGGAAGCAGAGTCTTTCTTCAAGGTTGAGCAAATTGGTGATGGAGTACAGCAGGCACTTAACATAACATCGATCGTGGCAGATACCTTGGAGACAGTCCCATCCTTCAAATACCTGGGCTTCACCTGGGACCAATCGCTTTCTTTCAACATTCACATCTCCGATATAGTTAAACATATGCAGCAGAAGCTTGGTCTGCTCTACCGAATATGCCATATCTCACCTCTGCCTCCTGCCTAAGAATTGCCTCTTTATCTCTTACTCCCCTCCTAACATATGGTGCCCCCCCTGCTACTCTCTACTAATACCTCATCTCTCTTCCTCCTCCTCTCCCAGGCTTACCATAGGATTGGTAGGTTTGCCTTGGGGCTAACTCACAATCACACCACTGTGATGTCCTCTCCTCCCTAGGCTAGCTGCCCTACAAAGCTAAATTGAAGTACTTCTCCATGTGTGTTATGTCTAAACTTGTCCACTTCTTTGCTCCACCCTGCCTTATGATTTGATATGCCTCTGGCAGGCACTTTGCACCCTCCGTTCCTCCTCCTCCCTCCCCCTGCTAGTCCTCCCCAGTCTACGTCTATCCCTCACCAGGAGGTCCTTCTCATTTGCTGCTGTCTCTGATTGGAACTCCCTTCCTCCCCACATCCTGACTAGTCCTTCGCTTCCTCTATTCAAGTCTAATCTGCATGCTTCTCTCGCAGCCTCTCCCTCCTGCTCCTGTGTATATAGTATTTATAGGTATGTAGATATGGTGTACGTGACTAGTTCTACATTATTGTGTCCACTGTACAATGTATGTCAAATTTAATACTATACTGCACTGACTCTCTGTACAATTGCTCTGCTTTACTGTGTCATTTATGACCCCAGATGGACCCTGAAGAAGGGACTATAATTGTCTCAGTGGTCCCACCCAGTCACCAAAACTCAAATAAATAAATTATGTAAATGTGTGAGAGAACAGGGTTGCAGGAATATGTAAGTATGGAGAGAACAGGGTGTGTATGAATATGTAATAATAGAAAGAACAGCGTGTGTGGAAATACACAAGTATGGAGAGAATATGTAGTACAGGATTATGTAAATGTGCGAGAGAACTGAGTTGCAGAAATATACAAGTATGGAGAGAATATGTAGTATAGGATTATGTAAATCTGTGAGAACAGGGTGTGTAGGAATATGTAATAATAGAAAGAACAGCATGTGTGGAAATCTACAAGTATGGAGAGAATATGTAGTACAGGATTGTGTAAATGTGTGCGAGAACAGGGTTGCAGAAATATGTAAGTGTGGAAACTAAAGGGTGTGTTGGAATATGTAGGTAAGGAGAGAGCATGGGATCCAGGAAAATGAAAGAATGGATAGTAATGATTTGGCTTCAGAGGTGGCCAGTCTTTAACCAAAATGTGTTATGGATACTGATGTGGTCATAGCCCATCATCTGTCAGTTTTCAAGTACGAGTCAGTACAGGTGCAATTCAGACATTCCCTGAATTGTCCTTTTTTATCTTTATCTAGCTCTGATTATAAATGCAATTTATATTAATCAGTTTCTGCTGTTTTTAATGCTCAGGATACAACATCCCAAAGGAGGAACTGCTGTTGCTGTTTGTGCAGGATGAGGAATGCCCATGTGGTGATGTGGAGGAGAACAAAGCCACACTGCAAAAGAAGCAGCTTGAAGACACTACCTGCAGTAAGTGGAAAGCTAGATAATGAGTTTCTATAATGCTGTGTGCTGATGACGTTGTCCTCTTTAGAGGTTCTAGTGATCCCAGATATCTCAGTGCACAGACTGATGGAGACCTCTTAGAACTGGAAAACTGGTTCATGGCTGTTAAGATGGTCCTCAGTGGAAATAAGACCAAGGTAAATTTGTTTGGCCCTAGAAATCTGGGTCTGACAAGACAACACTTATTTCATCTCTACTTCCCCCAGAACACTTATAGAAATAGTGGAGTCCAACAAATAACTTGGGGTTTATGTGGAAAGAACATTTAATTTGGAACCTATCTTAACTAGGTAACTAAGACGCTTCTAAACTAAAAGTGTCCTACTCTATCACTTTGGCAATTTCTAACTGGAGACTCACAGCTAGTCATTGTCACCAGTACTTTACTTCCCTTCTGTAATATGTCCCCAAAAAAAAAAAAAAAATCTCACAATCCGGAGATGGTCTGAGTTCAACAAACTTAGAATACTCTGCAATAATATTGGGCATTCTGACTCTGGAGCCCCACCCAGGGAGCATCCTTGTGATGTGTTGCATTTACTGAACTGACCATCACTGGAGGGACAGTTATAGTACCTCCTTCTCTACCTGGTCTTTAAGCATGCCAATGGTCCTTCCCCTTCCCCAGATTATGTGACATCCTCACAATTAAATCCACCAGGAGGGTCCTGTGTTCTTCCAGCAACACCCTATTAGAGATGCCTAGAGTTACAACCATTGTGGGACGGGGTCCTTTGCAACCTCCACACCTAACCTCTGGAATTCCCTACCTTCAACCCTTCTGGACTGTTCCTCACTTGGTGGATTTAAGGAAGGATTCTAAAGTTGTTCTGCTGGAGTGCAGCCTTTGTTCCTGTAGTTAGTGACTCTTTATTTATTTATTTGAAAGTTTGTGACCGGGAGAGGCACACTGAGCCTCAGCTTATTTCCAGGTGTGACCCGGGTAAAGGGAAGGGGAGTATTTGTACAGGTGTAAATTGACTTACAGACCCAGATTAAGCTGTTGGTGGTATTTTAGTGAATGGGGTGGAATTTGGCCAGGACACCGAGGAAATTCCCCTACTCTTTTTTTTTTTTTTGAGAAGTGCCATGGGATCGTAAACATCCACCTGAACAACCACCAGAATAGGCAGATGGGACCTTGGTTCAACAGCTGATACTTGTGTTATAACAGCTTCTACTTGCCTAGCCTGGCTCATATTTATACCCCTATTGGTCAATTGTTCCTGCCTTGGGTAGTCCAAGATTGTTATTAATACTTTGTCACATATTGGTACTCCATGTTTTGCCATATCTAGTTCTGCTCTGATCTTGTATACTATGTTATATCTGACTGCTACCTGATCATGTATGTTGACTATGTACTGACAGTTTTATGTCATTAGTTCCGGGTCACCCCTGAGAAAGGGATGCCTATGTCACAGTGGACCTACCCAGTTAACAAAATAAATAAAAATAAAAATGTTTTTCTCTAACTGCTGTCGAGGAAAGGGTTAAGAAGAAGAGGAAAAAAGTGTAGAGTTGGAGTAGCAGGGTGTATGGGATTATGAGGAGATAGTGATGATGTCAGAAAGACATAAATAAGTAAAACTAACATGTTAAGAGGAGGATGAGCATGGAAACCTCATTGACTATTTTGATTCAGTGTCACAGGCAGTGGACAAAGGTCATGCTGTGGATGAACTCTGCTTGGACTTAATATCTTCAACTTGGTGTTGCACAGGAGACTTGAGAAGAAACTTTGGGACCTGGGATTGGGGAAAGATTATCCAGCTGGATAAGCAGTGGGCTGAAGCCAAGTGCCAAGTGACTGTGCCAAGCATTTGTGGTTCACACAAGAACGCCGTAAAGACACCCCAATCAGTGGTGTCATTGTAAGTGAAAAAGTGAAACTGTTATTCAAATAAATGTACCCTTACAGTGTAGAAGAAAATTTTAAAGCTAGCTCTGGGTGGTTACATTGTTTCAAAAATCGCCACGGCATACGCCAGCCGAGTATGCAGGGGGAAGCACTCTCGGCTGATTCTGGATCCTCGCAGTTTTTTAAAATCACCCTACAACGCCTTGTGGAACAGCAACAGCTCACCAGAGATCAGATCTTTAATTGTGATGCAACTGGTCTGCATTGGAGGTTGCTTCCTAATAAAACATTTGCAGATGGCTGTGAGAGACAAGTTAAAAACTTTAAATCAAGCAAAGATAGAGTGACATTAATGGAAACCGTGAATGCCAGTGGCGATTTTCGACTTCCACTGCTGTTCATTCATAAAAGCACCAAGCCACCTGTCCTCACCGCATCCTCTGAATAATATGTTTGCCCCTCTACAGGACACAGTTATGTCCTTGCAAGAGGATTTGTCCCAGGTAGATGTAGAGACTTTGCAGAACGTTCCTAACATCTCGGAAGCTGGACCAATCTCTGCCGACTCCTCCTGGGCAGAAATTGTCTCTGGTTCCCCTCTTTAGCCGTGTGAACCACCAAAGAAAAAAAGAAAAGGCAAAAGTAACTGCAAATCCCTTTCTCTGACTTCCAAATCCCATAAGGCGAGTGGAACATGATCAGTGACTTTTTATTAATATCTGCCATATCCTAAATTGTTGTCTATGCAACCTCTTTGCTATTCAGGCTTCATACAATGGCTTTCAGGGATCTGCCTGAATACTGGTGTGGCTTCTTGCGGCAGACCTGCTTTCACTCACAGCAGGTACTTAACTGCCAAAGCCGTACAGCACGGTTAGCATATTTATACAATTGAACACTCTCCTTCCCAAGACCAGCTTTCAACTTTAGGGCTCTTTAGACTTCACAGCACAAGTAGTGCAAGCGGGATGCTAATTGGGTTAAAGGTAACATTACACCTTTTTTGTTAATGATTATTAACACTTATCTGATCAGTCTCCTATTATGAATAATTCTCTACTGTTGCAACAGGCACTCCTAAGGTTCCTACGTGTACTTTATGTTTCCCTTTTCATTTGATTTGACCTTCTATCCCATAAAATCCTTTTTGTTGCTTAACCCCACTTATTACCTTACTACCCCCCCTGCAATCTCTTCTGTCTTGCTTTCCCCTTCTTTATTGTCTGTGCTCCTCTATTAAGGTAGCCTCACTACCTCTGGCAGGCCATTTTCGAGACACATGGTCCTATTACATTTTATTACATAAACTCGGGCATTGTACCCTCATGGAGCTTTTTATTGCAAAGCCAAGGCATATGCTTGAAGCCGGATGCAATTGCTCTTAATGAAACTGCACTCTGCCTTTTTGGGGTGATTCACTGAGCCTAATCTTTAGATTCAGTAAGTCCCCCTCAAGATTCACTAAAGGAGGCTATTTTCGCATATGGACAGCTTCTTTAAACCCCATGGAGTACTGAACTTTCTCTTATATGGCACCAAACTTCTTGAAGCATGTGTACTACTTTTTCATAGGCAAACATCTACCCTATATGCTTATGGAAACTCTTCCATGTTTGTACTACCACTTCAGTTGATTGCGTATGTGGGTTACAGCTTTATTAAGAGCGACCTGCTGCCCCATCTCGCTTTTACCTATCTTTAATGTATACACCCTTAACTTAGTTACCGTCCTGATTTGCTTGCTTAGCTACAACAATAATTGTTTCTGTTTGTGTATGTATATGTATATTTATATATGTGTGTATATGTGTGTGTGTGTGTGTGTGTGTGTGTGTGTGTGTAATATATACACACACACACACACACACACACACACACCCTTTTTTAAGAGAGCAATCCAGCTCTGTTGGCTTTCCTCTTCCACTTAACTGTTTTGTTATATAATGTCCTGGTTGTTGCTGCTACTAAAATATTTTACTTCCTTGATATAATTACATTGAATTTCTTCGTTTCTTTTTCGATGAAGCTGTTATGCTGGTTTCTCCTTGGAAATCGTGTTTGTGTTTTAATCTTGACTAAGTTTGAAATAGTCCTTTCACTACATCTATAATCCTCATGTTATTAACTGTCTGATTTAGTTTCATATACATCAGTGGTATCTCCACCTGGATTTAGTGCTGGTTAGCTACTGCACACTCAATTGCTTTATGAGAGAGTCTGCGTACCTCTGTACTGACTCATATCTCATACAGCAATACAGAATGTTTAATTGTTATATATGAGTGTTCATATTTAAGTGTTAGTTAATTTGTTTACAATTCTTGGTCTTTTATCACTTGTTAAAGAGACGCATCAATTATAACTGTTGTAAAATCATACTCCTGCAACTCGTAAAACTTTTTTTGGTCCTGCACACATTCCCATACTCATTTCTTCGTGTTTCATAAACTATCTTATCCTGTTGGCCTCTGAGTCCCCCGCCATGTTCTTTTTTTGAGTCCCTTTTACCAGACAATCTATACCTTAACTTTTGCACTAAATATGACTGATCTATTACTACTCCTGGAAATGTTAAGGGACTCAACTCTCCTTGTAAAACGCAAACAAATTCTATCCCACCTTAAAAAAAAAAAAAAAAGACAAGGATTGCATTCTTACAGAAAACTAAGCTTCTTGTGGAGGACACTGATAGGCTAAACGGGATTGGTTGGTCATATATTTGCTTCTTCTTACACTTCTAAAAAGAGATGTAGCAATTCTGATCCATAAAAATCTTAAATGGTCCCATTTAAAATAATTACTGATACTCAAGGCAAATGGGTAATTGTTAAATTGAATACACTTTCTGGCCCTTTAACACTGGTTAACGTGTATGCCCCTAATTCTGACTCACTGAATTTTTTAATAATTTGGCCCAACAAATTTTGTCTAACAATACGGATAATGCTCCTATACTGATGGGTGGGGATCTAAACCTCGCACTAGATGCATATTTAGACAGAAGCAACACTTCGTTGGATGCCCACCCTAGAAGTATTGATGCCCTATCTTTACTCATGACACTTTGGTCTTACAGAGCTCTGGAGACTTTTTCATCCCAGAGAAAGGGAATATACCTTCTATTCTCCACTTCTTAAGTCTTTATAATAGGACTGACTATTGGTTTGCATCCCATTCTATTGTAGATAAAATAATTGAAACTCAATTCTCCCAGTGGTCATATCAGACCATTCTCTGGTTTGTATTCACTTACTCTGGGGCTAAATCACCCATATGGCATCTGGATCCCCCTATTAATTAAAGACCCAGAATTTATCTCATGGGTCAAAATTCAAATCCAGGAATTTCTCTCTTAACAAACCCTCAGATACTTCTATGAGCACATTATGGGAAGCCTTAAAAGTTACCATTCGAGGTAAAATTTTAAGTTTTGCAGCTCATCGTAAAAAAGCGAGAGAAGAACAACTAGCTACCGTGGAGAAACAACTTAAAGAAAAAGAATCTCTTTATTTCAAATCTCCAAAACCTGATCCTAATTCACCCCTCCACTTAGAAATTTTAGATCTTAGAATAAAAATTAATGAGCTCATAACTCGAAAAACCGAATTGGCGTTATTCAAACTTAAGCATAAATACTGGGAGCAAGGCGATAAATGTGGCAAACTATTAGCTTACCAACTTAAAAAATCAACAGACAGGTATTTAGTGGGCATTAAGGACCAATCAGATCAGCATTATACTGATGGTCCTTCTATTAATCAGAAAATAATGTCCTTTTTCAAACGATTATATACTCAGCCTAACCCTGTTCCTAATCCCCACATTCAACACTTTCTAAATAGAATGCATGTCCCCATCTTTCTGATCAAAGCAAAAAAGACTTAGACCCCCCTTTCACTTTTCAGGAAGTCTGAAATGCCATTTCGTCCCTAAAATCTGGCAAAGCTCCAGCAGAGATGGCTTCCCTGTTGACTTTTATGAAGCACTTTCTGATATTTTATGTCCCTTAATCTTTAAGGTCTTCCAGGAAGCTAATCAAACCGGTAGACTCCCCCCCCCATCGATGTCAGAAGCCATTATAACTAATACCAAAAAAGATAAAGATCCTTCTCTCCCTCTAGTTACAGATCAATATTCTCTTAAATACAGATGGGAAAATTTTGCAAAACTTTTAACTCCGTCTGGAACCATCTATCTCTAAATTAGCTCATAAGTCCCAAGCAGGCTTTATTAAGGAAGAAATGGCTCGATCACCTAAGCTCATTATTTAATTTAATATATAAGGCTAAATCTCTAAAAACACCTGCTGCTGCTATAGCGATCGACTTTGAAAAGGCCTTTGATTCTTTAAGTTGGAATTACTTACACCAAACTTTACATTTTTTTGGTTTTCCCTATATGTTTTGCTCCTGGATTAAATTATTATATGCATCACACCTCCGCTAGAGTACTAACCAACTCCACACTTTCTTCCTCCTTTCCTCTGGCCAGAGGTACCAGGCAAGGTTGCCCGTTATCACCGTCTCTTTTTATCCTAGTGATGGAACCTCTATCTGCCCACCTTACGCTATCTAGCAATATTAAAGGGATTCCATCGGTAATCTTAGTTATACCTCTCTATCATATGCAGATGATTCTTAATTCTTCTAGAAAATCTCGAAGAAGCAGAGCATCTGCTGGTAAACCCATTTAACAAATTCACCACAATCTGGCCTGGCATTAAACTTCAGCAAAACCGAAACATTACCCTTAAACTCTCTTTGTAAAACCGTGATATGAATAACTCTTTGGCTTTCGATGGGTTCCAATAGTTGTCTAACATATCTTGGAATTAAAATCATCCCAACTTGAGAAAACATGGAAAGCTAATTTTACTCCTCTTTTATCCAGTATTAGAACCATTTTAGATCGGTGGAAACTACTCAACTTATCTTTCATGGGAAAGATAGCAGCTATTAAAATGACCATTGCATTTAAAATATTTTATCTTTTCGCTAATATCCCTTTATTTCTTCCTATCAGTTTCTTAAACAAACTCGACAAACTCTTTGGTAATTTTATATGGCAGGGGAAACCTCTGAGGTTTAGTCGCACTAAGCTGCATCTGCACTGGTCTAAAGGGGGCTTTGGATTGCCCTGGTTTAACGCTTACCTATGGGCCTTCCACGCCACTCAAACCATCAAGTGGTTTAACAAGCCTACACCCCAAACGTCACTATGGGTGGAAATGGAAACCTCACTCAGCGTAAGTAAATGCCCTACAACCTTTATCTATGATGCCCCTTCCTCCTACGCTAAGATTTCATCCCACAATTTTGTCTTCTGTTTACTATTAGAAACAAATCCATAAACTGCTAAAATTGAACCCAGCTCTTCTCTTTATGCTCCTATTTGGGGCAATCTAAATATTGCCCTCAGAAATAGTCCATCTTTTGTCGCTCATGGCATAATAAGGGTGTATCCTTCCCAGGGATATCCTAATAAAAACACTCTCATCCTAAAACCTTTCAATGAACTGTGCATTCAATGGGAACTCCCTAAGCAAGACTTTTGAAATATTCTCCAACTCCGTGATTGCATGCAACACCTTTTTCAACACTTACATACACATGATATTCATGACCAACATATTACCTCATGGATCAGTTCTACCTCTAATTTGACCAGTATCATATATAAGGATATCGGAAATACATTGTCAGACCAATCCCTAAAAGCTAAAACTAAGTGGAGCCAACTTCTGAACTATGATATATCAGACTCCCAATAGTGCAAGTGCTGGTTCCTTATCCACAAAACATTTATGGATACTCGTAGTTCTCTAATCCAGACAAAAATCCTTCACCTCTGGTACAGAACACCTTCTGTTCTATACCGTATAGGTTTAATTAACTGCAACAATGGCTGATAGTTGCAACAAACCTCACGGGAATTTACTTCATATTATGGTACTCAGACCCCATTCTCAAACTTTGGTCTAAAGTTCAACAATTTGCATCTAAAGTGATGGCCATACTGTCACTTTTGACCCTAAATTTTCCCTACTTGGAATTCCCTCTTTCTCTAATGTCTGTGTCTCTCAAGTTCAATATAAATGGCTTAACTTACTCTCCTTCCAAGTTAAACGACTCATATTAATGTCTTGGAGAACAACAAATATCCCCACTTTTTCTAATATCCTTAAAAATCTTTCCCAATGTGCCTCTCTGGAACGTATTACCTACGCCGCCCATAATAGGCTTAATGAATATAGTAAATGTTGGCAGGACTATCTTAACTACCTTCACAATGCAAGTAACTAACGGACATTTAAAGAAACATCTTCTGATACTTATAACAGTCTCTATGTTATGACCTCTCCTTAGAATTGAAGCTGTCTCTCTTTATTTAGAAACTTTTTATTTCTTTTTAGACACTGTTCATGTTTTTATATCATTATTTTTGTAGAAATTTGTGATACTTCCCTATGCCTCACTCAGCAAGTAAACAATGTATTGTTTCCACTCACAGTATGCTTGTACTCCATAACTCTCTCTTATCAGAACACAGTTTTGACTTACTGAAGTTTATTACTTTTTAGCTGAGAGAAATATAACTGATTTAGTTTTTCTTCAACCAGATTTAGCTAAAAAAGAATACAATCTTATTGTTTATAAGACTGTCATTTAATATACTTGCTGTGCCTTATATACATTCATACCAGTATATCTGTATTAGGAAGTTTGTTTGTATTCTTAAAATGTTTGAATATAAAGATAGTCAAAAAAATAAAAACTAAAAGCACAACACCAGATTTTTTGCAAATGTCACCATGTCAGCACTTCCAGTCCATTATTATCGCCAGCAAAGTGCTTGGATGGACTGCAACATTTTTGACTGTTTTTTTTTTTTAAACACTTAGTCTTTTACAAGGCGACATTCTGACTGCTAAATCTCTACCAGCCAGAGCAGTATGGCTGATGAATAATGCCCCCTCACACCCTGCACTTGAAGATCTGGTCTCCAGTGATGGCAGCATTAAGTGCCTCTTTATGCCCCCCAACATAACAAGCATTCTACAGCCAACAGACCGGAACATATTAGAGAACTTGAAACAGCGTTATAATCGGGATCTGCTGTGCCATCTTTTGTTGGGCATGAGTGATTACAGCTGCTACACTGATTTCTGCAAATCACTGTACGGTAAGGATGCTGTTTACCTTAGTGCCAAAGCGTGGGGTGAGATCAGTTCAGAATCACTGTGCAGGTCCTGAATAAGCTGTGGCTGTACCAGGAGGAACCAGAGATTGATGTCACGGTGGTCGACACTCTGGTTAACTTCATAGAGGAGCGTATCACTGGAGTTAACTGAGGAGGAGCAGGAGGAATGGAATCATGCTGATAATGAAGAAACTGGGCATCAGATCCTATCGGACACTGACATCACTGATCTTGCACACTGAGTATAGAACATATAAAGTTACAGTGATAGTGAGGGGATGAAGCTGTTAACGCTCCTCACAGCAAAGCAGAAGAATGCTTCTCTGTTTGTGTTCAATGGCTGGAGCAGCAGCAAGAAGCGAGTCCCATGAACTTATTGCTGCTCAGGGAACTGCAACATCTCACTGCCAAAAAACGTCACTGCTCACTGAAGCAAAGTGCAATAACCAATTTTTTTTAAACATTCTGAAACATAAAGAGTACTGTACATATTACTGTACTACATTATCTGAACTGTGTTTGAACAAAGCTAAACCTTAAAATGCATTGTTTAGTGTTTAATGGTTTTTACTGAACTTTGTTTATTTGTATTTATGTTTTTATGTTTTATTCTTATGAAATTGATATTAAGACTTGGTGAAGCAGTCAATTTGCTAATTATTTCAGAGATACGGATCTTTCCGAGATATGAACACCATGCATTCCCATGCTGTTCGGATCTCTGAGGTTGTACTGTAGTTCCATTTGGACACCCACCAAAATGGATAGACGGGACCTCAGTTTAATGTCTCTTCCAAAGGATGGCACATTCCAACAGTGCAGCACCCCCCTTCCCCAATATTGCACTCAGGTGCCAGCATTTCGGTATGACTCCAATACCGGTGTGGGACGAGAACCCATGACTTTCTGCCCAGAGCCAGATATGCTATCAACATAGCCACACCCACATCTCTGGTTTAGGAGTTAACCCAAACCTGCAATATAGCAGCCACCTCTCTTCCAGTAATGCCCTGCAGTGCCACCAATGCAAGATCCCACATCTCTGGTGTAGGGCTCACCCCAACCTTCAATAGGGCAGCAACCCCTTCTCCAGCTTTGTCCTGCAGTGCCACCAATGAAGGATCCCACATCTCTGGAGTAGAGCTCACCCCCAACCTTCAATAGGGCAGCAACCCCTTCTCCAGCTATGTCCTGCAGTGCTAGCAATGAAAGATCCCATGTCTCTGATGCATCACTTTGTCCAAACCCACAATAAAACAGCAGCCCCCTCTAGTGGTGCCCTACAGTTGCAGCAATGGAAGAGCCCACGTTTCGGGAGTAGGACTTAAACCTGCAATAGGGCAGCAACCCTCCTCCAGTACTATCCTACATTTCCAGCAATGGAAGAGCCCACAATTTTGATGTAGCACATAACCCAAACCTCCACTAGAGCAGCAACCCTTCCCTCTATAGAGCCCTTGTCTGTGATGAATGAGTCAAAGTCTTTGTTGTGGCATTTGAACCAACCTGCAGTGGAGTAACTATGTTAGAAGAGGCAGTATAGCACAGCTTAATCTGGTTCAGTTTCAGTTGGTTACTATCTGTATCCCCCCTTCCTCCCAGTCGCCCCTGAAAAAGGGACTTTAGTCTCAGTGGGCCTACCAAGTCAACAAAATTAATTAAATAAATAAATAGTGGTTTAGCGCACAGACCTGCAAACCTGGAAAAGTGGGTTTGAATCCCACAGTTCCCACTTGCATATTCTGTGACCATGAGCAAGTCACTTAACTTCAGTGTGCTCCCAGAAGCACCTGGAAAGTGAGAGAAGCCTTGGTCATCAGCTGAGTGTGTCTTTCCTGGCCAACAATTGTAAGAAATAAACAAATGCAGACAGTACATAAATACACTGTCCCCAGTGCAGCCTTTCAGTGTAAATATGGTTTACATGACCCAAGCCTCTGCTGTGGTACTTCAGAATCCAGCCTCAATGAGTGCAGTAATACCTCCCCGAGTACTGCCCTTGTAGTGTCAGTGCTACCCAGTCAAAACAGCACATCCTGAACAGCACCATCTAAACAGTGCTGTCAGGATTGTGTAGTGCCAGAACAGTGACAGACGTAGAATAGATTATAGAAACTACCACTACCCCTGTCGCTATTCAGGTACTGTAGGGGGAAGTACAAGTATGCTAAAAGTGCGCTGGCTGGCTGAGCTGCTCCCACGGTGGTGTGAGTTAAGATAACAGTTCAGGCAGCAGAAAGCAAGTGAGCAGGATTCTGTTCCTGGTCTCCCAACAAATGCAGATACATTTTTCCCCGGCCCAAAGTGTATTTATTTATTTTTTTGTCTGCCATGATAGAACCCCACCAGTTTATTCTTTGTCCTGTGATCTGCCCCCCAGAGTTGGTTATATAAATTATGGAGGGTGGGGCAGTGCGCCTGTGTTGGGGAGTGCAGGAGTGCATGCAGAGGTGCAGAAAATGTATAGTATGCATTTTAGCACTGGTAGCAGTCATCAGTGTGGTGTTCGACCGTTACCAGCAGTGCTGCTTTGTGTTGCAGTGTTTCTATTTGCCACTGTTCTGAGAGAGTGCTGTTTATACTGTGCTCTTATTGTCGGTACTATTGTTAGCATTCATTGGATCTAGTGCTGTGCCAATGATGTAAGAGTCAACATCTCCGCTTTTGGGCTTTCATCCAGCATCTAATAGGACAACAACCTTTCCCTCTGTACTGAGCCGCAGTGTCAGCAATGTAAGAATCAATTTCTTTGCTGTGGGGCTTTATCCAGCACCTAATAGGGCAGCAACCTCTCCCTCAGTACTCGGCTGCAGTGTCAGTAATGAAAGTGTTAGCATCTCTGCTGTGAGGCTTTTATCCAGCATCTAATAGAGCAGCAACCTCTCCCTCAGTACTGGCCTGTAGTATCAGCAATGAGAGAGTCAGTGTCTCAGCTGTGGGGCTTTTATCCAGCATCTAATAAGGCAACAACCTCTCCCTCAGTACTGAGCTGCAGTGTTAGCAATGTAAGAGTCAACGTCTCTGCTGTGGGACGTTATCATTGGTATAATGGCAGGGTGAGAAACCTGACTCCAGTCTCACATCCAAGACTCCCAGATGGCAGCACATGGGGTTATGTATGTATCATTGTTGAAAACCAGAGTTTATTCTCAGACTGTGATCACCCTGGTTGCAGTGCAGGGGGTTATGGCTGTATCACAGGGCTAATGGTTTACCTTTGTTCTCTTAACAGAAGCAGAATTTCCAGTCCCAAAAAACTATTTCACATTGATTGTGAAAGATGAAGAAACCTCGCTGTTGGAGTCACAGAATAGGAATGAGACCACAGGTCAGCATTCTACTAAAGAAAGCACCAGTGTCCGTAAGTAGATGGTCTGGTAAATGTTATATGTAGGATAGATGCTGAGAAGCCCTGATAATCCCAGAGGGGGAAACTTAGATCTGTTCTCAAAACTGAGACTCCAGATGGCTGTGCAGGGTGTGATATGTGTGTATAAGTTCAGTGCCTGGTGGTGAGGACCTTAGTCCATTCTCAAACCCCAGACTCCAAAGTGGCAGTGCAGAGGATTATATGTATCTTTCAGTATAATACCAGAGTGGGAAACCTGAGTCCAGTCTCAAACTTGGGACTCCCAGGTGGCAGTGAAACATTAAAACAGAACCATAGACTTTGATGGCAGATAAAGATGGCATGAACCATCCAGTCTGCCGTTGCTTCCTACCTACACTATTTCTGCAGACTATACCTAATCTGCAGCTCTTTCTGTCTTCCCCTTCCTTTCCACAATGATTCCCTTGTGCTTATCGCATGCATTCTTGAACTCCACCGCTGATTTTTGCCCCCACCACATCCTCTCTTGGGAACGCTGTTCCAAGAATCCACCACTACTTGGGAAGACATACTTCTCACATCTCTCCAGAAACCTCCAAGTTTTATAGCATGTCCCTTGCTCTTGAGTAGCTTTTCATTTGAAAAATACTTCATTCCTCTACCTTATATACACCCATGGGATATTTAAAGGTCTCTATCATATTGTCCCTCTCCCTTCTCTGTTCCAGGTGTACATATTGAGGTCCTTCAGTCTCTTCTTATAGGGCTTTTCATGCAGACCCCGCACCATTTTAGTTGTTCTCCTCTGGACTGCCTGCACTCTTCCTATGTCTTTGCGGAGATGTGGTCTCCAGAACTGGACACAGTACTCTAGATGGATCTTACAGTTGATCTATACAGAGGCAACACCACCTCCCTCTTTCTGCTGGTGATACCCCTCCCTATGCACCTCAGCCTCCCTCTAGCCCTCCTGTCTGTCTTGTCACCTTGCCTGGCCATCTTTATGTAACCAGCCAGTTCCCTGGGGTTACTAGAATCCCATTAGTAGTATTAGTGTTAGGCAGGTAGAAAAGGCAGCTGGTGGTAGGTTCACTCTACGGGCTGCCTACAGAGTGATCATTGTTTTACCCAGCTAGCCTGAGAAGGATGATTGTCATTTGGAACTCTTTCAGTAGCATAATCCTTTCTGTGTCAGCTGCTCTGGGGAGCTTTAGAATGTTCAGTTAGGTGTCTTAGTTTGGAAGTCAGCATGGCAGGAGCTCTGCCAGTGGGTTCTGTGTCAGAGGACCTTGTTTTCACCCTTGTTTAGATTACACTACCAGATTCCAGTGAAGTGGTGGAGACCTTCTTCAGCAGTATTCCTCATTTTAATTCCAGGAGAAGTGAAAGAAACTGTTAATTCAGTGGATCCAAGGGGCAGTCCCCTGAAGGTCCTTGTGTGTGTTACAATTGCCTTTGAGAAGGACTTTGTGAGACTTTTCTGATGAGCTACCAAGGGAAAGAGTGCTTTCTGGTTGTTCCAATGCCTAAAGGAGGGGGCAACACATCTGTGGAAAAGTGTGCTTTTGGAGTTGATTTCCATGCCTAAAGGAAGGAGCAGCTGAACTGTGAGTACAAAATGGGAGACAACTTCTTTGGTTAGAGGTTTGTTCTGGGGTATGTGTGCCCACAGATAAGGCTAGATCTCACCTGTCAATGCCCTTTTGTTCACCCAAGTGAGTGATGCTTCGACATAGAGTAATGGGAGACGAGTTCACTATTTAGAAACATAGAAACATAGAATTTGATGGCAGATAAGGACCACTTGGCCCACCCAGTCTGCCCATTTCCCTACCTACTGGATAAGCTGCAGATCCTAGTTAACCAGCAGCCTACTTCTTCCCTACCCACCCCAGAATTGCCTTATGACTATCCTATGCATGCTTGAATTCCACCACTGATTTGACTCCACAACCTTCCTCCGGAAGGCATTCCATGCATCCACAACCCTCTGTGAAAAATACATACTTAAATTACCTCTGAGCCGCCTCTATCTTCAAATTGTGCCCTCTTGTTCTTGCACACCTTTTTTTGAAAGATGCTACCTCTTGGACTTTGTTGATTCCCTTGAGGTACTTGAAAGTTTCTATCATGTCCCCTCTCCTCCTTTCCTCGAGGCTATAATATTAAGCTCTTAAGTCTCTCTTCATATGTCTTCCGGTGCAGACCCTGCACCATTTTAGTTGCCCTCCTCTGGACAGCTTCCATCCTGTCTATGTCTTTGCGGAGATTGGGTCTCCAGAACTGCACACAGTACTCCAGATGGGGTCTCACCAGCTGTCTGTACAGAGGGATAATAACTTCCTGTTTTAGGGGTTTGTTCTGGGGTGTGTGTGCCCATGGATAAGGCTAGATCACACTCGTCAGTGCCCCCTTGTTCACCCAAGAGAGTGAAGTACAGTTTGGAGTCTTTAGCATTTCAGTGGGGAATGAAGGCTTCTGCAGTGTAACCCTGAAGGAATAGCAGAGACTGTCGGTTGGGGAAAAGGGTGGGAGGAATGCCATCTGTAAGCTTACAAGGCAGGGCTAACTGATTCATTGAAGGACGCCAGTTTACCCTGAGCAAGTGCCATTGAGGCAGGATGAGGTGGGTGACAACAGTCACTAGATACGCCCTATTGGGAAAGATGGTGATCTGAGTGTGTGGGCATAGTCCACAAGTATACATGCTTGGGAAATGGAAATGTGTTCAGGTGTGTGGCCAACAAGCCATGAGCATACACCATGGGGAAGAGAAAGCAATGTTTCTGTGCAGAATTGTTCTGCCTAGCAAAGAGTTGTGGAAGAAAATGTACTTGTTTTCCATGACTGACCCTTGGGGGTCTACCGATGCTTTAGTAACAACTGTGAATAATGTCATACTACAAAATCCTAGCTGCTGTTTTGGACATTCAAATCATTGCTTCTGTGTGGAATTAATGAGGTCCCCTCAGCAGGTAGGTCTAGCATACACCTAGCATCTTCTCCCTGGACCTGGTTATAGTTACAAAGGTTCATTTTGGTTATTGTACCCCCATCCCCTTTCTCTAGATAATGGGCCTGGTATACAACCTAACACTAGGGATTGTACCAATCTAAGTAGTTTCTGCTAAAGTAAATGGGATGCCATATGTGGGTACTAGTTTTATTTTGTGGGGGATGCCAACTAGCCAAAAGATGCATGGGGGTTACAAAAAATGGGGTCTCATCCAAAGGGATATGTTTTTGGGAGAGGTAAAATGCTGAGGTTATGTCTAGGATCTTCCAGTCTGGTGGCAGTGCACCTAAACAGAAGATTGTTGCAAGAAAAGCAAAGTCTGTGCCAGGGAAAATTCCATCTGAAAATATTTTGCTGCCTGTGGTTCTGTGAAAGAAAGTGGAAAAAATGTGCTGCTTGTGTGTTTAAACTGGAAAAATGAAGTGTTGAGCTGAGCAATGAGTGCCCTTGCCTTTGCCGTTTTAAGTGCTTGAGAAAACTGAAAGTTGCAAATTCCAAGAGAAAAGTATTTGTGGACTTTAATGACAGTCAGTTCTAAGTGCTCAGAAAGTTTCATGTGTGTACAGTAACTATTGGGGGAGTCACTAAGGAAAATGCACAAAGAACTGTGTCAAAATTCCTTAAAAGTGTCCACTGAAATTGCCAGCCGAGAAACAAAGTGACAGTCTGTGTTTTAAACTTGTCTTCTTGATGATCGCTGTGCAGAAGTGTGGCTGATGGAGAGCTCATTCGCATGGCATCACGTGATAGGTCCAGGTGAACCTAAGCCCCACCATTTGCCTGAGTCTGAGTTGTGGAGCATTCGAGGAGGAGTACAGCATGCAAAGAGCAGTGTGGTAGTTCATGCAGCAGCAGGAGGAATTGGCGAGAGAGAAAGTGTTCCTGAAACAACATTTTTTCAGACTTTTCACAGTAAAACCAGGCTTAACCCATTTTCCGGCTGACCGTAGCAGTGATTGCAGTGTTTTTGCAACCGATCCATAGGTCTGCCAACCCGATCATTGGAAAGGTCTACAAAACTGACAGCAGGCCATTCTAGATCAGTGGAGGGAACTAGCTACTGCCTAGTAAGTACCCAGTACAAAAGTAAAATGGACTGTGGTGCAAAAAGTCAGAAAACAGTAGAGAAATGCAGCAAAGTAACCGAGAGAGTTTTGTGAACTTTAAAATCTGGACTGTGTAAAGTGACTGTTTGAAAGGGAGAGAGAGCTCTAAGGCAGAAATGATCCAACAGGTTCAAAAGAAATGTAGCAACAGTATGAATATGCTGGATAGTGCAAAGTAAAATGGAAGTTCTGCTTTAAGTTAAACAGTTAAAATGCAAGATCCAAAAAGTGTTATAGCAAATTTGAACTGTGTGTAATGCAGAAAAAATTGCAGCCGCCATTTTGGGGTGTAGTCAGCAAAATGTAAACAGTGCAGCGCTATTTTGGACAGTGTCTCAGACGCAGAAGTAGTTTCAAATGGTTGTGCTAAATTTTGTGGAACAAATAGTAAAAAGCCAGGCAGCCCGTTCATAAAACATGCAAGTGTGTTTAATGCTAAATCTCCATTTGACTGCAAGAATAGTTACTTGGGACTTGTATGTTTATTTACAGGAAATGGCACATCAACATCCGCATTACCCACTCCATGCCATGGTGTGGGCTACCCAACAAGAAAAGGAATTGGTTCACTTTGAGCAGCTGTATAATTGTGAGTCAGCACCACTCTATGTGGCTTTACTGAACTGTTCTGTTAATGCGTGTGTTGTGTGTATGAAGCCAGGGAGAGATGTTTTGCTAATCTCCCATTGCACAAATTGCTGCAATAAATTTGGAATGAGTGAGACAAGTGGCACAGTAGTGGCAAAAGCAAGAAGCATCCGCTTAGCCCCAACTTGGACATTGGCAGGGGATCCTGTTGGATCAGTGCAGCAGCAGGCTAGGTGCAGTCAGAGAGACCCCATCAAGTTTTATCAAGGAGTTTTTGGAAAATGTCTGTGTAGATAATTTGCAAGGTCAGGAAGAGATGGAATTTTCCACTCTGTAGAGGATGGATTTGGATGCTGCAGATGCAGGTTCTGTGAATCCTTGGGTGGAAGGCCCAAGCCCAAGCCTCGTGGGAGAGTTTGAGGTAGAAGAAACATTGTGTTGGGAGGCCAGTGTCTCTGAGTGTAGTGAGGAATGGACCATTTCAGGAGCTGGTGCAACTGTCAGCTCTTGGGCAGAGATTGTAGAAGAAGAAAAGCTGCAATGGCTATGGCTATGGTGGGACTCAATGAGTTGCCATTAGCATTGGCTTCAGTGGAGCCGTCTGAGGCAGAAATGGAGGAGGCCTCTAGAGATGTGCCATCAAGTGCAGGGGTGGACGGCTTTTTACTTTGCATTGTGTGCTCAAAGCTGACTCAACCAGGAATGATCTCCCCCAAGCTGTACCTGTGGTTTGGAGTTGGTCAAAAGCAGGAAAGAAGAATGAATCATTTGAAGACATGCTGTGGCTGAGTATGCACACATATACCCTTTCTCCCCCCCCCACAGATAATTTAGGAAGAAATTAAGGAAAACAGGCATGCCTGGCTGTGGGAGTAAGCTTGTGCCAACCTGCATCAAAAACTAAACAAATTTGTAAGAGTATAAATATGCAACAAAAGGCTTCAGGTTTGGAAGCATGGCAGGACGTTGTTAATTGATTCAGTGAGAATTGTGGACAAGGCTGGCCAAGAGACAATTTACAATGTTCCTGTGGTTCATTCAGATGGAGAGACAATCTATGCCCCATACCCCAAGTGGTGCTACCTGTCAATGGGGCCACTCATCAATAAATGTGTCCACTTGCCAAGTTGAAGTGCAGCAAAGCCAACCCAGCAATCTGCCACTGAAGAGGCAGCAACCAGGAAAAGATGCCTTTCTTCGGTGTTCCAGGTTTGTCTGCAGCAGCATCCAAGTTTGGCTTCAGCAGCATCCTGGTTCATCTGCAGCAACATCCAGGCTTGCCAGCCCAGCAGTAGGAGATGATTTCTTGTCCGGGTCCAATAGGAGGTTGTGGAAACATCTGATCCAAAGATGTCTGTCCAACAACAAAAGATCATCAGGCCACAGGTCCAGAGAGGTGATGTAGACATCCATCTGTTGCCTAGAAACTGGTAAGATGCATTTTACATTTTAATTTGACTGTTTTGCCTACAATTGAGGATGTCCCAGCAACTTTGGTCACCTATAGACTTTCCTGAACTGGACTGCATTGCTAGCAGGCCTTGTGCCTGTCCAAGAACTGTGTTTCAGCAGGCTAGGAGAGACTGTGTGTAGTGTCTTGGCACTCTGGGCTCCTCTGTAGGATATTGGACTTGCAGGGCTCCTCTCCCCTAAAATGATTTATTTATTGATTTATTTATGTCTTTGGTAACCGGGTAGGTGCACTGACCCAGAGGTCCATTTTCAGTCACGACCCGGGCCACAAGGTGGCAAAAAAAACCAACAACAGATACAGAGGGTACATACAAGAATACAGTATAATGCTCATCTTGCTCAAGGTAGTGGGGTAAGGTATGCAGTGGGTTAACTAGGTAAGCAAGGATAATAAGTACATGAGTATAGACAAGCGATAAGAAGAAACAGATGGTATAGGTTACAAACAATAACGGTATTCAATTACAATGGTTCACATTCCATACAGTTGTAGAAACAATACATTGTGCAAGTTCTAACAAAAATCAACACTTTCTTAACATGATTTAGGATCAGAGACAGAGGAGATCAAAGGGGGGGTGAGGCACTGGGTTATAAGGGGCGGGGTGAGGCAGAGGGTTATAAGAGGTTTGGGGGAAGAGGGACAGAAAGATTTAGGGTAGTCTTGGGGGTTGTGTAGGGAGGACAGAGGTGTGGAAAGAGGGGAGTCTAGGTGGTGGAATGTAAGTGCTGCTAAATGTTTTTGTAAATGCTCTTATCTTTTCTATTTTTGTATTTTTATAGAAAACAACTTTAAAAAAATAACTTTTTGAGATTGTGTAGTATCTGCAGTGGGAGGGTTTGGTCACTGTGTGGTTTATAGGTTGTGTTTGTTTGCAGAATGTGTTTTGTGATGTTTTCTTTTGCTGGAGTTCCTGAAGAAGAGACAAAGAGTATTTTTGGGACTCATCAAGGTCCCTCTGTTTTTTAAAGTTGTTAGGCTTTGTGTAATTGTGTGGTACAATGTGCTAACCATTTTCTGCTTTGCAGGTGTAGAGTTGTTGTAGTTCTTAGATTTAGGAAATTCTGGCAAATGCTTGTTTCAAAGTGGGCTACAGTTCTTTTGGTATGAAATAGTTTTTATGTATGGGCACCAGTAGGTAGCATAGGCCAGACAAGTTTTCCCTAGAGGGCTGGGGGGAAGGCAGATTGATGGTCATGAATCTGGATAGTAGTCACCAATGCTGTCAGATAGGACATGCTTCAGGCACTTTCCTGGAGCAACTGAGGACCCATAGATAGTACAGTAGTAGGGTAGGAGCTGAAATTTCTTCAGTGGGCCTCTATCCTTTAGTGTTACCTACCTGTGCCTAGCACATGGTAGGGGAGGACCTGATAAACCTTTGTAACTTGAATGTAAAATTATTCATTCCTTACCTTCCCCCAGGTCGCACCAGGAGACAAGCAACTTGTTGTTCAGTGTGCCTTCCTAGTGAAACATTTCAATAAATAAATAAAATAAACCCTCACCTTAGGGACCACGGAGACAGGATGGCCTGGTACAGGACTGTTATCTGGCTGCAGACAGCATGTGGTCTGGTAGTGGTAAGTGTAACCAGCCAGGTCCCAGGGGTTACTAGAATCCAATTAGTATTAGTATTAGGTCAGGCAGGTAGAAAAGGCAGCTGGTAAGTAACTCACTTAGGAACTGCTTACACAGTGACATTACTGTTTACTCAGCTTGAGCTGACTGGGGTTCAAACCTGACCCCCAGCTTGCCTTCTTAGGTTTACTCTGTGTACATGGATGACCTTGACCTCCCATGACCGGCAGGAGCAACCACCTCATTTAGAAATGTTGCTTGAATGAAAAGTCTAACTGGGTGTGCATGATAGCATGCACTTGGTCATGTTCAGTTAAAACCACAATACCTCAGTCATGGTCTAGTCCACATGCCCAAGAGCTGCCTAAAAGCCTGCAATTCATTCAAATCAGTTCCATTTTCTTACTTAGTTGGGGTTCAGTGCCAACAAGTGTAAAATCATGTACCTAGGGCATAGGAACTCTGATGCTGAGTATAGGATGACAGGAGGTACTGATACACGCTAGATATGAAAGGATACTTGAGGTTATTATATCAGAGGACCTCAAAATGGCAGTACAGTGTGACAAGGCTATGCGCAGGGCAAATTGGATTCTGGGGTACATAAGGAGTGGCATCTCCAGTAGGAGGAGGAGGGATGTTGTGCTGCAATTGTATCACTCCCTGGTATACCCCCAGCTGGAGTACTGTGTCCAGTTTTAGAGTCCACACTTCAGAAAGGACATAAGGTGCAGATTTTCCGGAGGAGGGCAACTAAAATGGCTCAGGATTTTCACAGGAATCCCTACAAGGAAAGGCTGAAGAATTTCAACATGTGCACTCTGGAACAGAGGAGGACGAGAGGTGACATGATCAAGACCTACAAAATACTTCACAAAGGTAAACCGGGTACAGTTGGGGAGTTTCATTCAAATGAGGATGAGCACCCAAACCAAGGGATATACAGTGAAGCTGGGAGGGGAGAAGTTCAGGATAGATGTGGAAGAAATATTTCTCTACTGAAAGGGTGGTAGACGCCTTGAACAGACTCGCGGAGAAGTGGTGGAAGCTAAAATGGTAAGAGGCATGAAGCATGCATAGGATAATCATAGGGTATATTACAAAAGGGGAAGGAGAGGGCAAACAGAGATCAGTAATGCTATGGAGGTGGAGTAGGTCCAAGTTCATTGCAGGAAAAATCCATTGAGCAAGCTTATTCACAAGGAGGTCTTGATGGACACAGGCAGAATAAGACATGCAGTAACACATACAGGCAGGATTTGCAAGTAGGTAGAAAACACCTGGGCAGATTGGATGGGCTGAGTGGTCCTGTTCTGCTGACAAATTCTATGTTTGTTTGCATGCATGTGCAAGAAACATAGTGCCACCATATGAATTTCATAAGTATGTCACCCGCTTCCAATGCCCTGATCCTTCTTGCAGGTGCGGCCTCACACGCACCAATAAATGTCTGAGCTGTCTATGACAGTAGTTCAGATGCAGTGGCATACAGTTGAAAGCAAAAGACAGCTACAATCAGTGGTGTTAGCGATGTCCAGCAATTTGCATACTGTCTTTGGCAGGCAATTTACATCTGCCGTCCAGCAGTATGCAGTGTGCCCACACGTCAGCACTGCATCTGAACAACTGTTATAGACAGCCCTGTGTTTTCTTGCCCTCCCAACAAACACTCCACATAGCATGCTGGGAGTCCATCCCAGCATGCTCATGCACTCCACCCTCAAGACACTGTATGGCCGACGGGGTGCCAATCCCTTTGTCGGCTCCACTGCCCCTCCAAACAGACTCCAGGTGCCACGCTGAGAGCCCACCCCAGTATGGCAAAGTCCCTATGGCCAACGGGTGCCCAATCCCCCATCGGCTCCACTGTCCCCCCAAACAAGCTTCCAGCTGCCATGCTGGGAGCCTACCCCAGTGTGGCAAAAGTCCTGCTTCGTCTTCCTAAAAAAAAACCCACCACCTGTAAAAAAAACAAAAATGGTCCCTCATTGACTGTCTTTCCCCCTTCCCCCAACCCATGCCCACCCTTTATGCACCCACCTCCCCACATACCTCCTGGCCCCATACTTACCTCCTGAGCCCAGCGTGATGATCTTCTGTGGACTGAGAACACGTCTGCACTCTTCAAAGCCGACCACAAACTGAAGAAATGATGGTAAGCTGTATAATGGTATAAATGTTTTTTTTTCAACTTTGGTGCATATCTCAGCTATTTTTGAGAATTTTTTCACCAAATTTTCAATTGCCCCACCTCATAAATTCTGTCACTGTCATTTTGTTATTTGGTCCTGAAAGATGATTTTGCAATCACTGCGTAAAACCACCTTTCTGGACCGATTAATGAAATGACAGTGTCACAGTTCATGAGGTAGGCCCCCAAAAACCCTATGTTGAAAATTTGGTGAAAAAATTCCCCAAAATGACTGTTTTAAGAGCATGCATTGCACAGTTCCTACGCACGCTTGTAACTTTGACAATTTTTAATATTTTCACTCCAGATTTTCAACATCGATATTTTACCACACCTCTTTATGAAAAACACAGCTGTAATTTTTCACGCCTCACCCAAAATATGTTTTCACACATGTATTGCACATTGGTGCAGTCTGTGTGCAAAATCAATGTTTGGGACACATTACGAAGATCACAGTGACACTGTTCATAAGCAGAGGTGTTAAAATGGCTATGTTTAAAATTTGATGACAAAAGTCCATAAAATGACTCTGTTACAAGCATCCATTGTACAATTTCCACATGCCCTCGTAAGTTCATGAACTTATGAACAGTACAGCAGTCATTTTTCATATCTGGCCGAAATGTGTTTTCACACTTCTGGCGTAGAATAGCACGTTTGCTGTAGGAAATTAGTGTTTGGGACAGATTAAGACAATCACAGTGACACTGTTCATGAGTGGAGGTACCAAAGTGCCTATGTTGAAAATCTGCTGTAAAAAATCCCCAAACTAATTACATTACAGGTGTACATTGCGCAGTTTCTACACATGCTCATGACTTCACCAGTTTTTGTATATTTTCACTCCAGATTTTAAACAGTGCCATTTTAACACCTCCTTATGAACAGTGCACCTGTCACTTTTCACATCCTGTTCAAAATGTGTCTTCACACCTGTGGTGCCAAATGACACAGTTGCTGTGCAAAATCACCTTTCACCTAAAGAACTGATAGTGCCACTGTTCATGCAATGAGGTCACAAAAAGCTCATGTGGAAAACATGGAGTAAAAATACCAAGAAACGCCCAGGCAGTTAGTTTTTGACCATAATGTCCTACCCTGTAGGGACTGACAGGCGTCTGGGGTGTGACTTAGGATTGTTGACAATAATGCTCATGCCATTCCACCCCCACCCCCACCGTGCAGCCAGTGATAGGCATCAAGGTGCGCCTGGGACTCTTTGCTCCCAGAGTTCACCCCATTCTCCTATACTGCACCCATTTCAGTGTATTTCCTTATGAAATGAGGTGAATGTAAAGCCCAAACACCCCAAGGCACATCGACACTTGTCAGTGTCTGAAAGGTAGGGTGAGATGAAATGTCATGACCATCATGGGCGACAGCCCAGAGGCACACCCCAGTACCTGTCCATCTCTGCAGGGTGAGGGTGGAGTTGGCATCAGTTCAATACTTCAATGCCATTCCTATACTGTATCTCTCTAACTCCTGCACTTCAACTGCTAATGCCAGCAAGCAAACATTAGGCATTGACAAATGCTTGTTGTTGTTGTTACTACCTCCCTCCCTCCCCACTATGTAATCTTCCCTGGATTTTTGTTTCCCGGGTGCATTATTTTGCACTTCTTTGCATTGAATCCAAGCTACCGTACTTCTAACCATTCCTCCAACCTTGCCAAGTCCCTTCTCATCCTTTCCGCACCTCCTTGTGTATCAACCCTGTTGCAGATCTTTGTGTCATCTGCAAAGAGGCACACTTTTTCTTTCAGTCACTCTGCAATGTCACTTATAAAGATATTAAAAAGGACTGGAACCAATACTGAACCCTGCGGTAGCCCAGTAGTAACCCCCCCTTTCTTCAGAGTGGACTCCATTTACAATTACCTTCTGTGTCCTGTTGTCCAGCCAATATTTTACCCAGGCTACCACCCTGGGGCCCACTCCCAAGCTGGTTAATTTGTTTATTAATCTTTTGTGAGGGACTGTGTCAAATGCCTTGCTAAAGTCTAGGTAAGCCATGTCCACAGCCCCTTCCTGGGCTACTACTTTGGTCACCCAGTCAAAGAAGTCAGATTTGTCTGACATGACCTTCCCACTGTGAACCCATGCTGCCTTGGGTCCTGTGCACCACTGGTCTCTAGGTACTCAACAATTCTTTCTTTCAGAAGTGATTCCATCACTTTCCCTACCACAGGGGGTGAAACATGTTCCTCACCTGAGAGACCTAAAGAGAAACCAGAACAAAATAGGGAAGAGGATATGGGGGGAGAGAGAGAGAGAGAGACAGAGAGAGAGAGAGAGAGAATGCTGTGAACCACAGATGGTGTTAGGCATAAGAAAACTAAGCAGCCACCGGGGCACCAGCACAGAAAGGGCTGAACTAAATTAAAAGATGCAAGCAGAGACCAGCTTAAATGCAAAAGTGTTAATGCAAGAAACAAGATTGCCTCCTTTGTATTCATAGCATATGTATCACTTTTTAGATGCAGGTAGGGCAAAAGGGGGTGGGAGCAGTGAAGGATCACCATAAATATTTCTTCTTGGGCAAGATTTGGTCTAGAACCACAGAGGTGAAACAAACTAAATGTTTCTATTTATGTTTGCTTGTGCACATTTGCAAGAAACATTATGTGGCAGCTTAGGAGAGAAGCAGGTTTTGGAGGTGCGGCCCTGTGGTGACACTGCATTTTTGGGCTTGGCCCTCCTTACCCAATGTAGTGGCATGCTGCTGCTGACACTAGTTCAGCAAACATGCCACCCTTGAAACAAATTAGCCACTGCAATAGGGAGTGACCCATCATTGCAAGGTGGTGCCTTGCTTGGTATAACATTTCAATAAACATTGGCAGTGGCTGTCACCGTCCGCTTCTCACAGTCCCCATGAAAGTTGACAGGGGTGCCCAATCCCCCTGTTGGCATGGCCCCTCCCAGTTCATTTGCCAACTGGGGGCTCAGTCCTATTGGCATAATGTCCCCCCGTTTGTAGTGGTGATGAGGGGTGTCCAACCCCTGGCTCATGCGCCTCAAAACACACAGACACATTGTGGTTGTGCCAACAGGGTGCCCAATCCCTGTCGGCTCCAGGTGCCCTAATAAACACTCCAGATGGCATGCTGGAAGCCCACCCCAGCATGCCCATTGTCCGCGTAAATAGAAAAAACATCCCTGAGATGTCTTTTTTTTTTTTAACATGTAAAAAAAACAGAAAACTGTCCCTTGTTGTCTCTGGTGCCCGCTCCCTCAACCCGCACCCACCCTCTAAGCACCCAACCGCCCCACACACACCCCATCACCCCATACTTACCTCCAGAGCCCAGCACCATGATCTTCAGTTGAGCGGAAACAAGTCTGCACTCTTCAAAGCCAACCATGAACTGAAGAAATGCTGGTAAGCTGTATAATGGTATAAATGTTTTTTTTCAACTTAGTTGGATATCTCAGCCATTTTTGTGAATTTTGGCACCAAATTTTCAACATGGGGTTCTTGGGACCCCACCTCATGAATTCAGCCACTGTCATCTGGTTATGCAGTCCTGAAAGGTGATTTTGTGGTCACTGCATGGAATCACCTTTCAGGACTGAGTAGTGAAACAACAGTGTCACTGTTCATGAGGTGGGCTCCTGAGAAAGCCTATAGTTGCTAATTTGGTGAAAACATTCAAAAATAACTGTTATTGCTTGTGCATTGTGCAGTTTCCATGCACACTTGTAACTTTGAGTATTTGTAATATTTTCACTCCAGATTTTCAACAGTGCCATTTTTGCACTCCTCCTTATGAACAGTATAGCTGTGATTTTTCACATCCTGCCCAAAATGTGTTTTCTCACATCTGGCACACAATGGTGTGGCCTATGTGTGAAATCAATGTTGAGGACAGATTAAGAAAATTATAGTGGCATTGTTGACGAGCAGTGGTCACAGAAATGCCTATGTTAAAAAATTGGTAATATAATTCCAAGAAATGATTATGTTACAAGCGTGCATTGCGCAGTTTCCATGTACGCTTGTAAGTTCGAGAATTTTTTAATATTTTTACTCCAGATTTTTAACATTGCCATCTCTTCACACCTGCCTGTGAATGCTACAGCTGTCATTTTTCACATCCTGCCCAAACTGTGTTTGCGCGCCTGGCGACAATGGTGCAGTCACTGTGGGAACTCAACATTCCGGACAGATTAACAAATTCACAGTGCCACTGTTCATGAGCAGAGGTCCCAAATGCTTTCACAAAAAGGCCATGTTGAAAATTTGTGGTGCAAATGCTGGCAAATGCTTGGGGCATTGTTTTTTTTGTTTTTTTTCACATACTATTTTTTCTTGTTTTCTACTGTTTTGTTCCCTTCCTGGGGTCATGGTGTACACATGCATGTGTGCACATGCCAGGATCCAGTGACCCCTTCCACCCCACCCCAGACTTGCATCAGCACTCCTGCTGCCTACGCACCCATCGGACCTCCACGCGATGGGTGCTGGACTACAGAAGAGTGGATATCCACCCCTGGAGAGGAAATACCACTCAAGCCCTTCCCCCCAGCTGGTTCCCCGGTGACCCAAGGTCGTTTCCGAACCCGGGTTGCTGGTGTAGCGCGAGGTGTGACATCCAGCACCTCAACCCTCAGCGCCACAAGGCTGGCCAGATGTTAGGGTTTCTAACCATAATGTTCCACCCTGTACAGACTGACAGGCATCAGGGGTGTGCCTTGGATTGCCAACTGTAATGCTCATGCCATTCCATCCCCCTGCAGTCAGTGACCGCATCGAGGTGTGCCTTAAACCTCTTTCGGCCCCAGAGTTCACCCCATTCTCCTGTACTGCACCCATTTCAGTGTGTGTCCTTATGGAATGGGGTGACAGTGAAGCTGAACACCCCAAGTCACACCTCAACATTTGTCAGTGTCTGCAGGATAGGGTGAGGTGAAATGGTGTGAGCATTATGGGTGATGGCCCAAAGGCACACACCAATGCCTGTCCATCTCTGCAGGGTGGAGATGGGGTTGGCATGAAGTTCAATACTTCACTGCTATTCCTATTCTGCATATCTCTAACTCCTGCACTTCCAGTGCTAATACCCATCTCTCTGGAAACAAGCAACTATCACACCAGTGTTCAAAAATGGAGACAAGACGCCACACACAAACTACAGGCCCATCTCCATCCCCCATCAAAAGCGCCGAACGTATAGCCTCTGATCAACTTGTGGAGTTCCTGGATAAGTATGAAATCCATTGCCCTGAACAACATGGTTTCCAGAAAGGGCACAGTACCACCACAGCACTGCTGGAGTTCACCAGTTCCCTCCATGACACCATTGACCAAGGCATGTGTGGTGGGGCGGTATTCATTGATCTAATGAAGGCCTTTGACACCATTAACCACTCGCTACTTCTCGATCAACTGTCCGCCCTTGATCTCTCCAAACATGCAGTGAGCTGGTTTGCTAGTTACCTAGGGGACAGGGCTCAACGTGTCAGGATCGCTGGAGTCACCTCAGATGAAAAGCCAGTCCTCTCAGGTGTCCCCCAAGGGTCAATATTAGAATCACTACTCTTTTCTCTCTTTCTTAATGGTCTCCCTGGCGTCTGCCAACAGAGAATATTACTTTATGCAGATGACACAGTACTATTTTCAAGGAACCATGATACTAGCCTGCTAGATAATCATTTTCAAAGCGACTTCAGGTGTATCGAAGATTGGTTCCGCTCACATAAATTGGTTCTGAGCTTTAGCAAAACTAAGACTATGACATTCTACAACCCATGGAGCAAGTACAAAACTCAGCTCCTCAACATCAAGAACCATGCAGGGACTTCACTTGAGCATGTTACTGAGTTCAAATATCTTGGCATCACCCTGGACTGCTCACTTTCATACTCACATCATATAGGTAATGTAGCAAGAGCTGCCAATATATGGATTGGCCTGCTCCACAAGCACAAGCATTGAATGACCCCTGAAGCCCTTAGGCTGGCTATCTATAGCTCTGTCACTCCATCATTGACTATGGTCTTGCCATCTCGGCTCTGCCTCCCTATGGCTCTCTGGAGGATATCTGTGACTCTCAACAAAGTCTGTAGGCTCCTTACAGATGCCCACCACCTAACTCACACCTCTGACCTATATGCCCAGGCTGGATGGCTACCTCTCCAGAGCTGAATATGGTACCAGACCTGTCTACTCACCAAAAAATTCTCCTTGGGCACATGCCGCCTGGATGCAAAACTCCTCACTGCCCACAGCAGCACCCAATCTACATGAAGAGCTCTGCAACAGGCGTTCCAGGTCCCCAGGTGCTGGACCACCATGGGGCAGAGATCATTTCTCACAAGGGCACCTCAGTGCTACAATACCCTTAACAAAGAAGCACTTTAGCTATGACTCTTGGTCCCTTTAAAAGGGAACTATGACGCTCCATTGCCTGAACCATGCAGTGTGACTGCCTCTCCTACAACATAGTCTTCACATAGTGTTGGTGACAGTGGTGCTCTGGGTTCCTGCATCCTGTGACTCTTTTGACACTCCCCTGTACTCCTCCCTTTACCCACCCTTCCCCTCTCAGCCAACGCTAGGCCTTAGCCACCATGACCAATCTCATGCCACCGCCACTTCCACCTGACATTGGCGTTGCCTGCTCTTTCCTTCCTACCATCCTCCACTCCAAATGCAGTTCACCATCAAAACTTACTCATACTGGCTATTGCTGTCTCTTTTTCTGCAAACCACTGTACATGCCATGCTTAATTCAACTTTGAAATGTAATATATGTATCAATGCAATATATGTTTATATACACTATGGGCCAGATATTCAAAAGGGTTGCGCCATGCGCAACAGGATTGCTCATGCGAAAGTCCTAAATTGCGCCATTCTGCGATATTCAGCAGGAGGCAGTTGCGCCACTGAAAACAGGCTGAGCAATAGCGCAATGCAAATGAATGCATGCTCAACTGGAGGGGGAGGAACCATGCATAAACTGCACAGCCCGATATTCAGCTGGGCTGTGCAGAGTTGTGCAGGTGCAACCCCCAACCTGCGCCTGCAGGACTTTGAGCCAAAAAAAAAGGCTTAAGTTGAGGGCCACCCACAGGTGAGCTGTTGATGCAGGGCGCAACACAGCAGCTGCCACCTGTGGCTGGCCCCCAACTCAGTCCCTGTGCCCTCGCAGCCTGATCGCAGGCATAGTGTACTCCCCCACCAGCCGATCGCAGGCATCAATGTGGCCCCTCCTCCCATTCACATCCCTGGTGGTCCAGTGGACTGAAAGTATGTTTAATAAATCCCCCTCCCGTTCCATCCCTGGTGGTCAGTGGACGAAATGCCCGATCGCGGGCGGAAAGTAAACTGAACCCCAGACATCTCCCTTGTGCCCGATCGCGGGCAGAAAGTAAACTGAACCCCCAGAACATCTCCCTTGTGCGAGTGCGGGCGAAAGTAAACTGAACCCCGAACATCTCCTGGTGGTCCAGTGGACGAAATGCCCGATCGCGGGCAGTAAGTAAATGAACCCCCAAACATCTCCTGGTGGCTAGTTCATTCATTCACAATCTGGACTGTCATGTACTGGACCACCAGGGATGTGGAACGGAGGGGGAGTTATTAAACATACCGCCCAGCGATCGGGCATTTTAAGGCACAAAGGAGATGTTGGGGAGGTTCAGTTTTACTGCTGCCCGCGATCAACACCTGGAAAATGACCGAGGGATCAGTTACCTCTGCGATCAAAATGACCGAAATTCAGTTACTTCTGCTGCGTGAGCTGGAATATGTTTGGGGGTCGGTTACTTTCTGCCAGCGATCGGGCATTTGGATCCACTGGACCACCAGGATGTGAGAGCGAGAGCCAATAATATACAACCGCGATTGGGCATTTCGGTCCACTGGACCACCAGGGATATGTACGGGAGGAGGTAGGGGAGCCACATTGCTGCCCGCGATCGGTCTGCAGGGTGAGTCGGTCCCCGACGGCTGCTGCCTGGCAGGGCGCCAGGCGCAAGTCCTCGGGGATTGGCACACCTACATGCTAATGGCATGCAAATGGGGCTATAATCAGATGCAAATCACATATCTGGACTGTCATGTACTGGACCACCAGGGATGTGAACGGGAGGGGGGGGAGTTATTAAACATACCGCCCGCGATCGGGCCCCCCCCTGCGCCTTTTGAATATCGTGATTTTGCGCATGGCGCAATGGTACTTGCACCACCGCAAGTTGAATGCTCCACTCTGACAACTTGCGGTGGCGCAAGTTCCACTGCGCCATGCACAGTGGCTGTGGCTGGGGGTGATATTCAAAGGAGTTGCTCAATAGCGCAACTCCTTGAATACCTCTCACTACACCCCGCGCAACTATTTTGCGCAGCTTAAGTGGCTTGCGCCAAGAATGGCGAGTTTGAATATCCAGCCCTCTATATATATATATATGTATATATCAATTGCTTTCTTTGTATTGTTGTTCCCCTACATCCTTTGACGTGGAACCTTTGTAAATGAGCAGTCCCTGCTCAAAGGTACTTGTAATCCTAGAGTTTACTAAATAAATAAAAAAAAATACCAGCAAGCAAACATTCTACATTGATAAATGCTTGCTTTTGTTCTGTATTTGCTCTGTCAAAGTATACTGCTTAAAACCATATTTGGTGCTGAAGTAACATAAAATTGTTTGATGGCAATAGGACAACATTCCGGGTATAGGGGACCAGTACAGGAGACAAAGGTGGAAAGCATCACATTTGTCATGGAGGAACAGTAAGGTCAGCAGACTGTGGCTGGCAGCACAGCCAAACTATACTGGTAACAGTTTGTCAATGCATTCATAGCTGAAGGCTTATCCAGTGTCCTTTGTGGTCATAACATGTCATATATGTTCTGTTAGAAAATAGCTTTTTATTTCCTGGCATCTGATTGGCTAGTACCCTTGCCAGGGGTACATTAACTTTCAGTAGATGCGGAAATAAAAACACTAATAAACATGCCTGTTGCCCAGCCAGATATCATTGTGCCCTGCCTGTTTCACCATTGGCTGAAGCACTGGGTACTCAAGTTGAATCCACTGCCATTTTATTTTCTCACTAAGCAAGAGATATTGGCCCCTAACACCCTACTTCAGTGCCAACTGTTAAAAAAAACACACACACAACAGTCTGTCATTTTTTTAAATACTGAGCATTTCAGAACTCAGGAATATTGTTTCTCTAAACAGTTTTTTTTTGTGATTAAAAGCAATGGAAGCCCTGCTCCATTCCATTCCGTTCCATCTTTGGCATCACTTTCATTTCTGGACACCTTCCCCCCAGCCCCAATCACATTCACATTTATTGCCCTACGACCAAAAGAAACCTCCTCATAAATAAAAACTTCTACTGTGCCATGTCTCACAGCTCCGATTCTACCTTGCAGTCTCGTCTCTTCGAACAGATCCAAGGCTGCCAGTCATTTCTCCTCGTTTGTTTGTGGTGCCGCTCGTCTCATAACTCCACCCTGTGCTCTCCAACCCCACATATCAATCGCTGTCCATGATATGTCCCCCCATTAAAGAAAACAACCCAAAACTTAACACCAAAATGAGTAAAGAAAGAAATTTGTTTTTCATTCAAACGCCTCTTTTACTTCCGGGTATGACATCATCAGGCACACTGAAGTAACGCTGCATCTCTAAATGATTAACATCACACAGTATACATTTTGTAATCCCCCAAAAAAACAAAGGCACTGCTGTTGAGACAGTGGCCCGGATATTCAATGCAGTTGCGCATGACATAACTGAGTTGCGCCGGCGCAAGTGTGGACTTGTGCCAAGGAGCGATATATAGTGGGAGCCAGTGTGTAGCACAAATCCCATTGCACCAATGTGCAATGATTATGAATGCAGGCGCAAGTGCAGGGTGCATGCCAGCATGCCTGTGTATGCACCCTCAGTGCCACCAACTGTGCGTGGCTGACATACTTACCATGCAGTGATGGGCTGCGGCCCATCTGGAATCCTCCTCCAGGCACATCCTCCACCATACTGTGGTGCGTGGTGGCTGCCACCAACTCCTCCTGTGCCGTGAGTGGTGGCGCATCAGGAGACTCCCCTCTGGTGGCCTTCCAGGAGGCATGGATGGCTGCCACCTTCTCCTTTATGCACCTCCTGTCTGTGCCCACCTTTTTACAGGACTCTTGCACTGACCACTGGTGGATGCCATGCTGATTAACATAGCCAGCCACCTCCTCCCAGGCCCACGCTCTTCACCCTCCTCACATCTGGACATGTCACCGCCTATGGACATAGACAGCACAGTGTGTTAGTGGCAGCATCCCCCTGTAGTGTCCTACCCTGCTCCCAGGGAGATGCAGCGGCATGCGCAACCCACCTCAAAGTATGCAATACCAGTCCATGGCCTGTGCTGTTCCGTGGCACTTATATGGCACATCACATGCAAATGAGCTTTGGCGCAACAGTAATGACATGCTAATTCCCTCGGTGTGCCACACATTGGCTGATGAGCTCATTTGCATGTGGCGGCTGAATATCACAATTTTGCTCTGTGCACAGTGAGATTGCTCTGGAGCAAGTCGCTCTGCAATGCACATGCATGCCGGTACACAGGACCGCAGTGTGCATGCCCAGTTGGTATCATGTTGCCAATTGCACTGTGAGCCGACTACACAATGGGGGCCATGGCGCAGTGCTGCAGCCTGCTATTGCACACATGTGCACTGTGCGGTAGCTGAACCCTGACCCTGCTGTGACCTCTGCCCTGGGTGACCCCTGCACCCATGACCCCACCAGCCACACCAATGCTGTGCATCCCTGAGAGACTGCGTGATGGGAGGATCGCGCATCTGGTGCATGCTGTGGCACTTGCCCTTACCACCACCATTTCACTCACCAGCTATGACTCACAGCATGGCGCAGCAAAGGGCACCATGGGCAGCAAACTGGACGCAGGTGGAACTAGTTAACCTGGTCACTTGCATACAGCCCCATGTGCCCCAACTCTTTGGCAAGGTGCCCCTGTAGCAGCCCCAGGTAGCGGTGTGGCAAGGCATTGCTGCAATACTGCAGCAGCACAGAGGGTGACCAGGATGGGGCAGCACTGTCACCACTGCTATGGAGACCTGGTGAGAAGGGACCCAGAGTGCTGCAGAAGGCTGGAGATGTGGAGTCAGTCATGGGGCTGTGCCACAGTCAGGTGAGTAGACCCGTATTGCATGTGTGCCCTGGTGCTGTACTGTGGTGTTGGCTAGGCTACCTGGCATGCCCTGCAGAGTGGTGCACTACCATCCATTGTGATGCTGCTGTGTAGGACGTGTTGGGCAAGGGGCTCACCCTGTGCACTGGGGTGGGGTGGTGGGCAGTTGTTGTGGTTGGTTACTGATGTGTATCTGTCTATGTTCCATTCCCAGGGCCTGAAAATAGGAGGAGAGCAGCAGCAGTGGCGGCATCAGTGGCAGAATGGAGGGCCGCAGTGGGCCAAGGTGGTGGCGCAGAAGCAGATTTGGCACCAGTGAGAACACAGAGGGCAGGTAGGCACTGTCATGGTCCTTTGTGCTGTACATGGGGGGTGGTGGGGGCATGGGTGCAGGCATGGCCGCCTGAGCTGCGTGCAGTGGCAGCAATGTGTGTTGCACTGTGCATGGTGCCTGCCACTGTGGCGCATCCATTGGACATGTGTGCCAGCTGTTGGTGGGGTGGGTGTGCACCCGGCTGCCACTGACGTTGCCGTGGTGCTGCACTGTGCCATGTGACTGCCATTGTGCAGTTGGGTGGCCACTGTGCAGCAGGGACCACTGCTCTGCACTGTCATGGTGTGCCATGCTGCTGGCAGGCATTGGTCCACCCCTGCAGGTGGCCAGTCGACCCTCCAGGGGTGTCTGATCCCGTTGCCCATTGTGCACTGTGGGTGGCAATGGTTCCTTGGGACATTGCACTGATCACCTGTCCTGTCCCTTGTCTTAGGTGTCTGGTGGAGGTGTAGGATGCCTTTCTGCAGCGGCTGCTCTGGCAGCTAATATTGATCGCCTCAACCACCATGGAGACAGTGCTGCAGGTGTGCAGGATGCTGCTGGCTGACTGAAGGCAGCAAAGATGGCAAGGGGCATCAGGATGTGGCCACCGCTAGTTGGGACCCTGCATTCCCCAGTTTCCCCAGCTGTACCTCCTCTATAGTCCCCCTTCCCACTGTAAAGTCCCTGTTCCCTATCCTCTTCCCTCACTTTCCTACCCCCTCCCACACCCTTGTTTTGTACATAGTTCAGTTCTTTAATATATCTAACTTTTGGCATACCTGCCTGTGTCTGTGTCTGCTTTGCAGGTGGCATGAGGAGCCATGCTGCAGTGGCCAAGTGCCTTTCCGTGTGGTGTGCATGTGTTGGGGTGTGTGTTATGCTTCTATGGTTCACTGCTGTGTGCTGTAGTGTGTCCCACTGTGGTGGTGTCCCTCCCTTTGGTTGGTGGCTGTGTCTTGGGGTGCCCATACAGCGGCTGTCAGGGGTGTGTGGTGGGTGTGTGTGCTTGGCTGCGTGGTCCTGGGTGTGTTCTGCTCTGGTGTGGGTGTGTGGGAGGGCACAGCCTGCAGCCTAAATGGGGGCCCCCTTGGTGGCCCTCCATTGACACCTCCTATTGCCTACAATCTGTGCCACTGTTGTGTTCTGAGGTGGGGGTCTGGGTGCCTTTGTGTGCCCTGCTGTGCCCAGCTAGTGGTAGCCTCCTGTGGCCTGTCACTGTGCTTCCCTGGCTCTGTCCCTGGGTCACTTTTCTGTGCCATGCCCCCCTCTGTTGCTCTGCTGCTCTGCTCCCGTGGTTGCACTGGGGAATCTCTTTCTGCGCCATGGCACAACTGTGTTTGCACCATGGCACACCTCTGGTTGCACCATGCTGCAACTGTGCCATATTCAGCCAGGTTGTGCTGGCACAGTGTGGCCAGCGCAATCTCTGAATATGGCTCCTGTTGCACCACGGCACATTGGATTTGCACTGCACCGGACTTGCGCCAGCCTTTTGCGCGTTTCTGAATATCTGGGCCAGTAAGTACAAACGCCAAGTCTGGGGGGCTAACTTCAAGATTATGGTGGGGGTGGACAACAGATGGCACACACAAAAAACTGAGATTACTTTACTATGAACACCTTTAAGCTTTATTATTAATAAATCTTTTAACTCTTTTCTTGACTTTTAAAATCCCATAGGAAAAAGCCACAGTGCCCATTTTCTAAGTGCAATAATACTCAACAGGGTGAGCGATATGGGCAATACCGGACCTTCCAGGGGCTATAAGGCCCTCCATCTGCGATGTCGGGACTCATTACGCTCCTGGGCGGTACAGTATTGCCCAATACCGCCCTCCCTGTTTGGTATTATTGCTGGCATAACGACTAGCTTATTATCACCTGTGTGTCACAAAATACAGGTGGGGATGTATTTCATGGAGTTACATCAGGCATTAGCAATGCCTGCTACCAAGTCTTACACTATCAGAAATAATTGAACAAATAGCATTGCACCTGGCGGATGGGTGGGGGACATTTTGAGGAATTGATAGACAAGTTGCTGTGCAAATGTGGCTATGTGGGCTCAAATTGTAGTAAGTTGTTCCTTTTGTCTCCAGAGCCACTGCAGAGTTGACATCATGTTTGGGACCAAACAGCATAAGCAGCCAAATAGACATGCCCTGACACATGAGACATGCCAGTATCTGTCCCACTCTACTAACAGACCCTTGGCAGAGCGTACATCAGCACTGACAGGGCTGTACAGATGCTGTGCTGATTTGGTACAGTTATTGGGGTAGCACTGAGCAGATCCCTGGAAAAAATCAGTGTTGCCCTATAAACACAGTAAAAGACTTCTAGTCAAAGTGAGTCAAAGTGACCTAGCAGCATAATTGCAGGAATGAGAAAGGGGGTGGTGATATGAGCTTTTATGTGCAAGTCTCAGTTGCCAGTGCTGCCATTCATGGCTGAAATACATGAAAGAGCCACAGACATTTTATGACAAGCAGGTGAGATCAGAACACTTGTTATGTTATGAACAAAATGAACACTTCACTTGTACGTATATATACATTATGTCACAGATACTAATTCTGATGAGGGGACCACTTGGCCCAACAATGATAAATAGGAACCATTATGTAATGTTATCTAACATATGGCTATCTGACACTACAGTTGCATTATCAACTACAACAAGGAGTCTTTATATGATGTTTACCAACGTGCAGCTCTAATTACTGAGTAGCACAGTACAAAATATGTAGATTGACAACACAGTACATCTAGTACTAAGAATTTTAGGAGTCTAGGAGGCCAGTACAGTCCATGACAGCTCCCTTTCATTCACCCATAATAGGCTAATGCATGTCCTTCCATTATATAGGAGTCTAATTGTTTCTTAAACTGGGTTTTGTTTTTTGAACAAATAATTTCCTTCAGTAAGCCATTCCACTGTGCCATCACCTTTTGCATAAAGAAAGCATTTCTCCTATTAGTGTTGAATTTAATGTGGCATAACTGCAGCAGGTATCCCCTGGTGCCCTTTTTATTATTTCTGAATTGGAGATTAAGTTCATTTAATATACTGTATATACTCACCTTGCATTACATCGTAACATAATAAGTCTCCTCTAACCCTTCTTGTCTGTAGAGGCATTAGCCTTTCCAAATGCTGTTCATATGGTACCTTTTTAGACTATGTGTCATTTTAGTGGCCCATCTCTGCACCCTCTCAATGTTACGCACTTCTTAGAGATGGGTCCCTGATTGAGCCTCTATAGTCCAGTACTGGTCTAATCGTGATGTCTGTGACAGAGGCATGATCATTGATCACGCTCTGGCTGTGGCTCCTAAGATTTCTCCTTATGTCCCAGAGTACCTGCTTTGCTTTTGAGATTTGTTTGTTACAGTGTGATTGGTATGTGAGTTTATGATCAATTAATATACCCAGATCCTTTTCTTGTTTAGATTTTCTCAGAGATATCCCGTTTATGAAGTATTCTGTTCCACGGTTTTGCCTACCCAGGTGTATCACACAGCATTTATCTATGTTATAGTGTATAGTACCATATAGGAAAGAAGGCTGCTCCATATAAGGAAGAGATGGTGGCACATGTGCATGAACACTGGGCAGAAAACACAGAGCAAACCGCAATTGCCACAACACAGACAGCGTACACCAACAATACCTTTACTGTGACCAGATAATCTAGGGACCCGTTCATCATGGCTAGGTGGGGCATATCACTATCAATGCTATACATGTGTGCTGTTCTCAGCCTAGACATAATTATACCTGTCCCTAGCTGGCCTAACCAATGCACAGGTACAACCACTCTGATCCTGCTGTTCCCTCTCCCCTGTGCACTTCAGATAGTACTTCTTGAACAGTTACAGATAGGGCAATTGCTATAATCTGTTCTGATACCCTCATGAGGGAGTACGATGGCCTACTTTGTTAGATATCCACCCCACCTTTGGGATACTGATGGTAGTTTATCTGCTACTGGCTGAAGATATTGAGTCTAATCCTGGCCTGGTTAACCCCCCAATTACAGAATATGCTTGTCCTCTGACACAACCTGGTCCAATACATGGGGCCTGCAGATTGCTCATATGAACATCAACAGTCTGAGGCTAAGGATGCAGTATAGCACAGTGGTTTAAGGCTCTGAGCTGCAGACCTGGAGACCTGGGTTTGAATCCCACATCCCCCACCTGCATACTGTGTGATCCTGAGCAAGTAACTTAACTTCCTTGTGCTCCCAGTTCACACCTGTAAACAAGCTTTCAGCTTAGTGTGTCTTTCCTGGTTAAAAAAAAAAATCCATGAACTGGAGGCTTGAGCAGACATGTATGCCCTGGACATATTGGTGATATCTGAGACCTGGCTAAAGTCATCTGTGCTCTCTCATGAGGTTGAGTTCACAGGGCTGTTTTCTCTCTGCAAGGATAGATCTACCAAAGAGGCGGTGGGGTGTTTATATAAAATCCTCCCTTAATGCTACTCAAGTATCTGTCCTTGAGGTAGATGACGTACATGAAATATTGCTTATTAAAATATTCCTTGGTGGTACAAAATTGCCTTTACAACCCCCCTCAAGCAGCATCATCAGCACTACTCTCCCTTTTGAAGGTCTTTGCAGACCACCCACTTGGTGAGCTAATACTTCTGGGAGACTTCAGTCTAAACTGGACCTCTGACATTCATGGGGGGCTTAGGGGCACTGTATTGGAAGTGCATCTCACTCAAGGTATTTGAGAACACCCCCCCTCCAGGGTAAACATCAGACTGGGTAAACATACCTTGCTTGATCGGATCCTAGTCTCCAACCCAGACAGAATGCAAGCTACAGGTGTACTCACAGACTCTCTAAGTGACCACTCCCCTACTGTTTGGAAGAATAGTGCTCCCAAGCATCCTCATGCTTACCAGGAACTTCTCAAGGTTCAATGAAGCTGCCGTAGGCAACCTTGTCCAACATATACGATGGGCAATAATTAAATCTTTCCCGGATATTAATGCTGCCTTTATGTCTTTAACAGCAGCTTCCTATCTGTTGCTAACACACACCTCATAATCAAATTAGGGTAAAAGGCCAAAGGTCTACATGGGTTAAAACAGATCTTAGAAACTACTCAGGAAAAGAGACAAGGCACGGTGAGTATATAAAAATATAGCTCTCAGACATGACTGGGATAAATATAGAGAGTACAGGAATCTCTGTGAAACTAGCATAAAAGTGGTTAAGTGAAAATTCATAGATACATAGATAGTGATGGCAGATAAGGGCATTCAACCCACATGGTCTACCCATCTGTGCACTTAATTTGGCTTTTTCAAGCTTTTCTGGCACTAGGTTGTCCCCTTCCCCCAACTACCAGGATTCCCTTATGCCTTTCCTATGAATTCTTAAATCCTGTAATTGTTCCACCTTACTGCCTCTTCCGGCAAGGTGTTCCATGTGTCCACCACCCTCTCCATGAAGAAATACTTCCTTGTGTTTTCTCTGAATGCCCCTCTCTCCAGTTTCATCCCATGTCCCTAGTCCCTTAATTTCTTTTAGATGAAAAATTGTGTTTTCCTCCGCCTTGTTCCTCCCCATGAGGTACATATATGTCTCAATCATATCCCCCCTCTCCCTTCTGTCCTCCAGGGAGTACACGTTTGAATTCCTTCAGTCTGCCCTTGCATGTTTTGTAATGTAAACCTTGCACCATCTTGGTTGCGCTCCTCTGATCTGAATCAACCCTGTCTATGTCCTTGCATAGGTAAGGCCTCCAGAAGAGGGCAGTGTACTCGAGGCGAAGACTCACTAATGTCTTGTATAGCAGAATTATAACCTCCCTTCTCCTCCTTGTGATACCCCTGCTTATGCACCCAAGCATCCTGTTTGCTTTACTTGCTGCCTTGTTGCACTGACTCCCTTCCTAGAGGTCACCAGGGATGAGAACCCCTAGGTTCCTTATCTGCTTGGAGCACTCTGTATTCTCCCTACCCCCAGCTGATATGTTGTTCCAGGGTTTTTGTTCCCCATATGCATTATTTTGCATTTCTTTGTGTTAAATCTCAACTGCCACTCCCCTGACCAGTCGTCAAGTTTCTACCGATCTCTCGTCATTCGATCCACACCTTCTGGTGTGTCCACTCTGTTGCAGAGCTTTGTGTCATCAGCAAACAGACAAATTCTCCCTTCTAGGTCTTCCATAATTTCACTGATAAAAAATATTGAAGAGGACTGGACCCAGCACTGATCCCTGCGGCACTCCACTTGTCACCCTTCCCTCTGCGGAGTGACAGCCACTTACCATCACCCTCTGTGTCCTGCAGTCCAACCAGTTACCCACACACTGTGCCACTGTTTTATACACTCCTATGTTCCCTAGCTTGTTTAGCAGCCTTCTATGTGGCATAGTATCAAAGGCTTTGCTGAAGTCCAAAATGTATTTATTTATTGAATGTTGGTAACCAGGTAGGCTTACTGAGACCAGATAGTCCTTTTTCAGGTGCAACCTGGGGTTAATTACATAAATACATAAGGCAGCGATTTATTTACTTGTATTTATTATTTATTTGTTTACTGGGTGGGTCCACTGATCCCAGGGACCATTTTCAGGCACGACCCTAGCCACTCTTTGGCACTTCCATGATAAAACACAGTTACAATACAATCATAGTGGAGAAGAAGTAACATCAAGTATACAATACAGTAATGGCAGTAGAGTGTTACAATACAATAAAACCATTCACCACCAGACACGGCATGTATTATACCCCTATACAGAGCATACATCAGGCCTCATTTCGATTACTGCACCTCCTTTCAGAGCCCATACCATAGGGAAATGTAAAAAGGGTGAAAGGGGTCCAGCGAAGGATAACTAAAATGGTTGAGGGGCTACAGACAACCTGCTATGAACAAAGAATGGATGAACTGGATTTATATCCCCTAGAACTAAGAAGAACAAAGAAGTACTAAGAAGTACTGCAAATGTATCACATACTTAGAGAGAACCAATTAAAGGTGGATCTAGGTTTTACAATAAACCCAAGAAGCCAGAATCTGAGAAGTCATAATTTTCAAATACAACTAACCTATCCCAAGGGAAACAACAGAGGAAACTATTACACACAAAGAGCAATACCAGCCTGGAATCCATACCAGGCTCACCCAAATCAGGAACCAAAACCAAACAAGCACAAAGGAAATCCAAAAACTTCTGATCATAGGAGACTCCATGATTCGGGAGTTGATACCCATCTCCAGCCAGAGGGTGATGGTCAGATGTCTCCTAGGTACATCAGCATGGAGAGACACTGACCGCATTGCTAAAATTGTTCACAAAGCAGGAGAAAACATTGATGTCCTAGTTCACATAGGGACTAATGATCTCGCCAGCCGGTCAGTTGTGGAGACCAAGGAACACCTGACTAGGCTGGGTGACAAACTATCATCTATTTCGTCCGGCATCTCCTTCTCTGAGATCCTGCCAGTCTGGGAGAGGGGAGCAGATGGATGGAAGGTCAGAGAAGGGGAGATAGGGGAGCTAAACACGTGGCTGAAGGACTGGTGCCAGGAAAAAGGACACAGATTTGTAGGGAACTGGCAACAGTTCTGGGAGCGAAAGTTCTTTAAATTTGATGGACTGCATCTGACTAAAGAGGGAGTCAGTGCATTGGGGCAGAAGTTTGACGTCTTTGCAGAATATTTAAACTAGCAAATGGGGAGAGGGGTGCAGCACCCCATACGTCGAAAGGGAAGAACACCCCTCCCCCCTCAGCTAGTGGTCAAACAGGAATTCAGCGTGTTTGCCGTTCATTTGCATCACCAGGTAAGAAAAAAGGTTTGTCTCCCCATACGATGCACAGGGGTAATGCCAAACTTCACCCAACAACTAACACACCAAAATCTGGCCAATGGAAAATCATGTACAAAAATGCTCACAGCCTGGGAAATAAGATCCCAGACCTGCAGGCAATAATGTCAGAGGCTAAACTGGACATAGTAGCAATTAGTGAGACGTGGTTTACCAGTAACCACACCTGGGAGACTTCAGTACCTGGCTATGTATTGTTCAGAAGAGACCGAGGTGCAAAAGGGGGAGGAGGCTCTGTATGTTAATGAAAATATCAAAGCTACAGAAATTCAGAATACACATAAGGAGCCAGAAGAACTGTGGGTCACCCTGGAAACAGGAAATGGGACAGCCATAAGAACTGGGGTTGTCTACAGGCCCCAGACCAGAGGGAGGACATAGAACATTACTGTTAGAAGATATACAAAACATGACAGCTAAGGGAGGTTCTGATAATGGGAGACTTCAACATGCCAGATACAGATTGGTCAATACCAGCAGAACATCTGCCAGAACTAGACTCATAGTGGATTCCCTGCAGGGGGGCCTCAAACAACTGGTACAGCAACCCACAAGAGACAGGGCTATCCTAGATCTAGTACTGACTAACAAAGAAGGGATCACAGATCTCAGGTAGAAGGTCACCTGGGGCCAGTGACCATCACATGGTATGGTTCAATTTGGCTACTACATCTAAATCATCCCATTCCAAGGCAAACATATGGGACTTCAGAGGAGCTGACTTTGATAAGATGGCCAACAGAGTTAAGCTAGCCCTGGCAAAAAGAAACACAGGTGAGGGGTTTAGGCAGAGTGGGCAAGCATTAAGGATGCAATACTTGAAGCAACATCCCATTGTGTTAGACAGAAAAGGAAGTGCAAGAAGAAAAACCACTTTGGTTCTCAAATACAGTAGCAGAAAAGGTCAGAGCCAAAAGGCTGGCCTTCAGGAAATATAAGGGAACACAGCGGGATGAAGATAGGAGGCATACCAAACTGCCCTAAGGGAAGCAGGTAAGGCAGTAAGGCAGGCAAAGTCCCAAACTGAGGAAACACTAGCACGAACAGTAAAAGAAGGTGACAAGACTTTCTATAGATACATTAGTGAAAGGAGAAAGTCCAGAGGGGGTATTGCTAAGCTTAATGGAGAAAAGGGAGCATGTGAGGAGGAGGACCCTGTAAAGGCATCTATCCTAAATAGATACTTTTGCTCAGTATTTACTGAAGAGAAGGTAGGGCAGGGCCCATAGCCTCAGCGCATGGACACAGGGGAGGGAGGTGAGCACTACTCCCTTCACAAAAGAAAGGGGTCCTACAAGAGCTTGCTAAGCTCCAGGTGGATAAGGCAATGGGACCTGATGGCATACATCCAAGGGTACTTAAGGAGCTAAAGGAGGAACTAGCAGAGCCATTAGCAGAATTGTTTAGTGAGTCTCTGAGCACAGGAGAAGTCCCAGAAGACTGGAGAAGGGTTTATGTGATCCCGCCTCCACAAGAGTGGTAGCAGGGAGGAGGCAGGAACTACAGACCGGTCAGTCTTACCTCAGTAGTGGGCAAGATTATGGAGGCACTCCTTAAGGAAAGGATAGTGCAACACCTGGAATCCATAGGGGCACAGGATCCAAGACAGCATGGGTTTACAAGGAAGGTCCTGTCAAACTAATCTCATAGATTTCTTTGACTGGGTAACCAGAGTGGTGGACCAAGGGGAGCAGTTGATGTCGCCTACCTTGACTTCAGCAAAGCTTTTGACACTGTTCCACATAGAAGATTGATAAATAAGCTGGGTAGGCTCGGGTGGGTCAGAAGTTGGTCAACTGGGTGGCAAACTGGTTGACTGGCAGAAAACAGAGAGTGGTGGTAAATGGTATACAGTCAGAAGAGATGCAAGTCACAAGTGGGGTACCTCAGGGATCAGTCCTGGGGCCAGTCCTCTTCAACATCTTCATTAGTGACCTTGCAGATGGACTAGAGGGTAAGGCTTGTCTGTTTGCAGATGACACCAAGATCTGCAACAGAGTAGATGATCCAGATGGGGTGGACAGAATGAGAAGAGATCTGGATAAACTAGCAGAATGGTCAGAAGAGTGGCAACTGGGATTTAATGCAAAGAAGTGCAAAATCATGCACATAGGGAAGAGAAACCCTGAAGCTACCTATAGGCTGGGAGGGGAGTTGCTAGCAGTCACAAAGGAAGAAAGAGACTTGGGCATCATCATCACTGATGACCTAAAATCATCCAAGCAGACCTCTAAAGCAGTAGGTAAGGCTAGGGGGTGTTAGGGTGTATTAGTAGGGGTATCACAAGTCCTAAGAGGGAGTGTACCATCCCTCTGTACAAGACAATTGCTAGGGGCCCCATCTGGAGTACTGCGGCAGTATTGGAGGCCACACCTTCACAAGGACATTAATTCAAATCGAGGCAGTCCAGAGAAGGGCAACCAAAATGGTGCAGGACTGCATCAGAAGACATATGAGGACAGATTAACGGAGCTCAATATGTATACCCTTGAGCAAAGGAGGGAGAGGTGATATGATCGAGGCATTCAAACACCTTAAGGGCATAAGCAAGGTGAAAGAGTCTAACATGTTTAAATATAAGAAAAATAGCAGGACAAGAGGACACAGCATGAGATTAGAGGAGGCCGATTAAGGGGAATGTGAGGAAATTCTTTTTCACAGAAAGGGTGGTGGATGCATGGAATGGCTTACCACAAGAAGTGGTGGCATGAATACAGTGCAGGGCTTCAAACAGGCATGGGATAGGCATAAGGGAGCAATACAAATGACTATGAATAGATAGGTCACTGACAGAGCAAAGGCCAATGGCACATTTATAAGGTAGAAAAAGAAATGGGCAGACTGGATGGGCCTTGCGGTCCTTATCTGCCGTCAACGTCTATGTTTCTATGTTTCTAATATGGTAATGGAATACACCTTTAATAGCTTCAACTAGAAAAAACTAGACAACTATCAAATACCAGGAAATAAGGGAAAATAACCTGCTTGCGGAAGTTAAACAAAATGGGCATGGGCCCTCTGTGCAACTATACTATCCTAGTGTAAAGTGGAGAAAGCGCAACATTAAGTATACAATACAGCAGTGCAGTACAGTGTTACAATACAACCATAGTGGTGAAGGAGGAACAACAAGTATACTGTACAGTAATGACAGTACAGTGGTAATATGTGGTCACAACAGAGACACAGCAGCACAAGGGGATAGCCGAATGGACCATGGGAGCCATTAAAGGCCACAGGACCTATCCTCACACACACCACAGAGACACAGCAGCACAACGGGATAGATGAGTGGACCATGGGAGCCATTAAAGGCCACAGGACCTGTCCCCACACACCACAGAGACACAGCAGCACAAGGGATAGACGAATGGACTCAGGGAGCCATTAAAGGCCGTGGAACCTGTCCCCACACACCACAGAGACACAGCAGCAGCACAAGGGGATAGCCTAACAGACTGCAGAAGCCATTAAAGGTAACGGCTCCCTTCCTGAGAACTGCACCTTTTACTGTTTTTTTTTTTTTATTTTGTACCTCCTATCTGGACTGATTATTTTCTGCTGGCCTCTGTGCACTCCTGGCTTCCCAGGATTTACCATGTCCAACGGGAGCCTTAAGACACTCTGCACCTACCGGAGAACCTTGCTTAGTCTGCCTGATGCAATGTATGCTGCACTCTGAACCTTGTTATTCTTCACGTAGTGCTGTTATCTCTGTGCTACCCATATACTGCTTTCATCTGCATTTGTGTGTAAATCATTGTTACAGTCTCTCCTGGCAGCTTGTAAAATGTTATGCATGCCACTGCTGGCCCTCCTCATGGCTGGCGTCTCCCAGTAGAGGCCTAGGCCAGTTTCCACCATCTTGCCTGCTCTTGGGGCTCAGAGCTTGCGCATGCACAGTAGAGGCAGCCTGAGTTGGCTCATGTGCAGTAGGGACAGGCCTAGTAGCTACAGAGGCACAAATCCTCCCACTGCATACTAAGTAATTCTTTTGTTCTCCTTTCCTTCTTTAGGCCATGAAACTCATCTCCACACACCACAGAGATGCAGCAGCACAAGGATAGCCGAATGGATTGTGGGAGGCATTAAAGGTAATGGATCCTTCCTGGGAACTGCACCTTTTGTTGGGGTGTTAGCTCATCGATGCTCTGCGTTGACTGCCCACCCACCCCACCCACCCCAGCCACACTCCCACCCAGGGATGTCCCTAAATTTATACTCCTCCCATCACATGACTAAGTTTCCACCTTCCCTTAGCAGGTTATGCCCTCCTACCACCAGAGGGCTGACGTGCCCTCCTCCCTAAGACCTTAAAATTTGGTCACACTGCTTCATTAAATCCACAACAGTTGACTTCAGGAGACCAAGGTGCATAGCCAGGTCAAGCTGGCTCATTTTTGGTAGTGCCTTGATCTTTGACAGCATCTCTACTTTCTCACCAAGAGACATAGCCTTACACTTAGATATTTCTGCAACAGTGTCACAGACAAGCTGTGGAATGATGAGCTGAACCACATCTGCCTCTCTATTTCTTTTGGGTTAATGAGCCGCTAATTATTTAATTAAATATTCTCAGAAGAATGCACTTAAACTCCATGGCAAAGTAGGTGTGAATTGTCATCAAGGCAGCTGAAATTAAGGAAAAACTGCCCGTAGTAGCAGGAGTATAAGGATCTCTATAACCGGATGAGAATGTATGTGTTCTCAATGAAAGTGGCAAATGGTTTCTGGAATTTGCCCATAATCCTGAATGCCTGCCAAAACCGTGAGTGGTATAAGTGGAGTCACCTGTATCTCATCTTGATAGACTGTGTGTGTGGGCTACTGTCCAGGCTCTGGTCCCTACTCCCAACTTAAGGATGATTACATGGATTGCCAGATGTAGTTTTTGTAAACCACACATACAGCAAGGGTAGGATAAATGACAGGCTAAAACACAGGCACCCCCATCCTAGTTGCTGGCTGAAAAAAAAGAATCATGGACACAATCTACTTCAGTTGCTCATTATTTCTGTAAATAATCGAGCAGCACTCAAACAGTGCTTGGAGTTAAATGCAGCACCCCCACTCCCATGTCTAGGGTATCCTGATGGTAACTTGCAGGAGGGGCGATATGCAACTAAGAAAACATAGTCCCAGGAATTAGAATAACTCATTACATAGTTCTTCTTCTGGTGGTTGTGACTTGGCTTTACAGAAATTTCAGAACAGGCACTCTCTTGAATTCTTTTTTTTTTCACTTTTCTTTTTACCCTGCCTTACTACCCTCTTAGTCCACTTCTTCAGACCTGATCAATCCCATAGATCCCTCCCATGATGTCCGCCTATAGAGTGCCAGGCATACACCGTTATCCCCTCCTACCTTTCTCATCTCTTTGGAGCGCCTACACAATGAGGTCTGCTTGCGGTAGGTGATCGGGTCTGAGATCAGTCATCATCTTGGACCGAGAGGGGATTTTTCCGCTTTTCTTCCCTTGGTCCCTCCATCCCCTGAGGGCTTTGGCATGCAGGATTGACATCCAGACAGACTACATGCTGACGCACGCCATTGTCAGGTGCCCACGATGTCCTCCCCTCCCCGACTCCAGAGAGCCGCCTATGTCTCAATGCCCGTGCTTTCACAGGCACTGGAGTGTTGGGTGCTCGAAGCACCCCAGGAACCCACCCCAGGAGGAGGATAGCATTCATTAGGATGCTTAATCTTCCTCCTCCCCTCTGACCCCCAGTGGCCCGAGTCCATTGCTGAACCCGGGTTGCCATTGTGGTGCGAGGTGTGGTGTCCAGCGCCTCAACCCCAGCACCACCGGGCCAGCCTTGAATTCCTTTTTTAACACAAGAACTTGCACCCTGAACTGTCACTAGTGGATCTGCACTAAAAATAATAGGATAAGCACAAAAACACAAAAAGCAGCAATACACACAGAGGAAAAATCCTGAAGCAAGTATAAAGCTAAAATACAAATTTATTGAGACATACAATGGTTCCCAAATGCTTCAAGGTATCCAGTGATATGGGTGACTCAACTTGAGTGACTCAATATGAGCGACTCAGTTTGAGCTCCTGTAAGAAGAGTGAGTGGAACAGCATAGCTAGAGGAGGTAACAGCTTGGATTACAGGACAAAACAGTGACGGGACGCACACAGCGACTCTGCTATGGAATTCTCTTGTGTGAGGATATGGGAGCGCATTTGGCCAGACACTGCTGAGCTGGTCATGTGGGGCAGTGGAGTCAATGAATGCCTCTAAGGCAGCAAGATCTGGGTTCAGAGCCAGGTGTGGAGGAATACCGTTTTGGGGTTTGTGTTGCTGTACTTATGATTTTTTTTTTTTTTAATGAATCATGTTCCTCAAGCTCCTGAAATGGCCCCCTCCTGACTAGTTCCCTGTACCCCAGTGTTAGGCCCCCCCCCTTAGAGTTGATTATTATTATAAGGAGGGTGCTGGGGGACTTATTATTATAAGGGGGGTGTGGGGGGCACAGTTGCCCACATAAAAATAATAAAAATCTTGTCCCCGAATAGCCTGTCACTGCACATCACTGTGTTTGGTTTTGGCATAGTGTGTATCACCGTTGTATTCAGCAATGTGCACTTGCTGTTATTGTAGCTGCTAAAAAAACTTTGCTGTTATCACGTGGAACCATGCTTCGAGGGCTAAGACCCTGTACCCTCCTCCAATGAAGAAGGTCTTAGCCTCAAATACCGGAGAACCGTCATGATGTCTAATAAATCTGTATTTAAGCTTTACACTGCTTCAGGATTTTTCTTGTATGTATTGCTGCTTTTTGAGTTTTTGTACTCTCTGACTTCTGATGGTGAACTGCAGGGGCAATGTTTGTTAGTAGGTACAACATGAACAGTTTAAATTGATTAAATTCAATGTCCACTCCAAAAATCAAAGTGCAAAACTGATTTAATTGGAACATGACCAGCAAATGCCACTCCATAGAGCAAGGAGGGTAACAACCATGGTGGGTTACTTTCAGGCTAACACCTGGCTTTCCTTCCACAACACTCTCTTTTTTTAACAGACTGAGATATTGCATGCAGACCTCCCTTGAGCCAAAAAGGCTACATTCATAGGTTCATAGGTAATGTAGGAGTTAGGAGGTCGGAGACCTATAAAAACTTGTCAATACTCAGTGGTAATGTCTGCATTTCCTCACTGCCCATGTCATCCAATGAAGTTTTGAATGCTTCCATGGAACTACTTGTCACAACATATTCTGGCATGGAGTTCCATACTGAGATCACTCTTTGGTTTTACCGTTTACTTCTTTTTATGGTACTAACAGCTTCTCCTTTTATTTTTAAACTGTGTGACCTTGTTGACCTATAATTATAATGCCAACATAATCCTGTGTGTTCCCAAGTTATTTTATTGTTTATAGCACTGTGTATGAGACATAGATCTCTTCTCATTGTACTGTATTCCATTGAGTACAGCTCTAGTTCCCTTAACCTGTCTCCATTATGTTTTATGCTGCATGTTTTAATTTTTTGTTGTTTCCATGTTACATTCCTGACAGCAGTGATTATTGTGTGCCAAGCAGGCCTCACTTAAAAGCACTCTAATTTAGCAGCACTTTAATTCATATTTTTCTGACTTTACTAGGTACTTGCTTTATTTTACTTCTTTTATTTCAAACATTCTTAAATGAGGTAGAACTGTGACAGCATGAAACGTTTCAATTGTCTCAACTCCAGTTTTCTCTTAGCCTTACTACCAGATGAGACGGTTACTTTCAACTTTGGGGGCTGCTTTTAAATGCAGGAGCTACTTCTGTTAAAGAGAATTTAAATTTGCACTGGTGTTCCTTTTATCAAAAATAGAAACCACCAAAGACCATTCAGACATCCAATCACTGATGCCATGCACCAACTGTTCTCCCTTGCAGAGTGCTACCAATTTCCAGACCCACAGTGACTGAATCTCCCATGCAGAATTGCACACCTCCAGACTACAGAGACCCAGAGGCACATCCGCTCAAGCAGTGATTCCAAATTCTGAACTGCCTTCACCCAGGGGACTACTGCTTTTGCCACACGGAGCACCCAGATGGCCTGCCACCCCACAGGTGTCCCAACCAAACATTCCTCACATGGATATTTTCCTCCCTCCACTGGCTGCCCAACCAGAGAGCCAAAATACTGCATTGGCCACTGGCCAGGGAAAAAGGGGTAGGCTGCCACCACTACACCCTCAACTGTTCAGGCTGCCACCTTTGAACCATGCCCTAGGCCCCATTTGCCAGAGCAAGCCCAACCACAGGAAACCCACTAGCTCCGAAGCTGAAACTCTCCCATGGGTGAGATTAATTTAAATCACAGGGCCAACACTTGTTGCTACTCCTACATGGTGTCAAGGTTACCAGCCAGGTCACCATCTTGCTCGATTCCTTCAAGGCTCTGGCTTCAGCTGCACCAAAGGCCCAGAATGAAGCTCCACTGCTCCCTCCTCAGCTTACTAGGCACCTGAATGGCAATTCCGCATAACGCAGGTCTACCAGGAAGAGGGCTGGGGTGGCATGTGGTTCACCACAGCCACAGTCCTCCAGATGAACTTCGGTTGACCCTCATCCTTTCTTCTCCCCTCTTGGTCTGATCTCCCCAATGGTGCCCAAAACCTTCTTTTGTTACCCTCTAGGATAGAGCTCCACCTGCAGGAAGCTAGCAGGCATGCATCTGTACCTACTGGCACCACTGCTCTCTCTTTCTCTCTCTCTCTCTCTCACTCTCTCTGCCTAGCTAAACCTAGTAACCTAAATTAACTAGTAAGTACACAAAGGGTGCTTACATAAGATTAATGAGAAATAGACAACATTTGTTTTAGATCATAAACAACACACTCTACTCCAGCCATCGGTCAGTGTCTGCTCCCCACTACTGTAACTCTCACAGCTGCTCAAGGTCTGTACAGGTAGATAAACTTCCATTAATTTGGTATTTTGTATAGGGTAATGTTTGTATTTCCTTGTCTGATTCTGCCATTTCTGTTTACCTTTCAAGCCTCTTCACTGAGCCTATGTTTGTAGTTTTAGATATACATAGAAGTTTGTCTTTGCTTGCAGGTCTCTCTTACTCAACCAGCAGATTGTTATTTGAGCACCTTGGGATATTCAGGACCGATCTCTCTGATGCACTTCCACATTTGGAATGTTTGTTCAGGAGATGGTCACAAAAAGTAAATATGCCCTGGTAACAAATAAATATAGCCGGGATGGCTCCGTGCTTGTTAATTTTGCAGTACTCACACACTTCTGGTCATGGGGAGGGGGGAATGTGGGAGCCACCTGTGCAAACTCAGATTAAGCATCTCAAATCTACTGTTGATGTCGCAGGAGGAGGTGGAATGTGGGAGTCAACTATGTAAACTCAGATTCAGCATACCAAATCTACTGTTGCTGTAGGAGGAGGAGGAGGAAAAGGAACATAGACAGCACACACTAAGTGCTGAAACTGGGAAAAAAATCAGAAAAACAACCTAACAGAGAGACTGCAGCAGGCACTTTCTGAATCCTCACCTCAAGAAAGAGAAAGATAGGCTGGAGATCATGCAGTACGGGGCAACAAAAATGATTCAGGGCCAACAGGGTAGGTTCTTTGAAGAGACCCTCAAGGCTCTTGCACATGTACTGCTGGAGACCAGAAGGGAGAGGGGAGCTATGACAGAGACAATCAAGTTCCTGAAAGGAATTAACAAAGTGAACTGCAGGGAATTATTTAGCTTGAATACTAGCTTGTGGTCATATAGGCATGAGTGACAGCTAACAAGAGGGACATGAGGAAGCATTATTTTACAGAAAGGGTAGTGGAGCCATAGAACAATCTACTAGCCAAAGTGGTAGGTGCAAAAACAGTTGTTGGTTTCTACCATGCTTGGGACAGAATGAAGGGTGGAGTGCTTGTTCGGGGGTGACAGAAACTGGTAGAATGGGGAGGGGGGGAGCTGGGGGAAGGTTTGGATCCTGGAGGGACAGTAGCTCCCATGACTAAATAGGGAAATCAGGTAGACTGAATGAATAATGGATCTTTTTCTGCCATCATTGTCTATGTTTCTATGTTTTGAAACTAAACGGCAACAGCAGGTGGAGCTAGAAAGGCAGTGCAACTCTTTATGAGTCATCAGACAGACAAATGGAATGCACAGTCACTCACTGTGTGATCGTGCTGGTGTACGTACTGTGGGTGGTCTCAAATGTGCTGAGCATCATGGGTGGTCCTTCTGCAGCAAAGGCTTCTTCTCGACCCAAGAAAATTTTATTTTTCAGGAAAAAATCAACATATTATTGCAAGCCAAGCAGCAAAAATAGGAGACTAGTATAATAAACACATTTACTGACACACATGTTATGAACTGTGGTGAATTAAAAAAAAAAAGTTGCCATCTTGTTACTTTAAAGAGCCACTGACGCCTTCAAGATAATTTTGAAAAGCATAATATTTGGACACAATGTAGCTTATATTTCTCATTAGCTCTGTTTTCCCACCTCCTTGTAATTTACTACTGAGTGAGATCATTTGCATGAAAACAAGATCTTTGTTCCTTGAGGGCAGTGTTGGGAAAGTTACTTTTTCTATTACTTTTCTATTACATTTGGAAACTTGTTCCAGGAAGCTCTGTGCAATCACTAGCAAGGATGGAGAAGTACTAGAAAAAGTAACACACCTTATAATTATAGTTACTTATTTCTTTTTATACAGAAACAATACAAAAATAACAAATAACTATAACAGATTACATGTTTTGAAAGTAATAGGTTAGTTACTAGTTGCTTTCAAATAAATGTAATCAGTTACAGTTACGTATTTCTTTTGTATAAAAAGACATAAGTAATTGTAACTGTAAGGTGTATTACTTTTTCTAGTACTTTTCCATCCTTGCTAGCAACTGCACAGAGCTTTCTGGAACAAGTTTCCTAAAGTAATAGAAAAAGTAACTTACCCAACACTGCTTGAGGGTTCATCAGCTCCTACTGCTTCTTCCCAACCCGATGTCATAATACTCTGCTTCTGACATCGCAGTTATTTCCATGGCAAACAACTGTGATGTCACAACAGAGCATTATGATTTCAAGTAAGGAAAAAGCTGCAGAGCAGATGAGCTCAAATGGATACAGGCCCTGTTTTGTGGGAACTTCCTCAGTAATAAATACGGGGGAGGAGACATCTATAGAAGGCAAATAAAATAAAGGCTGAACTATGTCTAAGTCTAAATATAATGTTTTCCCAAGTTTTACTTGAGGCGTCAGCATCTCTGGCCGACACTGTGACAGTAAAGTTTAAGCAATCCCTACCTCTTGCTCCTCCCATGCTGCTGCACACTATGAATATTAATGAGTTGTTTAGAATGAGGTAGGGCACACATTTCAGAAGGAAACAGGAAGTGCACTTTAACCTCTGAAAGCCATAAGGACAGGAACCGAGAGACCTGTTTTTCTGTGGATAAATAATCTTTGTTCTTTTACTCCCAAACTCTGAAGAGCAGTAACTGGCTGCTTTTGTTTCTGAACAGTGCCGTTTGTGGTGTTGTAGGCTGAAACAGCAGATCATGAAGTTGGAGGTAAGGCACGCTGAGCTGCTGTGTAAACAAACGTAAGACAAGACTAAAAAGGAGATAGTTTGAAATTACAGTGTATGGTGAATCTCAGACAGGGAACTGCATGTTATGTTTAAATACTTACTGTGTCTGTAATGCATGTATTGGCTCTTTTGGAGGAGCAAAATAGATATTCCACCTCTGTCTGCTGTTCTAGAAGTAATAGGGTTGTACCAGGAAGTGAGTGGAAGGCATTGTACTGTGGAGCCAGTCAGAGAATAAAGTATGGCTATGTTCGTGCTATTGTTGAGTTCTGACTTTTATTATTGATATCCAGGAGGGAAATGATATTTCACCTTTGGAATGAAATGTATTTATCAATGAATGCAGAAAATAAATTATAGGAAAGTTCAATACATAAATCTAAAAACGAAACTCTGTGACAGATGTATTTTTAAATGTGGAGGATTAGAACCGGGGGTCCTTCTTCTAAGGAGTGACCTGCTTGCATGCATAAAGGATTTACTGTAGTACAAAAAGATAAACACATTTACATAATAAAAAGTACATTCTGCTGTTGAAGTTAGTCAGAAAATGTTTTTAAACCGGTACATTTTGTGATAATAAATACATGTGTAACTCCCCCTTTGCTAGCAGTTGGGGGCTTGCTGGTAGATTTGGCTGGTCCAACAACGTAGGACTGAGAAGTATTTACTGCTAGCTTCTTCATCCTGGTAGTATTTTATTTGAAATAGCAGTAATGCCACTGCTTGACCAGTCTCAAACTCCTGCCTCCAAACCAAGTCTCAAGCCTACTGGGTACCTGCAGCCACTAACTCTCTTAGTCTGTCTTCATTTAGTTTTTGTTGACTGGGTAAATGCAGGAGACAAATTCTTGCCTGTTTTCATGTGTGACCTGGGGGTAGGGGAATACAGATGGATGTCAACTGACCTTGAACCAGCTTAAGCTGTTAGTGATATTTTTAGTGGATGGGGGCATTTGGCGAGGGCATTGGGGAAATTCACATACTGCTTTTGAGAAGTGCCATGGGATCTTTAACATCAGTCTGAACTACCACCAAAACAGGAAGATGGGATCACAGTTTAAGGTCTCATCCGAACAATGGCACCCCAGGAATGCAGCACCCCTGACATGCTGCACCACCCAAGTGCCTGAAGTGGATATAGAACTCCCGGTCTCAGGGGAGAGTGTGCTACCTGTGGAGTCACTGTCATAGTCTGCTGCTGCCATGGAGTTTAAGATATCTTTCTAAGGCTACACAGTGTTGTGCAGCCTCATTTGTTAACATATTGTCAGCGGTTACAATGAACTTATGGCCAGCCAGTTAGCAACGTCTGACAATGTGTCCTGTACTGCAGCACCAGGTAATACTTCTGCTCTTTTCTGTCTCTACCCAATATGCGTCCACTCTTTTAGATCAAGCTAAGTTGCAACCAAACCACATGGGGATACAGTCTAAAGCTGGAAGAGGGGGTTTAGGAGGGAAGTTAGGAAGCACTTTTTCACAGAGAGGGTGGTGGTCAGATGGAATGCGCTGCCAGAGGAGGTGGCCTTGATGAAGTTGGTAAGCAGCCTAGAGAGTGGCTGGGATAGGCATAGGGGGCAGATGGAGAGAAGGGGAGGGGGGCAAGGTCAGTAGCATAAGCTGAAGACCCTGTGATATAAGCAGACTGGATAGACCAAATGGCCCTCTTCTGCTGGCTTCTTTGTAGTGCAGGAGCAGCTTTTATTTATTTATTAATTTAAATATTTCACCAGGAAGGTACACGGAGCAAAAAGTCACTTGTCTCCCAGTGCAACCTGGGGGGAAGGGGTACAGAAGGAATGAGACAATAAACATTCAATTTACAAGATCAACATTAACATACAGTTGTAAGGCAGGTGTTACATAAAGTGTTATAACAGTGTTGAGCATAACATGTAGAAAGAGTGGACAATAATAAGTGCTGGGTTAAAAAGTAAACAAGTGCTTATGTGAAAGGAAAGGGGGAAGAGAGGCAGGGGTGAGGTGGGGGGAGGGGAGGAGGCTGTTAGTATTGCATGGTGTTGCCAATATTGTGCATGTGTAGCAGATGTACTTTAAACATGCAAGGTGGGAAATAAATTCTTAAAATCAGAAAGTGTAGTAAAGTGGGCAAAACTGGGCTTAAAATTCTCCCTTGCTCTTCTTATCTGCTCCCCTGGGACTCCAGACTTTCCCTCTGAGCAGTACAAAGTCAATGTGCATTCCGCTAGTTTAGGCCCTTTAAGTACATCTAAACATGGAATCTGTGGGGGCCAATTTTACTGACCCTCCCATACAAATATAGCCTATGGACAGCTGAAACATAGTGACATTTTATTTATTTATTTAGTTAGTTTTTGTTAACCGGGTAGGTACACTAGACTGAGTAGCTGCCTATTTTCAGGTATGACCCTGGAGATTACAACAAAGGTATGTAGACAATAGTAGATACAAGAAAACATCATGGGAACAAGTAGAAGTTAGACATAGTACATTTACACAAAAGTTTCAGCAATGACAGTACATTTGCAGGAATCTATATGTAGTAACAAATCAGAAATATAAGTGCAAATAACTAACAGTCATAAGTCATACAACTAGTGAGTAAGTGCCAGAAGAGAGGAAATAGCAAGACATAACATAGAAATTGTCAGCAGATAAGGACCGCTAGGCCCATCAAGTTTGCCCATAGGCCCTATACATTGTATGTGGCCACTGACCCTATGTAATCTATGGCTTTTCATCACTCCCTCCCCTCTTAAGCTTCCCTTGTACCTGTCTCAGACATGATTAAACCCCTCCGCTGTGCTTGCCCCCATTACCTCCTGTGGCAGACTTTTCCAAGCTTCGACTACCCTTTCTGTGTAGAAAAACTTCCTTGCATTACCTCGTAATCTACCCCTTCCAATTTCATATTGTGCTGTCTTGTTCTAGTACTTTCTCTACATTGGAAAAGGTCCCCCACCTGCACATTGTTTATGCCCTTGAGGTACTTGAAAGTTTCAGTCATGTCCCACCGCTGTCTCCTGTCCTTCAATGAGTACATATTGAGGTCCCTTAGTCTCTCATATGTTTTGTGGTGCAAGCGCTGCACCATCTTTGTTGCCCTTCTCTGGATAGTCTCCACCTTATCTATGTCCCTGCACAGGTGTGGTCTTCAGAACTGCACGCAGTACTCCAGATGAGGCCTTACCAATGTTTTATATAATGGGATCACCACCTCCTGCCTCTTGCTAGTGATACGTCTGCTACCTATGCACCCCAGCATACCACTGGCCCTCCCTGCTGCCTTTGTACACTGCTTTGATACCTTAAAGGAAAACTGCACCCTATTATCTTCTAAATGTTATTTGTTTCCATGTCAACAGACAACTCTTTTTATGTACACCATGAACCATGTTGTTCACCACAACATAACCCAGATCGACCATCTTAGGGTAGCTGGTTCATTCTACTGGGATGTCAAACAGACGAGGCATACTGATGAGTCCTGGTAGGATGAAACACGTGTCTGTGTTTTCTGTTGGCACCCTTTGCAAACTGTGTGAGATGCCTTTCGGCACCATGCATTTTGGCTTAAAGTTGAACCAGAATAATATTATGTGGTGATTTGCATATGCAGCCCATGATGCTTTGCATTGTGGGGGCATGTGTGATTTTGTATTTCATTGAAACTTGGCTTCCCAGCCAAATGCCCTTTGGGGTAACTATTGCCTCAGTGATTGCACACAGAGGTTCTTTGTCTTTTCATGTAGCTGTTAAAGATGTATGCAACTGCTTCTGTTAGTTTTCACACTTCATACTAGGCCCTGTCACTCTCCTGGGAAGGTCCATTTCGTAGTTGTTGAAATCTCATTGTCCCTGAGAGCTGCATTAGCATATGAGAACATGATGTCAGATCAACATTTATATCATGTATCGCTATGCTAAAATAACAAATACCCTACAAAAACTCTCTGGAAACTTATAAACCGAATGGAGTTTAAAGGGGGGAAAAAACTGCATTACAACTCTGATAGCTTGTAAAACTCACTGAAGGTAAATGTGATATTTCACACTTTCTTGCAGCTTGGTTCTTTTAAAACTACCTAAGCAGACAGGCATACTGGGGAGTTTAAAGGTTGATTATGCATCACATTCTTATATGCTAATGCAGCTGTCGGGGACAATGAGATCTCAACAAGCATGAAATGGACCCTCCTAGGAGAGTGACAGGGCCTAGTATGAAGTGTGAAAACTAACTAAAGCAGTTGTATACATCTTTAACAGCAACATGAAGAGAGTTGTCTGTTGACATGGAAGCAAATAAGATTTGGAAGATATGATGGTGCAGTTTTCCTTTAAGGTCATCAGAGATGATAACCCCTAGGTCCCTTTCCTTCTTGGTGACAGTCGGCTCCCAACCCCCAACCTGTAGCTCTCTCCAGGGTTCCCCTCTACCCAGGTGCATTATTTTGCACTTTTTTGCAATAAACCTCAGTTGTCACATCTCCTGCCATCTTTCAAGTTTCTCCAGGTCCATCTTCATTTTCTGCACCCCTTCTGGAGTATCCACTCTGTTGCAGATCTTGGTGTCATCTGCAAACAGGCAGACCTTTTCTTCCAGCCCCTTTGCAGTGTCACTAATGAAGACATTGAGCAAGACTGGTCCTGGTTCGGATTCCTGTGGTACCCCACTTGTCACCCCTCTCTCCCCAGATTGTACCCCATTTACTACCACCCTCTGTCTCCTGTCTGTTAACCAGTTCCTAACCCAATTCACCACCTTGTGTCCCATGCCCAGACTACCCCTCTTGTTAATCAGCATTCTTTAATAGATTATGTAAGTATTTACCTTCATTTTTTTAGCTTGTACTGTTAATGCCTCCTTGCACTGGACATGCCCACTATTAGTCCATCCTCATAGCCCCTTTGTAACCCCCCCAGGTGAAGTTTACCTGAATCATCTTGGGTGCTCCTCTGCTTGCCCATCTCCCTATGTGTGTTACTCTGCCCTCTCGTTAGTCCCACCAGTCCAAGGTCCTGTTTCTTCCTCTGTTTGCTCCAGCCAGCCCCGTAAGCTCAAGCTCTGTGTAGGGGACCAGAGGAGTGTGTAGAAGTAAGCCAACTGCCTTGCAGTTTAGTAAATGCCTCATGGCTGAGTGTGTGAACGTTGAGCAGGATGGCTGCTCAAATATGTGCACTGGCTAATGTAGCACTAAAGCTGTTGTAGTGGCTCTGCAGACTGTTCCTCAGAGTTCCTAGACTCAGGGAGGCTAAATGGGATCCATAGACACGCGGGAGGGGATAGATAAACCAGGGACTGAACTTTTTCAGATATTAAATGGGCTTCTGCCCCTTTAAAGCAGCTGCAGCTGCCACATAAATGAACATCCCTCTTATCTGTCTGGGGACAGTATATCTCAGCAGCAGCAACAGGCAGTGGAAGACAAATGTTTGCCGTTTGCCCCACTCTGCCACTAGATGATGGGGCAGAGGAGCAACTGATGGACTGTGGGAGTTAACAACAAGTTTAAAATTATTTTTTTGAGCTATAAAAAATAACTTGAAGTTGGGACTATGTATGCAGTGTTCTGTCTGCAGCCAGATATGTTGCCGCTGACCCCCAAGCCAGCCAGTCACTATTCGAGGAGCCTAAGGAGCTGCAACTATGGTTCAGAGGAAGGAACAACATTATCTTGGTGCCCAATATGCCAGCCAATTAGACATTAAAGGGATCTAATGTTTATTAACATTTTGGACTGACAGCTGTGGCAACCTGTCAGATGCTAGCATTTCACTGTGAAACCCCAGGGACAGTTACAGCTCTGGGCAGTTTGTGGTGGAGGCTCTCCCAAGTGCAGAGGGAAGCCTTGTGAGTGAAAGAGACAGGTAGGATGTCAGCCCATGGCTTCCACTGCAAAAGGCAGCAAGACACATAGAATCATGTCCTTACATGGAAAGCCAGAGTGTTCTGGAAGAGTGAAACCCTCAGCCTGCAAAGAGGCTGGACTTTATCTGCCAAAGACTGAAATAGTGGCGTTTGACCTGCAGCAGAGTGGGAAAAGCCAGTTGAGCTCCTGTTGCCTTTGGGAGCTGAGAAGCCATAAAAGCCTGGAAGCTGGGCCACTGAGTTGGAAGTTGATTACTTCTCAGCCTAACGGAGCTCAGACTCACCTGTGACAGTGCTTGTGACCACATCCAGGGAAGTCACAGAGTCTGTATGCTGTTGGGGTACCTCAGAGACAGGTAAGGGGCCAGCTAGCACTTACTCAAGTGAAGTGCTGGTACTGGGACTGGTCCTCATTAATGTCTCTATAGGTGACATTGAAGAGGGACTGGAAGGAAAAGTATGCCTCTTTGCAGACAACACAAAGATCTGCAACAGGGATGATACACTAGGGTGTGTGGAAAGGATGAGAAGGACCTTGGCAAGGTTGGAGAAATGGTCAAAGGTATGGCAGCTTAGATTCAATGCAAAGAGTGCAAAGTAATGCACCTGGGAAACAGTAAACCAGGGGAAGTGTACGCAGTGGGGGAAAGTACTAAGAACAACAAAAATGGAAAGGGACCTGGGAGTAGTCGTATCAGATGACCTAAAGGTAGGCAAGCAATGTAAGAAGGCAGTAAGGAGGGCTGGGGCAAGGCCCCTGGAATTCTGCGGTTACGGAATTTTCCGCAGAATTTGCATCATGCCGCAAAATATATATAGTGCCGCAGAATTCATTGTTTTTGGTGAATTTTCATATAAATATACTGTTTTTCCATAGTGTCAGGCTTTCTTTCCCACCTCGTTTATCCTGAAGCCCCTCCTCTATGCTCAGCATATGATGTCATCGATGACATCACATCATATTTGCCAATGACAGGACTGCATTCTGCCAGAGAAATGAATAAATCATGCCACAGAAATCAGAAAATGCTGCCAAGAAGTCAAGGAGCCCTGCCGCAGAAATCAGAAAATTCTGCCGCAGAACACCAGGGGCCCTGGCTGGGGCATCCTGTGATGTGTGGAAGAGGCATCACCAGCAGGAAACAGGAAGTTGTCATCCCTCTGTACAGACAGTTACTGAGACCCCATCTGAGTACTGCATGCAGTTTGGGAGACCCGCCCTCCACAAGGACATAGACAGGATGGAGGCAGTCCAGAGAAGGGCAACTAAAATGATGCAGGGTCTGCAGCAGAAGCCATATGAGGGAGACTAAAGGGCTAAATACATATACCCTTGAGGAAAGGAGAGGACATGATAGAAACTTTTTTTCTTTATTTTATACTTGTAAGCAGGATGAGCATAAATGCCTGTTTTCATATGTGTCAAGTTTACAGAAATACAAAATACAAACATTTACATAAAGCGTTAAAAACAGCATTAATAACAATAAGCAAGTACAAACAACTACATAAATGTTATTCCTCAAATCAGTTGAACTTATTGTTCAAAAGCCAGTTCTGTAACGACATTTTAAAAGTATGCAAAAATGGCTGATTTGTTATGAGGGGGGATGAACTGAAATGGATAGGAGCAGTGTACAGAGTGATCTTTGACCCACAATTTTTTTTTTTTTTTTTTTTTTTTTTTTAACAAGGGAATAAATAATTTGAAATTATTTTAGGACCGGGTCCCACACGAGTTTAGAAGTCTAGGTGAAAAAAGCCATTATGGAAGGGGGAGTCAAATTCAAAACCTGCTTATATAAAAATAAAGAGGATTTGAAAGAAATCCTCTTTAATAGTGACAGATAAATAGATTTCTTATAAAATCACATGGAGTATTAAATGGTAATCCTATAAGGAACCTTAAAATGGCATTATAGGTGACTCTCAGTTTATTAAGTACAGTGATTAAAGTAGCTGAATAAATATTAATCCCATAATCCATCACACTGAGTAATAAACTATGTGTAAGTAACTTTCTGGACTCATTAATTAGAAACGAAGGTATCCTGTATAACATCCCTAACAGCTGATGTAAAGTTTTACGAAGATAATCAAGATGAAACTCAAAAGACAAATGTGAATCCAAGTAAACACCAAAATATTTAAATGCGTTAACTCTCAGTTTTATCGCCATTAAGGTCTAAGACTGTTGGCAAGAATAGGGACGAGGAGGAGTCCATCCTGGGCCCTGAAAAAAGCATTAATTTTGTCTTACTAGAATTCAAAACCATGTGCGTAGATAATAACCAACACTGAAAAGAATCAAAATCCTGTTGAACTGATTTCAGAACATCACTTTGATTATCAGAGATGCTATATAACACAGCATCATCAGTATAAAGGGACATGAATGAGCGCTTACAACTTAAAGAGCAGAATTCATAAAAGAAAAAATCAATGGGCCCAAGATGGGTCCCTGAGGGACATCACAATGAGTATCAGAAAACCTAGAGTAAGTGCCATTAATAACTATACAATGACTCCTTAACTGAAAATAATTTGAAAACCAGGAAATAATTGAGGAAGAAAAATTAAGCTCATTCAAAACTGAGGGAAGTATACTGAAGTCAATCAAATCAAAAGCCTTGGTGAGATCCACAAATACAGCCGCAACAGAGCGACTGTTATCAAGGGCACTCTGTATACGGCTTGTGAACCCCACTAAGGCTGTCTCTGTGTTATGTTTTTTCTTGAAACCATGTTGTGCATCTGAAAGTAAACCATATTTTTTTATATTTTTCATATTTTTCTTTTAAGTACCTCAAGGGAATCAACAAAGTCCAAGAAGGTAGTATCTTTCAGAAAAAGAGGTGTGCAAAAACAAGGGGACACAATTTGAAGATAGAGGGGGAACTGCTCAGGGTAATATGAGGAAGTATTTTTCACAGAGAGGGTGGTTGATGCATGAAATGGCCTTCCTGAAGAGGTTGTGGGGTCAAATACAGTTGGGGAATTCAAGGATGCATGGGACAGACATAAGGCAATTGATGTGGGGGGGGGTAGGAAGAAATAGGGTGTTGGTTAACTTGGATCTGCAGCTTATCCAGTAGGTAGGGAAATGGGCAGACTAGGTGGGCCAAACGGTCCTTATTTGCCATCAAATTCTATGTTTCTAATTTACTGTTTCCCCCAGGTCCCTTTCTGTGGTTGATGTTAATACCACCCCCCCATTGTGTACTCTTCCCCTGGGTTTTGATTTCCCAGGTGCATTACTATGCACTTCTTTGCATTGAATCTAAGCTGCCATACTTTTGACCATTCCTCCAACCTTGCTAAGTCCCTTCTCATCCTTTTTACTGCCCCCCCCTTGTGTATCGACCCTTTTGCAGATCTTTAAGTCATCCGCAAAGAGGTATACTTTTTCTTCCAGTCCCTCCTCAGTGTCGCTTATAAAGACATTAAAAAGGACCGGACCCAATACTAAACCCTGCAGTACCCCGTTCTTTGGTGAAGACTCCATTTACTATTACCCTCTGTGTCCTGTTGTCCAGCCAATTTGTTTACCCAGGCTACCACCCTGGGACCCACTCCCAGGCTGACTAATTTATTTATTAATCTTTCATGTGGGACAGTGTCAAATGCCTTGCTAAAGTCTAGGTAGACCATGTCCACAGCTCCTTCCTGGTCTACTACTTTGGTCACCCAGTCAAAGAAATCAATTAGATTCATCAGACATGACCTTCCCGCTGTGAATCCGTGCTGCCTTGGGTTCTGTGCTCCGCTGGCCTCTAGGTATTCAACAGCTCTTTTTTTCAGAAGTGATTCCATCATTTCTCTACCACTGAGGTCAAGCGAACATGTCTGTAGTTTCCTGCCTCTTGGCAAAAGCAGAGAGACCACTAATCCTGAGGAAGTGACATAGCCATGAATTGTTGATATTTATGGTGGAGGATAAAATAAAAAGAAGTTTAGGAATTACCTGGGAGTTGCACCTTCTTTCTGTTTTTTTTTTTGGTTTTTTTTTTTGACTAATACTTGCTTGGAAGCGTTCCTCTGATCCTACCCTTGTCCTGTTTAAGCTAAGCTAAGCCCTGGACATCCTGGTCCATATCAGTAGATTGCCACTGTCTAAGGGCCAAAATCCACCAACTCCATCAGGCAGTCAAGCAACACATATTGCTGAGTGCAAAGAGGGCTCCCCAACAAGCAATTTTAACATATAACTCTAGATTCAGATGTTCACTAGGGCCATGCCCACCCTCATCAGGGCAGTGATGAAGGGTGGTCATGATGCTCCCTGAAAGGGGGTAGAGATAGTAGTTACATTCTTCACAAAGTTTTAAACAGGTCAGAGCGATTCTGTGACTGCCACAATATCCAGGCATTCCTCTTCCATGAATGCCACCAGTTCAGGGAGCTTTTTATCTAGACTATGGGCATTGGTACTCATTGCCCTCCATTTTTTGATGGCCTTACCCCTTTTAGCCCCATCCCTGTCTTTACCATTTTGTCCATTTACCCCTGCCATTTTCCATATCAATTTCTCTATCTTGGTGTTTACCTTGCTAACTAACATGACTTTTTTTTGGGGGGGGGGCTAGGATTTCCCTGCTCCTTTTCAGTGCCTCTCCTTGGCTAGTTTAAATGCTTGCCAATGAAGCATTTAAACCTATCATCTAGGATCCTAGTTCCCTTCTTTGACAGATGCAGACCATTGTGCTAGTATAGGCCTGTATCCCGCCAGGTGGACTTCCAGTCCCCAGTGAAGCCCAAACCATGTGATCTGCACCTGTTTTTCAACTATTGACTGAATCCCATGGTGTGGAGCACCCTAGCCTCACCCATGCCATAGACAGGCAGCACCTCCAAGAAGGTTATCATGCATGCTGCTTGTCAGAGGTCCCTCCCCAACTCTACAAACTCCTCCTGCACTACTCTGATCCCTTTCCCAGCTAGGTCATTTGTCCCTAGATGGACAGTGATGTCCTGCTCCCTCCTCCAAGCAGCTGCTCCCAAGATCATGAGGATTCACTCCCTATCCCTCCAAGCCATGGCGCCAGGCAGGCACCATACCTCCCTCTCCCCCAGTTCTACCCCCTAACAGTTGAATCCCCACCAGGAGCTGTTTCATTCCCTTGTGGGGTTCCATGTACCCCTCCTGTGGGTCTCCTTTGTGGAGGTTCACAGTATCCTCCTTGGTCTCCACTGTGGGTGCCGCCATAGAGGAACCACAGTATGCTGGAACAGCATACGAATTGTGGTGATGCTTAACTAGAGGGGTGTGCCTCCGTTCTACCATCATCACCCTCCATGAGCCTACTGTGGAATAATTATTATACTGGGGGTGCTGAAAACCCTTTCAACTGTTACAAATGAAGGCCAAGAGTCTGGGGGCTGCTAGGTCCATGAAAGCTTTGGGGGTTTAGTTGCTCTCTGGTAAGATTTGGGGCTTTTATTGAGGATAAAACATACTTTTTGCTATGTCTTTCCAACTCCTGACTCCAGGAAAAAAATGTTTTTCCCCTGGAGTCAGTGGTGTGGAGACTCTGGCTGGCCTTAGAATCTGCAGCTGCAACTGGGGTGGGTCTCTGGCTGATCAAAATGCCATCAACCATTCACCCCATAGACATTATTGTAATGCAGTGTGAAAGATTTTTAAATAAAGGCTGGGGGTTTTGGTGTCGATGATTCTATGTCATTATGGCAACCACTGAAAGGCAATCACCTTTAGGGTGACGTCACACTGTCAAAAATTTATTTCAGCAATGTGCCCCTCCGGCACACAGCAAAAAGGCATCAAGGACTTACAATTTTAAATGTTATGGGGGGCTGTGCCCCCCACACCCTCCCCCATGGGGGGCTTCACCCACCGCACCCCTCTACTATAGGATTCTTAACTCCATGTTGGGAGGGGGTGCAAACTGTGAAAGAAGTAAAATTCAGTCCAGATGCAACAAACATACCTGGGCCTGGACCCAAACCCAGCACCCTGTCTGCCCAAGCCTGAACCCATCCACCATGCCATGGTGCCTGCTCGGCAGCTCACTGTGGCACCACCCATTCAAACCCTCCCTCCATCCCTCGCTGGCGTGCTTGCTCCCCCATACATGTGTACATGTGGCGACATCCTAATGACTATATGTGTGAACCCATCCCATTCAGTCACCCTCTCTCATCCATAGCCCCCATGACATGTGCCGCAATTGAGTTGTCATTTTTGTATGCTGTCAGTCGCGGTTGCCCACGTCACAGACTACCGGTTCTGCTAGGCCCCCAAAAGCTTTAGGGTTTTAGATGCTCTGAGGTAAGTTTGGGGGCTTTTATTGAAGATAAAACCTACTTTTGTTGCATCTTTCTACTCCTGACTTCAGGGGAAAAACTACATAAATTTAACTTGCACAAGTTGCCAGTGTTCAGCACTAGTATCTCTGACTCTCTTGCAGTTGGATACTCCCCCCCCCCACCCTGCAGCTGCACCCCCAGCCATGTAAATAAAATGAAGACAACAGCATCACCTTGTGATTAAATAAAATGCTTTAACCACAGTCTTGTTACACTGTTCACAATATACTTACCATAAAACAATTGGAGCAAAACAAATTGAAATGTAGTGTATAATTTTATGGTCAGCTTAGATATTGCAGTTTAGAAATGTCTTTTTTTTTTTTTTTTTAATTTATTCTTACAAAATGTCATAATTGTAACAACAATTGATACATTCACATATGGTAAACAGTCCAAATGCAGTGCTGTACCTCTGGAAGCACAAAGACTCCCTAATCAGAGGGTGAGATGCAGTCACCATACTTTGGTACAACACAGGGGAGAAACCTTCTAATTTCAGCACACACTAAAGTAACAATTTTTCACTGATATGGTGCCCAAGAGCAGCATTACTGTGACTGAGATGTGAAAAAGTCCACATTAGGATAGTCCAACAAAGTACTTATCCCGGGGGACAAAGCGTATTGTCATGCATTCAGCCTAAAGCTAAAATAAACAGCGTAAGGCAAACCTTAATTGTCCCTAAGCTATTATACAAGGAAAAACTGATAACCCCGAGAACCTGAAAGTAAAACAGTTTACAGGGCTGGTAACACTGCTCTATGAACATACTTTAGGAAGTGTAATGTAATTTATGTTAGAACCACAGAGGTCTTCTTTTGAAAGAACTTGACATATACAATCATCAGTTACAGCATAAGGGACACTGAGGACAAGCGTGTTTGGTGAGGATCTGGAATCAAATGATAAAAACTAAATGTCCCAAGGTGTTACTCTGAGTCCCATAAAAAAATAGAAGAGTTCAAAATACTTATGAAAGTTGTAAAACAGTTTTGCATTGAGCCAATCCTTCACAAACATTATGGGGGCGATCCTCATTAATGTCCTTAGGCAGCCCCATAATTCAGAAATTAGTGGCCCTGACTTGGTTTTCCAATGTTTCTAAGTGGGCTCAAAAATGCTGTGTTTCTTTCAGAACCATGTGAATGCTGAGGTTTATTTTTGGACATCCAACTGTCTTTTTTTTTTTTTTTTTTTAATACAGTGTGAGCAACTTTGTATTTCTTGGCATTGAAGCCAAGCTGCCAGATCTAGACCACCTTCCCAAGTTTTCCAGATCATCATGAGGTCCTATATCCCTTCAGCTGTGTCCATTCTCCCACAGAGCTTTGTGTTGTCTGTGGATATACACATTTGGCCCTTAATGCCATCCCCAATGTCATTGATGAAGACATTGAACAACAGCGACCCCAGCACCGAGCCCCATGGGACCTCACTGGTGACCTCTCTGGTGCCAGATGGCCCCCCCAAAATTACCCTCTGGGTTCTGTCCCTCAGCCAGTTTTAAACTGATCTGGTCATCTTCTCCCCAACTGCAAGATCAGCCAACTTTGTATCGGAATTAATTAAATAGAATTAATGATGGTCCATAACCTGCATCTGTCTGTCAAAACAAAGAGAATTAAATAAATCTGCCCCCTGGTTTATCACCTCACTATGAAAATTCAAAAAAAAGGCTAAAAATCTAGTATGGGATAGAGCACATAAGACGAGGTTGCCCAAAGACTGGGGAATTTGTAGGAAGTTAAGAAATGCATATGCAACCTCAATCAGAGATGCCAAAAGAGCATTTTATGTTGTAAAAATAGATGAAGCGGCAGGTGACCCCAAAAGTTTGGGGCATAATAAAACAAATGGCCAATCAAAAAAAAATGACTAATGCGCATCTTTTTAAGACAAGAGGTAGCTTTGATGGGGAATCCACAGCTGATAAATGTAATAAGTACTTTTTAGAAGCTGGGAACTTTCTGGCAACTTTGACCCTAACCTAGCTATCTCTGGAGTCTAGGAGGAGAGGAAGAGGCCCATCTTTCACATTTAGAATGACAGTGTTATATGAAGTTATGGATTTCTAGCTGGAACTGAAAACCAACATACTAGTGGACCAGATGGATGAATACCTTCCCTTTTAAAATACTCCACACTCCAGATTGCTGAACCGCTTACTTATTTGTTTAATTGATCTTTGTCTGAGGTGGTCGTTCCACAGGAATGGAAGTTGGCTAGGGTTGTCTACATTTTTAAGGGGGGGGGTCAGTACTGACCAGTTAACCAACTACCGCCCTATATTCCTACTGTCTCAAGTGTCAGAGTTATTTGAAAGGCTACTGACTAGGCAGATAACCAATTTTTAATGAAAACACCACCAACCTGATAAACATCAGTCAGGGTTCCATAAAAGGCATGGTACAGTGGTCTCCATGGCAAGGGTCTTGGATGATGTCAACAATGCTATCGACTCAGAACAGTTGACTGGGACCATCTTTGTTGACCTCTCAAAGGCCTTCAATACAGTTGACTACCAAATCCTTTTACACAGACTTGCAGAAATAGGGGTTACTAGAGGAACTCTGAAATGGTTTGGTCATATTTCCTATCCAAGAAGCAATTACCTACTATAAATGACATGGAATCTACACTGCTACCAGTAGTCTGAGGAATCCCACAGGGCTTGGTCCTAGAACCATGATTGTTTCTGATTTATTTAAAATGTCTGGGAGAAAGTGTGCCAGATACGGCACATCATTTGTATGCCGACAATACAATACTCTGTCACTGCATCATTTTCAAACTAAACTACAGATTAGTTTTAATGGTCTCCAGGCTTATTTTGGAAGATCTAAATATAAAATGAACGCAGGTAAAACTAAGTGCATGTTGTTTGGAATCACAACTAAAATAAGGAGCGGCAGAGACCTGATAATTCTGGAAGCTGAAGGAACACATTTGGAACCGGTAGACTCCTTTAAGTATTTAGGATATTGGTTGAATTCTTTGGGCTCTGGCAATGTTAATGTAGACTTATTACACAGTCTGGCAGGAAAGTGGGGCTTTTGTACCATAACCAAAACTGTTTGGGTAGTCCTACTATGCAAAAAATTAGTTGAAACTGAGCTTTTTCTTGTATTCAGTTATGGCAATGTTTTGTATGACTATTCAAACAAAAGTAAACTACAGAAATTAGACACATTATATAATCGATTGCACAGGCTGATCTTGAAATATCAAAAAAAAGACTCATAATTGTAGTATACATGAATGTTTAGGGTGCAGTTCCTCTCTAGACAGACGTCATCAACATAACTTTGTTTTAGTCTACAAAAGTGGATTGGGTAAAGTCCCAGATTATGTAGTAGTTAAATTGCAGTAAAGAAAGGTAACTCCATCTCTCAGGAATTCAGATTATTGTGAAGTAACTGTTCCTAGATCCAAAACACAAAGGTCAATGCATTTCTATAGTCAAATGGTACCCTTTTATTGGAATAATTTACCACACAAGTTCCAATTGTTTAACATCAACCCCTTCTCAATAAATGCAGTAAAACAATGTTTTTTAGATAACATAGTCAGATTAAATGTTGTTGTAGTTAATTTTGACTGTTGAATAGTTTTATTGTGTATGATTGTTATTCCTTATGATGTATTGTTAAATGTGTTGTAATAAGTATTTATTGTTTGTAAATTGTTTACTCTGGGTCACCATTTCAAATGAGCTTGCTCAATGGTTTAATCCTAATAAAAATGAAAATGAAATGATCAACCTTTTTGTGGGGCACAAAATCAAAGGCTGTGCTGAAATCCAAGTAGAGGATGTCTACCACTTGGCCCCTGTCTACTATCTTAGTGACCCGGTCAAAGAAGTCAGATTCATTTGACACAGTCTCCCCCCCCCATGAACCCATGCTGCCTCATATCCTGGAGACCTGTTCCTCTAGATATTCTAACATTTCCTTTAGTATGGTCTTTGTGAGCTTGCACATGATTGAGGTGTGACTGACTGGTTTTTAATTCCATGGGTCATATTTGGGACCACTTTTGTGGAGGGGCACCACATGTGCTGTTCTCCAGTCCTGTGACACAATGCCCTCCAGTGAACTATTAATCAGGTCTGTCAGTGGCCCTGCAAGCCCCTCAGCCAGTTACCTTAGTACCCTTGGATGTACTCTGTTTGGACCTAGTGATTTGTCCACCTTCATTGTTACAGTGCTCTCCCTCACTCTATACTCCTCTGTTTACTACATCTGTGTCCCCCCACAACTCCTGTCTCTCTTGTGAAGGCACTGTTTCCTTCTCCCAGGCGGAGACAGAACAGAAGTATTCATTTAGTATCTCTGCTTTTCTCCCCACTCCAACTATACTAACATACTAATTCCCAGCAGATTAGACCTTACAGTCTATTGAGTCTGCTCAAACCTCGGATTCTAGTTGGGTGCCGAGGCCCTCCCCACCTTGTGTTCCAGAAACCCTATTATCTATTCCACCCCCGGGCCCAGGCCATCATCTGATAAATCTGCTTTCTATGTCTGTCCCACCCTCTCTTGAAGCCCTCCACTGTGGACCTCTGAACCAGCTCGCCAGGCAGCACGTTCCAAGGATCCACCACCCTATCAGTGAAAAACCTCCTCTTTCCCCTCACCCTTCCACCTTCCATAGAAACATAGAAAGATAGAATTTGATGGAAGATAAGGACCGCTTGGCCCACCTAGTCTGCCCATTTTCCTACCTAACAGATAAGTTGCAGATCTTAGTTAACCAACAGCTTACTTCCTTCTACCCCAAACTAGGACTGCCTTATGTTTGTCCCATGCATTCCTGAATTCCCCACTGTTCTTGACTCACGACCTCCTCAGGGAGGCTGTTCAATGCATCCACAACCCTCTCCATGAAAAAATACTTCCTCACATTACTTCTGAGCCGTCCCCCCTTTATCTTCAAATAGTGCCCCCTTGTTCTTGCACATCTCTTTTTCTGAAAGATGCTACCCTCTTGGACTTTGTTGATTCCCTTGAGGTACTTGAAAGTTTCAATCATGTCCCCTCTCTTTCTTCTTTCCTTAAGGGTATACATATTAAGCTCCTTTAGTCGTTCTTCATATGTCTTCTATTGACCCAATTAGGCACCTCCTCCCCTTCCTCTCTGAATACTGAGCAGAAGTATTCATTCAGTATCCCTGCTTTTTCACTCTCCCTCTCTGCCCACCCACCCTCCTCTTTATTCAGCCTCAGTATCCCTTCTGCAGGATGGCTGAAGGACTGGGGCATGGGGCACAGGAGAACCTTAAGGTACACTCTTATCTGGAAGTCTGATCCTGAGAGTGGCAGGAGGCCCTGGACACCTTGACATGATAATAGCATTGATGTAACATTGAGTGGAACCCTGGAGGCTGACAGGGAGGGACCTCAGATACCAGGATATGTCCCATATCACTTGGACTGGTAGGTGAAGATCTGAAGTTTGCTATAGTTTGGAAATTTAGAGTGACCACTGAGAGGGTGCAGGAATCCCAAGGGCTGTCTCCTCAAGGGACACCTCCTGAGGGGTCTTAAGCTTGATATGAACATATGAATTTGTCAGCAGATAAAGGCCTTATGGCCTATTGAGTCTGCAGCTGGCAATCTTTAAATTGCAGCTGCCCCTCCCTCCCTCCCTCCCTCTCCTTCTTACTCTATCCCATCCCTTTTGAAGCAGCCCCTGTTCTACAGGATACCACTTCTGCAGGCAACACATTCCACCTAGACACCACTCTTCCATAAAAAAGTGTCTTCTTATTTCCCTCCTGAACCCCCCCTCAAATCTGAGATCATGACTTCGGGTGTCCCTACCCCCCTTAACTTGAATAGTCCCTCCATGTCTGCCTTGTTTATTCCCTTAATGTACTTGAAGGTGTCAATCATATCTCCCATCTCTCCTCCATTAAGTATGTGTTCATCTCCCTCAGCCTGCTCACATAGGGTATGTCCCCTAGTCCTGGGATCATCTTTCTTGCTCTGCACTGTACCCTCTCCAGTAGCTTAATGTCCCTCTTCAGGTATGGGTGCCAGTACTGCATGCAGTACTCCAGATGTGGCCTATCCAGTGACCTATACAATGGCAGATGTGCAGTGAAACAAAGATCAGTTAAACACGTCTTGTTGCCTTTTAGGCTCCAGAAACCTTTGAAGATGTTGCTGTCACTTTTTCCGAAGAGGAGTGGAAAATGCTAAGCAAACAAGAGAAGGAGCTTCACAGGGAAGTGATGGTGCAGAATTATGAAACCATGGTTTCAGTAGGTAAGTGTAGTGTGACAACCCATCTCTCTCTCTCTCTCTCTGGGCTAGAACTGCCTTCAGAGAGGTGTCTGTCCTCAGGTATTCACTGCCACCAGCTGGAGTCGTCCAGCACCAATCTCCCAGGTTTACAAAACTGGGTAATCAAACATGCAATTGCACAAATCAAAGTCTGGTAGTGTCTCTCTTTCGGGTGGCGGATGCTAAACAGAGTTTACCTCAGCCAGTGGAAACCATGTATTATCTTAGAAAAATGACATCACAATCACAACTGTTGAGTAAATAAATAGCTTTTTACTTAATAGAAAGTGAACAGAGCATTACAAGATATCTGTTTTCGACACAAGAGAATAATACTGATTCAGGAAAAGTAAACAAATGTTTTTAAATAACAGATGGGAAAAGAAAAAGGCTATTACTGCAATATGCCAGTATTAAACTTACCCTTCTCCTATCCTTTCAAGAGAACACTGGACTCCATGCTAACTGCCAGCTCCCATGGACATAACTAGAAGGGTAGGCCCCCAAGCTTAGTTCTTCCTTCAACTCCCAGACAGTAACCAACAACAACCCCCCACTGTCTTTCAGTATCTTATACACTCTCTTGAGAATAGGTGATTCCTATTCCCCTTTGAATGCACCAACCATCTACCATGTATGTATTTAATTGTCCCAATCAGATTGCACACCTATCAGTGTCCACTAATGTTCATCCTTAACCTTAAGTTTATATTTAAGTAGACCAATCCCTTTAAACTGTGAGTCTGTGGATGTAATTTGTAGCCTACCTAGCCAGTTGCTGCTGGACAGTGGCTTTTAGCCTGTGTGTGTGTTTTTTTTGTTTTTTTGTCAAACTGCTAAAAATACCAGCTAGAGAACCCAAACAGCAAGCAGATAATCCAAACCATTAACTCCTTCCTCCCCATTGCTATCACGTGTAGTCACAGTGTAAGAACTGGGATCTCTGTTCTGAGAGGGTGAGCTTATGTTTAAAATGCCAAGCCAAGAAATGTAGAAACCTAGAAACATAGAATTTGACAGCAGATAAGGACCGCTTGGCCCACCCAGTCTGCCCATTTCCCTACCTAATGGATAAGCTGCAGATCCTAGTTAACCAGCAGCCTACTTCATCCTACCCCCACCCCATAGAATTGCCTTATGACTGTCCCATGCATGCTTGAATTCCACCACTGTTTTTGACTCCACAACCTCCTCCGGAAGGCCGTTCCATGCATCCACAACCCTCTCTGTGAAAAAATATTTCCTTAAATTACCTCTGAGCAGCCCCCCCATCTTCAAATTGTGCCCCCTTGTTCTTGCACACCTCTTTTTTTTTTTGAAAGATGCTACCCTCTAGGACTTTGTTGATTACCTTGAGGCACTTGAAGTTTCTATCATGTCCCCCCTCTCCCTCCTTTCCTCAAGGCTATACATATTAAGCTCCTTAAGTTTCTCTTCATATGTCTTCCAGTGCAGACTCTACACCATTTCAGTTGCCCTCCTCTGGACAGCTTCCATTCTGTCTATGTCTTTGTGGAGATGGGGTCTCCAGAACTGCATGCAGTACTCCAGATGGGGTCTCACCAGCTGTCTGTACAGAGGGATAATAACTTCTTGTTTTCTACTGGTGATGCCTCTCCCTGTGCATCCCAGTATCCCCCTAGCCCTCCTTGCTGCCCTCTCACATTGCTTGCCTACCTTTAGGTCATCTGATATGACTACCCCAAGGTTCCTTTCCATTTTTGTTGTTGTTAGTATCTCACCCCCCATTGTGTACTCTTCCCCTGGGTTTTTGTTTCCCAGGTGCATTACCTTGCACTTCTTAGTATTGAATCTAAGCTGCCATACATTTGACCATTCCTCTAACCTTGCCAAGTCCCTTCTCACCCTTTCCACCCCACCTTGTGCATCAACTCTGTTGCAGATCTTTGTGTCATCTGCAAAGAGACATACTTTTCCTTCCAGTCCCTCTGCAATGTTGCTTATAAAGACATTGAAGAGGACCGATCCTAATACTGAACCCTCGGTGCACCCACTAGTAACCCCCTCCTTCAGAGTGGACTCCATTTACTATTACTCTCTGTGTCCTATTCTCCAGCCAATTCTTTACCCAGGCTGTCATCTTGGGACCCACTCCCAGGCTGGCTAACTTGTATATTAATCTTTTGTGTGGGACTGTGTCAAATGCCTTGCTAAAGTCTAGGTAGACCATGTCCACAGCCCCTCCCTGATCTATTACTTTGGTCACCCAGTCAAAGAAATCTATCAGATTTGTCTGGCATGACCTTCCTGCTGTGAATCCATGCTGCCTTGGGTCCTGTGCCCCTCTGGCCTCTAGATACTCGACAATTCTTTCCTTCAGAAGTGATTCCATCATTTTCCCTACCACTGAGGTTAAACTAACAGGTCTGCAGTTTCCTGCTTCTACCTTGCTCCCAATTTTGTGAAGGGGAATCACATCTGCCCTCCTTCAGTCCTCGGGTACCACCCTATCCTCCCAAGATTTGTTAAAGAGGGTAGTCAGTGGTGTCACTAGTTCTACCCTTAGTTCTTTTAGAATTCTGGGATGAATCCCATCAGGCCCTATTGCTTTGTCCACCTTCAGTTTTAAGAGTTCTTTAGAACCTTTTCCTCTGTGAATGGGCTGGTATCAACTTCTGTATCCAGAGTGTTTCTACTGTTTGTTTTCGGTACCTTCCCCTCTTCCCTTGTAAATACTGAGCAATAATATTTGCTTAGTATCTCTGCCTTTTCACAGTCACCCTCTGCCCACCATCCCTCCCCTTTATTAAGCCTCACTATCCCTCCCTTGGTCTTCCTTCACTCCCTGATGTACCTATAAAAGGTTTTATCCCCCTTCTTAACTGAGTTGGCTATCTTTTCCTCGGTTGGACCTTTGCTGTTCTGACTGCCTTCCCAGTTTCCTTTTACTTTAACTGATATAGGTCTCTGTCCTGCTTCTTCTGTGATTCCTTGTACTTCCTGAATGCTTTTTTTTCTCTTGAACCTTCACTGCCACTTCCTTTGAGAACTATAGTGGTTTCTTACATCGTTTCGTTTTGTTTATTTGCTTCACACAAAGGCCTGTTACCTCTGTGATGGCAGTTTTTATTATTCCCCATTGTTCTTCCACCCCTCCTTCCTGCCCATTTGCTAATGCATTCCTTAGGTACTCACCCATTTTGGCTGGAGTCAGCCTCCTAAAGTCCAGTACTTTTGCCTTGACTGTATTGCTGTGTTTATTGTGAACCATACTGTTCGATGGTCGCTAGTTCCCAGATGGCTACCCACTTCCACATCTGTGATCCTCTCCATCTCCATTTGAGAGAACCAGGTCTAAGATTGCTCCCACATGAGTGGGCTCTAATACTAGTTGTCTAAGGCATGCCCCCTGTAGGGTATCTAGAATAACCCCACTCTTCAAAGTGGCTGCTGCAACTGCACTCCAGTTAACATCTGGCATATTCAGATCATCCATCAGCAATATCTCCCCTTTTTCTGCCATTCTAAGTATACTTTCTATCATTTCCTTGTCCATTTCCTCCCCCTGAGAAGGGGGTCTGTATACAACCCCAGTGTGGATTGTGGTGCCATTGCCAGTCTCCAAATGTACCAACGGTGCTTCTTCTCCTCCCTGTTTTCCCTTTTGTTCTGTTTCTTTGATTCCTTCCCTTATGTAAAGAGCTACTCCTCCTCCTCTTTTACCCTCCCTGTCCCTCCTGTAGGTAGTGTATCCTGGTATGTTTACGTCCCTGTCATGGTTTTGTGTGTACCATGTTTCTGTGACTGCCACGATATCCAGATGTTCTTCCTCCATCAAGGCCAATAATTCAGGAAGCTTGTTACTCAGACTACGGGCATTAGTACTCATTGCTCTCCATTTTTTGATGGCTTTACCTTCTGTTGCAGCATCCCCCACTGACCTTTCTACCTCAGTCTTTTTCTCATTTAGTACCCTGTTTTGTAGGGAGAGGCTGGGATTTTTCTGCTGCTTATCAGTGCCTCTCTCCTTGACTAGTTTAAAAGCTTGCCAGTGAAGCATTTAAACCAATTGCTCAAAAGACTTGTTCCCTTCCTGGACAGATGAAGATCATCCTGCCAGTATAGGCTGGTGCCTCTCCAGGTGGAACTCCAGTCCCCAATGAAGCCAAACCCCTGTGCTCCACACCATTTTTTCAACCATTCATTAAACTGCATGGTGCAAAGTACCCTTGCCTCACTCATGCCATTGACAGGCAGCACCTCTGAGAAGGATGCTGTGTGTGCTACTTGTCTTAGGCACCTCCCCAATTCTACAAAGTCCTTCTGCACTGCTCTAATCTCATGTTGAGCCAAGTCATTTGTCCCTAGGTGGATAATGACGTCCTGCTCAGACTCCCGTGCAGCTGTTCTCGTGATCCTGAGGATGTGCTTCCTGTCCCTCCAAGCCATGGCACCATGTAGGCACCTTACTTCAGTTTTCCCTGCTCCCCCCAGTTCTATCCCCCTAATAATTGAGTCCCCCACCAGGAGCTGCTTCCTTTCCTTGTGGTGTCCTCTGCCTCTTTCCTGTGGCCCTCCCTTGTGACAGTTGTCCTCAGCCTCCTTAGTCTCCTCTGCAGGTGCTTCCATAGGGGAGCTATGCTCCCCCAGAATGGTGTATGGATTATGGAGTGGAACAACTGACTGGGTGTGCCTCTGTTCCACCATCCTCCCCCTCCCTGAGCCCACTGTGGTCCAACTGCTGTGCTTTCTTCGCAACCTCTGAGGTACTGGTGGTGGCTCTGGTGCTCCCAGGATGGGGGAGGTTCCTTCCTACTGTCCAGTGTGGCCTGGGGAAGGTTCCTTACTACTGTCCAGTGTGGCCTGAAGACTGGCAACTTCCTCCCTCAGGGCAGAGAGTTGTCTGCAAATAGGGCAGCATTTCAGCATCCAGAAAGACCTCGGAAGACTGCTGCCCCACAGCCATTACATTGCATTACTCCCACATGTTTATCTACTTTTATTTTTTTTTTTTGTGTGTGTGATTGGTTTGTTATATAAGATATATATATATATATATATATATATATATATTATACAATGTATGCTTATATTGTCAGTGCAGTGTGCTAGAGAAGATATGACAGTGATATGCACCTTGCACTCTTGAGGAAATGATGTCAGAACCCCAGGTATAAAGGAACTATTTCCAGGGGTGGGTGGGGTAGGGTGGGAAGGGGTTGGGCTTAAACTGTGCCCTCACAAAACAATCAGCTAAGAGCTCTGACCCACCGCTGTGATGAGTGCCTTCCTGTCAGCAAGATGCCCTACACAACAATTTGACAGAGAAAATACCCTGCTAATCAAACAGAGAAAAATCCAGACATCCAAGTCAGACACAGGTAAACCTCCCCAGCCCCAAAACAGCTTGGTGGTTTGTGCTCTGAAAGCAGTCAGCCCCAAAATAAGTCAGCTGTGCTTTAAAATCTTCCTGCACTGAAAATCTTAAGAATTGTAACAAACGTAAAGCTAGATCCACCTCCCTTTGTTGCTTGAAAGACTGTCTTTTCCTGATAATTCTAAGTTCCTTGTTTCACCTTTCAGTTAGAAGTAGCCTCCACCTGCAGATTATCTGCTACAAACCAAAGACAGTTGTAAGGTTCACCTCCTTGAGCACAACTCACTTTCTTGCAAATCCTATGTTCAGTATTGCAGCTTCTAGCCAGAGTTTCAGTTGAAGAATATTGGCTCAGAAAAGGATCGCTTGGTCTACCCATTCTGCCTAGATGGTTCCTACATAGTCTTGTCTCTGCAAAGCCTCGCTAGTCTCCAGTGATCCCCCCCCGCCTAATTATTAATATTCCACTAGAGGAACACAGGAACATAGGAATTGTGTCAGCAGATGGGGACCGCATGAGCCGTTTAGTCTGCCCGTGTTTCTGCCCTATTCCTATTTAGACTGCACCCTGATGTGTCTACAATATCTGTCCCATCTGAGTTTGAACTCAAGTACTGTCTTGGATTTCACCAGTTGCTGAGGCTGGCTGTTCCATGGGTCCATGACCTTTTTGTAAAGAAGTACTTTGTGAGGTTGTTTTTGAACCTGCCTCCCACCAGACACAAGTTAAGCCCCCTTGTATGTGCATTCCTGTTTTTCTGGAAGAGGTTTCCTGCTTGTGTTGTGTTGATTCCCTTAATGTACCTAAACGTTTTGATCATGTCTTCTCTGTTTGCTCTCTGCTCAGGGGTGCAGATTTAGTTCCCCAAGTCTTGGCTTGTATGGCGATGATGCCATCCATGCAGCACCTTTGTAGTCCTTCTTTATACTGTCTCCAGACACTGTTGTTTTGAGGTGGCCTTCAAATACTGACCACAGTATTCTAAATGTGGCCTCACCAAGCACCTGCTGAGAGGAATGAAAACCTTGCTCTTTAAAAAGATTTACTTAAAAATCTTGCTCTTTCTACTTTAATTCCCCTACCAATGTATCCAAGGATGCCACTCACCCTCTGTGCTGCCTTTTCACACTGTTTTCCAACCATTAAGTCATCTGCAATGACTACTCTGAGGTCTCTTTCTGTTTTTGTGTACTCTAACTGATGTCCTTCCACTCCATCCTGCATATGTACTCTGTTGCAGAGTTTTGTGTCATCTGCAAACAGGCAAACCTTCCCCTTTAAGTCATTTGCAATGTTCCTGATAAATTTGCTAAAGAGGATAGGTCCCAGCACAGACCCCTGTGGAATGCCACTGGTCACTTTGCCTTCGCTTGATAATGATCCACTGACAGAGAATGATTCATTGACAGACCCATCAACTATGGGAATGTCTTACACATGCTTGAAGCCCTGTACTGTTTTCACCTCCACCATTTCTGCTGGCAGGCTGCTCCAGGCATCCACCACTCTTTCAGTACATTCAAACATACAAGTTTGCCAACAGAAATGGACCATAATGGTCTGTAAAGTCCACTCGAGTGTTCAGCTCTAATTAGTTCCCTGCTGGCCCCTCTCCACTATTCCCCTTGGAGTTCACTACCCCTCTCCTAGTACCCTCCCCCTTCTCCATCCCAGGAACACCTACCCTAATTTTCTTCACCCTGTCCCCTCCTCCCCCATGAAACTAGCCACCGTATTTACTACAACAACCTCCTCTGGCAACTTGCTCTACCCCGACACCACCATCTCAGCGAAAATATGCCTCCTCATTTCCTTCTTAAATCTACCACCACTAGCTTCATGCTGTGCCCCCTTGTACTCTCCTTCCTTAACTTAAAGATGCCCACCAATCTTACCCTGTTTATTCCCTTAAGGTACTTGAAGGTCTCTATCATGTTCCCCCCTCCTATCCTCCAAGGAGTACATGTTTAGCTCACTCAGCCTCCCCTCGTATGTTTTGTCCCCCATACACTGGATCATCCCGGTTGCCCTTTTCTGGACCTCCTCCAGTAGCTTGATATCCTTCTTCAGATATAGGCACCAGAACTGCATACAGTATTCCTGGTGCGGCCTCACCACTGACCTGTACAGTGGCAAGATGACTTCCTCCCTCCTAGAGGTTATTCCCTGGCAGTGCAGCCTAACATTTTATTTAGTTGGCTGGCTGCCTTGTGGCACTGTGCTGAGTGTTTCATGTCTCCTCTGACCACCCCAAGGTTATTTTCTCCTCTGAGACTACCCCACCTGTACTGTCCCCAGCCAGTAGCTGGCCCCTGGGTTCCTGGCACCCAGGTGCATGACCTGCATTTCTTGGCATTGAACCCCAACTGCCAGATGCCTGACCAGTTCTCCAGTCTAGCCAGCTCCTCCCTTAATTTCTGTCTTCCCTCCACTGTGTACACCCTCCCACAGAGCTTGGTATCACCCACAGAAAGGCAGATCTTCATTGACCCCCGGCTTTATCACCAATAAAGATGTTGAACAGTGCAGGTCCATGTGCAGAGCCCTGCGGGACCCTACATGGTACAGGCTAAGGTTTGAATAGTCCCCACCACCACCACTGCTCTGATTCCTATCCTGCAGCCAGTTCTTGACCCACCGCAGCAGTTCATCCCTATTTCTAGGTCCCTCAGTTTGCTTGATCAGCCTGCCATGTGGCACTGAAACAAACATCTTGGTGAAGTTTAGGTACAGGACATCCACCACCTGTCTACTGTCCAATGACCTTGTAACCCAGTGAGAAGTCAATCATGTTGGTTTGACAGGATCTCCCCTATCAAACTCATGCTGCCTATCATCCTGGAGACCATTTTCCTCAAGGAAGGACACCAGTCTTTCCTTTAGAATGGCCTCCATTATCTTATGGAGGTCAGGCTAACCTGCCTGTAGTTACTCGGCTCATCCCATGGACCACTCTTGTGGAGTAGAACCATGTTATCTGTTCTCCAGTCCTATGGAACACACCCCTTCTCTAGCGAGGTGTTAAACAGGTTCTTAAGCAGGGCTGCTAGCACCCCCAGCAACTCCTTCAGGACCCTTGGGTGTAATCTGTCTGGTCCTGGTGCTTTGTCCACTCGCAGTTCACTTAGCCCCCTTAAGACTCTGTCCATCCCAATCTCCCCTTCATAGTCCACCACCTGGGCTCCCCCCATTCCTCCCCTGTGGTATGGGCCTTTCTGCTTCCTTCGTGAACGTAGCAAAAGTATTCATTTAATCCTCCTCTTGATCGTCCCCCTTTTCTGCCCACCTCCTTTCCTTTTCATCCTTACAATCCCATCCCTTCTGTTTCTTTTCTCCCTAATGTATTGGCAGAAATCCTTCTCCCTTCCTTAATCCCCAGTGCTAGTCTTAGCTGTTTATCTGCCTTGACTACCGGACTGCTGTCCCTGCCTCCTCCTTCAAGATACACTTGTACTTCAGGAAGGCCTCCCATTTGCTTTCACCTTCTCAGCCACCCTCCTGCTATACCAGCTGAGTCTCCGACATCTAGAGTTCTTTTTATGAATCTTCATGCAGGTGTCAGTGGCCTCTATTAACCCGTTCTTGATGACTTTGCATCCATCTGCAGCTTGATCTTTGCCAGAAGCTCCTTCAGCATGTTACCCATTCTAGTGAAGTCTACTCTCCTGAAATCCCTCACCCTCATGTTTGTCTTGGCTGCATCCTTCCCCGTGTTAATGTAAAACCACACTGTGCAGTAGTCACTGTCTACAAGGAAATCCCTCACTTTAACTCCCTGGACATGCTCCCCATGCAACAGCACCAAATCTGGTATGGCTCCCTCTCTCATTGGCTTCCTGACTCCCTGTGCCAAGAAACACTCCTGGATAGCATCCAGGAGGACCTGCTCCTGCCACAGGAAGTAGCTGAAGTTTCCCAGTCAACACCTGGCAGATTGAAATCACTTAGGTTTATAGTGTTCTTTCTCCCTCCTGCCCTCCTAATCTGTTCCCCCTACTCCCTATCCAGCTGTATGCCCTGTGCTGGTGGTCTGTACACCACCCCCACCCAAATATGTTTCCCAGTTGTATTGTGTAGCACTACCCATAGGGCTTTGGTTGCCCCCCCATGCATATTATCCCATCCCTTATGTACAGTGATAGTCCTCCCCTTCCCCCTCTTTGTTTCCTTTCTATGCTATTGGTATGCTGGGATCTTGAGGTCTCAGTCATGGTACTGGGTTGTCCATGCCACTTCTGTGATGGCAGCTATGTCTACCACCCCTTCTGCCATCAGCACCTGTAGGTCTGCTGTCTTGTTTGCCAGACTCTTGGCATTCAAGGAGGACACTTTCCATCTCGGCCCCTTCCTCACCTTTCCCCTATTCCTGTTTTGACTCACTTCCTCCCTTATATCTGCTATCCCCTCCCCTTGTCCTCTCTCCCCTCCTTTAGGTTCCCTCTGTCAGGGAGGCCCGGCGGCCCCCTTCCCTTGGTGCAGAGTGCTGTCCCCTCTACTGCCCCTTGGTCAATTTAAATGTAGCTTATCCATCAAGTACCTTTCTAGTGAAGTAGTATTTCCTCATATCCCTCTTAAACTCCTCCCTTCCACCTTCATTGCATGCCCTTTAGTCCTTGTGCTCTTTCTTATATGACAGAGACTCCTCTCCTGCAGCCTGTTCTCTCCTGTGAGGTACTTGTAGGTCTCTTATCATGTCCTAGCTCAGTCTCCTCTCTCCCAGGGTGTACATGGTGAGATTCCAGTCTCTTCATAGAGACCTTTGATGCATAGAAACATAGAATTTGATGGCAGATAAGGACTTCTTGGCCCACCTTGTCTGCCCATTTCCCTACCTAATGGATAAGCTGCAAATCCTAGTTAACCAACAGCCTACTTCCTCCTACCCCCCACTAGAATTGCCTTGTCTGTCCCATGTATTCTTGAATTTCCCCCGCTGTTTTTGACTCCATGACCTCCTCAGAAAGGCTGTTCCATACATCTATAACACTCTCTGTGAAAAAATACTTCCTTACATTACCTCTGAGCTGTCCCCCCTCTATCTTCACATTGTGCCCCCTTGTTCTTGCACATCTCCTTTTCTGAAAGATGCTGCCCTTGTGGACTTTGTTGATTCCCTTGAGGTACTCCTCTCCCTCCTTTCTTCAAGGCTATACATATTAAGCTCCTTTAGTCTTTCTTCACATGTCTATTGGTGCAGACCCTGCACCATTTTTGTTGCCCTACTCTGGATAGCCTCCACCCTGTCTATGTCTTTGTGGAGATGGGGTCTCCAGAACTGCAAGCAGTACTCCAGATGTGGTCTCACCAACTGTCGGTACAGAGGGATAACAGCTTCCTGTTTTGTATTGGTGATGCGTCTCCCTGTGCATCCCAGTATCCCCCCAGCCCTCCTTACTGCCTTCTTACATTGCTTGCCCACCTTTAGGTCATCTGATATAACTACCCCAGGTCCCTTTCCATTTTTGTTATTGTCAGTATCTTACCCCCCATTGTGTACACTTCCCCTAGGTTTTTGTTTCCCAAGTGCATTACTTTGCACTTCTTTGTGTTGAATCTAAGTCGCCATACATGACCATTCCTCCAACCTTGCCAAGTCCTTTCTCATCCTTTCCACCCCACCTTGTGTAGCAACTCTGTTGCAGATCTTTAAAGGGAGGCGGTATAGCACAGTGGTTTAAGGCTCTGAGCTGCAAATCTGGAGACCTGGGTTTGAATCCCACAGTTCCCACTCACATACTGTGTGACCCTCAGCAAGTCACGTAACTTCCCTGTGCTCCCAGGTTGCACCTATAAACAAGCTTTAGCTTAATGTGTCTCACATCGTTAAACAATTGTAAAAAAAAAAAAGATATTTGTGTCGTCAGCAATGAGACATGCTTTTTCTTCCAGTCCCTCTGCAATGTCACTCATAAAGACATTAAAAAGGACCGGACCCAGTACAGCCCTTGCACTATTTTAGTTACCCTCCTCTGCACTCCTCCTACCCTGGCTATGTCTTTTCTGAGGTACAACCTCCAGAGCCGAACATAATACTCCAGGTGGGGTCTCACATGTGAACCATACAGAGTCAATACTGCCTGTCTCTCCTGCTGGAGATACCACTCCCTATGCATCCTAGCATGTCACTGGCACTACCCACTGCTTTGTCACATGGCTCTGCCACTTTGAGTTCTTTAGATGTGATAACCCCAAAGTCCTCTTTCTCTCTAATGACTGTCAGTACCTTCCCTCCAGTACTTAGTTTCTAGGTTCCTTTGCCCAAAGTTAGAGCTGTACTTAATGAGAAAATTCTAAATTTGTGGAAGCTTCATGAAATGTCATGAAATTTCTTAGAATTGTGTTGAAATTTCAATAAATTGTTTCAAGTGTATTAATATGGTAATAACTCAGTCCTTTGAGCTAGAGAGTTTCAGTTTGACATACTTTCTGAGAGGAGGTCTAATGACATGCAGAATGGCACGAGATTAGGTTGGAGTGTCTCAAAATTATAGGTGCTCAAAGTATGTAATTGTATTTTTTGTGGGAACTTTCATGAAACTTTTTATCTGCAGATACCATATTAGGATAACTATTGGGCCAGAGATGTTAAATTTGGCATGATTACTTGATAATAGGTGTTCTAAAATGCCAAATTTCATGAAATTAGGAAGCATTGTCTCAAAATGATGTGTGTGCAAAGTCTGTCATTTTATTATCTGTGGGACATTTTCATGGAAAAATGTTATCTGCATACACCACAGGGCACCTTTGGAGCAAGGCTTGTACAAATTAGCTGAATAACCATTTTATAATGGTTATAGCCTCTTCTGAATATGGAAAGAATTGGATTAGAGATTTTGGAGATTTTTATGTTACAAAGCTTCAAAAATTTAATATGCAAATATTTGCAGAATTTTGTGAAAACTCTCAAAAATGTGGATGTTTGTAACTTCTCTGCTCTTACATTAATAGAACCAACATTTGACATGCAAACCTGGTTACATTTGGAAATGTTTTAAAGCTAGAGGAAAAGAACTGAAATTCAGATTTTGGCAACATGTTTTGGCAGGCTATAAATCAGTCCCATGCGTAAGCTAGAATCTGAAGCTATAATCTGAAACTGTGTACATATATAAATGTAGTGATAACCTGCATACCTGTAACATTTATAACATTTCAATGAATGATAGTAAAATAACATAAATCTAAATTTTGGCAAAATGTCTGGATATGTATACTTCAGCCCCCTTTGAAGCTTGAGACTTAACATGTGGGCCCAGATATTCAAACTGCACCGGCTGTGGCACAAGCTTGGGCTCAGCTCAACTTGGCTGCGCAGGGGTGTGGACTGGGCGATATTCAGTGGAGCTGCACCATGGCTCAGCAGCTTTGAATACGCACCTGGCCACCCAGTGTGCATGGTGCAGTGGCACTGCACCAGCGCAAGTGGCCAGAGTGGAGCATGGAGATGCGCTTAGCGCCAAGTTCCATTGCGCCATGCACATTTCCAGTGATATTCAAAAGTTGACATGCAAATGGGGCCATAATGTATGCAAGGTGCACATGGGGCCATTTGCATGTCATTATGGACCCATTTGCATGCAGGTGCTCCGATCCCCGATGACTTGTGCCTGGCGCCCTGCCAGGCAGCAGCCGTCGGGGACCAACGCCCCTGCAGCCCGATCGCGGGCATTTGTACAAAACGAAAACTCTGTCCCATATCCCTGGTGGTCCAGTGGACCGCTATGTGCCTAATCGGGCATCTGTAAACAGAGAACTCTATCTTATTGTGTTCAGTGACGCTATTCGTCCAATCGCGGGCATTTGTAAACAAAATTAATTCTGTATGCTCGTGGGTTCAGTGACTAGCTATCTGCCTGCTTACAGTTTTAGCCTTGGGTCCTCATTCACATCTTGAACCAGTGGCTATCTGCTCCATTTGCTCAAAGATTCATCTGCTGGTCTCTCGAGCATCCGCGGACATATCTGCCTCATCATGGGCATTAAACACCAATTCCGGGCCATCCCCTGCGGTCTAGTAGTACCCCCTCATTTCAAGCCCACTGAGGCCCACTGCTTCCTGCTCCCCCAGTCAGCTGGCGGCAGCAGCACCTCACTTGCCTGCCGCCCTGCCGACTGACACCTCGGTGGGGCTGCCGCCCACTGGTTCTGCCGTGAGCCAACGGGCGGCAGCCCTACCATATTAGACATTCCAGTTATGTGAATGAATCATTCACATAACTGGAATATGGTACTGTGAGTTGCATGCCCATTGGCTCACGCCAGAACCAATGGGAGTGCAGCTCCACCGAGGTGTCAGCCAGCGGATGGCAGGGGTTGAGGTGCTGCTGCTTGCTGGCTGACCGGGGGGGAGCAGGTCGGTGGGGCTCAGTGAACGGGTGGGGGGCTACCACTAGACCACCAGGGATATTGGAATTAGTTGTTTTTACAAATGCCCGCGATCGGGCAGAAAGCTGGTCCACTGGCCCACCAGGGATATTGGATGGGGATCTTTTTTGAAACAAATGCCTGCGATCGGGCAGATAGCTGGTCCACTGGACCACCAGGGATATTGGATGGGGATCTTTTTTGAAACAAATGTCCGCGATCAGGCAGATAGCTGCTCCACTGGACCACCAGGGATATTGGATGGGGATGTTTTTTGTAACAAGTGCCTGCGATCGGAAAGATAGCTGGTCCACTGGACCACCAGGGATATTGGATGGGGATCTTTTTTGAAACAAATGCCCGCGATTAGGCAGATAGCGGTCCACTGGACCACCAGGGATATAGGACGAAATAGCTTCTCTCTTTATTACAGATACCCGCGATCAGGCAGACAGCGGTCCACTGGACCACCAGGGATATTGGGAAATTCATTCATCTTTACAGATGCCCACGATCGGGCATGGGGGGTGCCGCCAGGTGCAGCCGGAACGCAGGTGGCCACCCAGAGGTGGCAGCTGCCATGTTGCACCCTGCAATGCGGCAGCTAACCTGTGGGTGGCCATCAGTTGTTCCTTTTTTTGGCGTAACTTTGTGCTGGTGCAGGTAGGGGTTGCGCATGCATGGCTCTGCACATCCTGGGCTGAATATTGGGCTATGCAGGTTATGCATGGGCACGCCCCCCCCTCACCTGTGCCAGCATACATTACTGATGCACTCCAGCACATCGGGATTTGTACCAGTGCACTTTTCCCTTTTGAATATCTTGTTGGGCGTGATCAGTGGGTTGCGATGGTATTAAACACTGTTGCGCCCATGCGAACCCTTTTGAAGATCTGGGCCGTGGTGTACATACCCATGTTGTATGTTCCTCTAAGTTCTGAAACTGTGGAAAAATTTGGATACATTTTAAAATTATATCCAAATAACTGACATGTAAATGTTGATTAAATGTTTGGTCACCCATAGCTCCACCCTCTTTCAACCTATGATTTTTAGAAATTGGTACACTTATGTAAGTCATCCCCAACTGTCCATGTACCATATTTGGTCTCTGTTTGATGCATGCTTTGAACATTAGAGCAAATTAACTGAAATTTAAGATTAAGTGAAACTCTATGGAATGTTTTTGCAAATTCCACAAAATTCACAGAACCAGAGTGGTAGTTCTACAGGCAGAATTTATGTTCTGCACAACTCTACCCAAGGTGCATGATTTTGCACGTTTTGGCATTGATCTCCAACCCTACCATACTCTACCACTCCTCACACTTCCCAAGATTCCTGTGCAGTCTTTCCATCACCTCCTGAGTGTCCACCCTATTACAGATTTTGGCATCACCTGCAGGAAAGCATAACCTCCCTTCCAGTTCTTCTGCAGCTTGGAAGCCTGATGCTGTGTCTTGAGGAATGGATGAGTGGACTGGCTGAAGGGCTCTGCTGTAATATTCTTGTACTTTGTTTGTATATAGAAACATAGAATTTGATGGCAGATAAGGACTGCTTGGCCCACACAGTCTGCCCATTTCCCTACCTACTGGATAAGCTGCAGATCCTAGTTAACCAGCAGCCTACTTCTTCCTATCCCCACCCCCTAGAATGGCCTTATGACTGTCCCATGCATGCTTGAATTCCACCACTGTTTTTGACTCCACAACCTCCTCTGGAAGGCCGTTCCATGCATCCACAACCCTCTCTGTGAAAAATACTTCCTTAAATTACCTCTGAGCCACCCCCCCATCTTCAAATTGTGCCCCCTTGTTCTTGCACACCTCTTTTTTTGAAAGATGCTACCCTCTTGGACTTTGTTGATTCCCTTGAGGTACTTGAAAGTTTCTATCATGTCCCCTCTCCTCCTTTCCTCGAGGCTATGCATATTAAGCTCCTTTAGTCTCTCTTCATATGTCTTCGGTGCAGACCCTGCACCATTTTAGTTGCCCTGCTCTGGAGAGCTTCCATCCTATCTATGTCTTTATGGAGATTGGGTCTCCAGAACTGCACGCAGTACTCCAGATGGGGTCTCACTAGCTGTCTGTACAGAGGGATAATAACTTCCTGTTTTCTACTGGTGATGCCTCCCTATGCATCCCAGTATCCCCCCAACCCTCCTTGCTGCCCTTTCACATTGCTTGCCCACCTTTAGGTCATCTGATATGACTACCCCAGGTCCGCTCGCTTTTTTGTTAGTATCTCACCCCCATTGTGTACTCTTCCCTGGGTTTTTGTTTCCCAGGTGCATTACCTTGCACTTCTTAGCATAAAATCTAAGCTGCCATACATTTGACCATTCCTCTAGCTTCCTGCAAGTCCCTTCTCATCCTTTTCACCCCACCCTGTGCATCAGCTCTGTTGCAGATCTTTGTCATCTGCAAAGAGACATACTTTTCCTTCCAGTCCTCTGCAATGTCGCATATAAAGACATTGAAGAGGACCGTCCAATACTGAACCCTGCGGTACCCCACTCAGAACCCCCTTTCTTCTGAGTGGACTCCATTTACTATTACTCTGTGTCCTATTCTCCAGTCAATCTTTACCCAGCCTATCATCTTGGGACCCACTCCTAGGCTGGCTAACTTGTATATTAATCTTTTGTGTGGGACTGTGTCAAATGCCTTGCTAAAGTCTAGGTAGGCCATGTCCACAGCCCCTCCCTGATCTACTACTTTGGTCACCCAGTCAGAGAAATCTATCAGATTAGTCTGGCTTGACCTTCCCGCTGTGAATCCATGTTGCCTAGGGTCCTGTGCCCCTCTGGCCTCTAGATACTCGACAGTTCTTTCCTTCTGAAGTGATTCCATCATCTTCCCTATCACTGAGGTTAAACTAACAGGTCTGTAGTTTCCTGCTTCTGCCTTGCTCCCACTTTTGTGAAGGGGAATCACATCTGCCCTCCTCCAGTCCTTGGGTACCACCCCATCCTCCCATGATTTGTTGAAGAGGGTAGTCAGTGGTGTCACTAGTTCTATCCTTAGTTCTCTTAGAATTCTGGGATGAATCCCATCTGGCCCCATTGCTTTGTCCACCTTCAGTTTTAAGAGTTCTTTCATAACCCTTTCTTCTGTAAATGGACTGGTATCAACTTCTGTATCCAGAGTGTTTCTGCTGTTTGTTTTAGGTACCTCCTCTTCATTTGTAAATACTGAGCAAAACTATTTGTTTAGTATCTCTGCCTTTTCACAGTCTCCTCTACCCACCCTCCTCCCTTTATTAAGCCTCACTATCCCTCCCTTGGTCTTCCTTCGCTCCCTGATGTACCTATAAAAGGTTTTATCCCCTTTCTTACCTGAATTGGCTATCTTTTCCTTGGTTTGGGCCTTTGCTGTTCTAACTGCCTTCCCAGCCTCCTTTTGCTTTAACTGATACAGTTCTCTGTCCTGCTCCTTCTGCAATTCCTTGTACTTCCTGAATGCTTTCTTTTTCTCTTGAACCTTCAGTGCCACTTCCTTTGAGAACCATAGTGGTTTCTTACATAGTTTTGTTTTGTTTATTTGCTTCACACAAAGGCTCGTTACCTCTGTGATGGCAGTTTTTATTATTCCCCATTGTTCTTCCACCCCTCCTTCCTGCCCACTTGCTAGTGCATTCCTTAGGCACGCACCATTTTGGCAAAGTCAGCCCTCCTAAAGTCCAGTACTTTTGCCTTTGTATGGCTTGACTCTATTGCTGTGTAATATATAAAAAGGGATAGATACCATTTTATGCAATTTCAGATCCTCCATAACCTTTAATATACTCCTGTAAAATTTCATAAAATGGGTGAACTACCCATGGACCCATGCAACAGATGTGGCAAAGAACCTACCACTTTGCTCCTTATAGTGTGGTCCTGCAAAATAGTGGTCCCTTTTTGAAACTTAATCCAGGCACGCTTAGACCCCTGCTTGGGTTGTCTGATGTTTCTTCCTAAAATATGTATTTTGGGGACTACACTGGTACCCTGATTAGCAGTCGGAGGCCACATATGGCCTTAATTTCAGCATGTGTAAAAGTCATTCTTCAGCACTGGCTGGACTAGGGCCCACCTCAGTTCCTTGAATTGTACAGGGAGATATTAGTTGCACTATAAGCTGAGCACTTTATAGCCAGTATGTCTGGCAAGACCCATAAGTACAAATGTGTTTGGGAACCACTGTTTGTTTGATTAACTGTATGATTGTTGGTTGTTCTTTATCCTGATTAACTGTATGACTGTTGGTTTTTCCTTTTCCTGAATTATTCTATCAACAGACTGGTGCATATAGGACTGGCTTGGTTTTGTTATGAGTCCCTTATATATGACAAACTAGTATCCTTCCAGTGGCGTGGTGGGTGGGGTCATGGGAGGGGGATGGATGGGGACATAAGGGGTATTTGGGGTTGTATAAATGTTATGCATCCTGGAGTTGGCTTCTTGTCTTCCCTTCTTAAATGGATCTCCAGGTTTTGTTACATTATATGTCCTTGTTATATTATCTTTAATAAAGTTTACTTAATTTGGGAAAAAAGATCTTATATAAAAATAAAAGTAAACATATGTTTTGGTGTCAAAAGTCCACAGATATGAATATGTGAAGTATCCATACATGAAATCCATCCACTCCCATTTCATGGAATCTTCAGATAAAAAGAATGTTACTGAGGGACAAATTTGCATAACAACATACAAGTTGCCTGTCCAGTCCATGAGCTTAGCTTCTACTCAGGATTCCATGAAATGGCTATGGCCTTAATCTATCTACACTAGCCATAAATTAAATTATGTACTATTATAAATCACTAACGTGATTTCAGCCAGTGGATGTGTAGAGCCACTTTACATCTTATCCTTTGCACAATGTGTTTTTGTGTAACACAATTGGGAAAGATTGCTCCATGCAAGTACTGGGGGAGGAAGGCAGAATACATTTTAAAAATATCCCAGTTGTATTTTAAATTAATCAAGCTGAACTCCAGTGATTTTTAATGAGAACGTATGGCCTCTGCAGGGTATCTCTCATGGTATAGAACTTCTCTCATGGAGTCTGAACAGACTGAGCCACTCTGATTTGGTTCCTGGCTTTCTTGACCAAACCTTGGTCTCAGAGTCTTTTGTACCATGACGACAGCCTTCAGGGGCCCTAGCAACTTTTAACCACTCACACCTACAAGTAAGCCCCATTCCTCATTTGAATTATTTTTTTCCCATGGGCTAGCCTATCAGAATTTTAGAGACATGTTTACTATTGGTATATAACTAATTGGTGTATAAGTAATGGGTCAAGTATTTTCCCATAGGAAAAGTGTGTAAATTGTCGTATAAAGGAGCATTTATAATGGCAATCATGTGCCACCTTTCTACAATCAAAAACACAAGCCAGAGCAGTGTCTCGCACCCACTGAAGCCATTTCTCCCCATCCCACACTGCCACACAAAGCACTTACCTCAGACCGAATTAACCTCAGAGTTTTCTCCTGAATGTGGTGTGTCCTGGTTTTTCTATCAGTTACTTAAAAATGGGAAAAAAAAGACCACAGCTCCTCTTTTTTTTTTTTTTTCCTCCACCACCCGCCCTCTGCAGGTCACCTGACACATAACTACAGAGACCAGAACCTCCTAGCCAACCACAGTAGCAATGGCACCTGAAATTTGAGTTTGATTTTGAAGATTGTTTTCTTTTAAAAGGTTAATTAAATATGTTTGTCCCAACCATCCTTTGCCTTCAAATAAAAATTAAAAGCTTCACAAACATAAGACTACCTCAATTTGTTCATAATCAGCAGGACAGTCTGGAACACAATTTGCTGTCATTGTTGAAGTGAAAAACATGACCCAACAATTATATAAAATAAAAAATGGGTTGTGTGTGTAAACTCAAAGTTTACACATACCCTTGGGGTTGGTTGCTATTCATAAACCCCTTCAAGCTTCGCTCTCAGAGGTGGGGGTTTATGTAGTATCTAACCCCTTGGGTGTGTGTGTAAACTTCTCATTATACACACTGACCCATACTTTATTCCATTTATTATGGCTAGTGTACTTGTCCGCATATAGTTTATTAATGGTATCCACAGCAAGGAGGATACCAGTAGAACAGTGAAATACTTTGGCATGTGGTGAAACTGCTAGATGTGATTGTCCGTATGAGGACCAATGACCTGACCAGCTATGAGACAGTGGAGGTCAAGGGTAATTTTGGGATGAGGGGAGGCATGTTGAAGGATGTAGCCATGTCAGCGGCCTTTTTGAAGATCCTGCTGGTGTGGCATATAGGGGAATTAAAGGCTCCTAAAGCTATTCAAGTTCAACTTATCGCAGCTGAGGGAGTGTTGCAGAGAGGAGGGGTTCAGATATGTAGGGGACTGGGAACATTTCTGGGATAAAAGGATCTTTATAAAGGATGACCTTCATCCCACAAGGGTGGGGGGGGAAATACTCTGGAGCAAATGTTTGATGCATTCATTGTAAAATGTTTAGATTAGGAGCATGCAAGGCTGAGATTTAAAGGACCAGGGCATGATGGCAAGTATTGTGACCCAGTTATCACTTCATCAACTAATGGAGTGAAGCAGAGTGGGGAATAATGATAGGTAGGAATCAAAGGGTCAGGAGGAGTTAATGAACATGAAAGATATGGGAAGTGAAGAGCTCAGGGCAGAGGCAGAGTAAGTGAAGTATGGATGGTAAGTAACAGGGAAGTGAAGAGCTCAGGGCAGAGAAGCAAGAATTGAAATGTGGATGGTAAGTAGCATGACTGTGAAGAGCTCAGGGCAGGGAAGAGACAGAGGAAGTGAAGCATGGATGGTAGGCAGGAATGCCATGAGCCCTGGGAACAAAATGGGGACCTCCAGACATTGTCGTTTGAGGGCTGTTTATAGCTGTAACAGAAATGTGGGTTACACCTGATCATGATTGGGACCTCTCAGTCCCAGGCTACACTTTATTCCAGAAAGATTGAGAAACTGAGGGGTGCATAATGGGGATATAAATTTATATATTTATATATAGTTTATTTATATATATATGGCATGGCACCAGGCAGTGATGGAGAACTTTTAGGACTGCTTCATTGTTCATCATGTCAGGGAACATAATAAAGATGGGGTCATCATTGACATGGTACTCAAAACCATTATTTTATTGAAGAAGTAAAGTTAAGCCCTCCCGGAATCACGTGATCACAGTACTATGTGGATAAACATAATCCATAGGGCCAACTGTCCCAGGACCAAGGCAGTAGTGCTAGGCTTTATGAGGGTAAGGTTTGGGAGGATGGAGAGATTTTGCAGGTTGTGTTCAAGGGGTAGGGCAACTAGAAGGATAGAAGAAAATGAGAGGGCATTACGAATATAGTATTGCAGTATTGGATGTTTCTAGATGTTGCATGAAAAGATGGTGAAAGGCAAGAGACATTCAAATCCTATATGATTTCTCCATTCAGCAGTATTTTGGATTTGGTGCTGCACAGGTGACTTGTGAAGAAGCAGAGGGGGCTGGGATCAGGTGAGAGCTTTTCTGACTGGTTAAGCAGTGGACTGGGGGAGAACATGGTGTGATTTTATAAATGGAGGTAATTCAGGGTTCAGGAAGGTGACGAGTGGTGTGTCACAAGGTTCTGTACTTGAACAGGTACTTTTTAGTATATTCACCTACAACATAAGAGAGGGCATACAGGTAGAGATGAACTTATCTGCAAATGAAACAAAAATATGTAGCAACGTGGACATGGCAGAGGGAATTAGGGCTATGAGAAGGGAGCAGTATGGGTTGAAAAAATGTGCCTATGGTCTGGCAGCTCAGATTCAATGCAGAAATGAAAGGTTATGCATATTGGCAAAAATAACCTCAAAATACCTCATAGGAGGTGTCGTAGTTGGTCAAATAATGTAGGAAAGGGACCTTCAGGTATTCATTGCTAGATATTGTTAACACATTGACCAATAGTAACAAGAGATATGCTAAGGCCTGCAGAATACATTGGTTAGAGATTCATTAGTAGTACTTTGAGCATGATCATAACTCGCTACAGATCCCTGGTAAAACCAAAGAAACAAAAATGATGGGAGGAGGGGAAAGCATGTCCTGTGACAGGAGATTAGAAAGTCTATCATTGTATAGTCTACACAGAAGATTTAGAGGGGATCTCGTTTGTTTCTAACTTGCATAAAAATATAACATTTAATTCAGAGGCATATCACACAAGAAGTCATGTGAAATAAAGAAAAAATACTAACTTGAAAAAATAATAGGAATATATTTTTCACACAAACAATCCTAATACATGGAATTTATTGCCAAAAGAAATAATCACCAAATGTAGCATTTAACTACTTAAAGATAGGCTTGATTCATTCATAAATAGAAGCTTTTCAAATGATTAATTCTGAGGTAGAAACAAATGGATGTTAACCTCTCTTTTTGTATTGTAGACTCTAAGTATAAACACCAAGTATAGGGATATGTACAGTGAGATTGATGAGAACAGGAGGTGCAAGAATTTGTTCATGTTTTATTCTTTGTTAACTGGGTAAGGCCCACTAGGCACAAGTGTCTGTTTTCAGGGGGTGACCCAGATGCTTTGGGCTGGTTATGTGACTTGTTCAGAGTCACACATGTAACCCCCAGGTGGCGCTATCCCAAGGGCTACTACCCCTGCCTGACTGACTACTGACAGGTTGAGGGGCCTAGGTCCAATGGCGGGTGCCTCCACCCAGAGGTCAGGGTTAATACTGTCTGGTATGACTTGGTCACAGCCCTCTGGGACACTGCAACCCACTTTTCTTCCCACTAGTGGCCCACACAATGCATTAGGAACATCTTCACAATGTACACTTACCCCCAGGACTGGCTCTGTCGACTGGACTCTGGGGACCCCCTGTAAAACAAGATGATACAGTGCAAAAGCCACAGAACAATACTTTAACATAAACAAATACCTCAGACAGTGTAACTTTGCTGAAACAAACAAATCTGATTTTTTAAGGGGGATATAACAAAGACGGGGAAATCAGGTTAATTAGGTTAAACACATTAATAATCACAGTACTGTGCACATATTCAGAGTCCCAAATTGTCACTTTCACTGGGTACCCAGGATGGGGGCTAGCCAGGATTGGTGCAGCTGGTTGGGGCCCTGTGATGGGGAAAAAAAAAAACACTTGCACAATACCCAATTGTAATCCAGAGCCGGATGGCTCAGTTCGTGAAGAAATGAGAAAACAACAATTAGATGACACACTTGCAATTTGATAAACAGATGGCAGGGAGCTACCCTGCTTTGTACTCACAGACTCAATGCTGGGAACTGGATAGAAGGCAGATTGTCCTGGATTGCCAGGAGGAGCAGAACCTGTGGAAAAGATCCTTGTGACTGGACCCCACTGCAGATTAGAGCAAATAGATGTAGTCTGGATTAAGATGGGGTTTACTTCCAGCTTCATGCACTCAATTCACTGTACAGGGGATTTGAAATGCGATTCCCCACAAGCACTACACACATTTATATGTAAAAGGAAAGTGCTATACCAGGCAGGCTGCTTCTCAATCCCGACTGCAATTACTGCATGATACCCGGGAGCACACACAGCAGCTTCAGTTCCTGACAGACCGAGCGTGATTCAGCAATTTCTCCAGTCTTCTACAGGGTGAGCCTGGTTTCTACTCTTCAGATCTCCTTGATTCTCCTCGTAGGTTGTATGCAGTCTGAACAGGCGCTTGCACAAGCTGCAGACCAAAACTTAGGGCCTTATACATGATTCCTGTGCTAAAACTACACACCAAAGAAGCACACAGCTCCTTGTCTCTTCACTGCCCAGCTCATCTGATCTTTCCAGTAGACAGAGCCGGGCATTTCCTTTGAGTTCCTCCCAGTTCAGTTGGCTGATTTGGCTGTCGCCACTGTAAACTTCCCATGTTGGTGGAAAAAAGGTGCTGAAGTCCAAACTACAATTCCCAGAAGCATTGGCCACACAGTGCATAGGTGGCTGGCTTCACAATGAGAGTCCAAGTTCTGATTTGCCAGCAGCCTCCATTTCAAAGGTCCCTCCACACTGATTGGTCCAGTTCAGCAGTTCAAAACTAGAATGGGGGACTAGGCAAACACAGTTCTGACTGCAAAGAAAAGCAGGTTAGACAAACTGTATTTTCGTTATTACTCTAAATAATGTCTGGCAAACAGTTACATCTTTGAAAAGTGCTGATTCTGCCCACTTAGTGATGGCAGAAATGGGCAATTTGGCAGCAGCTCGAGTGGGACTCAAGCAGGGAAACACACAGACCCCCATCCAAATTAATTATGTCTGCAGGCAGACAGCTCTTAAAGAGACCATACCAGAGGCTCTAAAAGCACTCACAGATAAATGGCTTAGACGTCGAACACCATCCAGGCTTGGAGCATTCAAGCAAGCTTCTGGAAGACTTTTGGGAACCCCCATTTTCAGGGGGGTTACACACAGTATGCAAGTGTAGGTTGTGGGAATTAAACTCAGGTCTGCTAGATATACCAAGCTCATTCACAGCTTGTTACACTAACCTCTAGGCTAAGCTGTAAGCATGGTGAGAACAGGGTGTGTAGGAATATGTAATAATAGAAAGAACAGTGTGTGTGGAAATATACTAGTATGGAGAGAATATGTAGTACAGGATCGAGGACTGGTTCAACCAAAAGCAGCTTGTTCTCAGCACCAGGAAAACTAAATGCAAGCTCTTCTCCCCCCATTCTACTTCCAAGCTTGCTTCTCTGACTTAAGCAATAATGCCCAACAGGGTGTGTGTCATGCTGGGATAACGTCACACCTCAGGTGGTTGGGCATGAGGCCACTTGGGCAGTCGTCCCCAACTGAGGCATAGCGTTATCTAAATAACCCTGAAAGGAACGTATTGCTATTATACAATGGCTTGTTGTTATATATAAAATCAAAAAAAAATAATTTTAAAGATGTTTTTATTAGTGTGGAAAAATATTTTTGTTTCTTAAGTGGAGATGCAATAAAGAAGAACGGTCATCATGATGAGAGTAGACCAGTGATGTTGTGCTGGGATAACATCACGGGTTCAGCCCAAGACTGACCAATCAGAGTCCAGGATTTTTTCTTGCCATTGTATAATCTTATTTATTTATTTATTTATTTATTAGATCGGTTTACAGTCCTTTGAGTCAGACTCATTTACAAAGGCAACTTGTCAAGAGAGCAATACATCACAGCAAACAAAACAGTACACTACATAATGCTTAGATTAAAAAAGCAACCAGTGTTACAAGCATTCACTGATGGTACACGTTTGGTAATAGGTAGATCACAGTAGTCATAATATAGGTACACGAGTACCACGTCAGGTAGCAACCAGAGATATTTTATTGCATTAGTCAGCAGATGTTGCCTGAGACCCCAGGTATATACAGCAAAAGTAGACAGGGCAGACCCAGACTAGGGGTGAGGGTAAGGGGCAGGTGGGGGATTATGTGCAGTTGCAGCAGTGAGTGTTTGTCAGATGGCTTCTGAGGGAGACCTTGAAAGGACCAAACTTAGTGGAGTCAGCTATGTTGGCTGGGTGGGAACTGAACCAGGAGGGAGCCTGATGGCAAAAGGATCTCTGGGCCATAGAGGTCCTTACCCTGGGGACAATAAGGGAGGTTTTGACAGTGCTGCGGGTGGAGACTGAGGGGGAGGCATGCTGCAGGGAGGTGGTGACCCCGGGGAGCCCTAGCAGGGTCTTCTTTACAAGAAGGCAGATTTGGAAGCAGAGTCTTTCTTCAAGGTTGAGCAAATTGGTGATGGAGTACAGCAGGCACTTAACATAACATCGATCGTGGCAGATACCTTGGAGACAGTCCCATCCTTCAAATACCTGGGCTTCACCTGGGACCAATCGCTTTCTTTCAACATTCACATCTCCGATATAGTTAAACATATGCAGCAGAAGCTTGGTCTGCTCTACCGAATATGCCATATCTCACCTCTGCCTCCTGCCTAAGAATTGCCTCTTTATCTCTTACTCCCCTCCTAACATATGGTGCCCCCCCTGCTACTCTCTACTAATACCTCATCTCTCTCTTCCTCCTCTCCCAGGCTTACCATAGGATTGGTAGGTTTGCCTTGGGGGCTAACTCACAATCACACCACTGTGATGTCCTCTCCTCCCTAGGCTAGCTGCCCTACAAAGCTAAATTGAAGTACTTCTCCATGTGTGTTATGTCTAAACTTGTCCACTTCTTTGCTCCACCCTGCCTTATGATTTGATATGCCTCTGGCAGGCACTTTGCACCCTCCGTTCCTCCTCCTCCCTCCCCCTGCTAGTCCTCCCCAGTCTACGCCTATCCTCACCAGGAGGTCCTTCTCATTGCTGCTGTCTCTGATTGGAACTCCCTCCCTCCCCACATCCTGACTAGTCCTTCGCTTCCTCTATTCAAGTCTAATCTGCATGCTTCTCTCGCAGCCTCTCCCTCCTGCTCCTGTGTATATAGTATTTATAGGTATGTAGATATGGTGTACGTGACTAGTTCTACATTATTGTGTCCACTGTACAATGTATGTCAAATTTAATACTATACTGCACTGACTCTCTGTACAATTGCTCTGCTTTACTGTGTCATTTATGACCCCAGATGGACCCTGAAGAAGGGACTATAATTGTCTCAGTGGTCCCACCCAGTCACCAAAACTCAAATAAATAAATTATGTAAATGTGTGAGAGAACAGGGTTGCAGGAATATGTAAGTATGGAGAGAACAGGGTGTGTATGAATATGTAATAATAGAAAGAACAGCGTGTGTGGAAATACACAAGTATGGAGAGAATATGTAGTACAGGATTATGTAAATGTGCGAGAGAACTGAGTTGCAGAAATATACAAGTATGGAGAGAATATGTAGTATAGGATTATGTAAATCTGTGAGAACAGGGTGTGTAGGAATATGTAATAATAGAAAGAACAGCATGTGTGAAATCTACAAGTATGGAGAGAATATGTAGTACAGGATTGTGTAAATGTGTAAGAGAACAGGGTTGCAGAAATATGTAAGTGTGGAAACTAAAGGGTGTGTTGGAATATGTAGGTAAGGAGAGAGCATGGGATCCAGGAAAATGAAAGAATGGATAGTAATGATTTGGCTTCAGAGGTGGCCAGTCTTTAACCAAATGTGTTATGGATACTGATGTGGTCATAGCCCATCATCTGTCAGTTTTCAACACGAGTCAGTACAGGTGCAATTCAGACATTCCCTGAATTGTCCTTTTTATCTTTATCTAGCTCTGATTATAAATGCAATTTATATTAATCAGTTTCTGCTGTTTTAATGCTCAGGATACAACATCCCAAAGGAGGAACTACTGTTGCTGTTTGTGCAGGATGAGGAATGCCTGTGTGGTGATCTGGAGGAATAAAGTCACAGTAGCAGAAGAAGCAGCTTGAAGACACTACCTGCAGTAAGTGGACAGCTAGATAATGAGCTTCTATAAAGCTATATGCTGTTGAAATTTCTCTTATAGACGTTCTAGTGATTCCAGCTGTCTCAATGCACAGACTGATGGAGACCTCTTAGAACTGGAAAACTGGTTCATGGCTGTTAAGATGGTCCTCAGTGGAAATAAGACCAAGGTAAATTTGTTTGGCCCTAGAAATCTGGGTCTGACAAGACAACACTTATTTCATCTCTACTTCCCCCAGAACACTTATAGAAATAGTGGAGTCCAACAAATAACTTGGGGTTTATGTGGAAAAGAACATTTAATTTGGAACCTATCTTAACTAGGTAACTAAGACGCTTCTAAACTAAAAAGTGTCCTACTCTATCACTTTGGCAATTTCCTAACTGGAGACTCACAGCTAGTCATTGTCACCAGTACTTTACTTCCCCTTCTGTAATATGTCCCCCCAAAAAAAAAAAATCTCACAATCCCGGAGATGGTCTGAGTTCAACAAACTTAGAATACTCTGCAATAATATTGGGCATTCTGACTCTGGAGCCCCACCCAGGGAGCATCCTTGTGATGTGTTGCATTTACTAAACTGACCATCACTGGAGGGACAGTTATAGTACCTCCTTCTCTACCTGGTCTTTAAGCATGCCAATGGTCCTTCCCTCCCCAGATTATGTGACATCCTCACAATTAAATCCACCAGGAGGGTCCTGTGTTCTTCCAGCAACACCCTATTAGAGATGCCTAGAGTTACAACCATTGTGGGACGGGGTCCTTTGCAACCTCCACACCTAACCTCTGGAATTCCTACCTTCAACCCTTCTGGACTGTTCCTCACTTGGTGGATTTAAGGAAGGATTCTAAAGTTGTTCTGCTGGAGTGCAGCCTTTGTTCCTGTAGTTAGTGACTCTTTATTTATTTATTTGAAAGTTTGTGACGGAGAGGCACACTGAGCCTCAGCTTATTTCCAGGTGTGACCCGGTAAAGGAAGGGAGTATTTGTACAGGTGTAAATTGACTTACAGACCCAGATTAAGCTGTTGGTGGTATTTTAGTGAATGGGGAGGAATTTGACCAGGACAAATTTCCTTACTGTTTTTGAGAAGTGCCATGGATCTTTATCATCCACCTGAACAACCACCAAAATAGGCAGATGGGACCTTGGTTCAACAGCTGATACTTGTGTTATAACAGCTTCTACTTGCCTAGCCTGGCTCATATTTATACCCCTATTGGTCAATTGTTCCTGCCTTGGGTAGTCCAAGATTGTTATTAATACTTTGTCACATATTGGTACTCCATGTTTTGCCATATCTAGTTCTGCTCTGATCTTGTATACTATGTTATATCTGACTGCTACCTGATCATGTATGTTGACTATGTACTGACAGTTTTATGTCATTAGTTCCGGGTCACCCCTGAGAAAGGGATGCCTATGTCACAGTGGACCTACCCAGTTAACAAAATAAATAAAAATAAAAATGTTTTTCTCTAACTGCTGTCGAGGAAAGGGTTAAGAAGAAGAGGAAAAAAGTGTAGAGTTGGAGTAGCAGGGTGTATGGGATTATGAGGAGATAGTGATGATGTCAGAAAGACATAAATAAGTAAAACTAACATGTTAAGAGGAGGATGAGCATGGAAACCTCATTGACTATTTTGATTCAGTGTCACAGGCAGTGGACAAAGGTCATGCTGTGGATGAACTCTGCTTGGACTTAATATCTTCAACTTGGTGTTGCACAGGAGACTTGAGAAGAAACTTTGGGACCTGGGATTGGGGAAAGATTATCCAGCTGGATAAGCAGTGGGCTGAAGCCAAGTGCCAAGTGACTGTGCCAAGCATTTGTGGTTCACACAAGAACGCCGCAAAGACACCCCAATCAGTGGTGTCATTGTAAGTGAAAAAGTGAAACTGTTATTCAAATAAATGTACCCTTACAGTGTAGAAGAAAATTTTAAAGCTAGCTCTGGGTGGTTACATTGTTTCAAAAATCGCCACGGCATACGCCAGCCGAGTATGCAGGGGGAAGCACTCGCCGATTCTGGATCCTGCAGTTTTTTAAAATCACCCTACAACGCTTGTGGAACAGCAACAGCTCACCAGAGATCAGATCTTTAATTGTGATGCAACTGGTCTGCATTGAGGTTGCTTCCTAATAAAACATTTGCAGATGGCTGTGAGAGACAAGTTAAAAACTTTAAATCAAGCAAAGATAGAGTGACATTAATGGAAACCTGAATGCCAGTGGCGATTTTCGACTTCCACTGCTGTTCATTCATAAAAGCACCAAGCCACCTGTCCTCACCGCATCCTCTGAATAATATGTTTGCCCCTCTACAGGACACAGTTATGTCCTTGCAAGAGGATTTGTCCCAGGTAGATGTAGAGACTTTGCAGAACGTTCCTAACATCTCGGAAGCTGGACCAATCTCTGCCGACTCCTCCTGGGCAGAAATTGTCTCTGGTTCCCTCTTTAGCCGGTGAACCACCAAAGAAAAAGAAAAGGCAAAAGTAACTGCAATCCCTTTCTCTGACTTCCAAATCCCATAAGGCGAGTGGAACATGATCAGTGACTTTTTATTAATATCTGCCATATCCTAAATTGTTGTCTATGCAACCTCTTTGCTATTCAGGCTTCATACAATGGCTTTCAGGGATCTGCCTGAATACTGGTGTGGCTTCTTCTGCAGACCTGCTTTCACTCACAGCAGGTACTTAACTGCCAAAGCCGTGCTACCGTTAGCATATTTATACAATTGAACACTCTCCTTCCAAGACCAGCTTTCAACTTTAGGGCTCTTTAGACTTCACAGCACAAGTAGTGCAAGCGGATGCTAATTGGGTTAAAGGTAACATTACACCTTTTTTGTTAATGATTATTAACACTTATCTGATCAGTCTCCATTATGAATAATTCTCTACTGTTGCAACAGGCACTCTAAGGTTCCTACGTGTACTTTATGTTTCCCTTTTCATTTGATTTGACCTTCTATCCCATAAAATCTCTTTTGTTGCTTAACCCCACTTATTACCTTACTACCCCCTGCAATCTCTTCTGTCTTGCTTTCCCTTCTTTATTGTCTGTGCTCCTCTATTAAGGTAGCCTCACTACCTCTGGCAGGCCATTTTGAGACACATGGTCCTATTACATTTTATTACATAAACTCGGGCATTGTACCCTCATGGAGCTTTTTATTGCAAAGCCAAGGCATATGCTTGAAGCCGGATGCAATTGCTCTTAATGAAACTGCACTCTGCCTTTTTGGGGTGATTCACTGAGCCTAATCTTTAGATTCAGTAAGTCCCCCTCAAGATTCACTAAAGGAGGCTATTTTCGGGCATATGGACAGCTTCTTTAAACCCCATGGAGTACTGAACTTTCTCTTATATGGCACCAAACTTCTTGAAGCATGTGTACTACTTTTTCATAGGCAAACATCTACCCTATATGCTTATGGAAACTCTTCCATGTTTGTACTACCACTTCAGTTGATTGCGTATGTGGGTTACAGCTTTATTAAGAGCGACCTGCTGCCCCATCTCGCTTTTACCTATCTTTAATGTATACACCCTTAACTTAGTTACCGTCCTGATTTGCTTGCTTAGCTACAACAATAATTGTTTCTGTTTGTGTATGTATATGTATATATATTTGTATATATGTGTGTACGTGTGTGTGTGTGTGTGTGTGTGTGTGTGTGTATATAACATATACACTACTACACACACACACACCCCTTTTATAGTAATCCAGCTCTGCTGGCTTCTCTTCCACTTAACTGTTTTGTTATATAATGTCCTGGTTGTTGCTGCTACTAAAATATTTTACTTCCTTGATATAATTACATTGAATTTCTTCGTTTCTTTTTCGATGAAGCTGTTATGCTGGTTTCTCCTTGGAAATCGTGTTTGTGTTTTAATCTTGACTAAGTTTGAAATAGTCCTTTCACTACATCTATAATCCTCATGTTATTAACTGTCTGATTTAGTTTCATATACATCAGTGGTATCTCCACCTGGATTTAGTGCTGGTTAGCTACTGCACACTCAATTGCTTTATGAGAGAGTCTGCGTACCTCTGTACTGACTCATATCTCATACAGCAATACAGAATGTTTAATTGTTATATATGAGTGTTCATATTTAAGTGTTAGTTAATTTGTTTACAATTCTTGGTCTTTTATCACTTGTTAAAGAGACGCATCAATTATAACTGTTGTAAAATCATACTCCTGCAACTCGTAAACCTTTTTTTGGTCCTGCACACATTCCCATACTCATTTCTTCGTGTTTCATAAACTATCTTATCCTGTTGGCCTCTGAGTCCCCCGCCATGTTCTTTTTTTGAGTCCCTTTTACCAGACAATCTATACCTTAACTTTTGCACTAAATATGACTGATCTATTACTACACTCCTGGAATGTTAAGGGACTCAACTCTCCTTGTAAACGCAAACAAATTCTATCCCACCTTAAAAAAAAAAAAAAAAAAGACAAGGATTGCATTCTTACAGAAAACTAAGCTTCTTGTGGAGGACACTGATAGGCTAAAACGGGATTGGGTTGGTCATATATTTGCTTCTTCTTACACTTCTAAAAAAAGAGATGTAGCAATTCTGATCCATAAAAATCTTAAATGGTCCCATTTAAAAATAATTACTGATACCGAAGGCAAATGGGTAATTGTTAAATTGAATACACCTTCTGGCCCTTTAACACTGGTTAACGTGTATGCCCCTAATTCTGACTCACTGGAATTTTTTAATAATTTGGCCCAACAAATTTTGTCTAACAATACGGATAATGCTCCTATACTGATGGGTGGGGATCTAAACCTCGCACTAGATGCATATTTAGACAGAAGCAACACTTCGTTGGATGCCCACCCTAGAAGTATTGATGCCCTATCTTTACTCATGACACTTTGGTCTTACAGAGCTCTGGAGACTTTTTCATCCCAGAGAAAGGGAATATACCTTCTATTCTCCACTTCTTAAGTCTTTATAATAGGACTGACTATTGGTTTGCATCCCATTCTATTGTAGATAAAATAATTGAAACTCAATTCTCCCAGTGGTCATATCAGACCATTCTCTGGTTTGTATTCACTTACTCTGGGGCTAAATCACCCATATGGCATCTGGATCCCCTATTAATTAAAGACCCAGAATTTATCTCATGGGTCAAAATTCAAATCCAGGAATTTCTCTCTTAACAAACCCTCAGATACTTCTATGAGCACATTATGGGAAGCCTTAAAAGTTACCATTCGAGGTAAAATTTTAAGTTTTGCAGCTCATCGTAAAAGCGAGAGAAGAACAACTAGCTACCGTGGAGAAACAACTTAAAGAAAAGAATCTCTTTATTTCAAATCTCCAAACCTGATCCTAATTCACCCTTCCACTTAGAAATTTTAGATCTTAGAATAAAATTAATGAGCTCATAACTCGAAAAACCGAATTGGCGTTATTCAAACTTAAGCATAAATACTGGAGCAAGCGATAAATGTGGCAAACTATTAGCTTACCAACTTAAAATCAACAGACAGGTATTTAGTGGGCATTAAGGACCAATCAGATCAGCATTATACTGATGGTCCTTCTATTAATCAGAAAATAATGTCCTTTTCAAACCATTATATACTCAGCCTAACCCTGTTCCTAATCCCCACATTCAACACTTTCTAAATAGAATGCATGTCCCCATCTTTCTGATCAAAGCAAAAAGACTTAGACCCCCTTCACTTTTCAGGAAGTCTGAAATGCCATTTCGTCCCTAAAATCTGGCAAAGCTCCAGCAGAGATGGCTTCCCTGTTGACTTTTATGAAGCACTTTCTGATATTTTATGTCCCTTAATCTTTAAGGTCTTCCAGGAAGCTAATCAAACCGGTAGACTCCCCATCGATGTCAGAAGCCATTATAACTAATACCAAAAAAAGATAAAGATCCTTCTCTCCCCTCTAGTTACAGATCAATATCTCTCTTAAATACAGATGGGAAAATTTTTGCAAAACTTTTAAACTCCGTCTGGAACCATCTATCTCTAAATTAGCTCATAAGTCCCAAGCAGGCTTTATTAAGGGAAGAAATGGCTCCGATCACCTAAGCTCATTATTTAATTTAATATATAAGGCTAAATCTCTAAAAACACCTGCTGCTGCTATAGCGATCGACTTTGAAAAGGCCTTTGATTCTTTAAGTTGGAATTACTTACACCGAACTTTACATTTTTTTGGTTTTCCCTATATGTTTTGCTCCTGGATTAAATTATTATATGCATCACACCTCCGCTAGAGTACTAACCAACTCCACACTTTCTTCCTCCTTTCCTCTGGCCAGAGGTACCAGGCAAGGTTGCCCGTTATCACCGTCTCTTTTTATCCTAGTGATGGAACCTCTATCTGCCCACCTTCGCTTATCTAGCAATATTAAAGGGATTCCCATCGGTAATCTTCGTTATACCTCTCTATCATATGCAGATGATCTCTTAATTCTTCTAGAAAATCTCGAAGAAGCAGAGCATCTGCTGGTAAACCTACTTAACAAATTCACCACAATCTCGGGCCTGGCATTAAACTTCAGCAAAACCGAAACATTACCCTTAAACTCTCTTTGTAAACCGTATATGAATAACTCTTTGGGCTTTCGATGGGTTCCACACGGTCTAACATATCTTGGAATTAAAATCATCCCGAACTTGGAGAAAACATGGAAAGCTAATTTTACTCCTCTTTTATCCAGTATTAGAACCATTTTAGATCGGTGGAAACTACTCAACTTATCTTTCATGGGAAAGATAGCAGCTATTAAAATGACCATTGCATTTAAAATATTTTATCTTTTCGCTAATATCCCTTTATTTCTTCCTATCAGTTTCTTAAACAAACTCGACAAACTCTTTGGTAATTTTATATGGCAGGGGAAACCTCTGAGGTTTAGTCGCACTAAGCTGCATCTGCACTGGTCTAAAGGGGGCTTTGGATTGCCCTGGTTTAACGCTTACCTATGGGCCTTCCACGCCACTCAAACCATCAAGTGGTTTAACAAGCCTACACCCCAAACGTCACTATGGGTGGAAATGGAAACCTCACTCAGCGTAAGTAAATGCCCTACAACCTTTATCTATGATGCCCCTTCCTCCTACGCTAAGATTTCATCCCACAATTTTGTCTTCTGTTTACTATTAGAAACAAATCCATAAACGGCTAAAATTGAACCCAGCTCTTCTCTTTTATGCTCCTATTTGGGGCAATCTAAATATTGCCCTCGAGAAATAGTCCATCTTTTGTCGCTCATGGCATAATAAGGGTGTATCCTTCCCAGGGGATATCCTAATAAAAAACACTCTCATCCTAAAACCTTTCAATGAACTGTGCATTCAATGGGAACTCCCTAAGCAAGACTTTTGGAAATATCTCCAACTCCGTACTGCATGCAACACCTTTTTTCAACACTTACATACATGATATTCATGACCAACATATTACCTCATGGATCAGTTCTACCTCTAATTTGACCAGTATCATATATAAGGATATCGGAAATACATTGTCAGACCAATCCCTAAAAGCTAAAACTAAGTGGAGCCAACTTCTGAACTATGATATATCAGACTCCCAATAGTGCAAGTGCTGGTTCCTTATCCACAAAACATTTATGGATACTCGTAGTTCTCTAATCCAGACAAAAATCCTTCACCTCTGGTACAGAACACCTTCTGTTCTATACCGTATAGGCTTAATTAACTGCAACAATGGCTGGTGTTGCAACAAACCTAATGGGAATTTACTTCATATATTATGGTACTGTGACCCCATTCTCAAACTTTGGTCTAAAGTTCAACAATTTGCATCTAAAGTGATGGCCATACTGTCACTTTTGACCCTAAATTTTCCCTACTTGGAATTCCCTCTTTCTCTAATGTCTGTGTGTAACCCCTAGATGGCGCTATCCCAGGGGCAACTACCCCTGCCTGATTTGCCACTAACAGGTTGAGGGGCCTGGATCCAATGGCGGGTGCCTCCACCCAGAGGGTCAGGGTTGCAATAGTTAAACTATCTCGTCACAGCCCTCTGGGACACTGCAACCTCCCTTCTTCCTACTAGTGGCCCAACACAATATATCAGAATTACCTTCACAGTATATACTTACTCCCAGGTCTGGTTCCGCACTGGGACCTCCTGTGAAATGAGATACAGTGCAGCAATCACAGTACAGTACTTTAACAGACAAATACCAGCGGTATAACTTTGCTGAAACAAGCAGCTCTGATTTATTTAGGGGATATACAACAAGGACAGGGGAAATCAGGTTAATTAGCTTATCACTCTAATAATCTACCTATGGCTCTGTGCACAGGCCTATCCCTATCAGTTACTGTCCCTGGGTACCCAAGCCCCTAGTGGCTAGTCCAAACCTGCGGCAGCTGGTAGGGGCCCTTTCACACAGAGAAAAGGAGAATTAAACAGTCAGCAGTACAGTAATTCCATTTGGATTTAATGTGGCAATTCAATAGGGAGCAACCCTGAATTAGTACTCACGACCTTCAAATAAGATAGGGTCCTTCAATGTCAGCAGGAGCTCACTTGAGGTACACAAACTCTTCACACATCCATATAAAAGAAAGTACTATACCAGGCAGGCTGCATCTGTATCGATGTAATTACTGCACATACCGGGAGAACACACAGCAGATTCAGTTCCTGACAGACCCGAGTGCAATTTTCAGCAATTCTTCCAGTCTTCTACAGGGTGAGCCTGGTTTCTACTCTTCAGAGATCCTTTGATTCTTTTCACAGGACAGTTCAGTCCTAACAAGCTGTTACACAAGCTGTGAGCCGGAACTCTGGGCCTTACACGTTTTTGACTAAAACTGCACACTGAAAAGCACAGGGCTCCTTCCTTCTTACTGCCAAAGCTCAACTCAAGCTCCAACCGACAAAACTGGGCACTTCCTTGAGTTCCTCCTAGTTCTTGATGGATTGGCTGTCACTCTAATAGACTGCTGCTGTTGGTCCAAAAGGCACTGAAGTCAAACTACATCTCCCAGAGTCATGCCCATACAATCCTCTTGTGGCTGGCTCCAGATTATGAGTCCAAGTTCTGATTCGTCAAGGCACCATTTTGAGCTAGCTTCACACACTGATTGGTCCAGTTCAGCAGTTCAAAACTAGAATGGGAACTAGCAGACACAGTTCTGACTGCAAAAGAAAGCAGGTTAGACAAACTGTAATTTATTATTACTCTAAATAATTTCTGGCAAACAGTTACATCTTTCAGATAGGTTCCTTTGCACTCTAGTGACTGCAAAATGAAGTGAATTGGCAGCAGCTCAAGTGGTACTCAGTAGACGCACACAGTCCCCCCCATACAATCTAATTATGTCTGCAAGCAGACAGTTCTTAAAGAGACAGTACCAGAGGCTCTAAACTACTCACTGATAAATGGCTAAATGCCAAACACCATTTCAGGCTTGGAGCATTCAAGCAAGCTCCTGGAAGTCTTTTGGGAACCCCCATTTGCAGGGGAATTTACACCCCTTCTGGCCTGGGAAGCTTGACGTCCACGCGTCAAGTACTATAAGTTTCAACTGCAACCATACATTTGCATTAGGCTCGCTGTATAATCATCAGTCAATATATAATTTTACCAAGAACACATTTCTGAAACATTGCATACGTCATCTTCACAGTATACATACACATTGTACCATAACTCAAGTTATTACCTCTTGTACATGAAACCTAGAAGAGAGGGGCCCTTCCCTATCAGTTACCTTGGGGCTGGACGGGGCAAGGGCACCCTTACTTAGAGGGCAACACAAGTAACTTGAGTTAGCACTGACGCTCAGTTTGGGCAATGAGCTCGGGGACACATACACTCCTTTTATGGACAACATTAGAGGCAAATCCACAGGCCTCCCAAGGGAATCATAACTGAGGTGCACCACAGGCTTTACAGCTCGACCAGTCTTTCTAGGGGGAACTGTTACAGTCCTGCACTCTGAGCCTCATTTTCAGCATTGTCCACACTTGTCAGGGAGTCTCCATGGGGTAGAGGCTATGAACTTGGTGCTTTCAGCTCCAGGAGTTACAGCAGTTTCTGAGTCCACAACACTTGGCTCGCATGGAGAGCTTTCGACACTGGCAGTGGACCGTCAGGGCACTCAAAATACTCTTCTTGTTCGGGTGTATCACCAGTCTGCCCCAATCTATCATTTTCCTCCTGAAAGCTCAAACAGTTCAACCATGCACAATGATTCCATTTCATCTGATCTGATGCTTTGCACTTCACTTTCTGGGAGCATTGGCTCCGGGATGAAGCTTGGGGCTTAAACAGTCCAGAAGGCCCAGCTTTGTCTCCAGTATTGACTAGGGGATTGCCCGAAACAATTGACTCAGTTCGTAAGAAGGATAGTATTCAAAGTCACTCTCACTTTCTTCCGATGGACTGACAGTCATGCTCAACTGGGACTTGTGGAGGGAACACTTTAACTTTTGCTTCTGTAGTGCAGACTTTCTTGATCTTTTCTTAGCAGCAGCTCTAGTCACTGGGTCCAGAGGCATCTTCTAGGGCTCAGACTCAATTAAGATTTGTCCAATGGGCAGTAAATGATTTCTATGCATTGTTTTACATCTTTTGAATTATTCTCAGGCCTTACTTTGTACACTGGCAGATCATCTAGTTTGCCCACTACAATGTGAGGGAGATGGTGCCATCTGTCAGCAATCTTGTGCTTGCACATGCAATCCCAGATTTCTTAGCAATACCCTGATCTCCTCCTGGAGTTCCTGTGCTTTCTCCTTTTATCATACCTTTCTTTGTTGGCCAGATTTCTTTAGCAGCCATGGTTTGAGCCAGTTGTGCTATGAGTTAGCTGGGCCTTTAACTTTGCACATACTGTGGGTCCAGTTGTCAGCCTGAACCCCATCAGGAGAGACCCCAAAACACACATCTACTGGTAGCTTCCAGTTTTCCAAACATCAGGCGTGTAGGGGAGAATCCAGTGGCATCACTTTTGGTGCAGTTATAAGCATGTACCAGGGTGCTAATTTGTTGGCTCCATCTAGGCTTGTCCTTTGGGTGCAGGGTGCCTAGCATATCTAGCAAAGTCGCAGGTTGAAACTGGGTGAGGCTGTGGGTCCCCTGGGGTGGTAAGGAGTGGTTCTGGACTTTGCACTCCCCACAGAGAAAGCATCTCTTTGATCAGGCGACTCTCAAAGTCTCTCCTTGATCAGAATGGATTCTTTAGGAGCCCCATAGTGAACATAAAAAAGTTTTCTACAAGTATCGGCCACAGTGGATGCTTTGGTCTTTGGTGGGGAAAGCTTGGGCATATCTAGGTGAAATGGTCAGTGACCACCAGCACATTACTGATATTTCTTTGATCTGACTCCAACTTAGAAATCAATACAGATCAGCTCCATGGGTGCACTGGTGGGTGATGTTAACAAGGGGCAGCCCTCTGGGGCAAAGCTTTCCTCTGTAAGCAGCGACTACAAGTTCGAATGTGTTGCTCCACATCAGGCCCCCTCTTGGCCAATAGAATCTGGATCTCACCAAGTCAAGTGTTCTGTTCTATACCATGGTGCCCCATGTGGTTGTGCAAGGACCTCAGTACTGAGTCTCGAAGGCAGTGGGCAGCACTAGTTGTTGTTTGTCTACTTGTCCCCCTCTGTCTACTGTTTCTCTGTATAACAGTTTATTGAGATCAGTTTCAACTTAGGACCTTCTTTGTATAACAATGCCAGTTCTCCGTCAGTGGAGGCGTAATTTGGACACATCTTTTCCTGCATAGAGGGGCTTCTAAAGCTGCTTTGATCATGGGATCGCGGGAATTGAGCCATGGGATACTGTCATTGTCCAGCTGAGGCGGTGCACCAAATGTCTATTGCAGAAAAGTGACTAACGCAGGGTATGCAATTCTCAGAGGCTCCTGCAATCCATAATTATGCAGTCCATCATGTCCGTGGACATTTGTTCCTCCTCGTCAAACTTCCGGCAGAGTGCCCAATGTCAGGTTCTGCCAATCGGACCCAATCATTCTGAGGGAACAGGCTCCGGAGAGAGCATCAGCATCTATGTGGTTCAGACCTGCTCGTATATCTTAGTATAGTCATATGTAGAGATGCAGAAAGTTACCTATGGCCAGTGGCATCCAACTTAGCTGAGGTCTGCACACAGGTCAAAGGGATTATTGTCAGTTTTTTACTAGTATTTTAGCCCCATACAAGTACTCATGGAATTGGTCAACAATAGCCCACTTCAAAAGCTAGGAACTCTAACTTATGTACAGGATAGTTCTTTTCAGATGGGGTCAGGCTTCTACTGGCAAAGGCCACTGGTCTCAGGCCATTCTCGTGTTTCTTGGTACAACACAGCCCCCAACCCTGCAAGCCAGCATCAGTGTGCAGGACGAAGGGTTTTCTTGGATCGGCATAGGCCAGCACTGGAGCATGGGTAGTTGATATATGATCTCATGAAAAGCAGTCTCTCAATCAGGAGTCAGCGGCCCCAAATACTTCACTCGGATGAAAATACACTCTTTCAGTCTTGAGGGATGCTGACTTTTGGTATTTTTGTGGGTTGGGGATACCCTTTGTGGAGGTTAAAGGCGGATCACTCTTGAATAGTCCTTGATGAGGCGCCGATAATAACCACAATCCCAGGAATCTTTTGCAGTTCTTTTTAGATTTTTGGGCTGTGGCCAGGTGGTCAAGGCTCCTCAACTTTGCTTAGGTCGGTCTCTATTCCCTCGGTGGATACTATGTGTCCCATATACTTTACTGATGTTTGAAAAAATTGACACTTATCAATGGACAGTTTAAGGCCAAAAGTCACTCAGTCGGTCCAATACCTTAAATAATCTGCTCTCATGTTCCTCCAGTGAGCTGCCAAACACAATAACATCATCTAGTATACCAGGCACTCTAGTAAGTTCATGTCCCCACTGCACGCCTCCATCAATCGCTGAAAAGTGGCTGGGGCACCTGAAATCCTTTGAGGCATCCCTTATGAATTCATAGAAGCCAAGCGACAGATAAAGGCTGTCTTTTCACGGTCCTCTGGGGCCATCGGGATCTGTTAGTACCCACTGCGGAGATCCAGCACAGAGAACCACTTGCTCCTGCTTAGGCAGTCCAAAGCATCCTGAATGCGGGGCATTGTGTACTGATCAGGGATAGTCCGCGGTTTAAGATGCGATAATCCACACATCCTTACTGTTCCATTCTTTTCCTCACTACCACAATGGGGGAAGCATAAGGAGCTTCTTGGATTCTTGGTATTACACCAGCAGCTAATATCTCTTGCAGATGCCGTCTCACATCATCTATGTCCAGCAGGTGCTATGCGCGAGACTTTCTCACGAAATGGTCTTTTCGTCATGCGGCCGGATATTGTGCTCAGCTCCTTGCACGCATCCTACATCCCATTCCTTTAAAAGAAAACACCTGGTCTCTCTGGGCAAGCTTCTCACTGATCTTCTCTATTCAGCTGGCAGCGGGCCAAATCAAACAAGTCAGGCGTTACTCTGTCATTCTTCCTTGAACTCTTGCTGCTGGGTAGCACTGCAGTGTCTGTACAATGCACATTAGCCAGGATGCAACCTCTGTTTACCTCGAATGTCTCTTTCAGACACGTTATGAACTTGGACCATTACCCTTCTGGCATAAGCATGGGCTCTAGCGGGCAAAATACTAGGCTTGACCAGCAGTCCCTCTGGCAATTTTCCATCGCCTGGTGCATCCAACATTAATATTTTATTCTTAACATCCTTTCTGATCCCGGACCTCTCCCTGTAAGGTACACTGGGCATTTGGCGCCAGGATCAGAGACTCAGGATCCTTCTTCCATACAATCCGACCGGTTCCTCTGGTTCTGTTTTTCAGCATCTCTGCAGCCTCATAGGCCTTCTTAATTAAAGCCGGAACTCTTAAAGCTCTACTAGTCTTTGACCCTGTTTTTCATAACACAACTGTGCCAGCCTTCCAACATATGAGCATTTGTTCCAATCAACAAAGGACACCATCATACAGTCCAGTGGGGGGACACACTAAGGCTAGGGTCTCCTACTTGTCTGCCACTCCAGCCACGGAGGTGGGGAAAGACACCAAATTCGGATATACCGGAATAGGGTAGGCCTTCCCACTTAACCCCATACATGCAGTCCTTCTAATGGTTGTAAGGGTAACGCCTGTACAAATGCTTCTGATACCAATCTTGGAAAATAATTGTCACTTGGGAGCCACTGTCTAATATAGCTCTTGTAGACACTCCGTTCACCTTTACAGTGGTCTCCATGGAGGGACCCACTATTCTGGACCAGTCTGGAGGCGGTGGTGGGGCCTGGGCAACTGACCTTGCCACAAAGGACGTGAATTAGCATTTTTGGTGCCCTCACCAATGCGCGTCGCACCCTAACCACTGATTTCTTCTCCAAGCTCTCCTTGTAGCCTATATGCAACTTTGTCAGTGTCTTTGGGGACTGGCATTCCCTTTTCATGTGCCCATCTTTCCCACAATTATAGCAAAACATACTTTCTGGAGTTTGAGCTGGCCGAGGCGCCACACTGGGAGCCAGGGCGGGTATTACTAACTGGAAACCTTGGTGCCATCTCTGTCTGCGGGCGTGATAAGCATTTGAGACATCTCGTCAGTTTCTCCAATTTCCATGGTCAAGGAATCGAGTTCGGAGCTGTTATCAGTAGGATACATGGTGGTACCCCACCCCATAGCAGATGCAGTAGTCGATATAGGTCAGGGCTCTGACTTGCAGGCGTGGCTTTCATAAAGGACTGTTTTTGAATCTCGGATCTCTCTCAACAGTTAGCCCCATTGTGACATATCTTTTTCCTTGTCAGACACTCATTGACTGCCTAACCTCTGCCCTGAACTTTCATGATGGGTCACCCTCAGTCACTCGGGTGGCCAGCAGCTATTGGTGCGGGTCCCTCCGGAGTCGTCTTTTTTCAACTCCTAATTTCTCTCATTAACTCACTACAGAGGGTGGGATTCCAGTCGATCTGCCAGGTGTAACTGAAGCAACAGCAGTTCTGAGGAGGGGGCGACTTATGATCCTGTCCAGCCTGGTTCGGTCCAGTTCAATGCGGAAACCTACCTTTTCTGAGGCATTCTTGCAACAATTTTTCCAGCCGAGATACATACACAGACAACAACTCCCCTTGGTACTGTTGTGCATCTCTTACTCTCCACCATAGGTCCTCATCAGAATCTGGCTCCCATACATTCTCCAAGGCCTCAAGATAGGCTGTGCAGTCGCTTCAGGGTTACTGGCCCGCTTAGCAACGGGATGGTAGCTGGGCAGGACCCTCGGAGGCTCTCACCACCCTCTTTCGCCACCTTCCGAGCATTGCCATTCTAGCACTTGGGGCAACATAGTCTATCCAGGTCTCCCAGTCATCCTCCCCTTGGGGTGGGGGAGGGTGCCAGAAGATCCTCAACCTTCGTAAGTATCGGACTAATGGCAGGTGCAGAAATAGGAGTCTGCATTGGTTCAGACACCATTACGGGCACTGGAGCAGGAGAGGGTGTTGGGGAGGAACACCCCAGGTGGCAAGAATAGTTTCTTCAAGTCCTCCACAGTTTCCCTCTCCAGCAACCATTCAGCAAATTTCTCCTCAAAAGTTTCAGATAGTGGTGGGGCTGATTCCCCGGTCTTTACTGTCCTTAGTTATCACTCTCCAAGCAGTGAGGGCTCCCTCTGGGGTAATGGTCTGTGGCACTTTGGAGCTATCTGGGATCCTTAAACTCTACTAGGGCCAGGAAAGTGTGGGTGAGCAGATTAGCATGCCGACCCACCACCAAGAGGTTTGTAAACCTTCCACCTTGGAAAGTACTCCTGCACAGTGTCCGTAGTTGATACCCAGGGGATGTCCAGGATAAGCATAGCATTTTGGGGTCGATCTCCTCCCCAGTACACCACTCCACCAGCCGGTGCACAGCCACTTCTGTCGGGTACCCATTTTTTCTTAACAGTGGTTCGTAGAATATGGCCACTAGAGGACACACAATCCCAGCGGTGAGCCTCCAAGATGTAACCCCTAGATGGCGCTATCCCAGGGGCTACTACCCTGCCTGATTTGCCACTAACAGGTTGAGGCCTGGATCAATGTTGGGTGCCTCCACCCAGAAGGTCAGGGTTTGCAATAGTTAAACTAACTTGGTCACAGCCCTCTGGGACACTGCAACCCCTTTCTTCCACTGGTGGCCCACAATATATCAGAATTACCTTCACAGTATACACTTACCCCCAGGTCTGGTTCCGACACTGGGACCTCCTGTGAAATGAGATACAGTGCAGCAATCACAGTACAGTACTTTAACATAGACAAATACCTCAGGCAGTATAACTTTGCTAGGCAAACAGCTCTGATTTATTTAGGGGATATAACAAGGACGGGAAATCAGGTTAATTAGCTTATCACTCTAATAATTACCTATGGCTCTGTGCACAGGCCTATCCCTATCAGTTACTGTCCCTGGGTACCCAAGCCTAGTGGCTGGTCAAACCGTGGCAGCTGGTAGGGCCCTTTCACACAGAGAAAAGGAGAATTAAACAGTCAGCAGTACAGTAATTCCATTTTGGATTTAATGTGGCAATTCAACAGGAGCAACCCTGAATTAGTACTCACGACCTTCAAATAAGATAGGGTCCTCTCAATGTCAGTAGGGCTCACTTGAGGTACACAAACCTCTTCACACATCCATATAAAAGAAAGTACTATACCAGGCAGGCTGCATCTGTATCGATGAATTACTGCACAATACCGGGAGAACACACAGCAGATTCAGTTCCTGACAGACCGAGTGCAATTTTCAGCAATTCTTCCAGTCTTCTACAGGGTGAGCTCTGGTTTCTACTCTTCAGAGATCCTTGATTCTTTTCACAGGACGGATTCAGTCCCTAATGTTGTTACAAGTTGCAGACCGAACTCTGGGCCTTACACACGTTTTTTGACTAAAACTGCACACTGAAAAAGCACAGGGCTCCTTCCTCTTCACTGCCAAAGCTCAACTCAAGCTCCAACCGACAAAACTGGGCACTTCCTTTGAGTTCCTCCCAGTTCTTGATGGATTGGCTGTCACCACAATAGACTGCTGCTGTTGGTCCAAAAAGGCACTGAAGTCTAAACTACATCTCCAGAGTCACTGCCCATACAATCCTCTTGTGGCTGGCTCAGATTATGAGTCCAAGTTCTGATTCGTCCAAGGCACCATTTTAGAGCTAGCTTACCCCACACTGATTGGTCCAGTTCAGCAGTTCAAAACTAGAATGGGAACTAGCAGACACAGTTCTGACTGCAAAGAAAGCAGGTTAGACAAACTGTAATTTCATTATTACTCTAAATAATTTCTGGCAAACAGTTACATCTTTCAGATAGGTTCCCTTTGCACTCCTAGTGACTGCAAAATGAAGTGAATTGGCAGCAGCTCAAGTGGTACCTGAGAAGCACACAGTCCCCCATAAATCTAATTATGTCTGCAAGCAGACAGCTCTTAAAGAGACAGTACCAGAGGCTCTAAAAACACTCACTGATAAATGGCTTAAATGCCAAACACCATTCAGGCTTGGAGCATTCAAGCAAGCTCCTGGAAGTCTTTTGGGAACCCCCATTTGCAGGGGGGTTACATGTGTCTCTCAAGTTCAATATAAATGGCTTAACTTACTCTCCTTCCAAGTTAAACGACTCATATTAATGTCTTGGAGAACAACAAATATCCCCACTTTTTCTAATATCCTTAAAAATCTTTCCCAATGTGCCTCTCTGGAACGTTTACCTCACGCCCGCCCATAATAGGCTTAATGAATATAGTAAATGTTGGCGGGACTATCTTAACTACCTTCACAATGCAAGTAACTAACGGACATTTAAAGAAACATCTTCTGATACTTATAACAGTCTCTATGTTATGACCTCTCCTTAGAATTGAAGCTGTCTCTTTATTTAGAAACTTTTATTTCTTTTTAGACACTGTTCATGTTTTATATCATTATTTTGTAGAAATTTGTGATACTTCCTATGCCTCACTCAGCAAGTAAACAATGTATTGTTTCCACTCACAGTATGCTTGTACTCCATAACTCTCTCTTATCAGAACACAGTTTTGACTTACTGAAGTTTATTACTTTTTAGCTGAGAGAAATATAACTGATTTAGTTTTTCTTCAACCAGATTTAGCTAAAAAAGAATACAATCTTATTGTTTATAAGACTGTCATTTAATATACTTGCTGTGCCTTATATACATTCATACCAGTATATCTGTATTAGGAAGTTTGTTTGTATTCTTAAAATGTTTGAATATAAAGATAGTCAAAAAATTAAAAACTAAAAGCACAACACCCAGATTTTTTGCAAATGTCACCATGTCAGCACTTCCAGTCCATTATTATCGCCAGCAAAGTGCTTGGATGGACTGCAACATTTTTTGACTGTTTTTTTTTTTTAAACACTTAGTCTTTTACAAGGCGACATTCTGACTGCTAAATCTCTACCAGCCAGAGCAGTATGGCTGATGAATAATGCCCCCTCACACCCTGCACTTGAAGATCTGGTCTCCAGTGATGGCAGCATTAAGTGCCTCTTTGTGCCCCCCAACATAACAAGCATTCTACAGCCAACAGACCGGAACAAATTAGAGAACTTGAAACAGCGTTATAATCGGGATCTGCTGTGCCATCTTTTGTTGGGCATGAGTGATTACAGCTGCTACACTGATTTCTGCAAATCACTGTCGGTAAAGGATGCTGTTTACCTTAGTGCCAAAGCGTGGGGTGAGATCAGTTCAGAATCACTGTGCAGGTCCTGGAATAAGCTGTGGCCGTACCAGGAGGAACCAGAGATTGATGTCACGGTGGCCGACACTCTGGTTAACTTCATAGAGGAGCGTGTATCACTGGAGTTAACTGAGGAGGAGCAGGAGGAATGGAATCATGCTGATAATGAAGAAACTGGGCATCAGATCCTATCGGACACTGACATCACTGATCTTGCACGACTGAGTATAGAACATAAAGTTACAGTGATAGTGAGGGGGATGAAGCTGTTAACGTTCCTCACAGCAAAGCAGAAGAATGCTTCTCTGTTTGTGTTCAATGGCTGGAGCAGCAGCAAGAAGCGAGTCCCATGAACTTATTGCTGCTCAGGGAACTGCAACATCTCACTGCCAAAAAACGTCACTGCTCACTGAAGCAAAGTGCAATAACCAATTTTTTTAACATTCTGAAACATAAAGAGTACTGTACATATTACTGTACTACATTATCTGAACTGTGTTTGAACAAAGCTAAACCTTAAAATGCATTGTTTAGTGTTTAATGGTTTTTACTGAACTTTGTTTATTTGTATTTATGTTTTTATGTTTTATTCTTATGAAATTGATATTAAGACTTGGTGAAGCAGTCAATTTGCTAATTATTTCAGAGATACGGATCTTTCCGAGATATGAACACCATGCATTCCCATGCTGTTCGGATCTCTGAGGTTGTACTGTAGTTCCATTTGGACACCCACCAAAATGGATAGACGGGACCTCAGTTTAATGTCTCTTCCAAAGGATGGCACATTCCAACAGTGCAGCACCCCTTCCCAATATTGCACTCAGGTGCCAGCATTTCGTATGACTCCAATACCGTGTGGACGAGAACCCATGACTTTCTGCCCAGAGCCAGATATGCTATCAACATAGCCACACCCACATCTCTGGTTTAGGAGTTAACCCAAACCTGCAATATGCAGCCACCTCTTCCAGTAATGCCCTGCAGTGCCACCAATGCAAGATCCCACATCTCTGGTGTAGGGCTCACCCCAACCTTCAATAGGCAGCAACCCCTTCCAGCTTTGTCCTGCAGTGCCACCAATGAAGGATCCCACATCTCTGGAGTAGAGCTCACCCCCAACCTTCAATAGGGCAGCAACCCTTCTCCAGCTATGTCCTGCAGTGCTAGCAATGAAAGATCCCATGTCTCTGATGCATCACTTTGTCCAAACCCACAATAAAACAGCAGCCCTCTAGTGGTGCCTACAGTTGCAGCAATGGAAGAGCCCACGCTTCGGGAGTAGGACTTAAACCTGCAATAGGGCAGCAACCCTCCTCCAGTACTATCCTACATTTCAGCAATGGAAGAGCCCACAATTTTGATGTAGCACATAACCCAAACCTCCACTAGAGCAGCAACCCTTCCTCTATAGAGCCCTTGTCTGTGATGAATGAGTCAAAGTCTTTGTTGTGGCATTTGAACCAACCTGCAGTGGAGTAACTATGTTAGAAGAGGCAGTATAGCACAGCTTAATCTGGTTCAGTTTCAGTTGGTTACTATCTGTATCCCCCCTTCCTCCCAGTCGCCCCTGAAAAAGGGACTTTAGTCTCAGTGGGCCTACCAAGTCAACAAAATTAATTAAATAAATAAATAGTGGTTTAGCGCACAGACCTGCAAACCTGGAAAAGTGGGTTTGAATCCCACAGTTCCCACTTGCATATTCTGTGACCATGAGCAAGTCACTTAACTTCAGTGTGCTCCCAGAAGCACCTGGAAAGTGAGAGAAGCCTTGGTCATCAGCTGAGTGTGTCTTTCCTGGCCAACAATTGTAAGAAATAAACAAATGCAGACAGTACATAAATACACTGTCCCCCAGTGCAGCCTTTCAGTGTAAATATGGTTTATGACCCAAGCCTCTGCTGTGGTACTTGAATCCAGCTTCCAATAGTGCAGTAATACCTCCCCGAGTACTGCCCTTGTAGTGTCAGTGCTACCCAGTCAAAACAGCACATCCTGAACAGCACCATCTAAACAGTGCTGTCAGGATTGTGTAGTGCCAGAACAGTGACAGACGTAGAATAGATTATAGAAACTACCACTACCCCTGTCGCTATTCAGGTACTGTAGGGGAAGTACAAGTATGCTAAAAGGCGCTGGCTGGCTGAGCTGCTCCCACGGTGGTGTGAGTTAAGTAACAGTTCAGGCAGCAGAAAGCAAGTGAGCAGGATTCTGTTCCTGGTCTCCCAACAAATGCAGATACATTTTTCCCCGGCCCAAAGTGTATTTATTTATTTTTTTGTCTGCCATGATAGAACCCCACCAGTTTATTCTTTGTCCTGTGATCTGCCCCCCAGAGTTGGTTATATAAATTATGGAGGGTGTGGGGGCAGTGCGCCCTGTGTTGGGGGAGTGCAGGGAGTGCATGCAGAGGGTGCAGAAAATGTATAGTATGCATTTTAGCACTGGTAGCAGTCATCAGTGTGGTGTTCGACCGCTACCAGCAGTGCTGCTTTGTGTTGCAGTGTTTCTATTTGCCACTGTTCTGGAGAGTGCTGTTTATACTGTGCTCTTATTGTCGGTACTATTGTTAGCATTCATTGGATCTAGTGCTGTGCCAATGATGTAAGAGTCAACATCTCCGCTTTTGGGCTTTCATCCAGCATCTAATAGGACAACAACCTTTCCCTCTGTACTGAGCCGCAGTGTCAGCAATGTAAGAATCAATTTCTTTGCTGTGGGGCTTTATCCAGCACCTAATAGGGCAGCAACCTCTCCCTCAGTACCGCTGCAGTGTCAGTAATGAAAGTGTTAGCATCTCTGCTGTGAGGCTTTTATCCAGCATCTAATAGAGCAGCAACCTCTCCCTCAGTACTGGCCTGTAGTATCAGCAATGAGAGAGTCAGTGTCTCAGCTGTGGGGCTTTTATCCAGCATCTAATAAGGCAACAACCTCTCCCTCAGTACTGAGCTGCAGTGTTAGCAATGTAAGAGTCAACGTCTCTGCTGTGGGACGTTATCATTGGTATAATGGCAGGGTGAGAAACCTGACTCCAGTCTCACATCCAAGACTCCCAGATGGCAGCACATGGGGTATGTATGTATCATTGTTGAAAACCAGAGTTTATTCTCAGACTGTGATCACCCTGGTTGCAGTGCAGGGGGTTATGGCTGTATCACAGGGCTAATGGTTTACCTTTGTTCTCTTAACAGAAGCAGAATTTCCAGTCCCAAAAAACTATTTCACATTGATTGTGAAAGATGAAGAAACCTCGCTGTTGGAGTCACAGAATAGGAATGAGACCACAGGTCAGCATTCTACTAAAGAAAGCACCAGTGTCCGTAAGTAGATGGTCTGGTAAATGTTATATGTAGGATAGATGCTGAGAAGCCCTGATAATCCCAGAGGGGGAAACTTAGATCTGTTCTCAAAACTGAGACTCCAGATGGCTGTGCAGGGTGTGATATGTGTGTATAAGTTCAGTGCCTGGTGGTGAGGACCTTAGTCCATTCTCAAACCCCAGACTCCAAAGTGGCAGTGCAGAGGATTATATGTGTATCTTTCGTATAATACCAGAGTGGGAAACCTGAGTCCAGTCTCAAACTTGGGACTCCCAGGTGGCAGTGAAACATTAAAACAGAACCATAGACTTTGATGGCAGATAAAGGTGGCATGAACCATCCAGTCTGCCCGTTACTTCCTACCTACACTATTTCTGCAGACTATACCTAATCTGCAGCTCTTTCTGTCTTCCCCCGTTCCTTTCCACAATGATTCCCTTGTGCTTATCGCATGCATTCTTGAACTCCACCGCTGATTTTTGCCCCCACCACATCCTCTGGGAACGCTGTTCCAAGAATCCACCACTACTTCTGGGAAGACATACTTCCTCACATCTCTCCAGAAACCCCCAAGTTTTATAGCATGTCCCTTGCTCTTGAGTAGCTTTTCATTTGAAAAATACTTCATTCCTCTACCTTATATACACCCATGGGATATTTAAAGGTCTCTATCATATTGTCCCTCTCCTCTCTCTGTTCCAGGTGTACATATTGAGGTCCTTCAGTCTCTTCTTATAGGCTTTTCATGCAGACCCCGCACCATTTTAGTTGTTCTCCTCTGGACTGCCTGCACTCTTCCTATGTCTTTGGAGATGTGGTCTCCAGAACTGGACACAGTACTCTAGATGGATCTTACAGTTGATCTATACAGAGGCAACACCACCTCCCTCTTTCTGCTGGTGATACCCCTCCCTATGCACCTCAGCCTCCCTCTAGCCCTCCTGTCTGTCTTGTCACCTTGCCTGGCCATCTTTATGTAACCAGCCAGTTCCCTGGGGTTACTAGAATCCCATTAGTATTAGTGTTAGGCAGGTAGAAAAGGCAGCTGGTAGGTAGCTCACTTACGGGCTGCCTACAGAGTGACATCATTGTTTACCCAGCTAGCCTGAGAGAAGGATGATTGTCATTTGGAACTCTTTCAGTAGCATAATCCTTTCTGTGTCAGCTGCTCTGGGGAGCTTTAGAATGTTCAGTTAGGTGTCTTAGTTTGGAAGTCAGCATGGCAGGAGCTCTGCCAGTGGGTTCTGTGTCAGAGGACCTTGTTTTCTCACCCTTGTTTAGATTACAATTACCAGATTCCAGTGAAGTGGTGGAGACCTTTCTTCAGCAGTATTCCTCATTTTAATTCCAGGAGAAGTGAAAGAAACTGTTAATTCAGTGGATCCAAGGGGCAGTCCCCTGAAGGTCCTTGTGTGTGTTACAATTGCCTTTGAGAAGGACTTCGTGAGACTTTTCTGATGAGCTACCAAGGGAAAGAGTGCTTTCTGGTTGTTCCAATGCCTAAAGGAGGGGGCAACACATCTGTGGAAAAGTGTGCTTTTGGAGTTGATTTCCATGCCTAAAGGAAGGAGCAGCTGAACTGTGAGTACAAATGGGAGACAACTTCTTTGGTTAGAGGTTTGTTCTGGGGTATGTGTGCCCACAGATAAGGCTAGATCTCACCTGTCAATGCCCTTTTGTTCACCCAAGTGAGTGATGCTCTACATAGAGTAATGGGAGACGAGTTCACTATTTAGAAACATAGAAACATAGAATTTGATGGCAGATAAGGACCACTTGGCCCACCCAGTCTGCCCATTTCCTACCTACTGGATAAGCTGCAGATCCTAGTTAACCAGCAGCCTACTTCTTCCCACCCCACCCCCAGAATTGCCTTATGACTATCCTATGCATGCTTGAATTCCACCACTGATTTTGACTCCACAACCTCCTCCGGAAGGCCATTCCATGCATCCACAACCCTCTGTGAAAAAAATACTTAAATTACCTCTGAGCCGCCTCTATCTTCAAATTGTGCCCCTCTTGTTCTTGCACACCTTTTTTTGAAAGATGCTACCTCTTGGACTTTGTTGATTCCCTTGAGGTACTTGAAAGTTTCTATCATGTCCCCTCTCCTCCTTTCCTCGGAGGCTATACATATTAAGCTCCTTAAGTCTCTCTTCATATGTCTTCCCGCAGACCCTGCACCATTTTAGTTGCCCTCCTCTGGACAGCTTCCATCCTGTCTATGTCTTTATGGAGATTGGGTCTCCAGAACTGCACACAGTACTCAGATGGGGTCTCACCAGCTGTCTGTACAGAGGGATAATAACTTCCTGTTTTAGGGGTTTGTTCTGGGGTGTGTGTGCCCATGGATAAGGCTAGATCACACTCGTCAGTGCCCTTGTTCACCCAAGAGAGTGAAGTACAGTTTGAGTCTTTAGCATTTCAGTGGGGAATGAAGGCTTCTGCAGTGTAACCCTGAAGGAATAGCAGAGACTGTCGGTTGGGGAAAAGGGTGGGAGGAATGCCATCTGTGGAAGCTTACAAGGCAGGGCTAACTGATTCATTGAAGGACGCCAGTTTACCCTGAGCAAGTGCCATTGAGGCAGGATGAGGTGGGTGACAACAGTCACTAGATCACTATTGGGAAAGATGGTGATCTGAGGTGTGGGCATAGTCCACAAGTATACATGCTGGAAATGGAAATGTGTTCAGGTGTGTGGCCAACAAGCCATGAGCATACACCATGGGGAAGAGAAAGCAATGTTTCTGTGCAGAATTGTTCTGCCTAGCAAAGAGTTGTGGAAGAAAATGTACTTGTTTTCCATGACTGACCCTTGGGGGTCTACCGATGCTTTAGTAACAACTGTGAATAATGTCATACTACAAAATCCTAGCTGCTGTTTTGGACATTCAAATCATTGCTTCTGTGTGGAATTAATGAGGTCCCCTCAGCAGGTAGGTCTAGCATACACCTAGCATCTTCTCCCCTGGACCTGGTTATAGTTACAAAGGTTCATTTTTGGTTATTGTACCCCCATCCCCTTTCTCTAGATAATGGGCCTGGTATACAACCTAACACTAGGGATTGTACCAATCTAAGTAGTTTCTGCTAAAGTAAATGGGATGCCATATGTGGGTACTAGTTTTATTTTGTGGGGGATGCCAACTAGCCAAAAGATGCATGGGGGTTACAAAAATGGGGTCTCATCAAAGGGATATGTTTTGGGAGAGGTAAAATGCTGAGGTTATGTCTAGGATCTTCCAGTCTGGTGGCAGTGCACCTAAACAGAAGATTGTTGCAAGAAAAGCAAAGTCTGTGCCAGGAAAATTCCATCTGAAAATATTTTGCTGCCTGTGGTTCTGTGAAAGAAAGTGGAAAAAATGTGCTGCTTGTGTGTTTAAACTGGAAAAATGAAGTGTTGAGCTGAGCAATGAGTGCCCTTGCCTTTGCCGTTTTAAGTGCTTGAGAAAACTGAAAGTTGCAAATTCCAAGAGAAAAGTATTTGTGGACTTTAATGACAGTCAGTTCTAAGTGCTCAGAAAGTTTCATGTGTGTACAGTAACTATTGGGGGAGTCACTAAGGAAAATGCACAAAGAACTGTGTCAAAATTCCTTAAAAGTGTCCACTGAAATTGCCAGCCGAGAAACAAAGTGACAGTCTGTGTTTTAAACTTGTCTTCTTGATGATCGCTGTGCAGAAGTGTGGCTGATGGAGAGCTCATTCGCATGGCATCACGTGATAGGTCCAGTGAACCTAAGCCCCACCATTTGCCTGAGTCTGAGTTGTGGAGCATTCGAGGAGGAGTAGCCAGCAGTGTGCGAGCAGTGTGGTAGTTCATGCAGCAGCAGGAGGAATTGGCGAGAGAGAAAGTGTTCCTGAAACAACATTTTTTCAGACTTTTCACAGTAAAACCAGGCTTAACCCATTTTCCGGCTGACCGTAGCAGTGATTGCAGTGTTTTTGCAACCGATCCATAGGTCTGCCAACCCGATCATTGGAAAGGTCTACAAAACTGACAGCAGGCCATTCTAGATCAGTGGAGGGAACTAGCTACTGCCTAGTAAGTACCCAGTACAAAAGTAAAATGGACTGTGGTGCAAAAAGTCAGAAAACAGTAGAGAAATGCAGCAAAGTAACCGAGAGAGTTTTGTGAACTTTTAAAATCTGGACTGTGTGTAAAGTGACTGTTTGAAAGGGAGAGAGAGCTCTAAGGCAGAAATGATCCAACAGGTTCAAAAGAAATGTAGCAACAGTATGAATATGCTGGATAGTGCAAAAGTAAAATGGAAGTTCTGCTTTAAGTTAAACAGTTAAAATGCAAGATCCAAAAAGTGTTATAGCAAATTTGAACTGTGTGTAATGCAGAAAAATTGCAGCCGCCATTTTGGGGTGTAGTCAGCAAAATGTAAACAGTGCAGCGCTATTTTTGGACAGTGTCTCAGACAAGAAGTAGTTTCAAATGGTTGTGCTAAATTTTGTGGAACAAAAGTAAAAAGCCAGGCAGCCTGCTCATAAAACATGCAAGTGTGTTTAATGCTAAATCTCCATTTGACTGCAAGAATAGTTACTTGGGACTTGTATGTTTATTTACAGAAATGGCACATCATCCGCATTACCCACTCCATGCCATGGTGTGGGCTACCCAACAAGAAAAGGAATTGGTTCACTTTGAGCAGCTGTATAATTGTGAGTCAGCACCACTCGATGTGGCTTTACTGAACTGTTCTGTTAATGCTGTGTTGTGTGTATGAAGCCAGGGAGAGATGTTTGCTAATCTCCCATTGCACAAATTGCTGCAATAAATTTGGAATGAGTGAGACAAGTGGCACAGTAGTGGCAAAAGCAAGAAGCATCCGCTAGCCCCAACTTGGACATTGGCAGGGATCCTGTTGGATCAGTGCAGCAGCAGGCTAGGTGCAGTCAGAGAGACCCATCAAGTTTTATCAAGGAGTTTTTGGAAAATGTCTGTGTAGATAATTTGCAAGGTCAGGAAGAGATGGAATTTTCCACTCTGTAGAGGATGGATTTGGATGCTGATGCAGGTTCTGTGAATCCTGGGTGGAAGGCCCAAGCCCAAGCCTCGTGGGAGAGTTTGAGGTAGAAGAAACATTGTGTTGGGAGGCCAGTGTCTCTGAGTGTAGTGAGGAATGGACCATTTCAGGAGCTGGTGCAACTGTCAGCTCTTGGGCAGAGATTGTAGAAGAAGAAAAGCTGCAATGGCTATGGCTATGGTGGGACTCAATGAGTTGCCATTAGCATTGGCTTCAGTGGAGCCGTCTGAGGCAGAAATGGAGGAGGCCTCTAGAGATGTGCCATCATGCAGGGGTGGACGGCTTTTACTTTGCATTGTGTGCTCAAAGCTGACTCAACCAGGAATGATCTCCCCAAGCTGTACCTGTGGTTTGGAGTTGGTCAAAAGCAGGAAAGAAGAATGAATCATTTGAAGACATGCTGTGGCTGAGTATGCACACATATACTCTTCTCCCCCCACAGATAATTTAGGAAGAAATTAAGGAAAACAGGCATGCCTGGCTGTGGGAGTAAGCTTGTGCCAACCTGCATCAAAAACTAAACAAATTTGTAAGAGTATAAATATGCAACAAAAGGCTTCAGGTTTGGAAGCATGGCAGGACGTTGTTAATTGATTCAGTGAGAATTGTGGACAAGGCTGGCCAAGAGACAATTTACAATGTTCCTGTGGTTCATTCAGATGGAGAGACAATCTATGCCCCATACCCCAAGTGGTGCTACCTGTCAATGGGGCCACTCATCAATAAATGTGTCCACTTGCCAAGTTGAAGTGCAGCAAAGCCAACCCAGCAATCTGCCACTGAAGAGGCAGCAACCGAGGAAAAGATGCCTTTCTTCTGGTGTTCCAGGTTTGTCTGCAGCAGCATCCAAGTTTGGCTTCAGCAGCATCCTGGTTCATCTGCAGCAACATCCAGGCTTGCCAGCCCAGCAGTAGGAGATGATTTCTTGTCCGGGTCCAATAGGAGGTTGTGGAAACATCTGATCCAAAGATGTCTGTCCAACAACAAAAGATCATCAGGCCACAGGTCCAGAGAGGTGATGTAGACATCCATCTGTTGCCTAGAAACTGGTAAGATGCATTTTACATTTTAATTTGACTGTTTTGCCTACAATTGAGGATGTCCCAGCAACTTTGGTCACCTATAGACTTTCCTGAACTGGACTGCATTGTTAGCAGGCCTTGTGCCTGTCCAAGAACTGTGTTTCAGCAGGCTAGGAGAGACTGTGTGTAGTGTCTTGGCACCTGGGCTCCTCTGTAGGATATTGGACTTGCAGGCTCCTCTCCCTAAAATGATTTATTTATTGATTTATTTATGTCTTTGGTAACCGGTAGGTGCACTGACCCAGAGGTCCATTTTCAGTCACGACCCGGCCACAAGGTGGCAAAAACCAACAACAGATACAGAGGTACATACAAGAATACAGTATAATGCTCATCTTGCTCAAGGTAGTGGGGTAAGGTATGCAGTGGGTTAACTAAGTAAGCAAGGATATAATAAGTACATGAGTATAGACAAGCGATAAGAAGAAACAGATGGTATAGGTTACAAACAATAACGGTATTCAATTACAATGGTTCACATTCCATACAGTTGTAGAAACAATACATTGTGCAAGTTCTAACAAAAATCAACACTTTCTTAACATGATTTAGGATCAGAGACAGAGGAGATCAAAGGGGTGAGGCACTGGGTTATAAGGGCGGGGTGAGGTAGAGGTTATAAGAGGTTTGGGGAAGAGGACAGAAAGATTTAGGGTAGTCTTGGGGTTGTGTAGGAGGACAGAGGTGTGGAAGAGGGAGTCTAGGTGGTGGAATGTAAGTGCTGCTAAATGTTTTTGTAAATGCTCTTATCTTTTCTATTTTTGTATTTTTATAGAAAACAACTTTAAAAAAATAACTTTTTGAGATTGTGTAGTATCTGCAGTGGGAGGGTTTGGTCACTGTGTGGTTTATAGGTTGTGTTTGTTTGCAGAATGTGTTTTGTGATGTTTTCTTTTGCTGGAGTTCCTGAAAGAAGACAAAAGAGTATTTTTTGGGACTCATCAAGGTCCCTCTGTTTTTTAAAGTTGTTAGGCTTTGTGTAATTGTGTGGTACAATGTGCTAACCATTTTTCTGCTTTGCAGGTGTAGAGTTGTTGTAGTTCTTAGATTTAGGAAATGTTCTGGCAAATGCTTGTTTCTAAAGTGGGCTACAGTTCTTTTGGTATGAAATAGTTTTTATGTATGGGCACCCAGTAGGTAGCATAGGCCAGACAAGTTTTCCCTAGAGGGCTGGGGGGAAGGCAGATTGATGGTCATGAATCTGGATAGTAGTCACCAATGCTGTCAGATAGGACATGCTTCAGGCACTTTCCTGGAGCAACTGAGGACCCATAGATAGTACAGTAGTAGGGTAGGAGCTGAAATTTCTTCAGTGGGCCTCTATCCTTTAGTGTTACCTACCTGTGCCTAGCACATGGTAGGGGAGGACCTGATAAACCTTTGTAACTTGAATGTAAAATTATTCATTCCTTACCTTCCCCCAGGTCGCACCAGGAGACAAGCAACTTGTTGTTCAGTGTGCCTTCCTAGTGAAACATTTCAATAAATAAATAAAATAAACCCTCACCTTAGGGACCACGGAGACAGGATGGCCTGGTACAGGACTGTTATCTGGCTGCAGACAGCATGTGGTCTGGTAGTGGTAAGTGTAACCAGCCAGGTCCCAGGGGTTACTAGAATCCAATTAGTATTAGTATTAGTGTCAGGCAGGTAGAAAAGGCAGCTGGTAAGTAACTCACTTAGGAACTGCTTACACAGTGACATTACTGTTTACTCAGCTTGAGCTGACTGGGGTTCAAACCTGACCCCCAGCTTGCCTTCTTAGGTTTACTCTGTGTACATGGGATGACCTTTTGACCTCCCATGACCGGCAGGAGCAACCACCTCATTTAGAAATGTTGCTTGAATGGGGAAGTCTAACTGGGTGTGCATGATAGCATGCACTTGGCTGCGTGTTCAGTTAAAACCACAATACCTCAGTCATGGTCTAGTCTATTTGTCTGATTAAAATTACCTTATCCTAAACCTTTATAGTTGTTTTTCTTTTAATATTTTGGTAACATATATATATATATATATATATATATATATATATATATATATATATATATACATACATACATACATACATACATACATACACATACATACCAATAGTCACAAGTAAGCTTTACCCTGTATTGTAAGTCAACAGCTTTATAAGTAAAAATATTTAACCAAAAAGAAATACCAGGAAATGTCATATTGTCTTAATTCTTTACTTAAAAAGTGTTATACAGAATTAACATCATTTGGATCAGCAGTGCAAGCAAACAATCTATCTTTAACTGGAGAGGAAGTCTCTCCTACTTTTAGATACAATCATATAAAAAAAGTAAAAATAAAATAAACATAAAATGCAAGTATCATCCCTCTCTGCTGATAACCAGAGATAATAGCAATTATAAACACACAGCGCCATACCTTGATGTCTCAAATGAAGTGCTAGGCAGAAGGACGTGCTGTCACAGCTCCTTCCTCTCTTCTGCCTTCATTTCGTTAAAAGCTCTAAATTTATATTTTTTTTGGATGTGCCTTGTGTCATACTTCTCGTACAAGTATACCCCGTGACCAACTTCTTGTAGAAGTATGCCCTGTGACCATGACACATCTCTTGCAGAAGTGTGTTAATCATGCAAGGTGGCAACAAAAATATCTTATTTTAAAAGTGCAATGTCATCTCAGATTTTGCTTTACTGGAACATTGTTTTGTAAGCTCTGATTTGTGCTACTGAGGAAATTGTGGTTTAGCTAGCATTCTGTCTAGCACTTCCTCAAATAAAATCTCCCCCATTTTATAATTAATTTCAAACAAAAGACATGCAGATTTATTTTTTCTTTTAAAACTGTAAACTATTAATATCACAAAAAAGCTATAATTCTTATTTTAAATGTATCTTCAAACTGTTTATAAGGCACACTCAATAATAATGTTTGCAACTTACAAATGCTAATGATATAACTCATGTGCTATAGAGGAAACTGGCTTTGCCTGCTGCTTTCTTGAAGTGAGTTCTTTATCACTTTCTCAAATACATTTTCTCCATTATACAGCTAGTTTTAAAACAAGACATTTTCTTTAACCTGTAAATTGTTAATGTTACAACCAAATATTGCAAAGAAGCTATAATCATTTTTGATTTAAATGTATCTTTAAACTATTTTACAGTAGGACACACTCAATGTATTGACTAAACAGAATTATGCTTGGTAATAAGGATGTATTTAATTCAGTTCAGGAAAAGCAGAAGTAAAGCATTGTTTTCAATTGTCATTATTTAATTTAGAGAAAAGTCAAAAAGTCAGATCTATTTGTTGATTTGTCTCTGGGAAATAGCAGGTTCTTGCTCCATCATGTCCTCTAGTTCTAGAAAAAGCTGTTTCTTTGGAATATTTGGATCAGGCAGTCCAAATAGGGACTCAAGGGGATTACAGGTTCTGCTTCTTTGAAATATTTGGATCAGGCAGTCTAAATAGGGACTTGAGGGGATTGCAGGTTCTGCAAGCTAGGCTGAGAGAAGGATGATTATGTCATATGGAACGCTCACAGCAGCAAAACCCTTTCTGTGTTAGCTGCTCTGGGGAACTTTAGAATGTTGTTAGGAGTCTTAGTTTGGAAGTCAGCATGGCAGGAGCTCTGCCAATGGGTTTTATGTCAGAGGGCCCTGTTTTCTCACTCTTGTTTGGATTACAATTACCAGCTTCCAGTGAAGTGGTGGAGACGTTTCTTCAGCAGGATTCCTGATTTTCTCTCCAGGAGAAGTGAAAGGGGCTGCTACAGTAGTTTAGTGGATCCAAGGGGCAGTCCCCTGAAGGTCCTTGTGTGTGTTACAGCTGCCTTTGAGAAGAACTTTGTGAGACTTTTCTAACAAGCTGCCAAGGAAAAAGGGTACTCTTTCTGGTTGTTCCCATGCAACTGAACTGTGAGTACAAAATAGGAGACAAGTTCTCTGGTTAGGGGTTTGTTCTGGGGTGAGTGCCCATGGATAAGACTAGATCACACCTGTCAGTGCCCCTTTGTTCACCCAAGTGAGTGAGGCTTCGAAGTAAAGTAATGGGAGACGAGTTCTCCATTTAGGGGTTTGTTTTGGGGTGTGTGTGTGCCCATGGATAAGGCTAGATCACACCTGTCCGTGCCCCTTGTTCAGCCAGGAGAATGAAGTAAAGTAATGTTTAGAATCTTTAGCACCTCAGTGGGGAATGAAGGCTTCTGCAGTGTAACCCTGAAGGAATGGCAGAGACTGTCAGTTGGGGCAAAGGGTGGGAGGAACGCCATCTGTAAGCTTACAAGGTGCCAGTTTACCCTGAGCAAGGGCCGTTGCTGTGGGATGAGGTGGGTGACAACAATCACCACGAATTGGGAAAGGTAGGCCTAGCATATGCCTAGCTTCTTCTCCCCTGAACCTGGTTGTAGTTACAAAGGTTCATTTTTGGTTATTGTACCCCCATCCCTCTTCCTCTAGATAATGAGCCTGGTATACGTCCTAACGTTAGGGGTGGTACCAATTTGAATAATTTCTGCTAAAGTAAATGATATGCCACATTTAGATACTAGTTCTGTTTTATGGAGGTGCCAATTAGCAAAGAGTGGCACAAGGGTTACATTTAGGTTATCTGATATGATTACCACCTTCCCCATTTGTTCTTCATGAAGTTATTAAAGTGATTACTTAAAAACACACAAGTAGAACATAAAATTTGATATTTTGTGCCTTCTGTTTAGTTTTTTTGTCTAAAATAGCAAATGTGAAGTTTCAAAAATGAAACTTTATAATACAAACTATTTAATTTCTTCCACCATATACATTTAACAAAATACATCAAATAGTAACATCAAAGAAAAGTTAGAAAACAATACACTGATAAGGTTAAGAAGTTGTACTGACACTAAGGTTGCACTTGTGTTGCATCAGTTTCAAATACTTAAAAGCTCTAGAGGTGGAGGCCTCAGAGGAATACTTCCCAAAGTAACATTTTCTGCTTGAAATTCCCTCCGTTCATCTGCAGATAGTTCATTCTGAGGGATGAATAACATGTCAGTAGTAGTTAATATAGATATTCTTGATGTTTCTGTACTTGAACTGCCCCCAATACACTGGCAGACTGTTCTGTAGCTCCATCTGATGAAAAAGAGCCTGAGGCTGAACTGGTGCTCCCTAAACCACCTGATGAGGCTGTCGCTGAAGCTCCACCTCCAAAATCTGAGCCTGAAACTGGGGTGCTGGTAGAGATATCAAAACCTGTACAGGCCAAGGTTGATGAAGGAGTTCCAAACCCAGATGGGGCAGAAGATCCAAAAGCTGAGGCTGATGCATTTCCAAACCCTGAAGAAGCAGAGGATCCAAAAGCTGTGGCTGATGCACTTCCAAACCCTGAAGGAGCAGAGTATCCAAAAGCTGAGGTTGATGCACTTCCAAACCCTGAAGGAGCAGATGATCCACAACTGAGGCTGATGTGCTTCCGAATGCTGAAGGGGCAGAGGATCCAAAAACTGAAGCTGATGCACTTCCAACCCCTGAATGAATAGAGGGTCCAAAAACTGGGGCTGATGCACTTCCAAACCTGAAGGAGAAAAGGATCCAAAAACTGAGACTGATGCAGTTCCAAACCCTGAAGGAGCAGAGGATCCAAAATCTGAGGCTGGTGCACTTCCAAATCCAGTTGATGTCGCTGAGCCAAATGGTGCCACAGTCTGAGATGAAGCAGAACTTCCAAATGCTGAGGTACCAGATGAATCTGAAGAGCCAAGTCCTGAACTTGATTGATATGTAGTTGTACTGCTCCTGATGCTTCCACTACTGACACCAAAATCTACTAATGTTGTAATGCTGGTTGTTTGCTGTGCTCCCAATCCAAAAGATGTTTTTGTTTGGCTAAGAGGATTTGTTAATTCTGTACTCAGTGATGCTTTTGATGACAGGGGCTGGTTCTTCAGTTCAAACACTCTGTTCTTCCACTGACTCACCAGTTGCTGGACTGAACTTATATAATTTTGCAAGTTGCCTTCAACTTTGCAGGTATACCACTGGAGTCACAATTCCCCAGAGAAATGTCCAAAAAAACAAACATTTTTTTCCATAACCACTTGATAAACAGAGAATGGCCACAGTCCAGAAACTTCCATGTCTCTTTTGACAGTTTCTAGAAGCTTTTCCATTTAATCTTCGCTGCTTTTATCATAGCTTTGACTGGAACTTAGAAGTGAAAATCTGTTTTGAGAAAAGTTGAAACTCAATGCATCAGTTTTTTGAAAGCCTTGCTTCCCACCATCTTGCTGCTTGAATCCAGAGTAGGACCCAAAGTTTCTCTTTTCATCCTCCCTGCCACCTCCCCATGACATCTGCGTGGAGAAGCTGGATGGCTGCAGACACCATACTGAGTCTATCAATAAGAGTGAGAACCCCAGCCTCCTCGGTTGCCACCAAACCCTGTCCTTGATGCTGCTGACATCCACCCCCTCTTGGATGCTCATTCTAATATTTTTTGCCAAAGCAGCACCTTCCTTGTAAATAATAACTTCAGATAGTCATTTTCACAGCCTAGTTCATATACAGCTCTAGTAAAGCGTCTATTATTCCATCACAAATTCCCCTTCATAGAAGGTTATGTGTGTATCATTGGTATAATATCAGTATGGGAAACCCAAGTCCATTCTCAAACATGGGACTCCCAGCTGGCAGAGCAGGAGATTATGTCCGCACCATTGGTATAATAGCGGGTTGGGAAACCTGAGTCCATTCTCAAACTGGACCTCCCAGATGGTACAGTATGAGGTTATGTCTTTATCAGTAATATCATTGCAGATTGTATAACCAGAACCCATTTTCAGACTCTGATCTTACCTAGTTGCAGTGCAGGATTTATGTCTGTATCATTGATATAATACCTTAGTGGGAAACCTGAAATCATTCTCTGAGTCTGATCTCCCCTGTTGCAGTGCAGGGGATTATGTCTGTATCACAGGACTAATGCCAGTATTTGTGTGTTTATCTCTGATTTACATTTCTTCTCTAAATCATAACAGATTTTTCCATCCCAGAAAACTATGTGACTGTGATTGTGAAAGATGAAGAACCTCAGTACTGGAATCGGGGAACAGGAATGAGACCATACACCAGCAGTCTCCTAAAGAAAGCACCATCAACAGTAAGTAGATGGCCTGGTGAATGTTATATATAGCATAGATGCTGAGAAGCCCTGGTGATCCCAGAGTGGGGAACCTGAGTCTGTTCTCATAACTGGGACTAGGTGGCAGTACAGAGTGTAATGTGTGTATCACTTGTAGAATACAAGGGCTGTAAATATCCATTTCCAAACCCAGGATTCCCAAGTGACAGAGCAGGGCATTATGTGCACCTAACTGGTATAGTACCAGGGTGGGAAACCTGAGTTTTCAATCCCAGGACTCCCATGTTGCAGTAAAGGGGGTTATGTGATGCTGGTCCTGTTTTTGGAGGCATCCATCCCATCCCATCCATCGCTTTTTCTGTGGTGCACTGCCTGCAGATAGATTGTGTGTGGGTGGGTGGATATGTATCTGTTTTAAACTTGAGCAGAATTTCACCATATGCTAGTTTGGAACTACTTCATTGTTCGAATATTATTCCGTGTTGTGGGTCAAAGTTAGTTTGTTTATTCATTTGGCTAAAAGTCATTACAGTAAAAGAAGAAAAATTATAAACATTTAACATGTTTAGACATACATGCTCCAAAATAAAAATGAACAGTTTTATAGCAAACCTTATTATCTATGTATAATCCTTCATTTCTATCTAATAAAATACAATCATCCATTAAAACAATTGTGCAGTCATTTTTTTCCTAAGGTTTAACAAAAATACTCAGTATCTTGTTGTTTGTTTTGATAAATATCCCAGTTGTAAAAAATGCAGCTTAGTTCAAAAATTAAATTTACAAACAGAGGTGAAAAGTCACCCTACCAGGCTCTTATGGATATAATCAGGAAAACAAAATGTTAGATAACTCTGAAAAAGTCATTATTCAAAGAAACCAGCTGAATTTACCCAATTTTTTTTTTTTTTTAGGCTGCAAAAACTTTCTCTTAGGAATACTGCTAAAATACTAAGGCACCCTCCATAGGGCTCCACCAAACATAAATTCAGCTTAAAGGTGGCTAAAATTCTGAATACCTCTCAGTTACTGCCAAATGGTGACAGTTAGGGTCAAAGCCCTCATACTTGCTATCTTTTAATTGAATAGACTTTCCCTTTGGTTCAGTCGAGCATCTAGGCTTATTAAAGACCCCTGACACTGGTAGCTTCAGGGAGGAACTGAACCTAACCTTCCAGGTGCTAGTAAATGTCTGGTCATGCCCTTAATTTTGTGCGTCTGCACTTCAGACTTAAAATTCCCTCTGAGGTTTCATAAGTAATCAGCACCTGTTCAGTTGTTCAATCCCAGGATGTCCCCCAGTTTTAATAAGCCTTAGCACTCATGCTCAGGCTCACAAATGGGTACTCCGCCCAGACATCTTATTTATTATTTTTATTTATTTATTTAGTATATCGGAAAGACCTTTGAGCGTGAGCTCTTTTACAAAGGTTCCACGTCAGAGTGGACAATAAGACAATACACAAATTCAGTGGTTACAGAGGCCTGATCATTAGGCATTACAGAGCGATTACATGAGAATTAGACAAATAGGAAAAAAACTGAGCAGTTATAGTAGAATATTAAGCTATTTCTAATTGACTGCCCTAGGTAGCACACCCCTAGAAACCTCCAAGTCCGTTGATGGACTTTGGCAGAGTAATTGCATATGGTTTGACTCTATCCCCGAGGGCGAGAGGCTGGGTGACAGAGAAACAAGGGGGAGTATTGGGTTTGAACCTAATGCAGAAAGCGAGAGGTGGGGGGATAGTGAAACAAGGGGAAGGCTGTGAAGGAGGGGAGCAGTTCCAGAGGGCTTTGTCGAGTAGGGGGTGGGTGTGTGGGGGTTAGGGAGAGGCAGTACCAAGAGCATTTAAAGAGGACTGATAGCTTACTTAAGCCCTTGGCTAGGCTGGAATGGAGGCAGAGTTCTCTAAGTAGTCCTGCTGGGTGCTACCTTGTGGGTAGGCCTGTCTAGCAAGTGGGGCCTGAGAAGCAGGTGCATTTTGAGCTATACATTAGGTGCTGTTTGAGGCCTGCTTTGAATTGAGATAGGCTGTTGTTTGTTTATAATTTCATTGGGAGTTCATTTATCCAGAGGTGGGCCCGATAGGAGCAGGCGCGCTGCCCTAGTGAGGTTCGGCGGAAAGGGATGGACAGTGCTCTATTCTTTCTCCCTCTGGTGATGTGTGTTGAGAGAGAAGCCTCAAGCATGTCTCTTACACAGGGTGGGTTTTTTCCGAGGAGTACCTTCTTTCCCAGGAGGCACGTTTGGTATTTGATCCCATCTTTTAGATTAAGCCAGTTTGTACACTCATACAGGGTGCAAGTATGAGAGTAGTGATCTGTGCACAGGGTGAGGCGGCATGCCTTATTAACTGCAATTTGGACCCTTTTGAGCACTGTATCAGCAGCAGTTCCATAGACCACCAGCCCATAGTCTATCATGGAGAGTATGGAGAGTATGGAGCTGGAGACTGAGATTCAGAATGCTTCCAGGGTGAGGGATTTCTTATGCCTATGGAGGACCCTGATCTTTGTGTTTACCACTCTGACAAGGGAGTCTACATGGTGCGTATAAGTGATAGTCATCAATGGTGACTCCAAGGTACTTTAACAAGTGCACCTGATCAATCAGCTCACCAGACTTATTGGTGATTACGAGGGGAGCATGCCTGCGTTTGTTGTAGGGGCTGAATTGTAGCATGGCCTTGATTTTCTTGTAATTTAGTAGCAGCTTTTGCCTACTGAACCAGTCCTTGAGTTTATTGAAAGAGTTCTGTAGTTCTGTTTGTAGAGCAACCTGAGAGGTGCTGCTGCTCAGCAGCATGGCATCATCTGCATACAGGATAAGTTTGGTGTCACAGGCCGTGGGTAGGTTGTTTACAAAGAGGCTGAAAAGCAGGTGCCCTAGAATTGATCCTTGAGGGACTCCTAGGAGTACATCTCTGGAGCTAGATAACATCTGCCCGATATTGACTCGCTGGCTGCTGTGTGTTAGGTAGTCATCGAACCAATTCAGGGTGTTAGGTGCCACACCCAATCTTTGGAGCTGGAGTACTAGTGGAGGGTGGTTGATGGTGTCAAAGGCTTTGGTGAGGTCAATGAAGATGGACCCCACCAATTTGCCTTAATCCAGCGCCTTGTGCACATAGTCAGTATATTCCAGCAGTGCCGTGGTGGTACTGTGTTTTTGCCTGAAACCATGTTGGTTTGGGCAGAGCAGATTGTACTTAAAGTATTCTGTGAGTTGACTTGCCACAATTTTTTCCAAAGCTTTGGATAGTGGGGAGAGGATAGATATTGGTCTGTAGTTTGACACCAGCACCTTAACACCATTTGTATGCACTGGAGTTACCAGGGCTTGCTTCCATGCCTCCGAAAATTGAGCTAGAGCCAAGGATTTGTTAAATAGCATTGTTATGGGTATGATAAGAACATCCAGGGTAAGAGATAGTAACTTCATGTCTAGCCCATCACTCCCCAATCTGGTTTTGCCTAGGACTTTCCTGACCATCATTAGGGCCTCCTTCTCTGTCCCCTTCTTAACTCATTATACCCACAAGAGCCATATGGCATCAGAACCATCCATTGCTTAACCTGACCCAAAATGGAGGCATCAGTTAGAATGAGTTAAAGTAGAAGGCTGAGTGGTTAGTTATGGGCAAGTTGGCGCAACCTTGGTCCTCCACAGGCAGAAAGTAGTCTGGAGGCAGCACTGAGGACAGGTCTGTAAAGGCCTGGTTATAGGCATCAGCAATGGCTAGTGGATCTGAGGAGGATGAGTTATTAATGTTGAGCATCTTAGGGTGCTGCTTTTGATCTTTACCAAGGATGTTCTTGACATTGTCCCAAAACCTCTTATTATCTCCCCATGCGTTGTTAAGCTGGGTCTTATGGAAATCAGCTATTGCGAGCCTGATGAGTTTGGTATACCGATTTCTAGCCATTTTGTAGCACTGTAGGTCATGCTTGCTACCTGAGTTTAAGGCCTTTTCCCAGAAGCAGTCGCTGTCCTTTAGGAGGGAGAGGAGCTTGCCGTCAATCCAGCCATTTACCTCCCCCCGAATTTTCCGTTTTGTGTGTGGTGCATAGATATCACAGATGGAATTGAAACCCTCAGTGAAAAAACTAAGGGCCTGGTCCAGCATAGGTGCCTTGTTGATGGGGGACCAGTTGTAGGCAGATAGGGCCGATTTGAGGGATCCAAGTTTGCCTTTCTGTAGAACCCTACTCTTGATGAGGCGGGGTGGGCTTTTGGCAAGTTTAGTGGTCCATATAAAGGAGATCGGGGAGTGGTCACTCAGCACGTCCAGGAGAACCTTGAGTTCAGAGATCCAAGTTGGTGAGCTAGCTAAGACCCAGTCAAAGAGGGTACTGGTACCAGCCTTGTAGTTCTGCCTGGTGGGGTGAATTATGAGTTGCGTGAGATTGTGTGAGGTGATTAGGTCTCTGGAGGGTGTCTCCTCCTTACATAACCAGTTAATATGAAAGTCTCCGGTCAAGATGAGTTCAGAGCCCTTGTTGAGTGTGCTAATTTCTTCCATAACAAGAGGAAGGCCTTCCTTGGCTTTTTGGGGGGGCGGGCCGGTAGGTTGTGGCGATGGTGAGGGTCTTGCCTTTTAGGCCAACTTGTATTTTTACCACTAGTAGCTCGTAATCTTCTGCAACTTTGGAGATGGGGAGGAGGGAGCATCTCAGTGAGTTTCTGGCATATAAGAGGCAGCCGCCGCCTTTCCTACCTATTCTATCAAAGCGAAACATTTGGAATCCTTTGATAGCCACCTCACCATCTTTGATCCTACCTGACAGCCAGTCTTGGCAGATGTCTTCCTTCTGTGGGGTTGCCCAGAATTAGATCTGTTTGCTTCTCTGCTAAACACAAAACTGCCTCTTAATTGCTCTTCTGAGTGAGGTCCTGGAACTTTATGGCTGAATCCCTTCTCTTGTTCCTGGACAGGAAAATTTCTTTATGCTTTCCTGCTCTTTTCTCTCTTACAGAGAGTACTCCTGAAACTAGTCAGAGACTGGGCATCACTGATTCTTATAGCCCCCTACTGGCCAAGGCAGATTTGGTGCCCCCTACTGTTGCAAATCTCGGATCGGGTTCCTCTTCCTCTATCTATTTGTCCAGCCCTCCTCTCGCAGGAGGACGGCTCCCTACTACACCCAGACCTGCGCTCCCTGTACCTGTATGCCTGGCTCCTGAGGACATACTCCTTTCTCATTATCAGGTGTCCCCAGGGGTAGCAGAGATTCTGAGGGTTGCATGGAACCCTCCCCGGTAGGGCCTCCTACTCTATGAAATGGAAGTATTTCTTCATTTGGGACTCTTCCTGGGAACTGGAACCCCATGACTGTTCCTTACAGAGAATACTGGATTACCTCCTCTCTCTCTCTCTCTCTCTCTCACACACAGAAGCTGCTCTGAAACATTCATCAATAAAAGTACACCTATCGGCTATTTCTGCTTTCCATTTACCTGTGGACAACAAACCATTGTCCCAGTTACCTCTCATTAGAACCTTCCTGAAAGGTATTCTTCATTTGTATCCCCTGTTCAGGACCCTGTCCCAGTGTGGAATTTAAATTTTGTAGTTGAAAAATTGACTGAATGTCCTTTTGAGCCCACTGAAACATGCAAGCTTTGGTTTTTGTTGTGGAAAACTCTCTTTGATGGTGATTATGTCAGGTAGATGTATCTCTGAGTTACAGGTGCTTATGTGCACACCACCTTATTTACAGTTTCATATGGATCAGGTGTCCTTATGTACTAACCCCTCCTTTCTACCTAAAGTCATTTTTTGAATTTACTCTTAGTCAGTCCATTCAGTTGCCAGTATATTTTGCAGAGCCTGTGAATCCAGGGGAAGCCCTGCTTCATACTCTCAATGTGCAAAGAGGGTCTGTTCATGAAAAGGGGTTACCAAAGTGTGACAAGAGGGTCACATTTTCAAATTATTTCTAGATTACATTTGTGATGCATTTCAAGATATTATGACCCAAGTATGAAAAAAGAAACATATTGGGAGATAAAAGCCCCACAGGTTCCTGAGATAAAAGAACTGTTTTTGTGGTGGAGTGTAACAAGTGACACCACTCAACGTGGTGAATGTAGCACCTGACACAAAACATTTGTTTTAGTAGTAAAAACTTTAATAAACATGTAATGAGTTGTATTAAAACATACGAAACAAATATTTATAAGAATTATATTACATTAATTGCAAATGCGACGTTTTGCACCACATACCATGGTGAATGTAACTAGTGACACCACACTTATTATTCACTTACTAAAACTGTACTAAACATGCCTAACAACTAACATACTACTGCTACTGACTGACATACTACTATAGAACATGAAAACATTTGACAATTACATTACTGGTAAGTGTGATGCTTAACACCACATACCGTGGTGAATGTAACGAGTGACACCACACATTTGTTTCAGTTTTACAAAGTTTAGTGAACATGCCTAATGGCTAACATGCTACTAATAATAACTGACACAGTGCTATAAAACCTGGAGAAATCTGACCATAATAACAGTAGTGACAGGTGTGATGTTTGATACCACATACCGTGGTGAATGTAACAAATGACACCACACTTATGTTTGACTTACTAAAACTGTACTAAACTTGCCTAACAACTAACATACTACTATTACTGACTGACATACTGCTATAAAACATGAAAAAAATCAACAATTACATTACTGGCAAGTGTGATGCTTAAATACCACATAACGTGGTGAATGTAACAAGGGACACCACACATTTGTTTCAAGTTTTAAAATAATAACTGAACATGCTTCATGGCTATCACGCCACTACTAATAACTGACGTAGTGTTACAAAACCTCGAGGAATTTGACAATAATAACAGTACTGGCAGGCGTGGTACAATATCATGTTAGAATGCAGTGACAGAGAGAAAATCATTTTAACTCTCCACCCCATATACACTGAATAATCCCTATTACAGTTGATGCCCAGCACTTTCCTTAGACATGCAGTTGTCACTGAAATCAGCTCTCTGAAAATTTGCCCAGCAATCAGTGAATGATGGTAACCAAAGTCTACCTGTAGTGAATGCAACTGCAACCCTCGTTGTTGCATGCAGTGCTTATCTTCATGGAATGCAGCCCTACAAATGGAGGAGCCACATGCAAACAATGGGTCTTAAACCACAACTCGGCTCCTCCCTCTGTGGTTGCTCCTTGGTTCTGATGGTTAGGTTATGACTTTGCAACTGTCACAGACTGACGGGTAAACATTGGACCTGATGTGACTCCAAGTAGAGTGAGGGTCAAAGGTTGCTGTCCCTTCTGTGGGAAAAATAAATCAGGCAGTAACACAGTCAGTTATCACAAGGAGGCAAACTAGGAGAGAAGACAGAAAATCTTTTAAAGTGCTAGTAGCACAATTACAGATTTGGGGGCCATAAGGGTGAATGTAACGTACTGTGACACCAACTGTTTCATTCACCACACTAAATACAAAGCTGCATAAATTAAAAATGGAGCATTACAATGGGCTAAGGAGTACAGATAATAAAAAACACAACTCCAGATTAGTAAGTGGACTTACTTTAATAATGGAAAACAGTAAATAAAGCTTGCAAAAACAATTAGTAAAACACGTGTCTTTGCATGTCACACTTTTTCAAGTAAAAAAAACAGCAAAATGGAATGGGATACCCCATCAGAAAAATATGGATACCCTAGAATTCTATAGTTATGTTATTTATCTGCATATATAGCCAGCATTCAGATTTAGTCAAAAACATGTGCCTGACGGTTCTTGATTTTTAAAAATGTGGTATGCACTGTATGGTGAACAGACCCAAGAACATTGAGAATGTATCTTCTCCGCACTGAACAGCTGCATAAAACTGAGCATCTCTTTGTTTCTTTTGCCCCATGACAACTGGGCAATCTGGTTTCTAAACAGTTCTTGTCCACATGGTTGGCAAACTGCATAACATTCATATATAACAAATATGATAAACCTCTTGCAGGATCTGTGAAACCCCACTCCCCTACAGGCATGGCTACCTCCACAGCGTGTTTGTGTGGCATCTCTGCTTCAGAGATTTGTGAGGCTTCCACCTGGTGTACTGTACGTACATTTACAAAACATTACAGTGTACACATTGCTTCTAAGAAGTGTGTCACTTTTGGGCGGGCTATTCTCAATGGCTTCCTGTCCTAATTTACAGCAGTTTGCAGCCTCCTTTCATGGGCTTCATAACTGCTGGAGATTCTTCCCATGTGTTTTGGCCTGCTGCAAGAGATTGACTTGAAGAAGATAGTACAGTTGTGTAACAACTTACCATAACAGTAGATCTTTGAGAGTATCTGTTGCAGCAGGCCATGCTGCCGTGCTCACCATCCCCCTTGCTCCTGCTTCAGAAGGGTACCTTGCTCCATCCTCACGTGGAAGCCTTGAGCTACTGCCTTTTGTTGCTCTCCTCTGTTCCCATTGGGAACCTATGATTCACTTTTCATGTTGGTCACCAAGATGGAAAATAGAGCTGAGGAGTATCGGCCTCCCTTTATATATGTACAAGTATATGTCTGGTGACAGGAAGAGGAGGCCCCTGGGAGAGACTGCTGGGAAATCATTGGAGGAAGTGATGCCTACGGCTGGATATCCCATGTGTTATGGCCTGCTGCAAGAGATACTCTTGAAGATCTACTGTTACGGTAAGTTCTTACACAACTGTACTTTGTTTACCATCAAGTGCTCCGATCCCTCTTACAGACTCCTTGGGTGAAGGCATTATAGAAGGTAACTCATTCTGGTAGATATCTCGGATCATGGCATGCATTCAAAGGCTTAGTTTGTTATTTTGAAAGACCTACACTGTCCATTATGTCACCAAACTGCCTGCCACCTTCTTGTGCACACCGGCAGCTTCCAGCACAGGGGTATGCTAATGAGGGCTACTAAATCTACCATTAGTGGGTAACCCTCATTAGTGTACCCTGTGTGTTGGAAGCTGCCTTTTGTGCTTGAGATGGCAGCAGTTGTCTTGGTGATATGACAGTCGATGAAGGTCTTTCAAAATAATAAAAAACAAAGATAGATGACATCCGAAGACTGAAACTGAAAGATGTACTTCTATTTAAAAATGTTACTTTAATGCTGAAAGCCCAAATTGGGCATTTCTGCAGCAACTGCTGCCCTTGGGGCTTCCCTTTAATAGCCTTGGCAGCAGAGGTAAGTGGGCTGTGGGGCAGTGAGGATGGAACATTAGGTGGGTAGCAACTTTATCTCCCTGGAGGATGGGGAGCACCTGGGACAGTCCCTCACTCAGGCTGCAAGCAGCACAAACTCAGAAGAAGCTGTTCTTATATGGTGCTTGGTGTGAACTGTGGTCCATGGTTCAATTGGTTCGCCAGGTCTGCCCCATTCAGACCATGGCAAACCAGTCAAATCAAAAGTCTGCCTGTCTCCCCTAAACATTTGCCACTGTCCAGAGGAATTGAACACTTGAAATTTGAGGTGTTGGATTCTTTTGTACACCCAAACTTGCAACCCTAGATCTTCCACGGAGTGGTCTCTTGCAGTAGGTAATACTTTTGGGTATCCAGCAGAGGTCACTCTGGTGCATGGCAGCTCTTCTAGCAGCTTTTCACCAGGAACCAGGTATCCTCAGTCCATTTTCCTGCCATCTTCAGCTCACACAGCAGTTAGGGCAACTTCTGTATAGCAGTCGTCAACGAGAAATTTGGAACTAAGATAAATGTCTACAGATTCTTCAAAGAAACCAGTATTATTTTGTTCCTGTCATTGTGGTAGGAAGGTATACTGCTTTGACAATCACACACTTTGTGTAAGGTGTATGGGACCCACACACGACACCAGTTCCTGCAGTTTATGTCAGGAATTTAATCAGGCAACTCGTTGATGACGGTTGCTTGAAATTCAACATCTTTTGATGGAGCAGAAAATGTCTCTCTCTTAGAGAACCAGGGGGCTTGTACCAAGGGCTTCCCCTCTACTGATTCTTGTTCCAGGCAGAAAAAGGAGAAGGAGAAACCCTCCTCACACTCCCTACCTCGTCGCCCATGAATGGGCACCATTTCAGGTGTCCCTCCTTCGAAGGCACGTCCTTTAAACACTTCTTCATTGACAGGGGCTCATATCCATCTTGTGGGCACTTTCCAGCACTTTAAATGTAGTTCAAATTGTGACTGCTCCATCGATGAGGGCTTATACCCTCTCATCGATGACACTTTCCAGTGCTTTACATTCAACTAAATGTACTGCTACTCCATCGTCGGGGGCTTCTCTCCCATCGATGGCATCTGACAATTTAAGTGAAAATAGCACTTTTTTCCCCCCTGAAGGCCCGTCAATGAGACTCCACATTTCTCAGGGAAAACCTATGGTGTGTGCCTTATGAACTGCCCCTACCACCTTCACAGGTGGCTTCCTACAGGGGTCAGGCGGATAGAGATCAGGACCCTGGCCTTTACCACCCAAAGGCGTGACCTGCTCATACTACACATTCCATTCCCTCTATCACCCCTCTTGGTTCTCAGCATAAGCCCCTCCATTCTAAGAAAAGGACATCACCAATGTAATCCGACAGGTCTTACATGCCATGTGTCATTCTCGGCCCTCTGAAGAGCTGGGTGATCCTCCCCAATCTCCTTCTCCTCCTCCACCTAAAAGAATCCATAGTGACAGGGATACCATGCCACCCTGGTCTCCTCCTCCTTTCATAGAGGACTATTTGTCAGATGAACAAGAATTATCCCCTGACTTCCCTCGTGATGTCGAAGATGAAGAGTTTCAAGATTGGATTTCCCAATCCTGAATCCCCTTGTTCATAAATCTCTTCTCTGGATGAGGATCTGCCTATACCTTCGGTGGCCTCTCTTCCAGATGACCCAACCTTTGGTGAAATGATGGCTCAAATACAAAAGGTCATGGGATTCTCCACTATTGAACATGACAAACCATGGAAGGATATGGCAGAATACCTTGAATTACCTGAGGAGCCTGTTATAGTGGTTTCCCCACTAATACCAACTTACCAGAATGCCATGCTGGCTGTTTGGCATCAGCCTTCAGCTATTACAGCTGTTCTCAGCAAGGTGGATTGTCTATATCAGGCTCCTCTGGACCACCCCTTTCTGTCTAGCATTCCAGAAGCAGATTCTGTGGTCATTATTGCCGCTCATGACTGTACCAAAAAGCTCAAGCACATGAGCTCCTTATGCCTTGATAAGGAATCCCAAAGAATTGACTATCTGGGGAAAAAGGTATCTTCCTTCGGTGCCATAAATATCAGAATCTTGAACTATATGGGTCCTACGATGAAATATTGGCATACCCTAGGGTCTGCTGCCATTGAGCTCATTAATAAACTTCCTCCCTCACAGGACAGGGATAAATGATTGGCTACAGTGACAACTAGTAATTCTATCTCCTGTCACCTTCTCAAGTCGAGATAAGATGCCGTAGATACCTCAGCTCGACAATCGGCCACCGATATCACTTTGCGTTGCCATGCCTGGCTTTGTGTTTCAGACTTTGCACCTGATATACAACCTAAAGTAGCTAATGCCCCCTTTAACGGGTCCAAGCTGTTCAGGCCAGGTACTCAAACTTTACTGGATGACTTACAGGCATCAGGCAGAACCCTCCGTATGGTCCATGGCATGTATCGTACTCCATCTACAAACTACCGTACGCATCACTCCTCTTATACCAAAAGAGGTGGAAGATACAGAGGTAATAATAAAGGCAGCTTCAGAGGTCATGCTCAGTCCACCAGAGGCAACACCTCTGCCATCCGGGGTGCCCATTGTCGCCCTTCAGGAGAAGCTGTGCAGTCCGTCTTCCAGTGACCCACTAGGGCTTTCCCCCGCCTCCTTGACCAGGCCTCGAAGGCTGCTGGGGGTCATTTTGACCTCCATCTGGAGGCCTGGCAAATGATCACTTCAGACAAATGGGTACTTCAGATTATACAGAAGGGTCATACTCTGGAGTTCCTCCTCATGCCCTTGCCCTCCACAGAAGATTCATTATCCTCCAGATCATATACCCATCTTACAGGAGGAATTGAGGGCCCTTTTGACCAAGAATGATGTTGTACCAGTGCCCCTTCTGGAACATGAAACAGGATTTTACTCCCTCTTCTTTCTGGTGACCAAACGAATGTGAGACGTCAGACCAATACTGGATCTCAGACAACTGAATCTTTATATTCGGTACAAACATTTTTGTATGATCACCTTACCTGCCATCATGCCGATCCTGAAACAGGGCGATTGGCTTTGCGCCCTAGACATGAAGGATGCATACATACATATCCCCATCCACACTGCACACCACATTTTTGCACTTCCACCTACTGGGTCAAAATGACCAGTTTTGAACACTCCCTTTTGGCCTCTCTTCAGCCACCAGAGTGTTTACTAAGTGCCTAACAGTAGTGGCAGCAGCCTTATGAAGAAAAGGGCACTTCATCTTTCCATATCTAGACAATTGGCTAATAAAAGCAGACTCCAAAGTAGCTCTGCTTGCCTCCCTAAATGCTACCCTGAAAATGTTCGCAGATCTGGGAATCAAAGTCAGTTGGCCAAAGTCAAGTCCAAATCAGACACACTCTCTCCAATATATTGGAGCTGTCCTAGATACAGTTACTGCCAGAGCTTACCTGAACGGCAGGACACTTATATCTCTGGCACCACACATACAGACTCAGAAAATAGTCACAGCCAGACAAATGCTGCGCCTTTTGGGTCACATGTCCACTGCCATCCCTATGGTGGCATTAGCCCGTCTCCACATGAGACCTGTCCAATGGACCCTCCAGAATCAGTGGTCCCAAAAAAATAGGACAGTTCAAAGACAAAATCAGGGTCACTCCCTCTCTGCAGTCAACCCTGACATGGTGGACAAACAGAATCGATCTGAATCAAGGAATGCCTTTCCGCCCCCCGTGCAAATGTTAACCAGGGATGCTTCCCTACAGGGATGGGGAGCGTACTTTGGTCCTTATCAGACCTAAGGCCATTGGCCCGCTTCTTTCTATCAGTCTCATATCAATTTCCTAGAGATGAAAGTGGTCCATCTAGCCCTTCAGTCGTTCTGGCCCTGCCTCACACCAGGATCGTTACTGATCCAATCAGGCAACACTGCAGTAGTGTTCTATCTCAACAAGCAAGGGGGTACAAAATCTCACACTTTATGCATGGAGACCCTTGCAGTTTGGCAAGAAACCATCCAGCAACAACTAACGCTAACAGCTGTCAACCTACCGGGACATTGCAACCAGTTAGCCGACCAGCTGAGTCACCAGTCCACAATTCATGAAAGGACATGTCACAAGCAAGTGCTCCAAGAAATCTTCAACCTATGGGGCACTCCCCATTTGGGTCCATTTGCTTCCCCAGTGAATTACTGTCTTCTCAGGTATTTTTCCATTATCCTGAGCAAAAAGGGATGGTGTATAGATGCCCTGTCCCAACCATGAAAGGACTCTTCTTATATGCTTCCCCCCCAGTCTCTCTCCTACAATGGACTCTACTTAAATTACAACTAGAACCAGCCACAATGATACTAATAGCCCCAATGTGGCCTCGCCAGGCGTGGTTTCCCCTACTTCTACAATTGTCAGTATGGGGCCCCGTTCCGTTGTTGATCACACCAGACCTTTTGACTCGGTGTCAAGGGCCTCTCCTATATCCCAACCTGAAGGTTTTACTCCTTCCCACTTGGCTCCTGAGGACACTTTCATAACTAGATTACAAGTGTCCTCTCCTGTTGCCAGTACTGTCTTGGTCTCCCATAAGCCAGCAATAAGAGCAACATACAATTCCAAATGGAAGCACTTTTCCATATGGTCAGCCTCTCAATCTTTGGACCCTTACTCTTGTCCACTGACAAAGGTTCTGGACTACCTGACCTCACTATCCAAGTCTGGTTTAAGTTATTCTTCCATCAAAGTCCAATTGGCCACCCTCTCGGCTTTCCATGAACCTCTGGATGGCAGGTTACTGTATCAACATCATCTAGCTAAAATGTTTTTAAAAGGAATGTTACATATTAAACCTCCTATTAAAAGACCCACTCCTCCGTGGGATCTCAATTTTATGATAGAAAAATTGACCCTTGAGCCTTCTGAGGCAGCAGCCACTTGTGAACAACTTTTTCTTTCATGCAAAAACCCCAATTTCTGGTGGCTGTCACTTCAGCTTGACATATTTCCGAGCTTCATGCCCTCTTGTGCAGGGAACCTTACTTGATTTTCCTCAAAGACAGTGAGGTCCTTCATACCAACCCCTCCTTCCTTCCTAAAGTAGTCTCCGAACATACTTTAAATCAGTCCTTGGAGTTTCTGGTCTACTATCCTGACTACTCCAACTAGGGTGAACATCTACTACATACTTTAGATGTTCATCGTATATTATACTACTGTACTAATCAGACAAAATCGATTAGAAAGACATCTCAACTGTTCATTTCTTTTGCCCTGGGTCGCGACTGCCTCCCGGTTGCTAAACGTACTCTTTCATCCTGGTTGGCAAATTGTATTACATTTTGTTACAAAAATACAAGCCTTTATCTGGACCTGTCCAAGCCCACTCCACTAGAGCTATGGCCACCACTGCAGCTTGCTTTAAATGAGCCTCCATTTCAGATATCTGCAATGCAGCCACCTGGTCCACAATTCATATTCCCAAGGCATTACAATCTGGATATTGTCTCACGATGTAGATCGGCGGCCTTCAGCTGTGCAGTCCTACAAGGTCTTCTGTCATAACTGTCCTCCCACATGGTCATTACTGCTTGGGATTCATCCCAAAAGTATTACCTACTGCAAGAGACTACTCCATGGAAGATAGTACAGTTATGTAAAAACTTATCGTAACAGTAGATCTTTGAAGAGTGTCTCTTGCAGTAGGTTTGTTCCTGCCCTTTGTTCCTCTCCTTCTGTAAGAGAGCAAATTCTTATCCAATGACTGTGTTGAGACTCCTTTGGTACCTTGGCTTCCCCTCGGTCCTCACTTTGCGATCTGAATCCGGCGGGGAACTGAGGATACCAGGGACCGACCACGCTTATATAGGAAACAGGAAGCTGATGTCATGTGTTGGTGGTCCCTGGTGAAGAACTGCTAGAGGAGCTGCCGTGTGCCACAGCGACCTCTGCTGGATACCCAAAACTATTACCTGCTCCGAGACACTCCTCAAAGATCTACTGTTACAGTAAGTTTTTACATAACTGTACTTTATGTCCGCATCATTGGTATAATATCAGGGTGGGAACCCTGAGTCCATTCTCAAACCCAGGACTCCCATGTGGTAGTGCAGGGGGTTATGTCCGTATCATTGGTATAATTGCAGAGTGCGGAACCTCAGTCACTTTTCAGACTCTGATTGACCAAGTTGCAGAGTTTTATGTGTATCATTGGTATGACTGCAGGGTGGGAAACCTGAGTCCATTCTCAAACTCCTAGGTGGAAGTGCAGGGGGTTAAGTCTGTATCACTCGTATCATACCTGGTTTGGAAACCTGCATCTATTCTCAAACTCTGATCTTCCCAGTTGCAGTGAAGGGGGTTATGTCTGTATCACAGGAGTAACAGTAGTGGTTGTGCCCTTATCTCTGATTAACCTTTCATTTCAGAAGTAGAATTTCCAGTCCCAGATAACTACATGAAATTGACTGTGAAAGATGAAGAGCCCTCAGTATTGGAGTCGGGGAACATGAATGAAAGAGTGCATCAGCTGTCTCCTTTAGAAAGCACGATCAACAGTAAGTAGATGGCCGGGTGAATGTTATATGTAGGATAGATGCTGAGAAGCTCTGATGATCCCAGTGTGGGTAACCTGAGTCTGTTCTCAGAACTGGGACTTCCAGGTGGCAGTGCAAGGGGTTACGTGTGCATGATTGGTATAGTGCCAGGGTGGGAAACCTGAGTCCATTTTTAATCCCAAGACTGCTGTGTGGCAGTGCAGGAGATTATGTGATGCTTTCCTGTTTTTGGAGGCAGCTGTCCCATCAGTTTTTTCTGTGGTGATACTATGTGTGTGTGTGTGTGTGTGTGTGTGTGGGGAGGGGGATGTCTATCTGTCTTAGACCTGAGCCGGATTTCACCATGCACCCAGTTGGAACTACTTCATTGTTTGAATACAAGGCTGTGCTGTGGGTCCAGGTGCAGGGTCCTTCTTGTTTACCAACCTCCAGTTAGCAAGAGCATTTTCTTGCAGGAAATCATGGACTTCATCACTGAGATAATGTTGGCGTAACCCAGATGGTTAGTCCTGGGTAACTTCAGTGCCTAGATTGACAATGAACATTTGCATTTTGGTCAAGATTCCCTCCAGTTAATGGAGTCACTGAGCTGGTTACCTCTGTGACTCAGTACAGTCATGTGTTGGACTTACTGTTCTTGCTGGGACTTGAGGTTAATAGACGCAGGATTGATCTGGTATTTGGTCAGATCATTGCATGCTGAGGCTCTCCATTTGGGGTCTCACTACAGTCCATCCCTTATGGAGATGATTCAGCATCTCCCTTTAAAGGGTTTCTCCCCTAGAAGACTCCAGGTGATAGCGGATGTCTCAAGCATGCTGTGCTTGTGCAGTTGGATCGAAGGAGGTGGTGATGGCCTATGATCAGGCCATTGCCTTTGTCTTCGATGCAATTGCAGGGGTCTGTACATGACCCCTGACTCAATGCATGAGCTCCTCATGGTTTTTTGGGGAGCTCAGGGAGTTTAAGTTGAAGGTTTAGAGGTTGGAGCACTATTGGAGAAGATCCAGGTCTAAAAGGACAAGCTGGCTCTGAGGACTCACTATGATGAGTATCAAAGGGCAGTGTCCCAAAAGAAGGCACTATTGCTGCCCAGAAAGATCTCTGGATGGCTAAACCGACCAGCTCAGCTCTTCTGGGTGGTGGACAGACTTTTAAATCTGGTTTGTCTGCAACCAGTAAGAACTTATTCATCCACTCAGTGTGAAGAGTTTGCTTGTTTTTTTCTCCGACAGGGTGCCCTTGATTCAGTCAGGGATTTTCTCACCTGGATCTTCTCGATCCAGCAGTACCATGTTGGGGAGGAGGGGGATGCGATCTGCTGGTCTGGAGTGAGTTTAGATTAGTTTTGTTTCATTTTTCCATATGGCTTTTTCTCCTCATGGGATGGGTGAGGAGGGGAGAATGGGATCTGCTGGTCTGGAGTGAGTTTAGATCAGTTTTGTTTTTTTCCATAAAGCTTTTTCTCCTCATGGGATGGATGAGGAGGGAGATGGGATCTGTTGGTTCAGAGTGAGTTTAAATCAGTTTTGTTTATTTTTTATTTATTTATTTGAAGTCTAAGATTACAAGTACCTATGAGTCAGAAGACTCTTTTGTGCGAGTTCCGCATCATACAACAACAAATAACAATACAGACAAACAAAGTCAACTAAGAACAGCAACATATGGATAAATACAGTTTCAGGAAGCAGTTAGTAGAACATAGTCATACAGTGAAAAGGCTAATTGAGTAGCAGAAACATATATTGCATGTAATAATTAAATTGTGCCGCAAACAAGGACAGGAGGCAGACAGAAATGGCATGAGCTAATCCATCTAATGTAGGCTTTGTCCACGCGGTGTGGAGAGGGTAAGAGTTTCCATAATTGGGGCTGTGTGGAGAGTTGGAGGATAAATGGGGGCTGGGGGGGCAGTCACAGAGGTTGTGGGAGATGAGATGTGATTTCAGGAGTTGTTTAAAGGGGCCCAATGCGGGTGTGTCAATGGTGCCAGCTGGAAGACCGTTCAGCCAACTGGGAGCTCTATATATAAAGAACCGTTGGGCCTGACTTGTATGACAAAAGGGGACCTGGTATGCAAGGTTTGGTCCATTTCTTGTGAATGCGAGACAGAGCTGGCGAGGTTAGCAAGAGCTGGGAGATGGGGAGAGGTGTAAGGCTAAGCTAAATTTGTATCCATATAGGCGGTGTGGTACTTCATCCTGTCATTAAGGTTGAGCCACTTAGTCATCTTGTAGAGGTCACATGCATGTGTCCTACTGTGTGCACTCGAGACCAGCCTACAAGCTTTATTTAGGGCTAGGCAAATTGTTTGTAGTGCCGTGTCGGTAGCAGCACCATATATGATAAGACCGTAATCCACTATTGAGAGGATGGAGCATGTGACTGCCATTCTGAGGGTCTCTTCTGGCATACAGTGTTTATGCTTATAACACACCCCTAGCCTACTGTTGACTGCTTTGGAGACCATATTGATGAGTTCTGAAAAAGACAAGGCACTGTTGAGGGTGATGCCAAAGTACTTAAAGGTCTGCACTTGTTCTAGTGGAGTGTGAAGATTGTTCCAAATATCAGGTGAAGCTGTACTATGTCTGTTGTGAGGGTCTGCTAAGAGCATGGTCTTCTTTTCTTTATAGTTTAGGACCAGATTGTGCCACATAAACCAGTTTTCAACTGCAGAGAATTTATCTTGGAGACTCTGGGTTAATGCCTGTGGGTCTGGATGGCTGATGAATAATATCACATCATCCGCATATAGGAGAAGGTCACTGGGACATGCAAGAGGTAGAGAGTTGAGGAAGAGGCTGAACAGTAATGGACCTAGGATAGATCCTTGAGGGACCCCTGACCAGACAGGTTTATTGGTAGACAGTTTGTCACCGATTTTTACCTGCTGGTATCTGCCTTCAAAGTAACTTTTAAACCAGCATGCAACCCCTCAGGAGGCACCGATGGTGATAAGGGAGTCAAGTAGAAGGGGGATGGTTTATTGTATCGAAAGCTTTAGTGAGATCAATGTACACTGATCCCACAGTGCTTCCGATCAAGGGCATGGTGAATAAAAGAGGTGTATTGAAGTAGGGCAGATGTGGTGCTATGATTTTTCCTGAACCCATGCTGTTCAGAGCACCGAATATTGTACTTTGCAAGGAACTCTGTTAGCTGGTCAGCTACAATTCTTTCCAGTGCTTTTGAAAGAGGGAGGATGGAAATGGGCCGGTAATTAGAGTGCTGAGTACGATCACCACTCTTATGTACCAGGGTCACTATGGCAACTTTCCATTGAGAGGGGAATTGCCCAAGGCAGAATGATTTCTTCAAGATTATGGTAAGGGGCAATATAACCACTTCCAATGTCATGCGTAGCAGCTTCAAATCAAGCGAGTCACTGCTGTAGCGTGATTTACCTAGGACTTTGGACAGGTGTTTGTTGGCAATGTTGGGGGATATTGTTTTGGGATAGAATGGGGGGTGAGCTGGGGGTATGTCTGTATTGGAAAGGCCAGGTGGGAGGGGGAGAGGGGTCAAAGAAGTCTGGGGGGAGTACACCACTTAGATCGTTAAAGGCAGTGTTGAAGGTGTTAGCTTTTAACATGGGATCATGGGTGATAGATCCATCCACATATAGCATGGAAGGAGGATATTTGCTGGGAATTCCATTGAGCTCTTTTAGGTTGTCCCAATATTTTCTACTGTCACCCCATGAGTTAAAGAGTGCATCCTTGTAATAGTTTCTTTTGGCTTGCCTGATGGCTAGGGTACAGGAGTTTCTGGCAGCCCTGTAATTTTGCCAGTGTGTAGAGTTGCCTCTGGCCTGTGCTGTATGCCACAGGTGATCTGTCTGCCACCAGGGTAAGAAGGAAGGGAGTGATCCACAGGTTAGAAGCTGCATTTTTCTTCATTTTCTTTTTTTTTTGGGGGGATATCACAAGCAATGTTAAACTTGCATATAAAGTAGTTCAGGGCATGGTCAACATAGGTTGCAGCATTCAGCACTGACCAGTCCTGGTTCTGGAGATGGGCTATTAACAAGTGGAGTTGTCCCTTCTTGAGAACACGGTTATTGGTAGTTTTTGCTTTTGTCTGGGTCTAGGGAGATTTAATGGACCAGCGGCAGGTGACAGGGAAGTGGTCACTAAGGGAGTCAGAGAGGACCTTGATGTCTGTCATTTTGTCAGGACTTTTAGTAAAGATGAAGTCGAGTAAGGTGGTAGTACCAGCCCTATGATTCCGTCTGGTGGGAGAGGTCACAACCTGGGCCAAGATGACCATGGTGGCTGCATCTTTGTATATGTTAGATTTAGACTCCAATCAATTCACATTGAAGTCACCCAGGAGCACAATTTCAGCTGAGGGAGGGTGGAGAGATGGTCAATAAGGACATTGAAGCCTTTGGAGTGGTTGCAAGGCAGAACATAGCTGCTTCCAGTGGGGAGTGTTTTTGCCATTTTGCCCAAGGAGCAGCTTAACTGCTAGAGCTTGGGAGGGGTTCCCAGTGACTATGGTGGGTACGGTGTGCCGCTGTAGGGGGGCTTTTATGTAGATGGCACAGCCCCCACCCCTCTTCCCAACCCTGTCAAGTCTAAAGAGGGAGTAGCCATCAAGTTGGATGACACTATCAGGCACCTTGGGGGAGAGCCATGTCTCTCCCACTCCTAGGATGTCTGGTTTCTGCTGGAGTACCCAAACCTGGAGGAGATTGATTTCTTGCTGGAGACTCCTAACATTTATGGAGGCAATTTTCAGACCTGCAAGGGGATTGTTGTTAGGCTGTGGGTGCTGACAAGGCCTGGAGTTAGGGTGTGTGTTCCCGGATAGTAGGAGTAGAACCAGGAATTTATGCAGGATGAGGAACTCATGTGCCTTTGCTAGGCTGATAGGTTTATGGTTTCTGGGTTTGTGATTAATAGTGATGGGAGGATAGGATAGGTGAGGCAATGCAGAGAGGAAAAGGAGGGTGGTAGTGTCAGTGGGGGATTGTTGGAGGGGTAGCAGGGGGAATGTAGTTGTCCTTGGGGATGTAATGAGTTTCCGAGGCACCCTTGGTGCCCCGAAAGGGAGGAAGTGGGGAGGTAGGGTCAGCACACATTGCATCATGATGGTGTAGGGGAAGACCTACACAGAGAAGAACAAGTATTAAAAAGATTCTAGGAAAGCACATTTTTGGTATGCGATACAACTTAGATAAGTGGGTAACTTAGGTGAGCTTTGCCCAGTGTTAGGGAAATCTAAAACAAGGGATGAGTAATTCTAGTTTGAGTACTATGGGATGGTTCCTCTTTAAGAGACTAAGACAAGGAGACAGGAGTCAGGTTCTTGAATGGAATGAGGCGCCTTGATTAGTGAGGGGATGGTATTCTTGTTAGGAGTAAGAGTTATTTAATTAAGGCTGGAGGAAGGGGTGGTGGGGTGGTCTGAAAAATTCGTAGCTGAGAGAGCTGCCTTGCTAATTAATTCAGTAGCTTCTCTTGTAGGGCAGAATAGCCTAAAACATTGTTTTGTTTCCTAGCAGTCCTGGAGCTGCAGTTTTCAAGGCAGGAGTGAGGAGAAAGAGCTGCAGTCGTTTACAATCAGCAGGTGCTCTTTAACAGTAGAAATAGCTTGTTTTTCAGTCCAGGAGCGATCGGTTGTTTGCAAGAGAAAAAAGGTGGCAAGTTTTAAATTTGTAGGACACCTTCATCTCAGGGACAACGGGCAGGCGGCCAGCCAACCAGATGAGGAGAGCACCACCCAGTGAGGGCTACGGGATCCCGAAGGGGAGAAGGAGATACACAGGAATTAATAGGGGGCTGAGGGGAAGGGAGCAACCAGAAGGGACAAAGGCTAGGGAGAGTCGAGCTGTAAGTTGGGGGCATTTCTGCAAGCAGCTATGAGGCCGGCTGGTATTTCTGCTCAGAGATAGCAGGGGAAGGGACCCGGTTAAGGGACCACGCTGCCTGTAATGCAGGGGAATGCAGAAAAAATAAATTTAAAAACTTCTACAGCTTAAGCTCATTTGTCCAGCCCCGAAGGATGGAAAAACAAATGAAATAGTCACTGTATTTGGAATTTCCTAGTACTGAGCACTAAAATCCAGTAATTAGCCAGTAGCAGATACAGCCTTAAGGGCAAAAACTAAGAAATGTGCTCTAAGGCACTAAGAAAAACAAGTGAACAGGTTGGAGAGCAGTATTCAAACTTGGAAACTTGGCCCAAAATTCCTAGCTGAGAGAGATACAATCCTAATTAATTCAACAGCTTCTCTTGTAGGGCAGAACAGCCTAAAACATTGTTTTTTTTTTTTTAGTATCAGTCCTGGAGCAGCAGTGTCCAAAGCAGGCAGGAGTGAGGAGAAAGAGAGCTGCAGTCGTTTACAATCAGCAGCTACTCTTTAACAGAAGAAATAGCTCATTTTTTAGTCCAGGAGCGATCGGCTGTTTGCAAGAGAAAAAAAGGCACCAAGTTTTAAATTCTTAGGATACCATCATCTTGGGGACAACGGGCAGACGGGTGGCCAGCTGACCAGCTGAGGAGAGCACCACCCAGTGAGGGCTACAGGATCCCCTTCATCTTGGGGACAACGGGCGGACGGCCAGCCGACCAGCTGAGGAGAGCACCACCCAGTGAGGGCTATGGGATCCCCTTTGTCTTGGGGACAATGGGCGGGCAGCCAGCCAACCAGCTGAGGAGAGCACCACCCAGTGAGAGCTACGGGATCCCCTTTGCCTTGAGGACAATGGTCGGGCTGCCAGCCGACCAGCTGAGGAGAGCACCACCCAGTGAGGGCTACGGGATCCCCTTCACCTTGGGGACAATGGTTTAGTTTTTCCATATATCTTTTTCTTCTCATGGGACGGGTGAGATGGGGAGATGGGATCTGCTGGTTTGGTGTGAGTTTATATCAGTTTGTTTAGTTTTTCCTTATAGCTGTTTGTCCTCATGGGACAGGTGAGGAGGGGGGATGGGATCTGCTGGTCTGGAGTGAGTTTAGATCAGTTTTGGTTTTTTTCCATATAGATTTTTCTCCTCATGGATGAGTCTGGCAGACTATCAGCCTTTTCCCTGCCACCTCCAACTGGCATCCACCCCACTGACCCACAACTCCTAAAAATTCCCACACAGATTGTCTTCCGTGGTGGGAGCAGGAGAGGAAGGGTCATCCTCCCCCCACCTGGGGACTCACATCTAGAAACAGGGGTAGTGATCAGATAACAATGCAGGAATGGAGGTAGACAGGCAGGGTTTCACTAAGCCGGCACCCTCCCATTTTCTCCCTCAATTCCCCCTGGCCGTGGCATCACATGTGCATATATGCATGGAGATACAAGCATGTTACTAGCCCACGGATCCCTCCCTTCTACGGTGCTCAAACTCCAGCACTGCCTTCTAGCCTCCATCAGATGGCAGCCAAGGAGTAAGATATCATCTTTCTCTCCCTGGGAAAGGAGAGCAATCAGTCGGATACTCAGTCCTTTCTCTCCTTGTTCAGCCGCTGGCACCCCGAGCTTGTTCCTGAACTCGGGTCGCCAGCAATCGAGAGGATAGGCACATAATGCCTCAGCCTTCTATGCCATGGGGGCAGCTACGTTTAGATCCGTTTTGATGGAAGTGGTTTGTGGGGTGATATAAGAGCTCTGACCCACCTATTTCGAGCTGGATCCAGGCCCTCCTCGCCTAATAACTGGGCGTCCTTGATTCATCAGGGATCTCTTCACCTGGATCATCTTAATCCAGGAGTACCAAGTTGGTGAGGGGGGATGTGATCCACTGGCATGGAGTGAGTTTAGATCAGTTTTGATGGGGGTGGTCTTGGAGCTGTGGCCCACCTTTTGTGAACTGGACCCAGGCCCTCCTCGCATTATAACTGGGTGTCTGGGTTTTCTGGGTCCGGTTCACCGATCTAATCAGGTGTTCCCTCTCAGAGGGGTATTTCCTGCGGTGGTCAAAGTGACTTTGGTGAGACCGTGTATGAAAAAGCCCTTGTTGGACCTGTACTGTTGGGTAAGTTATAGACCCATCTCTAACCTCCCCTTTATGGGTAAGGTTATAGAGAAGGTGGTGGCTCTGCAACTTGAGGAACACCTAATGGCCTTTGACATCAATTAACCTGTCCAGTACGTGTTTAGGTTGAGGTACAGTACAAGGTGGCATTGGTCAGGGTGTAGTATGATCTTTGCAGGGGAAGAAATTGAGGAAAGTGGTCACTTCTCATGCTTCTTGATTTCTGTTCGGTGTTCGAAACTGCGGACCATGAGTTGGTGCTGGATCATCTCAGAGAGTACTGTGCACTCACTGGCACTGTCTTCTATTGGCTGGAGTCCATACTCTGAGATGGGCTGCAGAGGGTGGTGAGAGGGAGTTTCTCCTCACTTCTGATGCCCTGCTCAGTGATGTGCCCTATGGGTCAATCTGTCGCCCATGTTGTTTGCAGTGTATATACTGCCCTTGGGAGAGATCATTAGACAATATAGTCTGGGTTTTCATTTCTATGTTGATTGTATCTGTTTTTTGCAGCCAGGATGCCAGGTGCCATCATGGTAATAAATTTGTGCCTGGTCAAGATCCCAGGACTGGATGTCATTACATTGGTTGCAGCTCATTCCAGACAAGTTGGAGGTACTGGTGATAGCTTAGTTGGAAGAAGGGTGAAAGGGCCACTGATTTGGGGGGGACTGGCTTAAGGCTGGGATCCTCTGGGTTGGTTGCTTCTGCTAGGTTAAGAATCTGGGCAGGGGGGTCATTCTGGATCAGAGGCTGACACTTGAGTCTCAAGTGTTGGAGGTAGTCCAGAATGGCCTTTATCATCTTAGGAACATTGCCTGGATTAAAACCTTGATTCCACCCCCCCCCCAAGGAGACTTGCCCTCACTGATAAATGCATTTGTCACATCTAGATTTGATTCTTGCAATGTTTTATACCTTGTAGGTGAGAGGAGGCGTCTTGCAATGTCTGCAGCTGGTGCAAAACACAGCAGCCGTGTTGTTTGAGCCTTCTGATGTCATGTCATATATAACTCAGTCCTATGTGAACTGCACAGATTACTGGTGAAGTGGCATATCACCTTCAGTGTCAGCTGACTGAACAATAAGGCCCTGTATGGACTGGATCCTGGTTATGTGTGTGACCTACTGACTCCTTATCAGACCTCTTGCCCCCTCCACTCTTCTGAGGTGAAACTACTAGCCATTCCAAGGGTGAAGCTGAAATCCTCTGGTGATAGGACCTTTTCATCTGCCAGTCGTGCCCTTGGGAACAGGCTTCTCAGGGTTTTGACAGAGGTCTCTAATCGGAGACTGAGAGAGGACCCCTCACTAGAGATTTTCAAGAGGAGCCTGAAATCTTTCCTCTTTTGGGAGGCTTTTGGCACTGTTTAATCTTCAAGTGTGAAACTCACCTGTTGAACAGCATCGAATCATAAGAATCCTATGAAGATTTTGAGTCAAAAACAGTTAGCCATATTAGACTTGGTATTTTCATTTAATAAAGTGGCCACCTAGATAGCTGTCAATTGCATTCTTAAAATATTCCATGGTTGAACAATTAATAAATTTGGGGAGTGCGTTCCATACAGTTACCACTCTTTGGTTAAACCATTTCCCTCTTTTAGTAGATTTGTACATTTCCCTTTTAATTTGCATATTAGGTACTCTATGGGCCACATATTTAGAGGCAGTGTGTAGCGTATCCCTAGATGTGCTATGCATCTCCAGACTACCGCAGCCCGTTGAGTGCGTGGGTGTATTCAAAAGCCCTGATATTGCACGCAAAACCTGCCTAAATGGCAGCGCATAATATTATGTGCTTAGACAAATGAGGTTTCTCCATGCATAAGTCGCGCATGGCAATATTGAATCCCCCCGTAGTGTAACTATGGCGGCTATGCCAGCGCATAGTTATGCTTTTGAAACCCTGCTTTAACTATGCGCAAGGCAGGTTGGTGCCCCACCCCACCTCTCATATAGCTCTATCCAATTCCCTACCCTCCCACCCTCCACTTGTGCCCTCACCCCAACCCCTCTCTCACCTGTCTCCTGCCACACATCCCCTCACCTTCGTTTGCCTTTCTTCCATCACTCCCCCCCCGCCCACACTTTTCTTTGACAATGCTCCCGGGGCTGCAACTTTCTTTTGCTTCATATTTTTTTTCTTTCAGGACCCACTTTATGCTGGGTTTTTATACAACCCTTTTATGACTTTTTTCTTTATTGTGTTATGATGTTACCTTATCCAATATCCAGTTGTATGTGTGTATGTTTCCCATCCCGCTGATGTGGAGTCTTTGCCACCCCAGCCTCAAACACACATTACACAGTAATGCAAAACATGAACCCTGTTCCATAGTGTAGTGTCCCCTAATTATTGCTACCCCGTGCATAGATAATAAAAATAACAAAGATTCAATGCAAGAAGTGCAGAGTAATGCACCTAGGAAACAAAACCCAGGGAAAGAGTACACAGTGGGGGAGTACTAACAACAACAGAAATGGAAGGGACCTGGGAGTAGTCATATCAGATGACCTAAATGTAGGCAAGTAATGTGAGAAGGCAGCAAGGAGGGCTGGGGGGATACAAGGATGCACAAGGAGAGGCATCACCAGTAGAAACAGGAAGTTGTTATCCCTCTGTGCAGACAGTTGGTGAGACCCCATCTGCAGTACTGCGTGAAGTTCTGGAGACCCCATCTCTGCAAGGGCATAGACAGGATGGAGGCTGTCCAGAGGAGGGCAACTAAAATGGAGCAGGATCTGCACCAGAATTCACACGAAGATAGACTAAAGGAGCATAATGTGTATACCCTTGAGGAAAGGAGGGAGAGAGGGAACATGGTAGAAACTTTCAAGTACCTCAAGGGAATCAACAAAGTCCAAGAGGATAGCATCTTTCAGAAAAAGAGATGTTCCAAAAACAAGGGGGCACAATTTGAAGATAGAGGGGGGATGGCTCAGGGGCAACATAAGGAAGTATTTTTTTCACAGAGAGGGTGGTGGACACATGGAACAGCCTTCCTGAGAAGGTAGTGGGGTCAAAAACAGTGGGGAAATTCAAGAATGCATGGGACAGACATAAGGCAATTCTAGTGGGGGTAGGAGGAAGTAGGCTGTTGGTTAGCTAGGATCTGCAACTTATCCAATAGCTAGGGAAATGGGCAGACTGGGTGGGCCAAGCGGTCCTTATCTGCCGTCAAAGTCTATGTTTCTATGTTTCAGACAATCCTGTTCCATAGTATAGTGTCCCCCTTCCCTGCCCTGATCATCTGTAAATAATAAAAATAACAAACAACCCTGTTCCATAGTGTAGTGTCCCCCCAACCATGCCTGATGACCCGTACAATACCGGCAACCTCCTTCCCTGAGCCCCAACACCGTGACATATATGACACCCCCGAGCTCTGTATCGTAGGGCTGTACACCAACCCCCACCTGTGGTAGGCAAAAGGCATCCTGTGCCCCCAACCTGTGAGGCATTGTCCCACCACCCCACACCCCCCAACCCAACAGGAGCTGGCGACTGGCACAGCCCTCCTCAACCTGCCACAGCCAGTTGCTGACTGATCATTACCGGAGCGTGTACAGTAACTAGTATGTGTCCATTGGTTGTCGAGCCTGAGAACAGACTCAGGCGTCCCACCCTGGTATTATACCAGTGATACAGACATAACCTCCTGCACTGCCACTTGGGAGTCCATAGTTTGAGAATGAACTCAGGTTTCCCACACTGCTCGTATACCAATAATACAGACAGACCCCTGTGCACTACCACCTGGGAGTCCCAGGACTGAGAATGGACTCTGGTCTCCCATGCTGCTATTATACCAATGATACACACATACCCTCTGCACTGCCACCTGGGAGTCCTGGGATTGAGAACAGGCTCAGGTCTCCCACACCGGTATTATACCAATGATGCACATGTTACCCCCTGCACTGTCACGTGAGAGTCCTGGGTTTGAGGAAGAACTCAGTCTTCCCACTCTAATGCTATACCAGTGATAGTAGTAGTAAACTTGTATTTATGCACCCATTTCCAGGGGCTTTGAGCACTGAACAAACATTCTAGCATTATAAAAATAGAACATTTCAGAATATACTACCACAATAAATACAATTATAAATAATATATGTAAAAACTAATGTTTCATTTCATTGTTTCATAGGGAGAGATTGGACAAGCATGGGGGAGGAGTAGCATTCTATGTAGGCAATAGCTCACACCCTTGAAATACCTAGTAATTATGATGGGCAAGTGAAACAACTTTGGGTCAAAATAATTCTAAATCCAAACAGATGGTCTTAGAAGTTTGTACCCTAATAAATTTTGTAATACAGAACAACATGGAACAACTAGTCAAACAAAATACTAGAGGTGTCAGCTTATCAGACCTTGTAATCTCAAACTTAGATACTGATGCAGTCAATTGTCAAGGAAGAGAACCATTACTAGACAGTGACCATAATATGGTGAAACTGGTTATTAGTGAGATTTGGAAACCTGTCAAAGGCATTACAAGTGTGAAATGCTTTAACAGAGCTAGATACAATGATATTAGGAAATATCTTACTGATGGGGATTGGAAGAGTGAGCTTGACAAACTTCCACTAGAATTAATGTGGACTAGAATAAAATTAAGGTTAGGTTTCTCAGTCCTGAGACTCCCTTGTGGCAGTACAGGGGATTATGTGTGTGTATCATTGTTATAATACAAGGTGGGAAACCTGAATCCATTCAGACTAAGTTCTCCCACATAGCAGCGCAGGTGGTTATGTGTGCAGCACTGGTATAATACAGGGTGGTAAATCTAAATCTGTTCTCAAACCTGAGACTTCCAGGTGGCAGTGTAGAGTGTTATGTCTGTATTATTGGTAAAATAACAGGGTGGGAAACCTCAGACCATTCTCAAACCCGGGACTCCCAGGTGGTAGTGCAGGGGGTTATGTGTGTATCAAGTCCAGATGACCGCAGTCAAGAACTATGAACACAGACAGCCAAGTAAATTTGAAAAACCATGCTCCCTGATAAAGGGCTCACACTGAAGCGCCGGTGCCAGTACCCAGAGGATACGTCTCAGCCTTTGATTATTGTTTGCAATAAAGCAGTGGATTTTTGAAATTTACTTGGCTGTCCATGTTCATCGTTCTTGAGTGTGGTCATCTAGAACTGGTTTGTAAATATGGGCTAGCTGCCCCTGACCTGCAGTGCCCCTGTTTTATCGTGGGTCACAATTCACTGTAGATTTGTTCAGGTTATGTGTGTAGCAATGTTATAATACAGGGTGGGAAACCTGAGTCCATTCTCAAACCCAGGACTCCCATATGGCAGTGCAGGGGGTTATGTCTGTATCATTGATATAATACCAGGGTGGGAAACTCTAGTCCATTCTCAAACACAGGACTCCCATGTGGCAGTGCAGGGGGTTATGTGTGTATCATTGGTACAACACCAGGGTGGGAAACCAGAGTCCATTCTCAAATCCAGGAATCCCATGTGGGAGTGCAAGGGGCTATGTGTTTATCATTGGTATAATACCAGGGTGGGAAACCTGAGTCCAGTCTCAAACCTGGGACTCTCAGGTGGCAGTGCAGAGGGTTATGTCTATCACTGGTATACCAGGGTGAAGGACCTGAGTCCGTTCTCAGACTTAGTTCTGCCAGATGGCAGTGCAGGGGATTATGTGTACATCATTAGTATAGTACTGTACCAGGGAATGTAACACAAGTTCATTCTCAGACTAAGTTCTGCCAGATGGCAGTGCAGGGGGTTATATATGCATTATTGGTATAGTACCAAGGTGGGAATCCCAAGTCCATTCTCAAACCTGGGGTTCTCAGGTGGCCATGCAGGGGGTGTCATGCGTGTATCCTTGGTATAATACCAGGGTGAGTAACCCAAGTCCATTCTCAGACGAAGTTCTGCTAGATGGCAGTGCAGAGGGTTACATGTGCATTATTGGTATAGTAGCAGGAAGGGAAACCTGAGAAACATAGAAACATAGAATTTGACGGCAGATAAGGACCAGATGTCTGTTCTCAAACCAGGACTCCCAGATGGCATTGCAGGAGGTTATGTGTGCATCATTGGTATAATACCGGGGTGGGAAACCAATCCAATATGATGACCTCTAGGTCTCTTTCCTGCTTGGTCATTGTCAGTACCACTCCACCCTTTTTGTATTCCACCCATTGGTTACAGTGCCCCAAGTGCATTATTTTGCACTTTTCTGCAAGGAGGAAGACCTTCCCTTCCAGCTCCTCAGCTGTGTCACTTATAAAGACACTGATAGAACTAGTCCCAGCACTGAACCCAGAGGTATGCCACTGGTCACACTCTATTCCTCAGTGCAAACTCCATTTACCACTACCCTCTGTCTCCTTTCCCCAACTGATTTTTTACCCAGTTGAACACCTTATTACCCTCCCATAAGCTACCCAGCTTGCTCACTAGTCTCCTGTGTGGAACGGTGTTGAAAGACTTACCGAAATCCAAGTAGGCCATATCTACCACTCCTCCCTGATCTAATTCCTTGGTCACCCAGTTAAAGTAATCTGTCAGATTCATTTGGCATGACCTCCCCCTTGAATTCATGCTGCCTTGGATCCTGCAACCTGTTGGATTCAATGTATCCTCAATCTTTTCCTTTAGCAGTGTTTCCATTAATTTTCCCACCGATGTCCGAACAACAGGTCTATGATTGCCAGCCTCTTCCCTGCTACCACTTTTGTGATGTGGGACTACATCTGCCCTCTTCCAATACTCTGGGACCACTCCTTCAACATTCTCAGAATGACCCTGTCTGGCTCCATGGCTTTGTCCACTATCAGGTTAGCAAGTGCTTTCAAGACTCTCCTCAGAAAAGGACTAGCGTACACTTACCTCCCATCAAAGTTCCTGTTGCTTTTCTGTTGTCCCTCCCCACTCCCATTCCACTGTGAATACTGAGCAGAAGTAGTTGTTCAAAATATCTGCCTCTTCCTGGTCCTCCTTAGCACAGTACCCCCTCCCTTTTCAACTGTACAATCCTTCCCCTTTATCATTCTTTTTTCACTTACATATCTAAAACTGTCTAGTCCTCTTTTGATACTGCCTGGGCTGTCGTTCTTCAGTCTGCACCTTTGTCCTCCTTAATGCTTTCCCTACTTCCCGTGATGCATCTCCCTGTCCTCCTCCCTCTGTGTCTCCTTGTACTTTCTGAATGCAACCTTTTTACATATGAACATACAAAAATGGCAGCAGAAGCAGGCCTTATGGTCTATTGAGTCTGCTTGGTTGTGCAGTTAGTTCTCAACTTGCAGCTGCCCCACCTCCCCAGCCCTCTTTATCACAACCCCCATCTTGTCCCCAACCCCTTAAAGTCGCCCCCACCATTCACCTTCTACAGGATACCACCTCCTCGGGCAGAGCATTCCACCTCTCCACCAACTGTTAAGTGAAAAACTGTCTCCTGATTTCCATCTTGAATCTTCCCCCCTCCAATCTCAGCTGATGCCCTCTCATATCTCTCTCTCTTCTAAGCTGGAAAATTCCTTTTGTATTAGCCTTATTTATCCCCTTAAGGTATTTAAAGGTTTCAGTCATATCCCCCTATCTCTCCTCTCCTTTAGGGAGTACATATTCAGCTCACCCAATCTTTCCCCGTAGGACTTCCCTTCCAATCCCTGGATCATCTTGGCCATCCTACATTTCACCCCTTCCAACAATTTGATATCCTTTTTCAGGAATGGGCACCAGCACTGCATGCAGTAATCTAGGTGTGGCCTGACCAGAGATCTGTACAAATGATCACCTCCCTATTTTTGTAGGAGAGCCCCCTCACTATACACCCCAGCATCCTGTTGACTTTTGCTGCCACCTTCCTGCACTGAGCTGAGTTGTTCATGCTGCCCATATAAGAACCCCCAGATCCTTTTCCTCCTTGAAGCTTTCCAGCTGTACCGCTCTCAGCTGGTCATTCCCCCTAGTTCCTAGCTCCAAAATGCAGTACCTTGCACTTCTTGGCATTGAACCCCAGCTGCCATGTTTCCGACCACTCCTGTAGCTTGGTCAGGTTCTCCTGCAACCCCTTCCACCCTTCGATGTCATCTACCACAGCTCCCGACATCGTATTGTCAGCAAACAGACTGATCCTGCTTCAGATACTGTGTGAGATATCAACTTTATACATCCCAAACAGCACCGGTCCCAGTACTGATCCCTGTGGTACCCCACTCGTTACTTCTATTGGTGATGTGGGTACCCACTACCACCACCACCACCAATCTCTCCGGCCTTCCATTCAGCCAGTTAATGATCCATCTGGTCATCTTTATTCCCACCCTTATGTATTCCAGCTTACTCCCAGCCTCCGATGTGGTACGGAATCAAAGGCCTTGCTGAAGTCCATATACAGTACATCCACTGCATGGCCCCTGTCCAGCTCCTTGGTTACCCAGTCGCAATACTCAATTAGATGTGTGTGGCAGGATCTGCCCGAGACAGACCTGTGTTGTTGGCCATCCTGGAGACCATTGTCCTCCAAAAAGGTCATTAGCCTCTCCTTTAGGATTGTCTCCATGATCTTCCCCACAATTTATGTGAGGCTCAGAGGTCTGTAGTTGCCTGGTTCCTCCCTAGGGCACTTTTGTGAATAGGCACCACAAGGGCCATCCTCAAGTCTTGTGGTACACATCCTGTGTCTATGGACATACTGAACAGGTCAGCCAGTGGTCCTGCCAGGATTTCAGCTAGCTCCCTGAGTACCCTAAGGTGAATGCCATCTAGTACTGGTGCCTTGTCCACCTTCAGTACCCTTATCCCTTCCAGAACCCTGTCCTCTGTAATCCCTATAAAAGTCACCCCCTAGCCCCACTACCCACTCCACCCCTCCTTTGGAGTATCTGCACCCCTTTCTCATTCGTGGACACAGAGCAGAAGTATTCATTTAATGCCTCTGCCTGATCCACCCCCTTTTCCACCCATTCTTCTTCCTTCCTAATCCTCACAATCTGGTCCTTGTTCTTCCTTCTTTCTCTAACGTATCTGTAGAAGTAATTTTCTCCTTCCTTAATACCCTGTGCCAGTCTTGACTCTCTTGAAGCCTTGGCCGCTCTGACTAGCCTGGTAACCTCCCTGGACTTCTTTGTATACTCATCTTTGTCAACCCCTCCACCCGATGTCTTGAGTTTTCAAAATGCCTTTCTCTTGGCTCTCACCCCTCCATAACCTCTCTAGTCAACCAACTGGGCTTCTTTGCCCTTCACTTCTTACTTCTTGTCTTTGTACAAGTTCCAGTGGCCTCTGTGAGACCTTTTTTTAATAATATCCCATTTTTCAGTAGCATCCATGTCTGGTTAAATTCCTGCCAGAGACCTACCGAGAATTTCCTCCATCCTTTTAAAGTCCATCTCTTTAAAGTTAATCACCCTGTTTCCCTACCCATATTGAGCATGAACCACACCGAGTGGTGGTCACTCCCAGCCATAGGGTCCTGCACTCCCAGTTCTCTTACAGCTTCTCCATTTGAAAGTACCAGGTCCAGCATCCTCTCCAGTCTAGTTGGCTCATGTACCAACTGCACCAGGAAGCTGTTTGGAAATGCTTCTAGTATGACCTGCTCCCTTTTAGTCTTTGTTTCCAGCAACTTCTTTTGAGAACCATAGCAGTTTCCTCTTCCTCTTGCTTTTGCTCACTTTCTTGATGCAGAGATTGTTACCCTCACTGTCGCCTCCTTTATCTTGGCCCACTATTCCTCCACCCCTTCATCATCCCTCCCCACCAAGTCATCTCAAGACAGTCATTCATTTATACAAAATCTGCCCTTCTGAAGTCCAGAACCCTCATTCGTGTGTGGTTTGATTACTAGTTGCCTGAGGACCCCCCCCTTTGCAAGGATTCTAAGATGTGTCTGCTTCTAGCTGACACTGCAGTTAGCAGCCTCCAGTCTACATCCAGAAAATTAATATCTCCCACCAGCAGCACCTTCCTCTTTTCAGCTATTTTGCCAATTGTCTCTTGAAGCACCTTATCTAACATCCCCTCCACACTGTGCCAGAGGTCTGTAGATCACTCCTGTGTGAAAATGACTCCATTCTCTGACTCAAGGGTGACCCACAGTACCTCTGCCCCCCCCACTGAATTAACTGTATCTCCGTCACTTTTATGTTTCCTTACGTAAAGCAGCATGCCTCCACCTTTCCTTTCCACACTGCCCTTTCTGAGCAGAGTAACCTGGTATGGCCACGTCCCAGCCATGGTTTTCAGTGCACCATGACTTGGTGTAATGATCTCAATATCCAGGTCTGCTTCAGCAGGTGAGGATTGTGGAGTGTCTTGTATACAACAGGTTAAAAGACCCAAGAAAACATTTATTCACTGAGGGGGGGAGATCATATCAAACAAATCTGATAGACTTCTTGGACTGGGTTACTATGGAAATAGATTAAGGTGAAACATAAAAATATAGAATCTGATGGCAGGTAAGGGCCATTTGGCCTACCCAGCCAGCCCATATTTTTTTCTCCTTTCATTCTTTCCACAGATCCTGTTTGACCTACAGCTTTCTCTCCCCCACCAACCTCTATGATTCCGTTACCGATACCGAGCTGACTTGGATAAGATGGCCAACAGAGTTAAGCTAGCTCTGGCAAAAAGAAACACAGGTGAGGGGGTACAGGCAAAGTGGGCAAGCATTAAGGATGCCATACTTGAAGCAACATCCCATTGTGTTAGACAGAAAAGGAAGTGCAAAAGAACTAGGAAACCACTTTGGTTCTCAAATACAGTAGCAGAAAAGGTCAGAGCCAAAAGGCTGGCCTTCAGGAAATATAAGGGAACACAGCAGGATGAAGATAGGGAGGCATACCAAACTGCCCTAAGGGAAGCAAGTAAGGCAGGCAAAGTCCCAAACTGAGGAAACACTAGCACGAATAGTAAAAGAAGGTGACAAGACTTTCTATAGATACATTAGTGAAAGGAGAAAGTCCAGAGGGGGTATTGCTAAGCTTAATGGAGAAAAGGGAGCTTGTGAGGAGGAGGACCCTGTAAAGGCATCTATCCTAAATAGATACTTTTGCTCAGTATTTACTGAAGAGAAGGTAGGGCAGGGCCCAAAGCTCAGCATCATGGACACAGGGGGAGGGAGGTGAGCACTACTCCCTTCACAAAAGAAAGGGTCCTGACAAGAGCTTGCTAAGCTCCAGGGTGGATAAGGCAATGGGACCTGATGGCATACATCCCAGGGTACTTAAGGAGCTAAAGGTGGAACTAGCAGAGCCATTAGCAGAACTGTTTAGTGAGTCTCTGAGCACAGGAGAGGTCCCAGAAGACTGGAGAGGGCTCATGATCCCGCTCCACAAGAGTGGTAGCAGGGAGGAGGCGGGGAACTACAGACCAGTCAGTCTTACCTCAGTAGTGGGCAAGATTATGAGGCACTCCTTAAGGAAAGGATAGTGCAACACCTGGAATCCATAGGGCACAGGATCCAAGACAGCATGGGTTTACAAAGGAAGGTCCTGTCAAACTAATCTCATAGATTTCTTTTGACTGGGTAACCAGAGTGGTGGACCAGGGGGAGCAGTTGATGTCGCTTCACCTTGACTTCAGCAAAGCCTTTGACACTGTTCCACATAGAAGATTGATAAATAGCTGGGTAGGCTCGGTGGTCAGAAGTTGGTCAACTGGTGGCAAACTGGTTGATGGGCAGAAAACAGAGAGTGGTGGTAAATGGTATACAGTCAGAAGAGATGCAAGTCACAAGTGGGGTACCTCCAGGGATCAGTTCTGGGGCCAGTCCTCTTCAACATCTTCATTAGTGACCTTGCAGATGGACTAGAGGGTAAGGCTTGTCTGTTTGCAGATGACACCAAGATCTGCAACAGAGTAGATGATCCAGATGGGGTGGGCAGAATGAGAAGAGATCTGGATAAACTAGCAAAATGGTCCAAAGAGTGGCAACTGATTTAATGCAAAGAAGTGCAAAATCATGACATAGGGAAGAAAACCCTGAAGCCACCTATAGGCTGGAGGGGAGTTGCTAGCAGTCACAAGGAAGAAAGAGCCTTGGGCATCATCATCACTGATGACTTGAAATCATCCAAGCAGACCTCTAAAGCAGTAGGTAAGGCTAGGGGGGTGTTAGGGTATATTAGTAGGGGTATCACAAGTCGTAAGAGGGAGGTAATAATCCCTCTTTACAAGACACTGGTTAGGCCCCATCTGGAGTACTGCGTGCAGCATTGGAGGCCACACCTTCACAAGGACATTAACCAAATTGAGAGGTCAGAGAAGAGGCAGCAAAATGGTGCAGGGACTGCATCAGAAGGCATATGAGGACAGATTAACAGAGCTCAATATGTATACCCTTGAGCAAAGGAGGAGAGAGGTGATATGATCGAGGCATTCAAACACCTTAAGGGCATTAACAAGGTGAAAGGGTCTAACATGTTTAAATATAAGAAAAATAGCAGGACAAAGAGGACACAGCATGTGATTAGAGGGGGCGATTAAGGGAAATGTGAGGAATTCTTTTTCACAGAAAAGGTGGTGATGCATGGAATGGCTTACCACAAGAAGTGGTGGCTATGAATACAGTGCAGGGCTTCAAACAGGCATGGGATAGGCATAAGGGAGCAATACAAATGACTATGAATAGATAGGTCCTGACAGAGCAAAGGCCGATGGCACATTTATAAGGTAGAAAAAGAAATGGGCAGACTGGATGGGCCTTGCGGTCCTTATCTGCTGTCAACTTCTATGTTTCTATGTTACATTGTGCCTGTGCCACTCATTTTTGAACCCCACCATTGTTTTTGCCCCCACATTTTCTATTGGAAAGGTGTTCCAGGAATTCACCACTCATTCTGTGATGATGTATTTGCTCACATCTCTCCTGAATGTACCCCCTTCCAGCTTCATAGTATGCCCTTGTTCTGGAGCATCTTTTTCTGAAAAATAATCTCTGCTGTACCTTATTTACCCACATCAGGTATTTGAAAGTCTCTGTAATATCCCTCCTCTCCCTCATCTTTTCAAGGCTGTACATATTGAGGTCCTTTAGCCTCTCCTCTTAGGGCTTTTGTTGCAGACCCTGTATCATTTTAGTTGTTGTCCTCTGGACCTCCTCCACTCTGTCAGTGTCCTGCTGGAAATGCGATCTACAGAACTGAACACAGTACTCAAGGTGGGGTCTATCCAGCAATCTGTATGGGGTAACATTACATCCTCGTTCTGCTGGTGATATCCCCCCTATGCACCCTAGCATTCCACTAGCCCTCCTGAATCTCTTATCTCACTGCCTGACCACCATTAAATCATCCGATGTGATTACCCCCAGGTCTCATTCTTGCTTTGTCATTGTTAATAACATTCCACCAATTTTGTACTGTGCCCCTGATTTTCAGTGCCTCAAGTGCATTATTTTGCAATTTTTTTCATTAAAACCCAGCTGCCATACCCTTGACCACTCCTCCAGTTTTCTTAGGTCACTGCTCATTGTTTCCATCCCTGGAGTGTCCACTCTATTGCACATCTTGGTGTCCTCCACAAAGAGGCAGACCTTCCCTTCCAGCTCGTCTACTATGTCACTTATAAAGACATTAAAGAGGGCCAGTCCTGGCACTGATCCCTGAGGATCCCCGCTGATCACCCTCCCTTCATCAGAGAGAACTCTGTTTACCACTACCCTCTGCCTCCAATTGCCTAACCAGTTTCTTAACCAGTTAGCCACCTGTTACCAACCCTAAAGTTACTCAGCTTGCTCACTAGTCTCCTATGTGGAACAGTGTTAATTTTTTTGGTCACCTAGTCAAAGAAAGCTATCAGATTTGTTTGACATGACCTCCTCCCTGTGAATCCAAATTGCCTCAGATCTTGTAATCCAGTGTTTCCATTCATCTTGCTGTCACTGATACAAAGCAATGGGACCTGATGGGATTCACCCAAGAATTCTAAAAGAACTAGGGGTAGAATTAATGACACCACTGACTACCCTGTTTAACAAATCATGGGAGGATGATGTGGTACCAGAGGACTGGAGGATGGCAGACATGATTCCCCTTCACAAAAGTTGGGAACAAGACAGAGGCAGGGAACTATAAACCTGTTGGTTTGACCTCAGTGGTAGGGAAAATGATGGAATCACTTCTAAAGGAAATAATTGTTGAGTTCCTAGGGGCCAGTGGGGCACAGGACCCAAGGCAGCATGGATTCACAGCAGGAAGGTCATGTCGGACAAATCTAATTGATTTCTTTGACTGGGTGACCAATGTAGTAGACCTGGGAGGGGCTGTGGACATGGCCTACCTAGACTTTAGCAAGGCATTTGACACAGTTTCCACACAAAAGATTAATATACAAGTTAGCCAGCCTGGGAGTGGGTCCCAAGGTGGTAGCCTTGGTAAAAAATTGGCTGGACAACAGGATACAGAGGGTAATAGTAAACCAAGTTTACTCTGAAGAAAGTGGGGTTACAAGTGGGGTGCCACAGGATTCAGTACTGGGACCGTTCCCCTTTAATGTCTTTATAAGTGACATTGCAGAGGGACTGGAAAGAAAAATATGTCTCTTTGCAGATGACACAAAGATCTGCAACAGGGTTGTTACAGAAGGATGTGTGGAGAGGATGCAAAGGGACTTGGCAAGGTTGGAGGAATAGTCAAATGTATGGCAGCTTAGATTCAATGCAAAGAAGTGCAAGGTAATGCACTTGGGAAACAAAAATCCAGGGGAAGAGTACACAATGGGGGTGAGATAATAACAGAAATGGAAAGGGACGTAGGGGTAGTCATATCAGATGACCTTAAGGTGGGCAAGCAATGTGAGAAGGCAGTAAGGAGGGCTGGTGGGGTACTGGAATGCATAGGGAGAGGCATCACCAGTAGAAAACAGGAAGTTGTTATCCCTCTGTACAGACAGTTGGTGAGACCCTGTCTGGAGTTCTGAGTCCAATTCTGGAGACCCCATCTCTGCAAGGTCATAGATAGCATGGAGGCTGTCCAGAGGAGGGCAACTAAAATGGTGCAGGGTCTGCACCAGAAGACATACGAAGAGAGATTAAAGAAGCTCAATATGTATACACTTGAGGAGGAGGGTTGGGGGACATGATAGAAACTTTCAAGAACATCAAGGGAATCAACAGAGTCCAAGACGGTAGCATATTTCAGAAAAAGAGATGTTCAAGAACAAGGGGGCACAATTTGAAGATAGAGGGGGAACAGCTCAGAGGTAATGTGAGGAATTATTTTTCACGGAGAGGATTGTGGATGCATGGAACAGCCTTCCTGAGGAGGTAGTGGAGTCAAAAACAGCGGGGGAATTCAAGAACGCATGGGGCAGACATAAGGCAATTCTAGTGGGGGGTAGGAGGAAGTAGGCTGTTGGTTAACTAGGATCTGCAGCCTATGCATTAGGTAGGGAAATGGGCAGACTGGGTAGGCCAAGTGGTCCTTATCTGCTGTCAAATTCTATGTTTCTATGTAGGATGACAAGTGTATAATTGCCAGCCTCTTTCCTGCTACCACTTTTATGAAGTGGGACTGCAACTGCCCTCGTCCATTTCTCCCAGATCTTTCCGCTTTCCAGTGACCTGGTAAACAGTATTGTAGGAGGTGCAGCCAGTATTTCCCTGAGCTCCCTCAACACCCTTGGATACACCCCATCTGGCCCCATAGCTCTGTCCACCTTTGGGTTCGCAAATGCCTTCATGACTCTATCCTCACAAAAAGAAGTACTGTCCACTTTCCGCTCATCATAGCTCCCATGGTTTTTTTTCAGGTCCTTCCCCTTACCCTTCCGCCATGAACATTAAGCAGAAGTACTTGTTTAAGCCCGTGTCTGAATGCAACACTTTTAGCCTTTACTTTTTCTGCCAAGTCTTTCAAGAACCATAGTGATCTCCTCCTCCTCTTGCTTTTAGAAACATAGAATTTGATGGCAGATAAGGACCACTTGGCCCACCTAGTCTGACCATTTCCCTACTTAATGGATAAGCTGCAGATCCTAGTTGACCAACAGCCTACTTCCTCCTACCCCCCACTAGAATTGCCTTATGTTTTGCTCACTGGCTTGACGCAGAGGTTTGTTGCCTTTACTATTTCCACTTTTAGTTTAGCCACTGTTTCCACCCCCAAGTTATCCTCCCAATCAGGTCAGCCCTTAGGCATTCTCCCATCTTTATAAAATCTGCCCTTCTGAAGCTCCAGACCATCACCGGTGTGTGGTTTGATTTAGCAATGCAATGAAATTGGGGCAAAAATGTGACCCTATCTTTTTTCATTATAAAAGATTTCAGGCATCTTACAGTTTTGTTTGGTGGTACAGTTTTCTAGTTCAACCAAAATGTAGGTATTTTATAAATGTTTTAATTTAATTTTTCTCTTAAGAAAAAAAGATGGCCACCACATTTTCCATAGAAATAGCATTGAAGACCTGAAAGGGTTATGTTTGAAGAAATAATAAGACTTGTGCTGCATAGCATAGGAGGTACTGAGACAAGTTCATCAAATACATTTGACAAGTATTTTAATATTTTACTTAATCATAGCTGAAACTACAATTTTTGGAACAACATTTTTCATTGTACTGTTACTTTAAGTTGAATTACACTGTAGGGTGATCAATGGTCCCCAGGTGGCCTCCCACCTTGATGTCTGCAACACTATCCCTGTTTGCCAGAACTAGGTCCAGTATTGCCCCATCACATGTGGATTTACTGACTAGTTGCCTGAGGAATGCATCCTGCTTCTACAGTAGCTAATGCTGCAGTTAGGATGCTCTAGTTTACATCTGACAGACTGAAGTACCCCTCCAGCAACACCTTTCCCTTTCACCCATTTTGCCAGTTGTTCAACAGTACCTTATCCAACTCCTTACCTTATGCCAGATGTCTGTAGATCACCCAAGTGTGAATAGTGGCTCCATTCCCCGACTCAAGAGTGACCCACAGTACCTCTGTCCCCCTGGATTCCCTGTATATCCATCGATTTTACGCTTTCCTTCACATAAAACACCACACCTCTACCTTTCCTTCCCACCCTGTCCTTCCTGAACAGATTGTAGCTTGATATGACCATGTCCCAGTCATGGCTGTCAGTGCACCATGACTCAGTAGTGGTCACAATATCCAGGTGGTCTAGTGGAACCCCCCCACCCGTTGCCACGATTGAGTAATCCTCCGTAATTAAATGCCTGGTGATCCAGTGACACCCCCACCCTCCACCCACCAAACCCTTGCTCACATGCTCCCCCCCGTCATCGTGTGGCTGCAACCCACCCGCATATTGCCCACTACCCGCCGAATGACAGGTACAGTATTTTATTTATTTATTGAAATGTTTCACCAGGAGGGCACACTGAACAACAAGTTGTTCGTCTCACGGTGCAACCTAGCGGGAGGGGTTACATAGGGTTGTGAAGGATGATCAGTTACAATAGTATGTGGGTAGTACAAACAATACAACATTGTAAAATTGTGCAACAGTTGGAACACAAGGTATTGTACAATAAACAGTAGTGGAACATTGGGTAAATTACATGTCCAAAATCATACAAAAGAACTTAACGTACAAAAAAGTAATAATGGGATAGAACCATTTATAGTGCATGATTGTACCAGGAGCAGGCTCGAGGTAGTACGCAAGTACTATTGGAGTAGAAAGGATGGGGTTAGGCTGTGCACACTGGTGAACCAGAAGGGCAGGAGGAGAAGACAGTGGGGAGAGGCAAGAACTGAATATGAGGAGAAGGGGTAGCCATTTCCTGATTTCCCCCTTCAGGATGTTGAGAACCCTGCTGGGGGGGGGTCATGGTAGGAAGGCAGAAACTGGGGATAGGTATTAAGGTGGGTTAAAGCAGGAGCAACTAAGGGAAAGGTAATTGTGTAGGGCAGAGGTAAGGGAGTAGTTGGAGGAGGAGTGATGTATTTTGGGATGAGGGAATTCCAGATTTTAGGGAAACGGTGGGCAAAACCAGTCTGACCGATGAGGGTGGAGCGGTGAGGGACCGTCAAGATCTGGGTGTCATTTGATCTGAGAGTGGGGGAGGTTGAGTGTAGAGAGAGGATGAGAGATAGGAGGGGAGCCCCCCTGAACCAGAATTTGGAGGTTAGTTTGGCACAGTGAGAGATGCGTGTCTGAGATAGTGGAAGGAAGGTTAGAGAGCGAGAGTTCACAGTGGTAGGAGTGGGAAGGGGAGTCAATAGCAAAGCGGCAGAAGGAGTTAGAGAGTGTCCAACATGGTCAGAAAAGATTTGGGAGCAGCACCATAGACTATGTCACAGTAGTCAAAGATGGGGAGTATCATCTTCTGGACAATTTCATGCCTCGCAGTCAGCAGGATGCAACGATTTCTTGGTCCCCAATGTGGACCAATGGGCTTGCAGGGCATACTGTACTAAACAGTCCCAAACATGTGTATGACTTCATTCACATATTGGGACTGTCTAATATGCCCTGCTTAAAGCGACATCACACTGAGACAATGACTTTCTGCAACCCATATTGTACCTCTCATTTGGCGGGTGGCTGGGCGGTATCGGGTGGTTGCGGCCACCTGCCGATGATGGGGGCAGGGTGGGCAAAAGATTGGTGTGGATGGGAGGGTGGGGGTGCCACTGGATCACCAGGGCATTTAATTACGGAGGATTACTGCGATCGCGGCAGCGGGTGGGGCGGTTCCACTAGACCACCAGGGATGATCATTTTCACAGTTCTTGGGGACTCGGGTGGAAGGGGGGACCACTAGACCACCAGGGATGGTCTATTATTACATTTATCAGGGAATCGGGGTCTCAGGAACAGGGGGAACTACTAGACTACCAGGGCTTTTTTTTATACAAATACTGCGATCGCAGCTACAGGCAGGGGGGTTCCACTTGACCACCAGGGTTATGTGTATGCTTACAGATGATGTTCTGGGTGTGTGGGTGGCCACCCATGGCTGGGCTGCTGTGTTGTGCCATGCAGTACTGCAGACCACCTGTAGGTGTCCCGGAGTTGTTCCTACTCTGCACAGGTTCAACTTTGAGCCCCCCATGCGACGCAATGCAGGGTTGCTATGCACCGCACTTCCTGGGCCAAATATCAGGATATGCTGTATATGCATGGGCATGCCCCCTGCATCTGTGCCGCATAAGATTACATTGCGCCCCGGTGCATCGGGATTTGCACTGCGATGGGCAGCCCTTTCAGTATCCCACCGGGGCGCAACCCCTTTGAATATCCAGACCTATGAGTACAGGCAGAGCTGGACGTAAGAGACAAGTGGAAGTGAGTGTTACCCAACTTTACAAAATGCAGCTAAGATGAGTTTATAAGGACCACAGACATACAGTACATACACACATGATAATTATCTGACTTTGATTTGTCTGTTGGAAGCTGAGAACCTTGCTACGCTGCAAAGAACAAACTATAACTCCATTTAGGACCTGGAAACCTGGTAAGGCATAATATTGGTGGGACTTGTTAAGAAGGGGAGCTACGTTTTCTACAAAAAGTTTCATTTTTGTTTCCCTTATTGGCATTAAGCAGAGAATTGCAGGATTCCATTAAAGTGTAGTAATTTTATAACCAGAGGAGTGAGATACAACTGAATTTGCTTTGATTATTGGGGTTGAGACCTAGGATTTGGAAATATATTTTACAACATTTTAAAAGTGTCCTGCTGGCTGAGGAGTGAGTTTATTTTATCCCTGGACTCAGTAGAGTGGTTTGTGCAGGAGCCGTGGTCTAGTAAATTATGGTGTTAGTTGAATTACCATAAAGGGCAATACTCACCAGGGTGGTGGAGCAGTTGTGTATTTGATTGTTTCTAACAGTCACCAGTGGCTGTGGAATACACCCCCACCCCACCCCAGGCGTGGCATTTCCTTTATAGCCAAAGTTCTGACATCACTTCCTCAACAGGTCTTGGGGCAGAACTGTCATATCCTTAATAACCCAGCACAGTGCAAAAGGGTAGGATTACACCACAAATAATAATAAAATATATATATATATATATATATATTACATGTGTATATTATTATAAGGGAGAGGGACATGTGGGGAGTGGTGCAATGCACTGGCTGTGGGGCAGCAGTTTTCCGGGAGACATTCTGGAAACTGCGTTGCTGTCCTATTTGCAGACAACTGTCAGCTCTGAGGAAGGAGGTTGCCCACCTTCAGGCTGAACTAGCAAGGACTAAGGAGGCCTCCCCCTTCCAAAGAGCACCACTGCCACAACCACTGCCTGAGAGGTTGCCAAGTATGAAGAGCAGTTGGACCACAGTGGGTTCTGGGAGGGTGTGGGTGGTGGACCAGAGGCAAAGCCCCCTAGTTGTACCTCTACACAAATCATATGCCATTCTGGCAGAGCAAGGTTCCTGTATGATGGCACCCTCAGTGGAGACCCAGAAGAATGCTGAGGACATCCACAAGGGAGACCCACAAAAGGGTGGCAAGGGACACCACAGGGGAAGGAAACAGCTTCTGATAAGGGACTCTATTGTTAGGGGGGTAAAACTGGGAAAGGGAGAGGAGAAGGAAGTAAGGTGCCTGCCTGGTGCCATGGCTTGGAGGGACAGGAAGCGAATCTTCAGGATTGCAGAAGCAGCATCACAGGAGAGGGAACTAGATAACATAGTCCACCTTGGGACAAATGACCTAGCTAGGCATGGGATCAGTGCAGTGCAGAATGAATTTGTGGAGTTGGGGAGGGGCCTCAGACGGGTAGGAAGCACGGTAACCTTCTCAGAGGTGCTACCAGTCCATGGCAGGAGTGAGACTAAGGGTACTGCACACCATGCAGTTTAATGAATGGTTGCAAACTGGTGCAAACACAGGGCTTTGCTTCATTGGGGACTGGGGCCACCTGAGAGAAAGGTCTATACTGGCATGATGGTCTGCATCTGTCCGCGAAGGGAACCAAGCTCCTAGGGTGATAGGTTTAAATGCTTCCTTGGCAAGCTTTTAAACTAGCCAATGGGGGCGCTGATAAAGGCAGGAGAATTTCAAGCCTCCCCACAAAACATGGCAGGTAGTAAGAGTAAACACTGAGGTACAGGCTCAACACAGGCAGGACAGGGTAAATGGAAAAAATAGACAAGGACAATAAGAACAGGATGGGGAAAAAGGATAAAGCCAACATTAAATGGAGGGCAATGAGTACCAACGCCCGTAGTCTTGGAAACAAGCTTCCTGAGCTAGTAGCCCTGATGGAAGATGAACAATTGGATATTGTGGCAGTCACGGAAACATGGTACACCGAGAACCATGACTGGGATGTCAACATACCAGGGTACACAATCTACAGAAGGGACAGGGAAGATAAAAGAGGAGGTGGAGTAGCTCTATACATAAGGGAAGGGATCAAAGCTACAGAACTAAAAAGTAAAGGGGGATGACAAGAGGCACTCTGGGTCACCTTGGAGACAGGGAATGGCATCACAATCCGCACAGGGGTTGTATACAGACCCCCATCTTAAGGGGAAGAAATGGACAAGAAAATGATAGAGGACATTCTCAAAATGGCTGAAAAAGGGGAGATACTGTTGATGGGGGACCTGAATATGCCAGATGTTAACTGGATAACATGGACTGCAGCCACATCCAAGAGCAGGGTCATTCTCGATGCCCTGCAGGGGGCAGGCCTTAGACAGCTAGTGTTGGAACCCACTCGGAGGAGCAATACTAGACCTGGTACTCTCAAATGGAGAGGATCACAAATTTAGAAGTCAGTAGACATCTGGGAAAAGCGACCACTGCACAGTGTGCTTCACAATGAGCACAACCATGGAGATAAGCCATACAAAAACAAGGATACTGGACTTCAGAAGGGCTGACTTTGGCAAAATGGGTGAATACCTGAAAAATGCACTACCAAATGACCAAAAAGGAGGGGTGGAAGAACAATGGAGAAAAATCAAAACTGCCATCATAGAGGCAACAAGCCTTTGTGTCTGCAGCAGAAACCATATGAAGAGAGACTGAGAGAGCTTAATATGTATACTCTTGATGAAAGGAGTGACGGGGGGACATGATAGAAACGTTCAAGTACCTCAAGGGAATCAACAAAGTCCAGGAGGGTAGCATCTTTCAGAAAAAGAGATGTGTAAGAACAAGGAGGCACAATTTAAAGATAGAGGGGGGATGGCTCAGGGGTAATGTGAGGAAAGTTTTTTCACGGAGAGAGTGGTGGATACATGGAACAGCCTTCCTGAGGAGGTCGTTGGGTCTAAAACAGTGGTGGAATTCAAACATGCATGGGACAGACACAAGGCAATTATAGTGGGGGGTTGCAGGAAGTAGGCTGTTGTTAACTAGAATCTGCAGCTTATCCAGTAGGTAGGGAAATGGGCAGACTGGGTGGGCCAAGTGGTCCTTATCTGCCGTCAAAGTCTATGTTTCTATGTTATTGTACAAAACATAATCTATAATTTTCACTGAGTGCAGTCGGTGCAGTTTCAATGAAACACTGGCTGAAAATGAGAGAAATAGCAACTTACAAGTGTAACTCAAGAGCTGACAGGTACATAAAACAGAAAACCAACAAGTCAACAGTTGATTGCAGAGGTAGCAAAAATGAGGTAGCAGTGAGCGATTGCCATCAGGACTGCAGTTTGTCCACCCCCTTGGCCAGGTAACCACTGAAGCATAGACACAAGAGAGGGTAGAGGCACAGGTGCAGCAGAAAAATGTTAAGGAAAACATAAACGCAATGGAGGGACAGGGAATTTAAGGGGGACTGATGTGTTTTGGGTCATCCTCGAGTCAGGAGATTTATTTGTTTGTTTATTGATTTGATAACCAGGTAGATGCACTGGTCCAAGAACTGTTTTCAGGCACAACCTGGGCCATGGAGAATGGCACAGGAATATAGCAAGTTCAAACAGCACAGGGTGCAAAGCATGTGGAGACCTCAGTAATCTCAAAGAAGTCAGAAGACAATTATACAAGTAAAAATAGAATTACATCACAATAAAGAAAAATATTAAAATAATGAACTGACACAGTAGCTAGCAAGCAAATTCTAATACAAGGTAAGGCTCGTCATGGATATCAAGAAGAGAAGGGATACATAAGGTTGTAAGGGCATTAGATCAGAAAGGGGGGGAGGAGTGGGGAGCATTTATCAGCCTGGGGAGCAGGAGCAAGTGGTAGAGGTCAGAAGATAAGACCTGAGGAGAGAGTGGAAAGATGCAGGGAGTCAGAGGTCCTAAGGGTGAGGGGCAGGGTACTCCAGAGGGTAAGAGCGGTGGATGAGAAAGCCTGGTTGCCCATGCAAGAGGAGACTTGAGGACAGTCTAGCATGGGGCCAGCATTGAGGCCAAGGTCTCATAGAAAGACTTTGGACAAGAGGAGAGAGAAGAGAGAGAGAAGTGGCTAGATTTCAGATGGCCTTAGCAATGGTACTGGCTAGAAGATACTATGTCTGGCAGTTGGGGGCAGCCAGTCGAGGGCCTGGTAGAGGGTGCAGTGGTGTGAGGCCAAAAAAGCAAGCTAGCAGATATTGTTATAAGTTGTGTTTATCCTAGACAAATTTGAAGAGGAGGCAAGGATATACAGGAGCACAATAATCCAGTAGTGGGAGGAGGTTACATCGGGCAATGGCAAGTCAGGTTTCTTGAATGAAATACCTAATTAGGCAGTAGCTAACCCCCATTTTCTGGTTAATGCGATGGATGAGGATATCGGAATGGTTGGAGAAAGTAAAGGTAGGGTCAAGGGTAATGCTGAAGTATTTAAATGGATTTATAGTCTCAAGGGGTAAGCCATCTAAAGATAGGATGCTGAATGTGTTATGGGGTTGTGCTAGTTTGGGTTTACAGCCAAAGAGCATTGATTTTGCCTTTTTGGTGTTGACCAGCAGATGGTTTGTTGAGAACTATTTATGGCCTTGAGAGTAGCTGAAGGTAAGTGATGGAATGGAGCTGCTATTCAGATAGGAGTGGTGTACAGGCCTCTGACACCGGTGGAGGTTTTAAATAAAGATCTATTCAACGCAACTGGCAAAATTGCTGAAAAGGGGGAGGTTCTGCTGGTGGGGGATTTTAATCTGCCAGATGTAGATTGGAGCCTCCCTGCTGTAGCATTAGCTAGAAATGGAGGCACCCTGGACTCCCTGAAGGGGCCTTTCCTTAGGTAACTAGTCACTGAATCCACTCAGGGTGGGGCAGTACTAGACCTGGTGCTTACTAACAGGGATGTTGTTGCACATGTCAGGGTGGGAAGTCATCTGGGGACCAGAGATCATCGCACAGTGTGGTTCAATGTAAGAGTAGCAGTGAAATCGAACCACACAAGGGCAAGGGTCCTGGATGTCAGAATCACTGACTACAAAGATAGAAGAGTCCCTCTGAAAGCATCAAGTGGGCAGAGTCCTGGGTGGGGTGGAGAGCAAATGAGCCAGTCTGAAGGAAGGCATAGTAAAGCCAACAAACCTGTACGTGAAGCAAGTAAGCAAAAGCAGAAGGAAGAAGAGACTGTTATGGTTCTCAAAGGCAATGGCAGGAAAGATGAAGACAAAAAGAGTGGCATTCAGAAGGTACAGTATAAGGAGATCCTGAGAGAGGTGAAAGGAAGGGTACCTGAGGAAATGGAGGGAAGCAGACAAAGCAGTAAGGAGTGCAAAGGCACAAACTGAGGAAAGAATAGCCCAGGCAGTATCAAAAGGAGACAAGACATTTTTCAGGTATGTTAGTGAGAAAAGGAAGACAAATGTAGAAATTGTGTGGTTAATGGGGGGCTGTAAGGAGAGGACGAAGGAAAGGCAAATATCTTAAACAAATACTTCTGCTCAGTATTCACAGTAGAAGGGGAAGAGGAGGGACCACGAAAAGGTATCAATAGCTTTGAAGGGAGGGAAGTGGACACCAGTCCATTTTCTGAGGAGCGGGTCAGAAAACCTCTCACCCTCTCTGAGGGTGGGAAAAGTCATAGAGCCAGACAGGTGCACCAAGAGTGCTATGCAAACCCGGGGAGCTCCTGGCTGCACCCCTGATAGACTTGTTTAACAGTTCACTGGAGACTGGCATGGTCATGGAGCACCAGAGAAGAGCACACAGTCACACTTCACAAAAGATGTAGCAAGGAAAAGGCGGGCAATTATAGGCCTATCAGCCTGACTTTGGTGGTAAGGAAATTGATGGAAACACTATTAAAGGAAAGGACTGTGGAATACCTGGAATCCAATGGACTGAGGCAGCATGATTTCGCAGAGGGAAGGTCATGCCAACAAATTTATTAGATATTTTTGATTGGGTAACCAATGTGTTAGATCAGGGAGGGGCAGTGGACATGGCTTACCTAGAATTCTGTAAGGCCTTAAACATTGTTCCATATAGGAGATTGTTAAACAAGCTGGGTAGCATGGGGCTGGGCAGTAAGGGGGTAACCTGGGTAAGAAACTGGTTAGGAGATAGGAAGCAGAGGATGGTGGTAAGTGGAGTTTACTCTAAGGAGGGGAGAGTGAACAGCAGGATAACTCAGAGATCAGTACTAGGGCTGGTCCTCTTTATTGTCTTTATTAGTGACATAGTGGGGAGCTACAAGGGAACGTCTGCCTCTTTGCAGATGACACCAAGATCTGCAACAGAGTGTACAGTCAGGGTGCAAAGAATGGTAAGAGGTTTCAGATGGCTGGAGGAGTGGTCAAAAATTTGTCAGCTAAGATTTAATGCAAAAAGTGCAAAATAATGCACTTGGAACACAGAAACCCAGGGACGGAGTACAAGATGGAGGGACATTGTCGATGAGCTTAAGGGGAAGGTGTATCTATTTGTGCATGGTATAAAAATCTGCAACAGAGTAGACACTCATTTTTTTTTTTTTTTTAACACAGCTGCTCTTTATCCCCTGCCAGTCAGCCCCCATCTGACCGACCGCCCCCCCCCAGCCCCATCTCCCGGAATAACCGTCTCTTACCTTGTCCGGCCCAGGAGCGGTGCCTGCAGGGAGTCAGTCATCATCCTGCTGATCACCATCTTTATCCCCCTCCTGTTTTCTCCTGGGGGCCCCAGGAGTCAGCTCGCATGCGCGAGGAGGCGTGCATGTGCAGAACAGCCCCGATAACATCCTCCTTCCATCACCCCCGGCCTATTGCCTTAGGCACCCTCAGGCCTGTGCTTCCCCCAGCCTCCACTAGGGGTCGCCATCAGCCGAGGGAAGCTGCACCTCCTCCCCGGAGAGGAGAGCTTGCTTGCCGGAAGCTCTATCCAGCTCTGCTTTCCCCCTCCCGTGCCAACTTCCAATGCCCCGGGCTCATTTCCGAACCCGGATCACAAGCATGGGTCGAGGTAAGGCACCAGTGCCTCAGCCCTCTATGCCACTGGGCCTAGAGTAGACAGTCTTGAAGGGGTGGAGACAATGCAAAGAGATCTGGGACAAGGGAGTGGTCTAGGGGTGGCAGCCTGGTAAATGTCAATAAGTACAAAGTTATGCACCTAGGGTTGTGAAACACAAGAGCTGTATATAAGATGGGGGAGAGGAACTTAGTCACCAACCAGGAAAGAGGTCTCAGGGTCATCATAGCTGATGACCTCAAGGTGGCTGGTCAGTGTAACAAAGCAGTGGGAATGCTAGTAGGATCCTGGGGTGCATTGGGAAGGAGGAGGGAGATGGTGCTGCCATTGTAATGCTCACTAGTGAAGCCCCACCTAATGTACTGTGTCCTGTTCTAAAGACCACACTACCTCAAGGACATTGACAGTATGGAGATGGTACAGAAGAGGGGTACCAAAATGGTGCGAGTGTTCAATGAGAAGCCATAATATGAAGAAAGGCTGCAGGAACTCAACATGTACTCTGTGGAATAGGGGAGAGTGAAAGGGGACATGATTGAGACCTACAGATACCTCACAGGAGTGAGCAGGGTGCCAGTGGAGGGTCTATTTCAGAGAAAAGAGAGCACTAGAACAATGGGGACATGCAGTGAAGCTAAGGGGGGATGTTAGGAGGGATGTGAGGAAGTAGTTCTTAATAGAAAGGATTGTTAATGACTGGAACAGCTTGCCAGAGGAGGGAGTGGGGACAAAGACTGTGAGGAGTTTCAAGCATGCAGGGGATAGGCATGGGTGCATATTTGGTAAAGGTGCGAGGGAGGCAGGGACACCAGTGACCACATAGGGTCAGTGCTGTCAGAATAGGCAGGGGAAAAGTGGCAGACTAGATCGGCCAACCTGTCCTTTTCTGCTGACAAAGTCTATGTTTCTATAATGCAGGTCTTCACCTTTGTAGAGGCTTGTATCCACCCAGGCAGGACCCAAGTCTCCAATATTTTATTTATTGAACTATTTGACTAGGAAGGCACACTGTGTGACAAGTCGCTCATCTCTTGGTGTAACCTGGTGATATATAGCCAGATTCCTCCTCCTCCCTGCACCATTCATTCAACTAATTTGCAAAGGTCCTACTGCAGAGTGCCCTAGTTGCCTCTCAGCTATAGACAGGTAACACCTCAACTAGTGACACTGTACACACTACCTGCTTAAGGCTGTTTCCCATCTGCTTGAAATAACCCTGCATTACTTGTACCCTTCCCATGCCATTTGTCCCCAGGTGGACAATGAAATCTAGCTCCCTCTTGTAACCTGCCAGTCTAGCAATGCACTGAATCCACGCAACACTCCACTGAACCAAAGTGCTGGGAGGCACATCACCTCTCTCAACTCTCCGGCTCCCTTTCCCAATCTGCCTCTCTAATGATAGTCTCCTACCAGCAGCTGCTTCCTCCTTCACTGGGAGCCTCTTCCTCCCATTTTAGGGCCTCCCCTTCTGAGGACTCCCATATTCTCCCTGGCCCTCATGTGTCTCCTTCGAGTTGTCCCATCGCCGCAGCATAGTGAAGGAATTTAGTAGTGCCACAGGCTGAGGAATGTGTACCCTACCCGCCACTCTCACCCTCCCAGGGCCCACAAAGGTCCAGTCATTATGCCACTACCTAGGCATCCTCTGAAGTGGTGATGGTATCCTTGGTGAGTCAAAGGGTTCTAAGCATCCTTGCCAGCTTGTCTGAGTCCAGCAACCTGTACACTCAGCTCAGAGAGGTGAGTGTAAATAGGGCAGAACCACAATCTCCAGAAGGTGTACTGAAAGACTGTGGATCCACATATATTATGCTGTACCACCCCAATGTCTTTACTTGCTTAACTCATCCACTCTGCAGGAGTTCTTTGAGAATTCCACCTCTTGTGTCCTGTACACTCTTAACACTATATCCTAGGCCTTTCAAAGCAAAATCAAGCCATAATCAGCACACCACAAACAAATTTGAATACCTCATGAACCGTAAGTGCTACACACAAAGTATGAGGGGCAAACTTGTTCAGCAGAAAATTATCTTTCCAACAGTACTATGCAATTAATTATAAGCAATTTCTTTTTTTCTTTACTAGTCAAAATAGCAAAAAAAGTTTGTTTTTTGCAATTAAAAAGGCAACATAAACCATTTTTGGTAGGAAAATATGTAACACATCAACACTAAATTAAACATCCATACATTAGATGTAGGTACAAAAGTAATTTTTCTAATATAAACATGTATTTTTCCCATTTTATTCAAGGTGCTTAGGTGAGGCTTGAGGGACAAATGTCAGCCATACACACCATACCATAAACAAATGTGACTAACTCCTAAAGTATACGTGATACACACAAAGCACACTCGAGCGGACTAGATAGACCATATGGCCTGTATCTGCTGTCAATTTTGCATGTATTAGCGGCAGATTTGTTCAGCACAAAATTACCTTTTTAATGGTGCTATGCAGTCAATTCTAATCAATTTGGTTTGTAAGTAATACAAAGAAATAGTGCTGATGACCTGAGAAGTGTCCAGGGCAAATGAAAAGTCTTTAGCTGATGACTGAAGTCATTGTGGGAGACAAAGAGGCTGCCAACTACAAGCGTTTTCTGGAGGCAATAAGTTAACACTTCTTTTCTATCGACACTACATTGTCCTCTCTTGCCTTCTATCCATGCTTACTAACCTACGTCCATTTCCTTGAAGTACCCAAATGGATTGATTACCTAACCCTAGATAGGGTGTTTTCCATTTTCCCTTCTACCAGTATTCTTGTCAGCTGTACTTCCCCAGTACTTTACTGCCTTCTCTCTAAGTCTGACTACTATCTTCTCTTCCTTACCCTCCTTAAAGATCATTTGAAGCGATTTTAAAAACTAAAACAGGCAGCACCATTCAATAAAAAGTGCTATAAAACCTATGTGTGTTCCAAGGCTTGTAACAAAAGTTGACAAATTTACACTTTAGCACCTTTTTAGTCTTCATTTCTCCAAGGTTGCTGGATGCTGAGTCAGCATACCTCCAGGCTGCTGATGCCATTTGAGATGCTACTCTACTGTGCCTGTTAGGAAGTTGTATTGCTACTAGTGCTGTAATGTTGATAACTTCATTGCTTGCCTGCTTTATAGTATGTTAGTTTTAATATGGGTCTTATCTGTGTCAATTCCAACTAGGGATGGATTTATTAGCCCTGGTAAAAAGATTGTTTTAATGTGGATGAAAGAATAGCTGAGCCAGAATGTAGGTCAAGGAAAAAGCTGCCAGGGAGAAAACACAGGTAAGACTAGTGCATAGAAATTCTTAGTAAAGTTTCAAAAGCAGCATTATGTCTCCCACCACCATTTAAAGGGTGATGAAATAATTGTTTTATTGCAATCTTGAGAAATTACCTCTATTTAATGTCAGGTGTGAATGAACATGTCAGTCTTTAACATGACAAAAGGACTCATGCCTTTCACCCCAACAGAAAGTTAGAGTTTGCACATGATAAAATGATACATTTCAACTATTTTTTTATTTTATACATTACTGACACTAAACATGACAAACCCACAATCAAACAACTGATTGTCTTTCAGTTTCTTGTGACAGGCACAGATTAAGAAAAAAAAAAGAATGTTTACAGACCTCAGTAATATGACAATTTCCCTGGCCTCTTTATAAATGAAAGAGACTAGCATCCCAAATGATATCACCAGGGTGGAAGCATGCTGATTACCATAGGAACAACAACTCTTGGCATCTACCAGTGTGGCTAAAGCAGAACACATAAATAGCTAAAAATGGTATGGAATGGTAGATTTTGATATAAAAACCCAGGGAGACACTGTTTTATAACAATATTTAATGAATGATTCCGACAGTTTAATTTTTATACATTTCATTACACATTATCTTTAAAGTGGATTTATCATCTTGCCCTAGACAAGGTGTCTCCTGCTTTCCCTCTGCTAGTAGCTACCGATACTGAAGTCTTGATTTTTTTTTTTTTTATACCCCTTTGTTGTTAACCCACTACCGTTAGTTACTTACCCTACTCCTTATAGGATATGGGCACACAGTACTGTGTTTTATCTTACTTGTTCTTGTGGCCCTCCAGCAGAGCCTCTTGTGGACTGTGACCAATCTACATATGCCTGCTAATGCCTTGCATTCAATATTCAAGACAGCCGTGGAATTGGTGCTCATGGAGGGCTGTGCATGCATGCTAGTGAGCCCATAATGGATGTACAAATGGCTCATACAGCATTTCAAGCCTGCTGGTCTCATAAGCATACTAGGGATTAATATGGCCCACAAGAGACCTAGGGCTATCCTGTTTGTGTTGTACTATCCCCTTTGGGCTCCTGTGGGCCATAGTTAGTCTAGCGCTGGTCAGCACAATGCATAGTCATGACTCACTGTACCAACATAGCCCCACATTCAAACAGTTAGCATACTCCAGTCAGAGTGTAGTAATTGTCTGAATATTCCCCTGAGGTGGCTATGCAGTGATTAGTGTACAGTGCTCCTGTCAGCACTGCACACACAGCTGTCTCTGAATATGGGGACCTATGCCACTTAGTACAGTGGAACCCCAAGTCCACAAGCCAGTGGCTACTGTAGGTAAGAAAGATCTGCCCATAGCCTAAAGATACTGTTGCTCTAACTTGTAACATCATGCAGTCAAATATATTCATCATTGATAAATCATGGATTAGTTACATGGCATATTTGCAGTTGTAGTATCTGGGTTTAGTGACTTGTTAACTGTATTAAAAAAAAAGCAGTGAACTCACTTTGTGTGCTTGTTTTGATTACTGTTTGGATGTACTTACTGTAATGCTTGGCCAGCTGGTTGTGATTGTTCTAGGATACTTATTATATAGAATGTGGTATGTGAGTGTCTCACATGAGACATCCTGTGCTATGGGTGCCCCCCAGGTCAGTGAAGTGCCAAGTGACCTGAAACCAGGAGGTAATTAAAAGACTAGAGACTTAATTAAGGGTCTCTTGTTTTCCTGTCTTAATTAGAACTGATCCAGTTGCCAGAATATAGGGCTCGTAAACTTTTATGACATCTTAGAGGAAAAACATGTATGTGAAAAGTTGTAAAATCTTTGACCTGCCTTGGGAACAGGAAACCACACAAAATCAAAGGAAAGGCTTGATTAGACTGTCATAATTTGGGAAATTAGTTTTTGATGAAGTCACAGTATTTAAAATATCTCCTGACAGGAAGATCATTGTTTGTATATTTTTCATATTCTAAAAGGAGGCGCTAGATGACATCATAGAAGGGGTGTGTGAGAGAGACACAGTTTAACTAGGACTTGTGTCTGATCTTTGAGACATAACGTTTTGGACTCTTAAGAAACAAGATCGCTGACCTAACTTAAGCACTGTACAGAGGTAATACATTAGATAGAAAATATCTAATTGTATGTTGGTAGTAGTTTGTCTGTAGTTTTCCTTGATTTTTCTTTATGTGATTGTATGCTGTTTGATATATTGTTCTGTGTTTATATTTACATATTTTTATTCATTTTTAAGTAAACCTTTTATTTGAAAGATACTGCCTGGGCCTTCCAAGTTCTTTCTTTTGCATGTGACGTATAGAGGGTTAAGACTGACAAAACTGTTCAAGAGCTTGACAGTGTTACGAAACTAGAAGAATGTAAGAATATACCGAAGGTCTTTTTATAGAATTTTAAGGGTTCATTTTGGAAGCCTGGCTTGGTGCCCATGGCATAAGATTGTACCGCAGTCCCCAAAGAGGGTACGAATCTGCGCCTGTACATTTGGGAACGCTAGCATAAGGTTCACAGTTTGAATCCCCCAGAACTTGAGACTAAAGGTGATTCAGACCCATAAGCAGACAGGAGGGTTACTCTGTCTGTTATCTATTCACATTACTGCACTAGGAGGTTGGCACTGTGGGAGCAGAGGGCCTGACCTGCTAAGTGCATTTGTGAGACACACATTCAGAGCTTGTTTGTGTTTTCTGTGTATGCTTTAGCCTATATGTAACTACCTGTATTTCTGCTAGACTGTGCTAACCTTCGGACTGCTGCTGCTGTCCTCCCTGGGACCACCATGAAAATGAAATGCTCTGTTTCATGGGTTGTCTCACTTGGAGTTATTGCAAATAAGAATAAATATATGTATGTTTTTTACTCTAACTTTGGTAACTGTCTGCATTTTAAAATGTGATTTTGGTTTTTTACTCTGGGAAATCACCTTTTTATAATTCGGAAAGTCACCAGAGCTAGTCAGGATATAACTGCATTGTACTGTGACTAACTACATTACAAAAATTAGATTTTGTCCTCGAAGAAGGAGATAGCTGTAGTTGCATTGTATTCTCACTGGCTCTGGTGACTATCTGCATTATGGAAATGTGATTTTTGTTTCTTTCCCAGGGGATGGGGTAGCTACAATTTTATTGCATTCTGCCAGACTTTGGTGGCTGACTGCATTTTAAAAATGTGATTATTTTATTTGTGGGTAGCTGTAGTTGCATTATATTCTGATTGTCTCTGATGACTACCTGCTTTGACACAGTTATTCCTTTTTTCTTTCTCAGGTGAGGTGGTAACTGCAATTGTAATGTGCTCTGTCTCACTTTGGTGACTGCCTGCATTTTAACAAAATGTAATTTTTGTTCTTCACTCAGGAAGGGGGTAGCTGCAGGAAAATATTTTACTCTGTCTTACTCTGGTTTCTATCTGCATTTTGAAAATGTAATTTAATATTTTTCTGTGCTGGAAACTTTCTATGTTGTTTTGAGTGATTTGCTTAATCATCTTTTGTCCTGTTGCATTACTAGTTTTGGTTAGCATACTCCTTTTGCCATACTGTTATTACCTGTTAACTCATTATTACCTGGGCAGCTATTTTGTGTCAGTTGCCGGCTGGTCACGTTGACAGCTGTTCAGGAGTAGAGGAGCCTACTTTTTTGCCACAGTCGGTGGTGAGTGGGAGAATTTGACTGCATCGGTGGTTGGGCAGCCAGTGGGAGCAGTGGAGACAGGCCACAGTCAGCAGCTGAAGAAAGCTGCATAGGGAGCTGCTTCTGTGGGGAGGCTTCTCCTCCTATCAGGTCCTTGGCCCAAGGACATATCAGGACAGGGCTGAAATCAGGTGCTGTATCAGGAGAAAAGGCACCATGCAGCCTGGCTTTAAAAAGCCATGCCGGACTGTAGACTGCAGTTGCTGTCCGGTCACATCGGCAGCCTTTCAGGGGAAGAGGAGCCTGCTTTTTTGCTGTGGTTAGTGGCAAGTGGGAGAATTTGACTGCATTTGCAGTCGGGCTGCCAGAGGGAGCAGCAGAGACAGGCTGCGGTCAGCGGCTGAAGAAAGCAGCATGCGGAGCTGCTTCTATGGGGAGGTTTTCTTCCCACCCCGACTCTGGCCTCTGTTAAATGCCAGAGCAGGGAGGAGCAAAGAAAATAAGAGGAGGAGTTGGCAGAAGGAGTGGCCAGTGGTCTCAAAGAGCAGCTGGAGGAATAGGGAGCAGCACGGGGCTCTTACAGCTGTACTAAGGAACATTTCCTCATGGAATAGCTGTCATTGCTGGATTGGCTGGGACTGTGCAGGAGAAGATACTTTAAGAACTGGACAAATTGGGACTTGTGTGGTAATTATGGACAAATTGAGACTTGTGTGGTAATTATGGACAAAGCACTATTGAAAAGTGTCACCTAGAAGTAAAGTACTGCATAAATGCACTAAACTGCTGAGTGGTAGGGTAGTTACCCATAAAATTAAGTGCTGCTTATATATCTGCCTTAAATTAGAAACTATGAAATGGTAGAACTGTACCAGGAAACTAAAGTGCTGATTAAAAGGGACTAGGATTCTGCTCAGAGTGGTGGAAAAGGCTGGAGGAGCCAAATACTTGGAATAGGGACAGCTCAAATTGTTGCAAGACAAATTTCCAGTCTAGCTGGCATTGATATGGAAAGGCAGCACAGCTGGAGGGGCAACCAGGTGGTGGCCTCTTTGGTAGGATGGTGGGATGTAGTGGCTGTGAAACAGCCATAATATTAAATTGGGCTTGGAGGTATGTTGGTTGCATGGTGTGTAAACAGTTCACACAGCTGAAGGAGGAAATAGAATGGCTAAGATGGGCACTGTATATGAGGGAGGAAATGGGAGGGGGTGAGGGGGGAGTGTCAGTATAAGTCAAGGATGGAGAGAGAGAGGGTAAAGGGATTCACCTGGGGCCTGGGAAAAAGGACTGAATACAGGGGCTTGGGGAAAGGAGGAAGGAAGGGGGACAAGTGGATATAACAAGGCACAGAAAGGGGAAAATATCAAATTTAGAGGTGAGAAGAGGAATCTGGAGGAAGGAGGCAAGGAGACAGCTAGGGTAAAAGAGGCGTGGAAGATAGTAGGACCATGTAAAAGAAGGCAGATGTCTGCGATTAGGGGACAGACTTCAAATAAGGCCTCAAATGGCAGCAAAAATAGTAACATAGGAACAGAGCAAGGTAACACATTTGCGCGCCTCGATCCACTAGTAGAAGAAGTAATAGAGGAGAGTGACTGCGAGGAGCCAACAGAGGGGGAAGCAGGGGAAAGGAAGTTGAGAGGCACAGATAATGATCTCTTAAGAGCAGGAACACTGGATGGAAAAGGAAGGAGCCCTTTGTGGACACACTAGGGTAAAGTATTAGAGGAGCCTGGGCCAAGGGGAGGAAGCAAATAGGAGTCTATGATTGGAGAGGCTAGGGCAAGGGAGTCTAAAGAGCTAAGGATGAGGGAGAAAATTACTGCTAGGGGGCCACAATGTATGCAAAATTCAGAAATGGAAAGTTTGAAGGGGGATCACATCTCAGATAGAGAGGAGGAGGTCAAGGTAAATGGGGGGCTATGCAGGAGGTGAAGGGGAAGTCTGTTAGAGGTCCTGCAGTGGACAGGGATGAGGAGGGAAGGATGGTGGAGGAAACAGAGAAAAAGGGCAGGGAAGTGAGGGTTATAGGACCAGGGAAGGGTGGCAGAGTTCAGAAGACCATGCTGGGGGGAGGTACAGAGGGGAGTGAGTGGTAAAATTAGGGAAAGAACTGAGGATGGAGGTTCAGCCAGGAAGCCTGAGGAAGGCAAGCAAGGGGGCAACCCGCACAGTAGAGGTTTGATGAGGAGAACGTATTTATAATGGGGGACTCAATTATAAAGGGCATGGGAGGAGGAGGAGGGAAGGTAAAAAAGTATAGGGTATATAGACTGAATGCTTACCAGAGATGACGGCAAACGAAGTTATTCATTACATTCCATCCTGAGGGAAAACGTATGACAAAAGCACCCATCTCTCATTCCATCTAGGAACAAATTATCTAGTGGGAAGTAGGGTAATGGAGGTTCGGGTTAGGTTCAGGGTACTGGCCAGGTTCTACAGAGAGGTATGGTTTAAGTCACTTACATTCTCGGAGGTGCTGCCAGTTCTGAGAGCAAGTTCTCATGGAAGCACAGAATAGAGGAATTCAGTGGTTGGCTAAAAGGCTGATGTGCAGAGAGAGGGTTCAGATTTCTGGGATACTGGGGCAATACATGGAGGGATGAAAGTCTCTTTGCTCAAGATAGGCTTCACTTAAATCCGGAGGGAGTATTAGTGCTTCAATGCAGGATGGAGGAATTTCTGGAGGGTAAACTAAATTTAAACTAGAGCGGGGGGGCAGGACTATACAAGTCTCAGGAGGTTCAGGGGGGCAGACAGCCCTACCCCAAAAAGCATAAATCAAAACAAGAATGGGTACAGGAAAAAAGTAAATATACTGGACGGAGAAGGGATGGGTAAGATAGAGGGGGATCAAAGACACAGGACTAGGAAAGTGGAGAGAAATGTGCACTAATACATGGAGCCTGGGCAACAAGATGCCAGACCAGAAAGCAGTCATGGCTGAGACAGACCTTGATCTGGTGGGGATAACAGAAACTTGGGGTCATGGGGACCAGGACTGGGATATTGAAATACCTGGATACACTTTGTTCAGAAAGGACAGAAAGAATAGAAGAGGAGGTGGGGTAGCACTGTATGTGAGGGAGGACATCAGGGCAGTGGAATTACAGAGCAGAACGGGAGGAGTAGAGTCCATTTGGGTAGCATTGCCTGTAGGGAAGGGGGAGGCAGCACGTGTTGGGGTGATTTACAGGTCGCCCTCACAAACCAACTCAGAAGATGAGGAGATGCTGGAGGAAATAATGAGAATGGCTAATAAAGGTGAGGTTCTGTTGATGGAGGATCTAAATCTACCTGACGTGAGTTGGAACACTTCCTCTGCCAAATCGGGGGAGGAGCAGGGCTATAGTGGATTGTCTGCAGGCAGCCCTACTGAGGCAGCTGGTTAGAGAATCCACCAGGGAGGGGGTTTTGTTGGACTTAGTCCTGACAAATGGCGACAGAGTGGGTGAAGTTTAAGTGGGAGAACACATTGGTTCAAGTGACCGCAGTGTTGTCTAGTTCACTGTAAGTACAGCTGCGGTGGGTACTAGAGCTAAGGCAAAAGTGCTCAACTTTAGAAGGGTAGACTTTACCAGCATGGGGAACTATGTGCAGGAGGTGTTAAAGGGGGAGAGCTATGGGAAGGGGGTGGATGGTATGTGGGAGGGTATTAAAGATGCCATAATTGGGGCAACAAATCTGTATGTCAGGAAGGTTCATAAGACTGGGAGGAAGAGGAAACCTCGTTGGTTTAGCAGACAGGTGGCAGGCAGGGTTAGGGAGAAGAGGTGGGCCTTCAGGAAATTCAAGACAACACAAAGGGGGGGAAGACTTGGAAATATACCAGGGGAGGCAAAAGAGGGCAGGCAGGTGCAGAGAGCGAAGGACAAAAGAGAAGAGGAAATTGCACGGTCTGTAAAGACCAGAGATAACATTTTTTTTTTTTTTTAAGGTAGGTCAGTGAGAGGAGGAAAACTGGTAGGAGGATAAACAGACTTAGAAACAAGGAGGGGGTCTTGACTGAGAATGACAGAGATAAGGTGCAGGTGTTAAATTTGTTTGCTCAGTATTTGGGGTAAAGGGAAGGGGGATTTTGTAGACATTAGTACAGGAGTTAAGGCAAAGATGGGGGTTGATACGAGCCCATTCGAGGAGGAGGAAGTCTTGAGAGAGTTGGAGCAGCTGTGAGTGGACAAGGCCATGGGGCTGATGGGGTGCATCCTAGGGTGCTGAGGGAACTTAGGGATATTCTGGCGGCTCCCTTTGCAGCTATTTTTAGCAGGTCCCTGGAGACGGAGAAGGTCCCAGATGACTGGAGGATGGAAAACGTCATCCCTCTTCATAAGGGGGATGATAGAGAAGAGGTGGGTAACTATAGGCCTGTGAGCTTAACATTCATAGTAGGCAAAATTATGGAACAGTTACTGAGGGGCAGGATTCAGCAGTATTTGGAGGACAATAAACTTACTGATAGGCATCAGCATGAATTCATCAAGGGGAGGTCCTGTCAAATGAACTTGATAGAGTTCTTTTATGGGGTCACTAGGGAGGTGGACCAAGGGGGAATCAGTGGATATTGCGTATCTTGACTTTAGGAAGGATTTTGATTCCGTTACACATGGGGGACTGATCTATAAATTGAATGGACTGGGCCTAGGGGTGAGGGTGGTTAGATGGGTGCAAAGCTGGCTAATGGATAGGAGTCAGAAGGTAATAGTAAATGGTGTTGCCTCAGTGGAGGGAACTGTCACAAGCAGGGTTCCCCAGGGGTCCGTGTTGGGTCCACTGCTGTTTAACATATTCATGGCAGATATAAATAAGGGTCTAAGGGGTATGGTCTGTCTCTTTGCAGATCAAGTGAAGATCTGTAATGGGGTGGAAAACCAGGAAGGGAGAGAAACTCTGCACAGGGACCTAGGGATATTGGAGAACTGGTTCAAAAGATGGAAATTGGCCTTTAAAGTAAAAAAGTGCAAAATCATATCCTTGGGGAGGAGAAACCAGAATGAGACTTACTACCTGGGGGTCTGGCACTGGAAGAGACTGAGGAGGAGGAGGAGGAGAGGGACCTGGGAATTATTGTTTCCAGGGACCTAAGGGTTGCTAAACAATGTGGGCAGGCAGTAGCCAAGGCTAGCAGGATGTTGGGCTGCATTGGGAGGGGATTCACTAGCAGGAAGAGAGAGGTTATCATCCCCTTATATCAACAGCTGGTCAGACCATAGTTGAAATATGGGGTGTAATTCTGGAGACCGTTCCTGAAAAAATATGAGGAAAGGCTGGAGGGTGTACAGAGAAGAGCGACTAAGATGGTGGCTGGGCTTAGTCACCTGACATACGAAGATAGATTGAGCGAACTGGGAGTATACGCCCTGGAGCACAGAAGGGATAATGGGGATATGATTGAGACCTTTAAGTATATGAAGGGGATAAACAGAGAACCAGAAAAAGGATTTTTTAAACTAAAGGGGCACAAGAGAACCAGGGGGCATACTCTACAGACAGAGGGAGGCAGGTTTAGGGGAAACACCAGAAAGAAGTTTTTCACTGAAAGGGTGGTGGAGAAATGGAATGAACTCCCAGAGGAGGTGATGGGAGAGGTCACTGTAAGGGTCTTTAAGAGAGCTTCAGACAGCCACATGGGTCTGGTATCGGGAGGTTGTGAGAGGAAGTCCTAGCCTTCTGCTAGGCACCTTGGGCAGACTTGGTGGGCCACGTGATCCTTTTCTGCTGACATGTTTCTATGTTTAAACCATGGATAGTTTGGGTTTCATATAAAGCTATTGGAAATAATGAGCATCCTTTTTGTCAAGGTTTAGACAATAAGAAGTCACAACTGGTCACATCCAGTCTATAAATATCAATAAAAACCATGAATTGAAATGTCACAGGAAGAATAATTAATTCCAAAGTACTGAAAAATTGGAATTTTGAAAATCACATTCCTGAGGTTAAATGTCAGAAAATTTGATGGAGCTCTCAAAACTAAGAAAAAACAGCTGACACATGTGTTTACCTATTGTAAGAAAATACTAATTAAATATATATTTTTAGTTGGCAGGAAGTTTGAGTGTAATGAGACTTGGAGCCAGTCATCATCACTTGAGAATTGCCAGCTGAGTCACACAACAGAGAAACCCCATCTGTATCCTCAGTGCAGGAAGAGTTTCCAAAATGTACATCTTGTCACTGTACAGCAACAGATTCATGAAGGAGCGGGGCAATTTAAATGTATCAAATATCAGAGGAATTTATGCAAGCTAAATGCAATTAAATGTACTACGAAGAGTTTAACAGTGCAGAATAACACTATAACACATGAAAGTCACAAGAAACCATATAAATGCGCTCAATGTGACAAGCATTTTACAACACAGAATAACTTAATGAGACATCAGCGATTTCACATGGGGGAGAGACCATATAGATGTGTTCAATGTGACAAGGGTTTTATCCAGAAGTGTGACATGAAAAAACATCAGCGAATTCACTCTGGAGAGAGACCATATACATGTGTTGAGTGCAACAAGAGTTTTGTCCAAAAGAGTGACCTGAATAAACATCTGCGAATTCACTCTGTAGAGAGATCATATAGCTGTGTTGAATGTGGCAATAGTTTTACCCAGAAGGGTCCTGGAAAGAGACCATATACATGTGCTGAATGTAACATGAATTTTATAGAACAGGGAACTCTCATAACACATCAACGCATTCATTCTGGAGATAGACCATATAAATGTGTTGAATGCAACAAGACTTTTGTCCAGAAGAGCGACTTAAAAAAACACCATCGAATCCACTCTGGAGAGAGACCATATAAATGTGTTGAATGCAACAAGAGTTTTGTCCAGAAGAGTCACTTGAAAAACCATCAGCGAATCCACTCTGGAGAGAAACCATATAAATGTGTTGAATGCAACAAGAGTTTTATCTTGAAGACTGACCTGAAAAAACATCAAAGAATTCACTCGGGAGAGAGACCATATACATGTATTGAATGCAATAAGAGTTTTGTACAGAAGAGTGACCTACAAAAACATCAGCGAATTCACTCTGGAGAGAGACCATATAAATGTACTGAATGCAACAAGAGCTTTGGCCAGAAAAGTGGCCTGGTAAAACATACGCGAATTCACTCTGGAGAGAGACCATATAAATGTGCTGAATGTAACAAGAGTTTTATAGAACAGGGAACCCTCATAACACATCAACGAATTCATTCTGGAGAGAGACCATATAAATGTGTTGAATGCAACAAGGGATTTGTCCAGAAGAGTGACCTAATAAAACATCAGCGAATTCACTCTGGAGAGCGACCATATACATGTGTTGAGTGTGGCAAGAGTTTTGTTCAGAAGGTTCACCTCTTAACACATCAGCAAATTCACTCTGGTGCTGAGAAGAGTGCTCTCAGCAAACATCAAAGACTAATACAGTACTGATTCCTTGAGCTTTTAATATGCCCTGGTTTAAGAATGGGGTCCATTCTTGTCACAGTATTTGAAATCCCTGAACATTTGGATAAATGAACCCCGCAGAAACCATATAAATGTATTGAATGCAACTAGAAGTATGGCCTGATAATACATCAGTGAAGTCACTCTGAAAAGAGATATGCCTTAGCTTTGGAATGGAGTTCATTCTCATCATGGCATTATAAATCCCTGAACATTTACAGACACTAACCCCTAGAGAGACCATATAAATGTACTGAATGCAACACAAGCATCGGCAACAAGACTATACTGATAAACTAACAATGAATTCACTCTAGAAAGGGACCATATAAATGTACTGAATGTGACAAGATGTGGCTGGAAGAGTATCTTGATAAAACATCAGCAAATTCACTCTGGAGATACAGCAACAGGAAGCATGAAGAGACAGAAAAAATATGAAAACAAAGATCAAAAGAGAAGAGAAGACGACTGGAAAGCCTATAATTATAGTGGAAAATACAGGAAGCTGGTGGAACAACCACAAGTCTATCAAGAACTGACCCACAAGTGGTTAAAAAGAGGTGACTTTAAGCCATAAGATGAGAGATTAATAATTGCAGCCCAAGACAGTGGACTACACACAGCATTAAAAATAAACCTTGATAGATACATACTTGAAGGAGGAAAATGGGTTACTATAATACGTTCTGAGGAGCTGATCTTGGGCTTCAGCCTTTTAAGATCCAGGTTTCATCAGTGACAAGATGGTTTATGAGATCCATAGGAAAAAAGAGGAAAAACAGACAGGTGCAGGTTCTGTGTAAGCAATAAGACACAATGGGGGTGTAGCGAACAGATATTACCGCGTGCCCAGGGGCATAGTGAGGCACAAGGTCACAGGTGAAGTGCCTATAGCCCCTGGAAGTGTGGTAAGGTCTGTTCCATGCTCCACCCCGAAGTGTCTTATTGCACTTAAAAAATGGGCTACATTTTTTAAAAACATTTCTAAAATTAGATTGGTTTATCTATGATTAAAAGGCTCTCATTTTATGAATTTATAATAAAATAGTCCTTTTGCCTGGTTTGCTATTGGGCGTTTGTCCTTTCGCAGCATCCATAGTTGTAGTTTGCTCTTTATTGTGAGCATGACTGATGGTGTCTGCGCCTCAAAAACAGAGATAGAAACACAGAAACATAGACTTTGACAGCAGATAAGGATTGCTTGGCCCACGTAGTCTGCCCATTTCCCTACCTATTGAATAAGCTGTAGATCCTAGTTAGCCAATAACCTACTTCTTCCTACCCCCCACCAGAATTGCCTTATGTCTGTTCCATGCATTCTTGAATTACCCCACTGTTTTTGACCCCACAACCTCCTCAGGAGGACTGTTGTGTGTGTCCACCATGATATGTCCATGTAGTGCCATGGTAGAATTTAAAGCAGCAGTGCAAGGAAGATGGATTGTTAATGTGGCCTGTGAGGCTGTTGACAACAATAAATAATGAACTACCACCTTACTTTTTGTTATTTTAAATTAATTAATTATTATTTTTTTTTTTTTAGGTTACACTAACCTCCTGAACAGCACAGACCATCACCAGGATCGTCATCTTAAATCAGAGTGCATTGTGGTTATGCTGCTATTGACTAATAATTCCATGATGCATCTCTGGTTCCCCCATAATATAATGCCTTGCTTTGTTGTACTTTAGACTTCTATACATGTTCACATCCATAGTGGGTTATGTAGAGTCCAAACTAATGATTACAGAAGTGTCCCATTGTAGCTTATCAGTTTATATTCTATGTTGTTTTTTTTTTACACCACCTTAATAATATATTTGAAGTGTAAAATAAAAAAAAAATTAAAACGTTCACTTCACAATGTTATAACTATGGAAGCAATGTACATTTTATCACCAAACCAGCAAAAGTGACATCTGTGGGGTAAGCTCTTTCTACCCTGACATTTTCAGCCCACAATTCCAAGCATTTTCTTTGCAGTGAAGTGGCAAAGAAACTGTAAACTTTAGAAATTGTTTTTTGTGAGATGGTAAAATCCCTTTTCACAAGCTAAATCCCTTTTCCCAAGGTGTCAGAATCCCTTTTCGCATTGCAAAAAGGGACTTCTTGCAGGGCCATCTGATCTCACAAATCCAAATCCCTTTTTGTGATGTGAAAAGGATTTTGACCTGCTGCAAAGGGAATTGGCTCTGAAAAGAATTTTGATGCCTCACAAAAGAGGGATTTAAAATGAATCCCTTTAGGTAGAGTGTCAAAATCCCTTTTCGTGAACTGAATCCATTTTGTGAGTTGTGAATATTCCTTTCACATTGCAAATGGGTTCCTACGGCATATCTGATCTGACAACCTGTCCTTTTTGTGAGCTGTCAAAATCCCTTTTCACAAGCCAAATCCCTTTTCATGAAGTGTCAAAATCTCTTCTCGCATTGCCAAAAAGGGATTCCCAGCAGGGCCCTCTGGTCCTACAAATCCAAATTTGACACCTTATAAAAAGGGAATCTGGTCACAATAAGGGATTCTGACACCTCACGAAAAAGGATTGGAGTGGTCAGACCAAATGGCCCTGTGGGTAATCCCTTTTCATGAGGTGTCAAAATCGAAGTGAGTGGCAAAAAGGGATTTTAAAAATCACAAACATTCTGGAGCCACAGTAAAGTAAACTAAAGGCAGAGAACTGTAAAGGATGTCCACATAAGCAAAATACGTACTTTGATGTCCCCGGAAGACATATCTGGGTAAAGTTATAACATTTTGTTTGGGCTGGAAAAATAAAAACAAAATGGCTGCTCGTGAAAAGGAATTTTCTCCTCACAAAAAGGGATTTAATTAATCCCATTTCACAAGCTGTCAAAATCCTTTTTTTCTGAGCCCTAAAACCCTTTTCGTACTGTGCAGCTATCCAAAAGACTGAACTGAGCCTGATCAGAACCCACTATTTCAAAATAACTTTGGAACAGATTAGTATGTTTTCATTAAACCAGTGCTAGCTTGTTTTTTGGGGCAAACTCTTTCTACCCTGAAAATGTCAGACCACAATTTCAAATGGCATGGTCACAGAACAATGAGGAACAAAACAGTCAAAACACGCAAATACAAGAGACATTTACAGCCTTTTCACTATGTACAGCATGAAATCTGCAAATCTGATCAACACAAAACTTGATACATCAAGAGATCTACCTACAGGACAGCACATACCACATTTTGTGAAAATCCGTTAAATGGCTGCAAAGTTATTAAAGTGCACAATTTGAAGTTTAACATTAAACTGCCTACTCAACCCTAACTATAGTGGTGCTATTGCACCACTATAATATAGCTGCCTATTTATCTATCTTTGCTGTTTTTAGTTTTACTGTATCAGGAGAGCTGTTTGACCTGCCCCTCTGCTTTGACATCTTGCAGTTTAGAAAATAAAAATTGCTGCTTCTAATTTTGTTTGCTTAGTGAAGGGGGAGGGTAATGCAACAGTGCGGCCACTCTCCTAAACTCTCTCTCTCTCTCTCTCTCTCTCCATGTAACTTCAGTCTCCTGATACATTAAAACTTAAATGGCAAAGCAAAGGAGCATCTTTCAAAATAAAAATACTTGTTATTGCCTACTTCCTTCATCCTGTGTTTCTTTGTTTTTCCCCTATTCAAGATATAGAATATGTATCATAAAATGTTTATCATGGAATATATGGATTTAAAATTCTGCTCAGTTCCACTGGCAGAATGTGCTTCTCCTAACACACTGTATATACACACACACACAACAAAGGTCTGTGCTAGAGCCAGAGACTCAATTATCTCACTGTCAGGGCAAGCAGAAGAGATTTCCCTGATGAGCAGGTAAAGATAGAAGGGGGATTTTTCATCATCGGAAAAGAAACAGCTGTAATGAAAACTATAAACAATACTTAATGTTTCTAATTTGTGCGTACAGAGAGTGAGATGATCAGGCAAACAACATTTAATTAATTTGTTTTATTTTCCATTTAAGGTAGTTTTATTTTTAGAGCCCAGTTGAAGATGTTTACTGTGTAATGGTGGCATTTCAAACTTGTGTATTCTAGTGGCACAGTTATTTTGTTTGAGTAATAAGGTCCTGCTTGTAGAAACGTGTTTATTACCTGTGTATGAAACAGATTTCATGCACTGATCATAATAAATCAGAAAGCAGGATTTATTCTCTCTTCCCATTTTATAAAATACAGAATTAGAAGCAGTTGCACATCTTGTAGCCGGATGGTAAGGGCTGCATGTGTAACGTGTGAAATAACAGCAATGCGTAATTACTGCGGAGGAACTTGGGTGATTGCATATAGGGTAATTTTCATATCTACGGAGGGGCTTTGCCCCATGTACCCCTGATGTGTGGGGTGTTGCCCCAACCCCCTTAATAGTCCAACTCCAGAGGGAACTGTAGCTTAGGGAGGGGGAATCCCCAGTTGCCATTTCTGTAGTTGACCAATCATAAAGAAAGAAAGAATTGTTGCATACCTAGAGGCCAGTGGGGCACAGGACCCAAAGCAGCATGGATTTACAGCAGGAAGGTCATGTCAGACGAATCTAATAGGTTTCTTTGACTGGGTGACCAAAGTAATAGACCAGGGAGGGGCTGTGAATATGGCCTACCTAGACTTTAGCAAGGCATCTGACACAGTCCCGCACAAAAGATTAATAATCAAGTTAGCCAGCTTGGGAGTGGGTCCCAGGGTGGTAGCCTGGGTTGCAAACTGGCTGCACAACAGGACACAGAAGGTAATAGTGAGTGGCACACATTCCGAAGAAAGGGGGGTCACTAGTGGAGTATCTCAGGGCTCAGTACTGGGTCCAGTCCTCTTTAACACCTTTATAGGTGACATTGCAGAGGGTCTGGAGGGAAAGGTATGCCTCTTTGCAGATGATACAAAGATCTGTAACAGAGTTGATACACAAGTGGGGTAGAAAGGATGAGAAGGGACTTGTCAAGGTTGGAGGAATGGTCAGACATATGGCAACTTAGATTCAATGCAAAGAAGTGCAAAGTAATGCACCTGGGAAACAAAAACCCAGGAGAAGAGTACACAATAGCAGGGAGATTTTGCTGATGGGTGATCTGAATATGCCAGATGTTAACTGGAGTGCAGTTGCAGCAGCCACTTCGAATAGTGGGGTTATTCTAGATGCCCTACAGGGGGCATACCTTAGACAACTAGTATTGGAGCCCACTCGAGAGGGAGCAATCTTAGACCTGGTTCTCTCAAATGGAGATGGAGAGAGGATCACAGATGTAGAAGTTGGTAGCCATCTGGGAACTAGCGACCATTGAACAGTATGGTTCACAATAAACACAGCAATAGAGTCAAGCCAGACAAAGGCAAAAGTACTGGACTTTAGGAGGGCTGACTTGGCCAAAATGGGTGAGTGCCTAAGGAATGCACTAGCAAATGGGCAGGAAGGAGGGGTGGAAGAACAATGGGGAATAATAAAAACTGCCATCACAGAGGTAACAAGCCTTTGTGTGAAGCAAATAAAACAAAACGATTTAAGAAACCACTATGGTTCTCAAAGGAAGTGGCAGTGAAGGTTCAAGAGAAAAAGAAAGCATTCAGGAAGTACAAGGAATCACAGAAGGAGCAGGACAGAGAACTATCAGTTAAAGCAAAAGGAAGCTGGGAAGGCAGTCAGAACAGCAAAGGCCCAAACCAAGGAAAAGATAGCCAACTCAGTTAAGAAGGGGGATAAAACCTTTTATAGGTACATCAGGGAGTGAAGAAAGACCAAGGGAGGGATAGTGAGGCTTAATAAAGGGGAGGGAGGGTGGGCAGAGGTGACTGTGAAAAGGCAGAGATACTAAACAAATGTTTTTGCTCAGTATTTACAAAGGAAGAGGGGGAGGTACCTAAAACAAACAGTCGAAACACTCTGGATACAGAAGTTGATACCAGCCCATTTACAGAAGAGTGAGTTCTGAAAGAACTCTTAAAACTGAAGGTGGACAAAGCAATGGGGCCTGATGGGATTCATCCCAGAATTCTAAAATAACTAAGGGTAGAACTAGTGACACCACTGACTACTCTCTTTAACAGATCATGGGAGGATGGGGTGGTACCTGAGGACTGGAGGAGGGCAGATGTGATTCCCCTTCACAAAAGTGGGAGCAAGGCAGAAGCAGGAAACTACAGACCTGTTAGTTTAACCTCAGTGGTAGGGAAAATGATGGAATCACTCTGAAGGAAAGAATTGTCAAGTATCTAGAGGCCAGAGGGGCACAGGACCCAAGGCAGCATGGATTCACAGCGGGAAGGTCATGCCAGACAAATCTGATGGATTTCTTTGACTGGGTGACCAAAATAGTTGATCAGGGAGGGGCTGTGGACATGGCCTACCTAGACCTCAGCAAGGCATTTGACACAGTCCCACACAAAAGATTAATATGCAAGTTAGCCAGCCTGGGAGTGGGTCCCAAGATGACAGCCTGGGTAAAGAATTGGCTGGAGAATAGGACACAGAGAGTAATAGTAAATGGAGTCCACTCTGAAAAAAGGGGGGTTGCTAGTGGAGTACCGCAGGGTTCAGTATTAGGACCGGTCCTCTTCAATGTCTTTATAAGCAACATTGCAGAGGGACTGGAAGGAAAAGTATGTCTCTTTGCAGATGACACAAAGATCTGCAACAGATTTGATGCACAAGGTGGGGTGGAAAGGATGAGAAGGGACTTGGCAAGGTTAGAGGAATGGTCAAATGTATGGCAGCTTAGATTCAGTGCTAAGAAGTGCAAGGTAATGTGCCTGGGAAACAAAACCCAGGGGAAGAGTACACAATGGGGGGTGAGATACTAACAACAACAAAAATGAAACGGGACTTGGGGGTAGTTATATCGGATGATCTAAAGGTGGGTAAGCAATGTGAGAAGTCAGTGAGGAGAGCCGGGGGTACTGGAATGCATAGGAAGGGGCATCACAAGTAGAAAAAGGGAAGTGGTTATCCCTCTGTACTGACAGTTGGTGAGACCCCATTTGGAATACTGTGTGCAGTTTTGGAGACCCCATCTATGCAAGGACATAGACAGGGTGGAAGCAGTCCAGAGGAGGGCAACTAAAATGGTGCAGGGTCTGCATCAGAAACCATATGAAGAGAGACTGAGAGAGCTTAATATGTATACCCTTGATGAAAGGAGGGACGGGGGGACATGATAGAAACTTTCAAGTACCTCAAGGGAAATCAACAAAGTTCAGGAGGGTAGCATCTTTCAGAAAAAGAGATGTGTAAGAACAAGGGGGCACAATTTAAAGATAGAGGGGGGATGGCTCAGGGGTAATGTGAGGAAATTTTTTTTCACGGAGAGAGGTGGATGCATGGAACCACCTTCCTGGGGAGGTTGTTGGGTCTAAAACAATGGGGGAATTCAAACATGCATGGGACAGACATAAGGCAATTGTAGTGGGGGGTTGCAGGAAGTAGGCTGTTGGTTAACTAGAATCTGCAGCTTATCCAATAGGAAGGGAAATGAGCAGACTAGGTGGGCCAAGTAGTCCTTAACTGCCGTCAAAGTCTATGTTTCTATCCCGGTTCAGTCACACTGGCCATGTATTCTGCTCTATAGCCTGTGTCTCATTCTTTGAAAGCGTGTCTGCTAACCTTTTTCTGAAAGCTGGATTGTTTCCAGTTTAAGGCAACTACCCATACTGCTAACCCACTGATAAACTGATGGGGAGCTTTAGAGATCTCTTGTTATCCTACAATGCCAGCTGCTTATAACAGGCTACTGTGTGTGACCCTGTTTTGTCCATTATAAACAGCTATTTTTAATAACGAAAAGTCATTTTCATGTTTTTTTTTCCAGTTTGTGTACACTGTGCACTTGTGCATATTGCTGTTCTGTTGCACTGTCAGCCCCCTCCACACACACAAGCAAACAAACATAATATGACATCTGCATAAATACTGTACTGTAGCATAAAGTTAATCTCACTGCACTGTTCAGCCTGTGGGCCACAACCAAAAGCAAACAAACAAAAAAAAAAAGTCTGTTGCTCCTGCCTGTCCTCGCTGTTATTGAGTTCACTGGGTTCATACACAAGGCATTAGCCATGGGCAAATGGTGGATGCATCCTTTATAAATCTCACAAAGGCCTTTGACACTGTAAACAATAAACTACTGCTTGGATAGCTAACACTGGGTTCTCCTCTAAAACTGTTAGCTGGTTCACCAGCTACCTCATGGGCCAGACTCAACAGGTAAAAATGAACGGTGTGCTATCAGAGAGCCATCAGGTTGACACAGGGGTTCCCCAAGGGTCTATATTAAGCCTGTTGCTTTTCAGCCTCTTTGTAAACCACCTGCTCCAGGTTTGTCAAGACAATATCCTCTTATATGCAGATGATGCGGTACTATTTACTAGTGACCCTAACCCTGTATCACTAGAGAACCATCTGCAGAAGAATGTCACAGAAGTTGAAACATGGTTCATATAAAATAAACTACTTACGAATTATAAGCATTTTTTTTTATTATTTTCAACTACCCAACTTTTTATTTATTTATTTAAATTTTGGTAATTGGGTAGAACCACTGAGACTTTGAGAGTCCCTGTTTTAGGGGTGACCTAGGATTAGTTACATGTACCTAGAGGGGAAAAGAAAACCAATGCTTTTGATTGTACTACAGTATATGGTACATTGATCATGTATACGTGTTGCAGAGATAGACATTACTAAAGTTGACATAGGCGACTTTACGTATGAACAACCTTGTTAGTTATGCACATTCATGAGTAGATAGTAGACATAAGTGCAGTTTGGTACATTATGTCCTTCCTTACTGTTCCTCCTTCCCTTTTTGTCTGTAGTTACTTGAGGAATCCCCCTTTTAACAGAAGTGCCTTTATGGGTTGTGGCACCTGCAATGAGACCCACTGCTTAGGTGTAGTTGTAACCCTTTCTTGTACCCCTCAAGAGAGGTGCAGTCCTGGAGCTCTCTTGGGAGATTGTTCCAGAGTTTAGGGAGGGTTATTCTAGGTGACCATTGTCCATAGTTGATCTAGCTCTTGGGGGGGGTTCTAGCAGCTTGCATTCAATTGACCTGAGTTCCCTCCTGTTTGCTTTTGGAGCCAGTAGATTTCTTAGGCTCGGTGAGGCATCAGGTTGCTGCAATTTGAAAGCTAAGCACAGGGAGGGATAGGTGAGTCTCGCTTCAAGGGGTGGCCAGTTTAACGCTTGTAGTACATCACAGTGGTGCTCCATTCTTTGCGCCCAGGTGGCGAAATGGCTGATTCTGTGGTACAGCGTTCTCAGACGCAGATGTTCCATTGCCCTCAGTCCTTGAAGCATTGCTGCACCATAGAACAGGCTGGGGATGATAGTCCCATTGCTGCCGCAATCCTGGTTTCTTTAGTCAGGTAGGTGCTTAGTCTGTACAGGAGCCCAAGTTTTTGGTTTACTATTGTTGTTAGGTGGTCTATGTGTTTCCTGAAAGAGATTTCCTGGTCATTGAACATTCCCAAATACTTGATATTGTCCACCACTTCGATCCATGTTCCATTTGAGGTAGAGAGCAATAGAAGATTAGCCCAGCATGGGCCAAGCTTTTTGGGGCCAAACAGTATGGCTTTGGTCTTTTTGTTTTAGAACCAGCCTGTTTGCCTGGAGCCATTCTTCTAGTGTTGAGAAATCTTGTTGCAGCTGCAAGTTTAGTAATTCCAAGTCCTTGCTGGTTCTGTGTAGTACTGCGTCATCCGCATATAGTGTGATATTTGCTCCACCGCAGTGTAGGGATAGGTTGTTTGATGAATAAGGAGAATAACAGAGGGCCTAGGATAGAACCCTGTGGAACTTCATCTGACACTGGACGCTCATCTGATTTAGCACTGTTCCACTGGACCATTTGCGTCCTGCTGTGGAGGTAACTGGAAAGCCATTTTAGGGCCAGTGTGTCAAACCCTAGGCCACCCAGATATCCTAGGAGCAGCTTGTGGTTGACTAGCACCAGTCAAACACCTTCATTAGATCAATGAGGACTGCTCCAAGGAGTTTGTTTTGGTCCAGAGCTTCATGCACATCAATGATGGAGCTTACCAGTACCGTATTAGTGCTGTCTCTTTCTGAAACCATGCTGTTGGTCTGTTTGCAGGTTGTGCATTTCCAGGTACTCATTGACCTGTTTGTAGAGCACCTTCTCAAGTAACTTGCTTAGGGTGCAGAGAATGCAGATCGGTCTGAAATTTTCCACATCCTCCTGTGGCCAGCTTTTGGGAATTGGGATCACAAGAGCCACCTTCCATAGGGCGGGTATGCTCCCTTCCATTAGGGACCTTTTGAATAGTTGGGTTATCGGTACTGCAATGATGGGGGCTGCAACTACTTACGAATTATAACAAAAATATATCTTCAAGTACCCAAAACAAATATAGAACACACCATCTCACCATACATAACAAGGGGTGACACTTGACAGCAACTTATCATTTACAGATCTCGTTGACCATGTAGCCAAAACAGTCAGCTCAAGAATAGGTCTGCTTTTCAGGCATAAAAGTACCTTCCTGCTGAAGCTCTAAGACTGGCAGTTAACTTCTCAGTAATCTCTGTTATGTAGTTATTTATTTATTGAATTGTTTACCAGGAAGAACATACTGAATAGCAACTGCTTCTTTCCAGATGTGCTGGGGGAGGGTTATACAAGTAGCACACTGAACAGGAGCATCAATACAGTAGAGATACAGCAAACATACAGCAGAAATATATACAATACATTTTATTTATTTAATAATTATTAATGACCCCCTTTAATAACCTGAATTCAGCCACAGTTGAAATGCCATAACAACCTGAAATCAAGTTATTACAGCATTTTAAAACATCCACATCTCTTGAGTGGTAGCTGTGCTCAAGACACTCCAAGCGCCAAACAACCATTTCAACCCACAAAGACAACTCTCAAAAGAAGGAAAAAAAGCCCTCCAAACCCTCACTTTTCCACAATTCAGTATAACAAAAAACCTGTCAACTCTCAATATTTGAACACAGTCCCTTACACATTTCTCTTTCCATGGTCACCACAGCAAACAGAAGATCTTAATTGGAGCAGCAACATTTCCTTCTCAGCGCATATGGAAAACACAATCGGAAGTACTGTATCAACATTTAAAAATATGATTTTTCCGTAGCAACTAATTAAATGTTTAGTTTTACTGTGTAACTGTTGCTTTACTGACATTGTTAGTGGATTCTGCATGATACTCCAACGGACTTCAAAAGCACCTTACAACTGGTATTTAAACATTTCAAATCTCATCATTCAGCATGTTACCAATTTTGCAAGTTGAACCGTTTAAAAACTATAACAAACTAAGTTCAAGACATGTAAACTATTCTATGAATATAAAATAAAAAAAAAATGTGAAAAAAAAAATACTTTGCATGTGGTTCTGCACCAGGGTTCAGGTTATTAAAGGGGGTCATCAGTAATTATAAAAAATAAAAGACAGGCAAGTGTGTGGCTATGAATATTTTTTTCACACCCTTGGTGTGTGATGACTACATAAACCTCTCGAGCTTCACTCTCTATGTTTATTTAATCATCACACACCTTGGGTGTGAAAAAAATATTTCTAACACACACTTGCCTATCCAATATTCTCTTTTTAATTACTAGGATTACAAATACCTTTGAACCAATGGTTCTTTTACAAAGGTTCCACATCAGCAATGGGTGCAAGCAAAACAGTGGTGATATACAATACAGGTCAGGAGGTTAACTTAGTAGTAAAAAACAATACATGTGTATAGACTAGCACAGTAGCAAACAGTCAGTGGCAAATAATGCACAATGAACAATACAGGTGTTTATATAGCGAGACACAGATACAAATAAAAAACATCCTAGGGGTGACATAAGTGGAGCAAGGGGTGGGGGATAAGAAGGGGAGACAGTCAAGGATTTGACATTGTCATAAGTGCAAGAACAGAAAGATAAGTGCTAGGTGGTCTGGGGTGGAGCAAGAAGAGATAGGGTGATAAATGGGGGAGACAGGAGGAGAAGGGTGGGAGAGGGGGTGGAATGGTAGGTGGGAGATGAGAGGAGGTAGAGTGATAGGTGGGAAGTGAGAGGGGTAGAATTGTAGGTGGGGTTGGGATATGAGTTAAATACTGATACTGATGTATACATTATAATACAAGTGAATACAGTTTAATTTTTAGAAATCTTTTCAGCCCAGTTGCAGGGAGAACACATACATATATTATGATCTGGTTGTATACAGAGCAGCATCTGATTCCTCCCTCAAAAGAATCACAGTAGTTTTGAACAAGGCATGCAGGCTAATCACAGGGTCACGCAGGCTCACTCTCATGTGTGACTTACAATATATACCAAATCGGGCTGGCTCAACCTCAGTTGCAGATTGAAGTACCATACTTGCCTCATTGCCAAAAAAACTGTCATGTGCCTTACTTCCCCTGGAGTACAAACACTCTAGATTGTGACAGCTAATTTCCACCCTACTAGAGGAAAAATGGCCCACCTTTTAAGGTACTCTTCTGCCTCACTTCACAAGGACAGAGATCCTTCACAGAGCTCTCCATTGGCTGAACTCCCTCTGCTCAGAAGTACTAACTGAACCTAAAACTGCTCCCATTAAGCAGAAGCTGAAACTGTTCTTTATGGAACTCAGTTACTGTGATTGTCAGATCTAAACTCAATTACCCAGTAGTGTTTCCCAAAACTCTCGTTGGCAGCACTTTTCATGTTTTATAAGTTCCTTGGCACTTTCTCCTACCCATACCCTCAGGTACCTCATCTCACCATCCCATTACTCTCTCAGTAGCTTGGGGCTGCCCCCTCAGTGCTCTTGCCTTTACCAACCCACTCTTACTCACCTACCTCTCCTTTCACATGCCTAATCTTGCCTAACTCTTTTCCCTTTCCTCAGGCCTCCCTCTCACCTTGGCCCCCTGTCCTCTGACAAAGCCATTTTGGTTGTTAAGATACTGTAGTTTAATATGAATATTTATTTATTTATTGAAAGATATCGGAATTACAATTCTTTGAGTCATAGACTCCTTTGCAAAGGCTCCACGTCAGTAAGAAACATACAATTAAGGATCACAAGCTTAAACATTGGGTACAGATTATACATTAGGCAACAGTACAAACTTAAAACATATGACACGGTAGTAAAAATTAAAACATAGATAGAAGGTTTAACATTTGGTGAAGTGTACAAGTATGGTTACATAATCTGGGATCTTAAGGGAGGTCCCGGGTCTACGCTTTGGATTCACAAGACAGTATTTGAATTTTGGAGGGTCTTATAAGCTAGGCCCTGAGTCAGTATAAGATAGAAGGAGATTGAGGATACTTGCTTGGGAGCTAGACTTGTGTGCTAGGAGGATAGGGGGGGGGGGGTAACCGTCTAAGTGGTATTGAAAACACGTTATTTACTTTATCTACAGTCACAGATTGCCGAAATTAGGAAAGTCCGAAGATCAGCTTTAAATTGACTGATACTGGATGTAAGGAGGATTGTGGACGGTAGGCTATTTAGCCACAGTGGGGCACGATAACAGAAAGACCGTTGCCCAAGGGATGTTCTACAATGTGGTACTAGTAAAGGGGCATTTGCAGAGTGTCTTGAAGCCCTCCTGCATGAGGCTATTTGAATAAGAGGGTGGAGGCCTACCAGAGCTTGTTTGTTTAGTATCTTCCTAGCAAGAAGGCAGGTGTGATACTTTACCCTATCTTTGAAATTGAGAATGCCAGTGAGCTGGTAAAGCTCACACATATGGGTTTGTCTGCTACAATTTGTGACCAGGCGGCAAGCTTTGTTGAGGGCGAGGTTTATGCTACACAGGGCTGTATGATCCGCAGTCCCATAAATTACTATGCTGTAGTCAACCAAAGGTAATATTGAGGAGGTCACTGCTAGATGCATCACCTGCGGGGGAAAGCAATGCCTATGCCTGAAAAGGATCTCTAACCTGGTATTGACCGAGGAGGATACTTGTTGGATGTGATCGTGGTAGGTAAGAGAGGAGTCTAACCAGACGCCCAGGTATTTAAAAATGTTAACCTGTTCCAGGGCGATGCCAAGAGAGTTTGTGATGGTTAGAGGTGTGTTTTGGAGCGGGTTTTGCCAATGTGTGAAGATCATAACTTTAGTCTTCTTATAGTTGAGTATACGTCAGTGTTCAGAGAACCAGGTTTTGAGTTCACCAAAGAAGGTCTGTACGGTGGATTGTAGGGTGCTGAGCTGATGATGCTTCCGGAAGGCTCCAGCATCATCAGCATACAGTAGAAGTTTCCCACTACAGGATTTGGGGAGAGAGTTTAGAAAGAGGGTGAAAAGTAATGGCCCTAGTATGGACCTTTGTGGGACCCCTGAGTGGACTGTTTTCCTGGATGATGTGGACCCATTTGTTTTTACCTGCTGGGTTCTGTCTTTGAGATAGTCAGTGAGCCAGGCGGTGACTTCTGGGGTGATATTAAGGGATGAAGGAGTATGGAGAAGAAGCTCATGACTGACTGTATCAAAAGCTTTGGTCAGATCGATATAGACAGCCCCCGCTATTTCGCCATGATCCAAGGCCTCATGTATTTAGGAAGTATATTCGACGAGAGCCGTGGAGGTGCTGTAACCCCTCCTGAAACCATGTTGTTCTTGACAGAGCAGATTGTGTTTGGTCAAGTAGTTTGTGAGCTTGTCTGCCACTATTTTCTCGAGGGCCTTAGAGAGGGGTGGCAGTATGGATATTGTCCTATAGTTGCTGGCAGAGGTGGGGTCACCACCCTTTAATATGGGAGTTATGACTGCTCTTTTCTGGGAGGTGGGGAACTGGTTGTGACATAAGGATAAGTTAAATATTTTAGTAAGGTGGGGTAGTGTCACATCCAGTGTTAGCTGGACTAGCTTGAGGTCCAGGCCGTCACTACTATACCGAGTGTTTGCCAGGACTGTGCTGATGTAGCGTTTGGCCTCATTGCAGGAGATGATTCGTAGTCTGAAGGGTGGTTTGTTGTCATTGGAGGGGGGGTTTAGGGGGAGGTTACTGATAGGGTCGAAGAAGTTAGTGGGGGGAATGTGACGGAGGTCCAAGAAGGCGGTATTTAGTGTTTCTGCAACACAGTTTGGGTCCTGGGACACAACCCCATTTATTTGAAGCTGTATAGTGGTGGGGAATACATTTTTCCAGTTAGTTCTTTAATGTTTTTTCCAGAAATTGCTGCCAGAGCCCCAGGAGGAGGTAAGGGCGTGATTGTAATAATTGGCTTTGGCTTGAAAGATAGCCCAAGTGCAGCTATTTCGAGCCTCCCTGTAATTCTGTCTGTCTTGGGGGAGTTGAGAGGCAAGGTCCTTGTGCCAGAGGTTGTCCCTCTTTCTCATGTTGTTGAGTAGCAACTGGGAAATCCAGGGGGTGCCCCGGGTTTTTATGATCTGACTGGAATAGGGGGCAAAAATGTCGCAAGCAGAATTAAAGGAGGAAACAAAATAGGCGAGGGCAGCATCAACTGTTTGAGCAGAGTGGATAGGAGACCAGTCAAAGGAGGCAAGGTAGGTTTTTAGGCGCGCAAGGGCTCCTTTCCTCAGGCGTCTTTGCACTGTGGTTTTAGGGGGGTTTGGGGGGATTTTATTTGACCACTAACAGGTAACCGGGGAGTGGTCAGTTATCGAGTCAGGGAGCACTTTGATATGGGAAATGTTTTTTGGACGGTTGGTGAGGATTAGGGAGGAAGTTCCAAATTTAGGGTCCAACCTGGTCGGGAACAGGACCATTTGAGTGAGGTCATAAGCGAGCACAGCATCTTTGTAAGAGGAGGATGTAGCAGATAGCCAGTTTACGTTGAAATCACTCGGTAGGATGACTTCGCACTTTGGAGGAAGGTTGGCAATACTGGCTAGAACTGAGTCAAAAGCAGGCTTTTGGTTTCTAGGGGGAATGTAGACCGCCAGAATGTAAAGTAATTTTTCTGGATTGCCAACGCTTATCTTAACTGCTAAGGTTTGAGCTCCATGGGTGGGTTGTGGGATGGGGACTGAAAGGGCATGCAGGATTGATCTAGTGTAGATGGCACAACCGCCACCCCTCTTGCTTAGCCTGTCAGCTCAATGAATGGTGTAGTCATTGAGGGTGATGGAACTACTTGAGACATTATCTGAGAGCCAGATCTCAGACAGGGCAAGGATATCTGGGGAGTACTGCACAATCCTGCCCTGGAGGGAGGTGAACTTCCTCTGAAGGCCGCAGATGTTAAGGGCGGCCAGCTTTAGGCTGCCATGCTTGTCCTTAGGATTGACTCTGTAGGTGGGAGGACCCGGGTTAGGATGTACATTCCCTGATAGGAGGAGAAGTAGGAGTATTTTTTGTTTGCAATGTTGATATTTGTTCTTACCTCCACTGTTTGTAAACGATAATCATTCTTATAAAATGGGCATTCAAAATAAACAAATATGATTGGCTAATAGCCCTTCAGACCCATGTTCTTACCGGACAGTATTATGGCCAACCGGCACTACTTGTGCCACCTAAACATAGCACATACAAAAATCAATCCATGGCACCACTCTTCCGATGCAGCCCATCACCTAGTAAGCGAGAGGACCACAGCAGCTGCACCATGAGAGCAGTGCCAATATGCCGCCACCAACAAAAAACAATAAAACGTCCAATTTCCTGCACCACAAAAAAAGTCTATAGACTTTTTACCTGTTCAGGTTTTTTTTTGTCACTCCTGTTTCCCGCTGGCCAGTGTAAAACATTTCTCAATCCCTTTCCCTCCCAGCATTTAAAAGCAAATGACTGCTGACTTTATCGGTCCATTTTGAAGAACTACATTCCCCGTTCTCACATCCACCTCTCAACAGTGACAGGACACAACTCAAAAACTGCCTCACAGCATCATGTAGTTTTTCATTTTACTGCTACTATGAAGCGTAAACCGCTCAATATGGTGGCTGGTATGGGACACGCTTGTTCACAATCTGCAAGCTGGTAGCACCAAAAAAATGTCAAGAAAATAGAAGTACAGTAAACTCAAGACACTAAAATAATAAACAAAAAAAAAACTAAGTGCTGGGGAAAAATACAGATGACCAGGTGCACTATAACCTTTGTTTACAGTGACAGACATCACAAGAAAACTCGCTATAGAGCACCCAATAACAGACACGATACTTCACACACAAGCTACCCAGTAGCTACAAACAACTAAAACAGAAAGCCTCATAAAAAGGTAAATAAAATAAAAAAGGAAGTGTTACTTAGAGGAGAAACATACACACACGCCATCTTCCTGTAGTGGCTAAATATTGCAATGCAGATGGACTATTTTTCTGCCTTCTGCATATAAAACACTTTTAGCATACTTTCTAATTTTTTTTCTTTAAACTACAGGAGTTTATGAGTGTGGGAATGGTGGGGCCTATTTATATAAGCACAATAACACACTCCAAGGTGTGGGTTATTGTCTGATAAGAGCATGCCCATGGGGTATAAGGCACTTGGTGCAAGCACCTCGTGCCTTGGTCCACCCCTAGGTGTGCTTCTTATCAGGTGATAACCCACACCTTGTCATGTGTTATTGCTTACTTATTATCACTAGTGACTGGAAGCTTTCCATGCAGAGCAAGAAAGCAGCAGCAAAGGAAAGGAACATGCTGGGACACAAACCTAGGGGAATCAGTAGTAGGAGAGAGGAGGTTATACTGCCTTTGTACAGGTCACTGGTAAGGCTGCATCTAGAGTATGGAGTTCAGTACTGGTGTCTGCACCTCAAAAAGGACATTAGCCTGCTGGAGAAGGTCCAGAGGAGGACTACAAAGATAATAGTGGGAAGCAGGGTAGGGTATATGAGGACAGGCTGAGCTTACTGAACATGTACTCCCTGGATGACAGAAGATAGACAAGAGAGAGGGGACATGATTGAGACCTTCAAGTACTTGAAAGGGATACATAAGGTTCATAAGGAAAGTCTCTTTAAGCTGAGTGGCAACCACAACACTGGGGAGACACAGTCTTAAGCTGGAGGGTGGGAGGTTTAGGATGGAGGTCAGGAAGCACTTCTTCACAGAGAGGGTGGTGTACACTTGGAATGCACTGCCAGAAGAGGTCAGCTCATTGAAGATAGTGGGCAGCTTTAAGAGAGGCTGGGATAGGCATGGGGGAAAGTAAGGATCATGGGTAGTGAGGATGGGAGGAGTGGGAAAGGAGGGCAAGAACATTAGCTCAAGCTGTGGACCCTGCAATGTTCATATGTATGTTTGTATATTATTGTGCCACCTAGTAACCTATTGTTTGTTAAGTAACCTGTTTATGTTATTGTACCACTTGGTAACCTATTGTTTGTTTTATTTATGAATTTAGTAACCGGGTAGGTGCACTGATCCCAGGAAACGTTTTCAGGCATGACCCGGGCCACATACAGCGGCACAGAGTAAAACACAGACAACAATGCATAGAACAGTCGACAGTGTGACAAATAATAAAAGGTTACACTAGTACACAAGACATAAGGCAGCAAAATACATAAATCCACATGATATGAGGTGATATGGTACATAAATCCGAAGTGCATATGTATAAAGAGAAATATATACTTGAAATTGATATACAGCAAGTTGTTTTTTTTTTAACTCTGTTTGTTCACCTTCCCCAGTGAACTTTCTCCTGCGACCTCCTACTACCCTGGTCTCTACCTTCCATCGTGTCGCCTACTTTACTCCGTACCCCCTAGCCTGGCACATCCCCTGTTCTGAACCCTCCAGGGAAGGGCCACCCTATTCACCCAGGGTGCTTTCTGTATAGCATTGAGCTCTAGGCTTGGGGGAGAGAACGGAGAGGTGTGACCGACATTGGGAGTGTGGACCAGAGGGGGAGGCACCTTCTCCTATCACCAGGAGGAGGGGTATTTCTCTTAGTGAGTCCTACTCCTATTGGCTCAGACGTGCAATGCATCCCAGCACTGGCATGCATGATTCCATGCATGCCTACATGGTCTCTGCTGCAGCCAATCCTGTGTGTTCCAGATCTTAGGCTCGTTGTACCCCAGCCTCCACCAGGAGTCCCTAGAGCCCAGGATCATGATCCCCCTCCCACCCAGGACAGGAGGGCTGTCCTCCAGATGCTCGATCCTGTCCCTCCCCTGCTGACCCCCAAAGACCTGAACTTGCTTCCGAACCCAGGTTGCCGGTGTGTCACGAGGTGTGGTGTCCAGCGCCTCAACCCTCAGCACCACTGGGCCAATGATATACAACGAGTTGCATAGGAGATAATCTTCCTCAGGAGTAGCATGAAAAGGGCACAGTGAGGCTAGTAGGGAGAAGGAGAGGGGAACAGGTGTGAAAGGAAGGGGGAATTGGAGGATTCACAAAGGGAGTTGCATAGGCATTGTTAAGTAACCTGAGTATGTTACTGTATTGTGATCATTCTGTATACGCTTGGTGTTTTCATCAACCCATTGATATGAAACCTTTGTAAATGAGCTTCTGGCTCAAAGGTACTTGTAATCTGAGATCTCAATAAATAAAAATAAATAGTGGGGTGCAGGTGAGAAGTGGGGTCTAACAGGCAAGTTGAACACCGTGTGAGCAGAGGCACTGGAAAGGCACACACAGAGCAGAAGGAAATAATTACAAAAGAACCCCACAGCAAATGCCATAAGGCATGGGTTATCCCAGAGGATTTGGGCCATACAGCCAAATTTTAAAACACAATTGCACATACCCCAACATTGCAAAGCATCATGGGAAACATATGCAAATCCTCAGACAAAAATAAGTTAAATGTGCTTTAAAGCTGAAAGCTGACAATCAGCATGCTATGAGTCACTCTCCTGTCACTCAGTGTCCCTGTTATATCCATGACACTCCTGAAAAATATAAGTGCTTAAGTTACAGTAAAAAGTTTAACTTGCAGTCTTATTGCACTCTCATAGGGTTGCCACCTGTCAATTTTGTTAGCTGGTAATCAGGTTTTCAGCATCCCTATCAGGTAATCTGGTTTTACCCTGTGATACTCAGGCTTTTGAGCTATTTTGAGTACTCACATACCTTTCAGATTTTGTCATATCATTCACTCTTTCAACTACTTGTTCAGGTTACGTGCAAGTTCTTTTGTCACTATAGTCCTTTCTTTGTAAAAGCAGTCAACCTGGGAGGTGTATAGTATGGTCATTAAGACCATTAACAGTTATTTAAAGAACAAGGCTTTAACTCTAGTTCTCCCCCCTCCAACATATAATATGACTCACCTTGCTATATTTTAAGTAAAATAACTTGTAATACAGCTCCATTGAGCTGGTAAGTGAAATTTAATTATACAATGGGGTATGAAAATCCTGTTACTGCCTTGGTCAAAACCCATCACATGACCATGGATATACCCTGCAATAACCCACAGCTGAGAAATGGTGTTTACAAAAAAACATAATTAAACATATTTTAAATGTATTTTACACATGGGTTCATCGTATAATCATAATAAGGCACTCCAGAGTGTTCATTATTGGGGGCTTTACCCACTTGTGTGGTTAAGTCACTCAGCTGTGACAAGTGACACCCACACAAGATGTGGGTAAATCCCTCAATAATCCACACCCTGTTATACCTCATTGCTTAAACACTCCCAGCCCCAGAGCCTTGCCCCAATGCTGTCATATTTTGTGATGTCAGTACAAGAACGGCATGGGTGCATGTTTCATAGACTGCTATGGGGCAGATTTGTATAACTTGTTTTTATATCTTTAAGTGCTGAATTTGAGAAAGGAAGGCCACTGCTCAACTAACAAGGACTTAGTTATTTGAATGGTGGCCTTCCTTTCTCAAATTTGGTATTTAAAAATATAAAAAGTTATAAAAATCAGCCCCGTTGTAGTCTATGGAGCGTGCACTAGTGCTGTGCGGAATTTTCAGATTCTAGTGGAACGAAATTCCATGCAATATTCAGAATTCTGCCAAATTCCACCAGAAATGGAATGGTGGAATTCTGCAGCATAAAATAGTTGCAGAAAGATTTTCAGCAGGAAAAGATATCACTGTTCCATGAGATATTATTCTGCAGATCTCAATAGTTTACTGTTTCGTGGAATATTATTCTGCAGATCATGATAGGTGGAATTCAGCAGGTGAACAAGTGAATTCCAGTGGAAATTCTGCTGGCAGAATGGTTATCCTGCACTAATTCCACTGACAGAATTTCACACAGCACCTAGCATGCACCTGTGTCATTCCTGTACTGCCATCACAAAACACAACAGCATGGTGGCATGACTCCAGGGCGGGAATGTTGCCATTTCACTTACCAGCACTACAGAGCTATTTTAAGAGTTATTTTATTTAAAATATAGCAGGTAATGAATGAAACATTTTAGTGGAATATCTAAACTGAGGGGGTGAGTCATACTATATGCTGGAGGGAGGGAGAAATATTTAGAGTTGAAACCTGTTCTTCAACCTAAACTTTTCTACATTGCATCTTAAAGCAGCACAGCAGTAAAACTGGACAAAAAGTCTGACCTTATACTTGTCTTCCACTTTCATTTGCTAGTCAACATTTTTAGCTCTAATAGCAGTTGAGCATTTTTAAATGTTTAAAATTATATAATGAACTCCAGTCACAGCACTAACAACTTAGGCAGGAAGAAATTCAATTCAAAAATAGGCACACCTTTGTGTATCAAAAAAGCCCCATTTATTCAGATTTGCAGACTTGCAGTGCAGACGGACAAGATAAATGGACCAAACAGCCCACAATGGAACTGAACAAGAGTACAACAATCACTGGGGATCTCAAGATGGCAGAAGTGCTGGGCTGGCCATCGGGAGCAGCAAGAACAGCTGAATTTTCTAGTATTTAGTATTTTTATTGTTTAGTTATTGCTAACGTTATTGTTTATTTTCTGTTTTATTTGTTCTATCTTGCTGCCTGTCACCTGGGTGCAAAGAACTGCAATGCTTTCTTAATTGAATTAGTTGATTACCTGTCTGTTCGGCTGATCAAGGAGGAATCGTGAAGAGTGTGAAGACTGGCAGAAGGGATGGAGGTCTTCTGAGTTGTGATCTGGGAGGCATTTGGAGATCTTTGTGCGCAGGAGCAATGCTATGGAGTATTGGAGTGTACTGAGAAGGCTCGACTGTGGTTGCCTGTGGATTGACGGAGCGAACACTTTCTTGGTGTCTGGCCTTGACCTGGTGGTGTGCGGTAGTGTTGCTGCCGATGGGCAGCCGCATTGTGGCACTTCTGTTCTGCTGACCTGGTTGCCGGCGGGTGGCTGGGCAGCAGTGGGGTCTGGGGAGAGGTCTGGGTTCTGAGAGGGGTCTTCCATATTGGCAGCAGTGAAATTGAAGCGGTGGTGAGACTGCTGTGCTTGGAGCTATAGCTGCATGAAAACTGTCTCTCAGTGCTCCAGGTTGAAGTGGGACTGAAATGAACTTGTAATCCTGCTCATTTGCCTCTGTTGCAGTTGGCAGTCGACCAAACTGGTAGTGAGAGTGCCGATTTGTTGGCTGAATGAGAGACATTTAAATCAGAGTTTCTCTTCATCTCTTCTTTGGTGTGGCCTGGACTTGACTGGCAGAGAGGGTGCCGTGAGTTGATCACTTCTCCATAAAAAGTGAACTTTATGACCACAAAGTTTGGGGGCAGTGAGAGTGTCTGGCTTTAGTGGAGTTCTTTGGACATGGAGTGGGAAGTGAGAGTTCCTATTGCTGATATTTTTCATCTGGAGTGTGGCAATATATATTTTTAATTTGGTAATAATTTTATATTGTGTCTGTTATTTATATTTAAAATAGGGTTTTATTCTTTAATTGTGTTTGTCTAAGGGGTTGTTGTATGGTGTGAGATCTGGGTTTAAATTGTTTATATTGATTTAGTTTAAGGGGCTGTTTTAATTATCTGCATTAAATGTGTCTGGGACAGGGATTTGTAATGTGCAGCTACTCAGGGAGCTACCTCCATAACCTCCATCCCTTTGAGTTCTCTGGACTTCCAGCTGTGGCCTACAGGAGGTGTAGAGCCTTGGGAATAGCTCAGAGGAAGGGGTTGGGTGGTGGTGGTGGTACACAAGTGGCTGCCAGGGTGTCTGGGATTCAGGTGGTGAGGCCAAGGAGATGCCCTTGGGGCAAAATGGGAACTGGAGAGGGGGTTGCCATGTTTAGTTCCCATACCCAAGGGTTCCACGATGGATGGTGGGCAGTTAGCAAGTTCAGCTGCCTTGACCTTATCCTACTCAGGTTGTGTTATGGAATGTCAGGTCGATGAGGAATAAGACTGCCATAATCGTGGACTTGATATCCTTGGTTGACCTGGCTTGCATCATGGAGACCTAGCTGGATGAAAATCTCACCCCCATTTTGGAAGCGGCTGTTCTGGCTGGGTACTCCATGATACACAACCCGAGGAGGATCACAGGGGTGGGGGTAGCCATTTGTTTTAAAACCAGCTTGAACTTCACAGTGTTACTTGTAGGTCATACACAATCGTTCAAGTGTGTTGCCGCCAGAGGGGGTGTAGGGACATGTTTCAGGGTCCTTGTACTTTATCGTTCCCCTGAATTGCATGGGGATTTTGTTGCTGTGGTCAAGAAGCTCATTGCTGGTCTGGTGCTGGAATCTCCCAGGTGGTTAATTCTGGGGGATTTTAATGCCTGAGTTGATGGCGGGCATTTGGGTTTTGGAAATGATATTTTAGGAAGCATGGGGGCCCTGGGCCTGTCGCAAAAAGTAACAACAGCTATGCACTTGGGTGGCCACAGAATGGATTTGTTTTTTTCATTAGGTTTAGATGTTAATGACCAGTGTTGATCCTGTATTTTGGTCAGATCATAGCACCATGAGGTTCACGCTTGGTGGCACCCCCTAGATGGTCCTGCTCCTATGGAGATGGTCTGGTACCACCCATTAAGAGGAGTTTCCTTGACAGAACTATCTGTGGTGCTGAACCCATCAAGTGTTGGGGTGGCTTGTGCGATTGGAGTGGAGGAAGCAGTGGTAGCCTATAATGGGGTGGTTGCTGCCTCCTTTGATTCCATTGCACCCATTTGTGTCCATCCCTTGTCCACTCACTGGAGACCTCCTTGGGATTATGGAGATCTCCGGAGTTTAAAGACTAAGGGGTGGAGGTTAGAGAGATGCTGGAGGAGATCTAGTCTGATGGAGGACAGGTTGGCCCTGAGGTTGCATTACACCAACTATCAGGGGGAAGTCTCCTGTAAGAAGGTAGAATATCTGTCTACAGAGATTGCTGTGGCTTGTAATAGACCAGCTCAGCTTTTCCACATAGTGGATGGGCTATTACATCCTGTCTGTCTCTGTGTTGGGGGAGCAGTTTGAGCACTAGGTGCGAGGAGCTGTCTGTATTCTTTGCCAACAAAGTGCCCTCTATCAGGGATGAGGTCTCCTTGAGTATCTCTCAAAGGGGATGCATGGACCGGCCTGGAGAGTGTCAAAACTCTCCTCCTGCCTGGGATGAATTTGAGCTGGGTGGGGTGCAGGAGGTGGTGAAAATAATCTTGAAGCTGCAGCCAACCCAGTGTAAACTGGACCCAGGTCTGACTTGACTGTTGGTTGGATGTTTGGACCTGATTGGGTCTGTGATTGCTGGGGTTGTCTCTAGTTACTTGATGAGTGAGGTCTTCCCAATGGCCTTGAAAGAGGCCTTGGTTAGACCCCTTTTGAAAAAAACCTCCTTGGACCTGGACTGCCTCAGCAATTACAGGCCCATCTCAAACCTTCCATTTTTAGGGAAGGTTATTGAAAAAGTGGTGGCCATGCAGCTTGAAAGACATCTTGCCTCTTCCTCCACCTATGAGCCTTACCAGTCTGGGTTTCATGCAGGGCATAGCACAGAGACCACCCTGGTGAGGGTGCTTTATGATCTCCTCATAGTGAGGGACAGGAGAGACTGGACCATCTTGGTCTTCCTGGACCTCTCTGCAGCATTTGACACCATGGACCATGAGGTGTTACTTGACTGCCTGCGGTTTTGGTGTGGCTTGCCTGGTAACGTCATCAACTGGTTCAGGTCATACCTGACAGGCAAAGTGCAGAGGGTGACAATGGGGTTAGCCTCATCTAACCCAAAGCCTCTGTGATGTGGGGTACCAGAAGGTTCGGTCTTGTCACCCTTGTTGTTCACGGTGTACATGCTGCCACTGGGGGACATTATCAGGCAGTAAGGGCTGGGTTTTCACTGCTATGCAGTTGATACCCAGCTGTACTTGACCTGTGTGCCCAATACCCGGGTGTCAGACTCTGTATTTAACAGCTGTCTTGATGAAATCCAGACTTGGATGACTCAAAACTGGCTTAGGCTCAACCCAGACAAGACAGAGGTACTTGTTGTGGATCCAGTTCACCAGAGTGGAGGGTGCTGGGAGGGATTCCCCCCCGACCTTGTGTTGGGAGGTGTTCCCCTTACTCCATCTAGACAGGTGAAGGATTTGGGCATGATCCTGGACAATGGTTTGACGCTTGATGCTCAAGTGTCAGCCATTGTTGGGAGTGGATTTTATCATCTAGGCAACATAGCACGAATGCAAGCCCTGATCCTGCCAAAGGATCTGACCATACTAGTGCATGCCTTTTTCACTTCCAGGCTGGACTATTGTAATGCCCTATACCTAGGGTTATCTAGGGGCAACCTCAGCAGGTTGCAGCTGGTGCAGAATGTGGCAGCAAGATTATTGACTGGAGCAAGATGGAGTGATCATATCACCCTGGTCCTCCATGGTCAACACTGGCTGCCAGTCAGGTGGAGGACTGTCTTCAAGGTAGGGCTCCTGACCTATAAATCTCTACATGAAAGGGGACCTGTCTATCTGCAAGATCTTCTTGCTCCCTACTATCCTCCCTGGACACTTTGCTCTGCTGGGGAGGCCTCCTTGGAGTTCCCAGAGTGAGGCTATGGCATTCTGGGGATAGGGTGTTTTTGCTGGCAGCACCCACTCTGTGGAACTCCTTTCCTGGTTATCTAAGGGAAGACCCTCGGTAGAAGTCTTTAAGAAAGCACTAAAAACATATCTGTTCCAGTAGGTTTTTAATGACTGATTTTAGTTTTAATGAGATGGATAGAATTTTAAGTTTGTGTTGAGCTGCTGCCTATATGTATTCTGTTATTGAATTGTCTGTACAGTGCTCAGTCTATGGAAATGGGCACTTTATAAATAAAATCTCTGTCTATCTAGCTAAACTCTCTTACGTTTCACCTTCAGCAAGTCTTAATATTGCATTCCTTGTGTTCCGACATTGCATCCTGTCTCATGTGATGCAGCTAAGACCATAGATTCAGCAGAAAGTATTACTTTACAGTCAGTTCACAACAGTAGAAATGGCTATATTTTAAAAACTATACAGAGTTCAGCTTGTGACTACCCTGATTGTAACTGTATTTTTATTTTGAACAATTGTGACACTGGTTGTGTATGTGTAACTTGTATAGTTTTCAAGATATTTACATTTGTTTGGCATATATACTAGAGTGTTCACTCAAAGAGGAAGAAAACATATCTGCTGTTTGCAAGCGCATCTGCACACATGCCAAACAAACCTAAATATCTTGGGAACTTTACAAGCAACATGGAAATGACTAGAAGTAAGGTTGTTCAGGACAAAAAGTCCTTTATAATGAGGGTAATCACTAAGCTGAACTCGGTAGTTTTTAAAATATAGCCTTCTAATTAACCAAATTGCCATTTTGTTTACTAAATTTCCGACTTTGGATGGCAAATATTTTAAAAATTGTAGGTTCATCTTAGTGACTACCCTCATTGTAAACTTGTTTTTGTCCTGAACAACTCTGCTGCCTTTTTTGTGCAGCTTGCATAGTTTTTGAGACATGAAAGGTTAAGAAATGAATATTGCATAGTAAGGAAAATGTTTTCACGACAACCAACTGTGCTGAAAGTTTTCACACACACACAATGGTTTATTGCTTTACATCAACATTTGCAGAAATGACTTTAACAATTCTTTTGTTTTAAAAGTAATTAATCATTTCCTGCAGGCTACATGTCAAGTCAGTGAAGGAAACCCAGTGTGTTGAAACCTGTGAAAATCAAAACTGCACGTGGAAAATACTGCCGATACTTGGAGAGAAAATATGATTTACTATTACAACACCATGCCACCATGTAGTAGTAGTAGCAGTAGTAGTAGTAGTTAGTAATGGTAGTAGTAGCAGTAGTAGTAGTAGTAGTAGTAGTAGTAGTAGCAGTAGCAGTAGTAGCAGTAGCTGTAGTAGTAGCAGTAGCAGCAACAGTAGCAGTAGTAGTAGTAAAAGTAGCAGCAGCAGTAGTAGCACTTGTAGCAGTAGTAGCAGTAGCAGTAGTAGTAGTAGTTAGTAGTGGTAGTAAAAGTAGCAATAGCAGTAGCAGCAGTAGTAGCACTTGTAGCAGTAGTAGCAGTAGCAGCAGTAGTAGCAGTAGCTGTAGCTGTAGTAGTAGTAGTAGTAGTAGTGATAGTAATAAAAGTCTTTATTTTTATACAGGAAGATGGAAAGCACTCCATTCAGAACAGAAGGTTTTGTTTTCAAGGAAGTCCTATGTTTAATGCAGATAAAATACAAATAACACAATGCATATGGGTACATACAGATTTTAAGGAAGACAATGTATTAATATACATACACAATTTCATACATCAGATCTAAGCATCACAATCTTAATGCCTGTACCCCAAGCTAGTGAATAGATATATCTAATCTATACCAATGATTCTTCGTATAGTCTTAGTAAAAATTAAAATAGATTAGTCTTATTTATGTATTATAGCTGTCCCATAGCTACAGGCTGAGAACCATGGAAAACATTTATTTTTCTAAATGGTCCCCTTTAAAATGTATATAAAAGAGTTTGGTATGTTTCCTTAACTCAGCTTCCTTATTTCTAACTTAACCCAGCCATGGACCACCACTCCGGTGAAATTTTGTAACTTGGATTTATTTTTATCCCCAGCTGTATTCTCCATGCAAGGTTTTGATGTTCACAATGTTCCCTGCAATGTTTCTGACCAGGATGTTTAACTCTTACAGAGCTGACGTGCTACCTTTCCTGCAGACCTTCATCCTGCCCTATATATTACAAGGTTCCTTCAGGATGATGAATGGGCTGGGAGAAATCCATTTGATCCTGCAGAAACAAAACATAGAAACAAAAAAACTGATGGCAGATAAGGGCTGCATGGTCCATCCAGTTTGTCCTTGTTTGTTGCATTGCTTACACTATAGACCCCTCTAGGTCTACAGCACTTTCTTTGCCACCCCCTAACCTCTCCCTTATGACTCCCTTGTGCTTATCCCAGGCTTTATTTTTAATCCCCTCAATTTTTTCCCCAAGACCTCCACTGAAAGACCATTCCAGTCATCCACCACCCTTTCTGTGAATAAATATTTCTTTACATCTCTCTTAAACCTACCCCTCCATACAGCTTTATATTGTGGCCCTTTATTCTGAGCACCCATTCCTCTGAAAAATACCTCATAGGCTAAGGAAGGGAAGGGAATGCAAACACCTGTGAGAATTCACTAACCATAATGAGCCAGATATTCAAAGGGGTTGTGCCTGGAGCAACTGAGTTGCACCAGCACAACCCCAGTAATACGCCCTAGTGCAATATTCAAAAGAGGGACATATGCAGTGCAAGTTCCAATGCACCAGGATGGCATGATAATCATATGTGGCGTAACTCCAGGGGGCGTGCCTTTTAATAAGATGTGCATTCTGATATTCAGCCTGGGATGTGTAGCACATATGCTGGCACAACCGTGGGATGCACCACTTACTGCTGGGCATAGCTGAGCTGGGAAAAACAAGGCTCAAATGGTGGCCACCCACAGGCACAGGTACTGCAAGTGTGGAGGGGGTACCACTAGACTACCAGTGAGTCATTATTTTTCATTTTGCCAGGTGATCATGGCTACAGGGAGCGGGGGTACCACTAGACTACCAGGGATTAATTATTTTACATTTTGACAGGCGATTATGGCTATGGGGAGGAAGGGGGTACCACTAGCCTACCAGGGAGTCATTTCTTTATGTTTTGACAAGTGATCACGGCTACAGGGAGGGTGGGGGATGCCACTAGCCTGCTCTGGCAGCATCACTCACTGTACAGGGTGCCATGCACATTTTGCAGGCCAGCCCTGCACAACTCATGCAAATGGGGCCATAATGTCATGTAAATAGCCCCATTTGTGCTTTGCATACATTAAGGTGCCATTTGCATGCTGATAGCTGAATATCAGGAATTTGCGCACAGTGTAACTTTGTTGCTCTGGCACAGTTCCCATTCCGGGTATTCAACCCTGTCTGGGGGGGGGAATGCACCAGTGCATGGTAGTTGTGCAGTGCTCATCATCTGCAATGTTCAGTTGAGATGTACCATTGCTCATCTCCTTTGAATATATCTCTGTGTTGCACCAGTGCAACACAGTTACGCTGTGAAACCACATGCGCCTTTGCCAGGCGTAAGTCTGAATATCGAGGCCATTGCCTTTTCCTCTGAACATGGTATTAGCAAATGTTCTATGTTTTCCCCAGAAATAAAAATGCTTGTCAAGCCCTGACACTAACAGAAGCCCTTCAATTAAAATAAATCCTCCTGTCAAGAGAACTCGGACTGGCAACATTTTCCCTTTAGATCATCTTTATAAAGATTTTTTTCAATAGCAGTGACATCCCTGTGGAAAGATCTTAAAGGAAATGTAAACAGATCGGTCAATTTTGTTAGCAAACGTTAATATACCTGTGTCTCTGATGGTCTTACTGATCCAGTAAATATTTCTGTTGCAAGATATATCCCTCCTTTTAATTTTTTTTTAACATGTTACAGATGCCAAAACCCACAGCCACATTTATGCATTTTTTTGTTTTCTATTCTGGCGTGCACATTTCTGCTCGGTAAGTACACCATTACAATTTCTCATAAATCATCCCATGTGTAAAAAATACAGTACATTCTGGGCTGGATATTCAAACTGCACCCAAAAAGTGCTCAATAGCAGGAGCAAGCACAAGTCCATTGCGCCCATGCGCAATAGACGCAATATTCAAAAAAGGAGCAAGCCAAATTGCACCAACAGCTAACATCTGAATATCGCACAACCTGCACCATAGTGCAACTAGGAAGGGGAAGCTGAGCAGATACGATGCGCTATGGCGCAACAAGGGCTGCCCAGCTGAGCAGCCCAGAGGCGCCATAGTGCAAGCAGGGAGCCCCCCCCAGCAGCAGAGCAATGTAACTGCACAACCAGAGAGGTAGGTAGGGGCCCACCACCCATGCCACAGAAGGGCACAGGAACACACAGCAGAACTGACAATGCACCTCTACACCCCAAGCACAGCACAACTGGGGGAGGGCTGGAATATCCCCGAGCCCATGGGGACAAGCAAACAAAGCACAGCTGGGCCATGGTGCCCCAGCACACCCACCAGCAAGCCGAGACTGCCGCACAAGGAGGGCGGAACACCCCGTGCCACACCAGCCCCCCCAGTGCACAGCACACCCTGCACTGTGACCCCCAGACACCCCCCATGAGCAGTGACCACCACTGCAGGAAACCCCATGCATACCACCACCCCTACTGTCACACTGCAACCTCATGTACCACAGAACCATATATGCCAGCCCCACCATGAGCACCCAGCAGTGGGTGGCAGCACACGGCAATGCAACAATGGCAGACACAGTGCCAACATGCACAATCCCCCTGAGGCACAGCTGAAAGACTGACCATGCATCGGCACAAGAGGTACCCCACATGGGAATGGACATGCCACTGACACCACCACCATTGATACAGCACCCTGCACAGTAGACAAGTGACACATCCCGACCCACTACTAGCCACAGCAGATAGCACAGACACCCACAGTGGTGCATAGAAGCATGCATCACACCGGATGCAACACAGTGCAGGGGCAAACACATGCCCATACCCATGGGGACAATACCACAGGGAAGCAGTAGTGTGGCAACCAAGCTCCCAGTGTGGGCCCATGAAAACTGAGCACACACAGTCTGCAGTCCTCCATGGCACGGGGTGATACCCACCCTGTGCATGCACTGTGGTCCCGTACGCCACCATCATATGCCTGGAGCACAAGTCACAGACAGTGGTGCACAGCCCCTGCAACACACACAAGCCACAGCATGGAGGTGGGACATCAACTGCGGAGGCCACAGTGTCACCCGAGGCAAACATGCACCACACCAGTGACAGGAGGCAACCCAGCATTGTGATGGTCACAGTGGATGACCTGCATGGACAGTGACCACTGACAAGGCAGCAGACCTTGCAGGCCACAGACATGCAAGGGTGTCAGCTGCACAGGCCAAGGACGGATTGACAGGGGCACAATGGACACAGAGCATGCACCATGGACCACTGCACACAGTAATGCAATGCACAGGGAACAACACACACCACAGACACTGACTGATAGCCACTCCCACACCATAGACACTCCTCCACGCACACACACACATACCCATGACTGAACCACCCCAGATGCCATGCACACCACTGCAGCTGAGCACCTATAGCTAGCTGCAAATCAGAGACCACCACAGTATTCATATCAAAATATTTCTACTGCAATATATAAAACACAACTATATACAGAAAACTATGTACAAATGGGGGGAGGGACAGAAACAAGGTGGGGGTGGTTAAGGGGCAGGGGTGAACATATGGGAGAGGGAAGATGGGGTGTGAGGGTTGGTCAAAGGGGGGAAGGTGAAGGCAGGTTCATGTGGACATTAGTGGCCAGCCTGGTCCTCCTCTGCTTGGGGCTGTCGTCTGGCCCATCTCCTCCTCCTGACCCCATGCTGGTGTATGTCCCTCAGGATGTTCAGGGACTCCTGTGCCACCTGCAGCAGCTCTTGCACAGCCTGCTGGATCCGCAGGAGTAGCCGTTCACCTAGGATGAGGGATCAGAGTCAATAGGTGTGACTGTCCATCCCCCTGCAGCCCACCCATTATGCATGGCATACAGCCATGTGCCACGCTCCTGTGATGGTGTGCGCCCACCCACAATGACCGTGTCCACAAGACATGCCCAACCAGGCAGCAACAGCCATGTGGACCACTGCACACACCCACCGCCCATGTCCAGCACAGCACAACCAAGACCGTACAGTAACGTGGCTATGCGGTGTGCAGGCAGTGCCACAGCCATGTGCCCAGTGCATGCATGGACCACCATTGACGCACTCCCAGACATGCAGTGCCACTGGACAGTGCTGACTGTCACAAGTCATGTGCATGGCAGTGGTGTCCATGGATGGTGGCCATGCCCTGCTTCCAACCCTGTTACACAGCATGCAATAGTAATCATGGTGTCATGGCACTCACCCTCATCGGGCCATTGTTGTCGGTGGTGGTGGTCCCCGACATGCCTGTGTGCTGTGTCCTCCTCCCTCTGCTGCAGCTCCCCATCGCTGCCGCTGGAGTCCACACCTGTGGGAGAAAAGGGAGAAAACATCAGTACAATCCCAAAGTAAAGTCCCCTGCCCCAATGTGTGTCCCACCCACCCAGCCAGACCCACCCACCCCATACCCTGTAAACACCGCCACAGCCAACCCTAGAATATCCTCCCTATGTGCTGGACACATAAGCCAGTGTTACCCATATGGACAATACAAGTGTGTAGACATATCACCCACCTGGACGAGGCACCATGCCCCTCCTGGCACGCGACCACAGACGGGCAAGTAGCTCCGGCTTCCTCCTCCTGAGGTCCCCATAACGGTGTCTGCACTGCTCCGCTGACCTCCTACATCAAGTGGCTGCCTCCAGGTCAGTGGCCACCTCCTGCAAGACCTGGGTCCTGGCCCTGTCCAGTGCCTCTTCTCCAAACAGTGGGCCATAGTGTGGCTCCACAATGGCCACAAGGTTGGCCAGCTCAAGGGCACTCCACTGCGAGGGTCTCCTGTGTGCCATTTCAACTGCTACATAGTAGGGCAATATGTATGGCTCTGCAGCACGGTAACCCACGGAAATGCTGGCGCGGGTACAGCGCCGCTATTCCTATCACGCTAGTCACTGAACAGCGTTAACAGAGGTGCAGCCATGCCAGACGTATGGCGCCAAGGGGGCAAAGGTCGAGCACAGGGTCACGCACAGTGCCATCGGACGTGTATGCATCTAGCATGATTGGTTGCCTGTGTGCCAGCGCCATAGCGAACTAACACGCAGTTGTGCCACAGCACCATGCAGTGACCCTTGCCATAGCACCACTGGCACAATGGTGTCCGTGCCTTGCATTGCCTACCATGCACAGCACGTCATCAGTGCAGTAGACACCTGTGTAAGCTACATGGGCATGCGCAGTGAGGTGTAGTACACATGCCACAGAACTGCGCCATTAGCTCAGCACGCTTATAGCAATTGCACAAAGCGCAGCGGCAATAGTTAACCATGTATGCTAATCATCCGATCAGCCCACTCAATGGTGCAGCAGCGTTGATTTGCATCTGGTAAAAGTTGCTCCTCACCTAATTTGCATGGATTGGCTATATAGATGCGACAATGTTCTTGCAGTGGCCATATCTGTTTACTGCAGTTTATTGGTGAGTTGCATGCTGTGTGGGGTTTGGACTGTGGTATCAGGACTTGCTTTGTACTGCACAGTCACAGGTAACCACTGTCATCCTTACAGGCTGAATAATGACTGGCGGGTCGTCTGGTGAGGAGGGACTGCTGTGTGGTGGGTGAAGAAGAGGTAATTTCACCAAGGTCGAGATGGGCACTCTTTGAGGCCTACCTTGATCAGGAGCCACTGCTCAGTGGATCGGCGGGCACCCCACAGGCCTGTGCTACTGCATGGGTGGAGGTGGCATGTGCCATCAACCTGCATGGCAGCCACCAGCTCATGCAGGAGTGTAGAGAAGATGGGTACTGACAGGAGGAGGGTGAGAGAAGAGTGGCTGCCATCAGGGATTGTACGTGTTCTTTACAACAGGTGGGGGCCAGCCCGAGATGGTGCAGCTGACACCAGCAGAGGACAGGCTTGCTACAAGCATGCAGCGCAGTGCCATAGAGGGCATTCCAGGAGGTAGCTTCCAGACAGGTGGTAGCCCATCACTGCATGGTAAGCCATGGTCTGTTGGGGAGACAGGGTAGATCACATGCAGTAACGTGACCTTACTTTCTGTTACAGATCCTGTGCATCTGCAGGGGTCAGCGGTGGAGGGCCTGTCCACTGTGACAGTCATCTGGAGTTGGAGGAGGACCATCCACCTCCACAGGTATCCTGCGAGCATTGCAACAGTGGGTCCGCCTGGCTGTCCACACTGATGTCGTTGAGACAGGTGTGGGGGAGGCCCTTCCTGTGTCTCAGTGTTCTGGCATCCAAGGATGCCAGCACGCTGTGGCTGTGGCAGAGACCTGCACAAATGATGAAGACACGACCGTCATGGGCAGTGACATGTGTGTGCCATGGAATGGACACACAGCAGGCCAGCTCATGCCCATGGACCTGGCTGGTTCCGACGTGTGCGCCAGCGTGTCAGCACAGTCCCATGCTGTGCCTGTCAGCACCAGTGGGGCAGCACTGGTGGCTGGTCAGGACAGTGGGACTGTTGTGGCCACAGTGGCGGAACAACTGATCCCTTGGGCACAGCAGGTGGAGGGGTGGCAGCAGCAGTCGCCCACCGGAACTGGGGGTTCAGGGTTTAGCAGTGGCGTCTGTGCACCACCTGTGGACTTGCCCATACCTGGTCCTGGTGAGCAGCGCCCACCCTCAAGGGGTGCTGAACATCAGGCCCTTGCATACCCTGAGGGACGGGATGCCAAGGTGGCAGACGACCTCTTTGATGAGCACACCTGCCTACTGCAGGCATCAGTACAGCAGCAGATACAGCTTGCAACTTCTGTGGAGGCACTGTGTGTGGCTCTGTAGCGGGTCGAGTAGCGACACAGCAGGGACACTGATAGGATCCTTTCACGGATTGACCATTTGCGGGAGGATGTGACCGCTGCCATTGACAGGCAAACACAGATGTTCATCACTGTCATAGCCACAATGGGCACACAATCAGGTGCCCATGCGTTGCTCACACCGCGCAGTTCGCTATCCACTCCCTATTCCCGTGTCGTGTGACACCCACCCTGTCGATGCCAGGTTCAGCTGTGGGCATCCCGAGCACTCCTGGTGCAGGTATGTTTGGTGTGCTGCAGACCCCTGTGCGGGCACGGTTGCATTCGCGTAGTGGAGCCCCTGGTGGACCATCGGTGCCACCCCATGAGGCCCGTGGTCAGCCTGCCAGTGCTGCTTGGTCTCGGGACCGCCCACGCATCCAAGGCGGACGTGGCACTGTGTCACAAGACTGACCTGTCTCCCACCGCGGGCACTGTCTGTTGAGGCCCTGTGTGCATTGTGTGTTTCGGTGAGCAGTGCATGGGTGGGTGTCCGGCCCTGAATGCAGACACACAGTCCACCTGCACACCCTCCCAGCTGCTGTCCACAGGTACGTGTGCATGATGTAGCCTGCATTGTGCTGTACACCAAAGTGCGATGGTGCCCAGCATCTGACACACGCGCATGGACAGTCAGTGGACATGGTGGCCTGTGGACATGTGTGTTGCTAGTGTTTGCATTCTGGCTCGGTTTGCACCTGACCCCTGTGCACTTTGTGCCTATTTTGTGTGTGTGTGTGTGTGTGTGTCCGTCCATGTGGCGTGTTACTGTTCACCCCCCCTCGTATGTGTGTGCTTCTGTGCCCTGCCACATCCCTTGCCAGCATGCACCCCTGGTGTGTTTCCATGCATGTATGGGGGTTGTGCCCTAGCCACTGGTGGTTGTACATGGTACCATGACTTACCTGTGTTGGCTGAAGTGCTCCTCTGTGATGGTGTCCTGGTGCAGCTGTGCCAGCCAGATCAGTCAGGGGTTCCATTGGCCAAGGGGGGGCTGCCCATCCCCATCATCACCGGCATCACCGTCGTCCCCATCGCTGTCCCCCTCTTTGACCTGTATGGCTATCCCACAGTCTTTGGCCATGTTGTACAGGATGCAACAGGCCAGGAATATCCCACAGGCCTTTGAGGGGCTATACTGTAGGGCACTGCCAGAGGTGTCCAGGCAACAGAAATGCGCCTTCAGCATCCCAAACACCCACTCAATGACGTTGCATGTGGTAGTATGTGCCTCATTAAAGCGTTGCTGCGATGGTGTCATGGGCCGCTGGTAGGGTGTGAGCAGCCAGGGACGGAGTGGGTACCCACTGTCACCTGTGTGGAGATGGTGGAGGTTAGTGTCTTGCTCAGGCTCAGTCTGCCCCAAGCCCTGTGGGTCACACCCATGGCACTGCTGGCCATGCCCCCCCTTGCCCACGATATGTCAGTTCTACATACATACTCACCCACTAGATGACCTGTGGGGATGTCCCCACTCTCGAATCAGTGGCACAGTGCTGACTGGTGCCAGATGAAGGAATCATGTGCTCCCCAAGGGTGCGTGGCAGAGACATTGATGATGCACCCACTGGCATCACACACCACCTGCCAGTTGACACTGGCATATCCCTTACGATTCATGTAGGTGGCCCCATCAGGGCCAGGTGGTGTGCGTATGGCCACATGGGTGCAGTCTATTGCCCCTAGAACACCAGGCATATGTGCTACCCTGTGGAACTCCTGTATGTTTGCTGTGCACTCCACCGCAGTGCTGGGGAAATGGATGTACTCCACAGCATGTGGCAGCAGTGCACTGAGGAATTGGGTAAGGATGTGTGATGTGGCTGACTGTGTTATGCCTGTGGTGTCCCCTGTTGGTCTCTGGAAGGTACCCATGGTGAGCTAGCACATGCAGGCTGTTATCTTTGTCTCCACTGACAGAGCATGACTCCATCGTGTGGGTGCCTGCATCACATCACTGCACAGCTCACAGAGCCACTTTAGTATTGCCCTGTTCAGGCAGTACCGGCCCATAATCTCAATATCTGTGTACAGCTCAAAGCTGGTGCAGGCTTGGTACTGCCTGTTGGGGGCATACCGCCGACGGGCCCTTCCACGGCCACGCCCCTGCAGCATGCCTTCTCACCCCCTCATTATGGCATCCATGTGGAAGGTGGCACTGTCCATGTCCCTGGCTTGCGCTCCCCAGCAGCTGTTGCTTTGTTCTCCTGCTGTCCTGACTGCTACCTCCCTGCACTGGGTACACCTACTGGCCTCTTGCTTTCTGTGGCCCCACACACCTTCCCTTGCCCCTCTTGTGTGGTGTGGTTTCCCTGGCCTGCCCTCTTTCTCCCTGTTTCCCTGTGCCTGTCTCTTCCTCTGTGTCATGTGGCTTCCTTGTAGCGTTCTTGCACCTTTTCCTTGCTCCTTTTTATTTTGGCTCATTTCTGCTATGGCGCAACTTCCGCCTGCTCCACTGTTGTGCATTGCGCAAGTCTTTGAACATCGCACTGCGCCCTTTATGCATGGTTCCTCCCCCTTTGGTTTTGCATGCCTTCGTTATCATTGCGCTGTTGCTCAGCATGTTTTCAGTGGCACAACTGCCTCCTGCTGAATATTGCAGAATGGCGCATTTTCTGACTTGCGCTAGCGTAACCCTATTGCGCATTGCACAACCCTTTTGAATATCCAGCCCAATGTATAAAAATAATTGAAGTGCTTAATCAGTTAAAAAATCACTTAACAAAGTTGTCTTATCTGTCTTATGCTTTTACTAACAACTGTAAAGCTGCTAGTTCTAACACTTTTAAATTTCCAACCCAAAATTAATTCTCAGATGCAGGGGGTGTTTTTCTTTGTACTTCACCACTTGATAAAAAAACTTTGAGGCCACCTTTGCCTCCTTTAATGTATGAGGGTATAAAAGTTTGAATAGAGGATCGTATTCTGCATTTACATACTTGGTGAGAAAGTTATTTAACAAATTAAACTGCAAGGTTTTATATAAGGGACACTGTACTGTAATATGATAAAGGTTTTCTTCAAAGCCCCTATTACAATTACATAGTTCAGGGTGTGAATTGGGTAAGGTTTTTCTATTGAAAAATAAATATTTGAAACAGATAATTCCCATCCTTGCCCAGGTGATCAATTTTCTGTCTAAATGGGTCAAAGGTAATTGTTTTTCTTGAGCAGACCTGAGTATTCTCTTTTTGACAACTTCCTTAAATAAGGGAGATCTGCTGCTTGTGTATGACGTCAGTGTAGCCACCCGATCATTCATTGTGCGGATACATGCTGCTATCCCAATGTAAACAGTAGCATGCTATTTGCTGTAGTTGCAGTAAAAAACTGCTGTTCAAGCTTCAGGACCCAAGACAGCATGGATTCACAGTGGGAAGGTCATGCCAGACAAATCTGATAGATTTCTTTGACTGGGTGACCAAAGTAGTAGATCAGGGAGGGGCTGTGGACATGGCCCACCTAAACTTTAGCAAGGCATTTGACACAGTCCCACACAAAAGATTAATATACAAGTTAGCCAGCCTGGAAGTGGGTCCCAAGATGACAACCTGGGTAAAGAATTGGCTGGAGAATAGGACACAGAGAGTAATAGTAAATGGAGTCCACTCTGAAAAAAGGGGGGTTACTAGTGGGGTACCGCAGGGTTCAGTATTAGGACCGGTCCTCTTCAATGCCTTTATAAGTGACATTGCAGAGGGACTGGAAGGAAAAATATGTCTCTCTGCAGATGACACAAAGATCTGCAACAGAGTTGATGCACAAGGTGGGGTGGAAAGGATGAGAAGGGACTTGGCAAGGTAAGAGGAATGGTCAAATGTATGGCAGCTTAGATTCAATGCTAAGAAGTGCAAGGTAATGCACCTGGGAAACGTAAACCCTGGAGAAGAGTACACAATGAGGGTTGAGATACTAACAACAAAAAAAATGGAAAGGGACTGGGGGGTAGTCATATCAGATGACCTAAAGGTGGGCAAGCAATGTGGGAGGGCAGCAAGGAGGGCTGGGGGGATACTGGGATGCATAGGGAGAGGCATCACCAGTAGAAAACAAGTTATTACCCCTCTGTACAGACAGTTGGTGAGACCCCATCTGTAGTACTGCGTGCTGTTCTGGAGACCCAATCTCCGCAAAGACATAGACAGGATGGAAGCTGTCCAGAGGAGGGCAACTAAAATGGTGCAGGGTCTGCACCGGAAGACATATGAAGAGAGACTTAAGGAGCTTAATATGTATAGCCTCGAGGAAAGAAGGGAGAGGGGAGACATGATGGAAACTTTCAAGTACCTCAAGGGAATCAACACAGTCCAAGAGGGTAGCATCTTTCAAAAAAAGAGGTGTGCAAGAACAAGGGGGCACAATTTGAAGATGGGGGTGGCTCAGAGGTAATTTAAGGAAGTATTTTTTCACAGAGAGGGTAGTGGATGTATGGAACGGCCTTCCGGAGGAGGTTGTGGAGTCAAAAACAGTGGTAGAATTCAAGCATGCATGGGACAGTCATAAGGCAATTCTAGGGGTTGGGGGTAGGAAGAAGTAGGCTGCTGGTTAACTAGGATCTGCAGCTTATCCATCAGGTAGGGAATTGGGCAGACTGGTTGGGCCAAGCAGTCCTTATCAGCCGTCAAATTATATGTTTCTATGTAAAAAAAAAAAAAGTCTTCATTCCTTATTTCCACTGCACCTATTGTGTCTCCAATCCTAACCAGTGACATGCAAACACTCCTGCAGGTGTATCGTTCCAATGCATTGCATTTACAAGATCTGTTTTTGTGCCATAGCATTACAATCTGCAGCTGGCATAACTTGCATTTCTTCACATCTGAACCAGATAAATGCTAGTGTCATACTGTCTTGCCTACAGTCTATTTAATTGAAAACAGATGCCTGATCTGAAACAATATCACTGATTTAGCGCTGTAACTATGAAAACAGCTGTAAAACAGCCAGGTGGGGATTTGGGGGAGGCAAATGGCATGTATTTACAGTATCTTTGCCATGCTGTCTTGCCCACATTTTTCTGAATTAAAATATATTACTGAATTGACACTGTCCCAGTGAAATCAATGAGCAAAACAACTGGGGGGGGGGGGGCAGGCTAACAGCATGTAGCACCTGTACCTGTGTACTCTGTCCTGGAAACAAGAAAATCTGCTGCTCAAACTTCAGGGTTGCAAATGACACAGCATTGTCTTGGGGGTTGGTTATTGCTCAGTTCAGTATGATTCTTTATTTTACACTGGTTAAAATGATCTAAAAGTTTTAAAATGATCTTTTAAAATTAACTGTACAAGAGATGTCTGATACTAGAGTTTTTTTACATTTATTGCAGTACTATTAGCATCCATTAAAACCTGGAAGTTTATGCACTAAACCATTCCCTGCTCACTGCAGCTGTGTCACATGCAGGGTGGGACAAATTGCTTTTTGACCTGGTGGCCAGTTTGGCCAGCATATGTCAAAATCTGGTGGCCAAAAATGCTGCGCCCACTGTACTATAAAATATGGTGCCCATTTTTTTGACTTGCCTTTTGTCTATTAACCTACATTTGGGAAAGTCTTTACCAGAGATCCTGATGAGAATTAACCTGCCAGAACAGCATCATATATTACACAGGAGGGAGAATTTATGAAGTACAAATTCAAAGTCCTAGCCTGCCTGTCTAATCCGAAAAGGGAAGCAAGGGTGGCACAACTATGAGAAAATGAAATGAAAATCACCAAGAGGGTAACAAACTGCTGAAGATGGAAGGGACCATTGGAGAAACACCATGACTGAATCCAACAAGCATTTGTCACTGCTGAATGTTTGCTTACTGGCACTGGCATTGGTAGTGTAGAAGTTACAGAGCTGCATAATAGGAATGGCAGTGAAGTATTGAACTGAAGCCAACCCCACCACCACCCTGCAGAGAGTGGCAGGCATTAGGGTGTGCCTTTGGGTCGTCAGGCATAACGGCCGCACCATTTCACCACACCCCACCCTGCAGACACTGACAAGTGTCACGTGTGCCTTGGGGTCTTTTGCCTTGCGCACCCCATTCCATCAGGAAATACGTGTGAGATGGGTGCAATATAGAGAATGGGGTGAAGTTTGGGCAGAAGAGTCCGAGGCACACCTTGATGCCTCTCACTGGCTGCAGGGTGTGGGTGGGGTGGAATGGTATGAGCATGACAGGCAAGAATCCAAGTCACACCCCTGATGCCTGTCATACTCTACAGGGTGGGGCGCTATGGTCGGAAACCCTAACGCCTCAGGCATTCGTTGGTATTTTCACTCCAAATTTTCAACATGGTTTTTTTGTGACCCCCACCTCATGAACAGTGGCAATATCAGTTTGTTAGCCAAAAACTGCTTTTGCTCAGTGACTATGGCATTTGGCACCACAGGTTCAAAAACACATTCCGAACAGGATGTGAAAAATGACAGCGGTACTGTTCATGGGGAGGTGTAAAAAATGGCAATGTTGAAAATCTGCTGTGAAAATGTTAAAAAACTGGTGAAGTCATAAGCGTGTGTCGAAACTGTGCAACGCACACCTGTAATGTAACTAGTTTGGGGATTTTACAGCAGATTGTTAACACAGGCATTTTGGGACCTCCGATCATGAACAGTGTCTGTGGTGATTTTCTTTATCTGTCCCTAACAATGATTTCACAGCGACCACGATTCTGCACTGAAAGTGTGAAACACATTTCAGCTATGTTGTGGAAAAAATGACAGCTGTACTGTTCATAGGAGGTGTGGAAAAATGCCACTGGAAAATCTGGACTAAAAATATTACAAATTGATGAACCTACGAGGGTGGTGGAAACTGGCAATGCCTCACTGTAACATAGTCATTTTATGGAGTTTTGTCACCAAATTTTCAACATAGCCATTTTAAGACCTCTGCTCATGACCAGTGTCACTGTGATTTTCTTAATCTGTCCCAACATTGTTTTCTGCACACCGACTGTACCATTGTGCGCTACACGCATGAAACACATTTTGGGCTTAAATGTGAAAATGGTAGCTGCACTGCTCATAAGAAGTGCGGTAAAATGGCACTGTTGAAAATCTAGTGTGCAAATATTACAAATCGCAAACTTGCCAGCATGCATAGGAACTGCGCAACGTGCGCTCCTAAAACAGTCATTTTTGGGAATTTTTTCACCAACTTTTCAACATAGCCATTTTAACACCTCTGCTCATGATCAGTGTCACTATGATTTTCTTAACGTGTCCCATACATTGATTTCACACACCGACTGCGCCATTGTGCGCTACATGGGCAGAAACACGTTTTGGGCGAGATGTGAAAAATGACAACTGTACTGCTCATAAGGAGGTGTGGTAAAATGGCAATGTTGAAAATCTGGAGTGAAAATATTGAAAATTTGCGAACTTACAAATGTGCATAGGAACTCTGTAATGTACGCTTGTAAAACAGTCATTTTTACGTTCGCTTGCGCGCATGCGCAAGGAACGTTTTGTCACAGTACGACTTTTTGGAGGTGTGTGACCCTCCTGTGCAATCCAGTGCTCCTTGTAGCAGGCACGATCCTACCCTGCCAATGGATGTGCAAGCTGTCTATGACAGCAGTTCAGCTGCCCTGATCTTCAGTTCTAAGAAAACGCCCGCTGCAATCAGCGGTGGCAACGTGTATGCATTTAGCATATTTACGTCACCTTTCCCTCTGCTTGAAATCCCTCCCAGCTTGCAGTCACACCAAACAGACTTTTGTCCCGCTATGTAGAGACACTAAATAAAAGAACAATTAAATAAAATGTAAAGCAGGTCCGGCAACTTATTTTTTAATGCATGTGAAGTGAACATGCAATATTCAGCCTCTTTATCCAGTAGAAGGCGCCCTTGGTATATTGAATAGGATCTCAAAAGTTGCTGAAACTGTTGGAATCAATGGGTTCTAAAAGGCAAATGGCTCCATTAATCTCACGAATGACTTTTTCCATCTGTTCTTCTTTCGTCCTGGCAAGATTTGCATAATGAATCTAAGAGACCGAAAACTTGAAAATGCCTTGTGTTTTGCTAGTGGAGAACGGCAACAGTATGGTATGTGCAATGATGCGTCCAGTGTGCCTCTACTCAGAATGTATAGCTTCCCACACCTCCACTACCCTTCCCCCCAGTGCAGACACACAGACACACACAGACACATGCAGACACAAACACACACACACACACACACTACCAGCAACACAAACATGTAGGCGCGCGTGCCCGCGCGTGTGTGTAAATGTATATGTATATACCTCTCAAGTGTCCCTCATTACGAGGGACATCCCTCATTTTGCCCCATAAAATTGCTCTGTCCCTCATGGAAAAGGTCTTGTCCATACAGAGAATGTGCTATAAATTCTAATTTTAAATCAGAAACCCTTAATATTCTAAAATACTAAATTCAAAAAAAACTTTGTACAAGTAAACGCTATGGTTTTCACTGTTCTGAGCACATATCTCCATGTTCGAGGATGTGTCCCTTGTTCTGAGGGTCTGTGTCCCTCATTTTGAAAGTACAAAAATGTCCATGTCCCTCATTTCAGTTACAAAAGGTTGAGAGGTATGTACATGTATAAATCTGTGTGTATGTGTATACCACATGGTGGTAGCACCAGTGCACTTAGTGCACCGCTGGTTTTATGTTGAGATCAATAACAGTATATTACAACATTATACTACAGTATATTTTATATTTTAAGACGAGCATTTGAACTGTCACAGAAGAGTAGGACAGCACCAGGCACGTCTCCCTCAGGTAGATTCAGGCAACTGGTTTACAACCTGATAGAGTTTAGTGAGTTTAGCTGACGCTGCGGCATTAACGTTATCACCCTTCTATTGTTTAAGATCGAGTATAATGACCTGAAATAAGAAATGGCTTAAAGAGAATGGGGCAACTTGGTGCTAGCTGCCGTTCAACTGTATTAAGCAATATTCATCCTGACGTGGAACCTTTGTAAAAGAGCCAAGGCTCAAAGGTATTTGTAATCCTAGCCTTGATAAATAAATAAAAAATCAGAAGGCCACATCTTGGGAGGAAAAAATACAAAGGCGATGTGGGATGACAGCTAGCCTACAACTAGATAGCTGAAATACCTTCCATGTATTAGTTAAGCTCATTTCTAAATACACTCCTACCATATGCACTTAGTGCTGGAGAGATTAAACATGTTTAATGTCCAAACTAGAGTACAGCAAAGTATTGTTTTATTTGAAATGCGTGCTCAGTGTTTCGTCCTGGAATGGGACACACTGACCTAAAATCAAAGGAATGCAGGTGCCTCAAGAATGTGCACAGCATCAACACACTGACATGATGGAAGTGCAGAACACTGCGGAAACTGGCGCCTTTATTCTTGCATGGGTTAATTATGACTCGGCGTCAAAGAGTATTAAGCATTTCTCCTTTGATGCTCGCGTTAACATCAACTTCTGTACGTGGGCAGCACCTGTTTCATGAGTGAACAGTTCTGAAGGGCTTAATGACGGACGACCTTCCTAATGTGAGGGGGAGGTAGGTAGGTGATAGATAGATTGGTAGGTGATAGTAGATAGATAGATAGGTAGATAGATAGATAGATAGATAGATCAATCTATCTATCTAATCAGAGGGACTGGCTGGCAATTGTCATTGTGGTTTTGTACCTACACTGTTTTAGACTTTAACAATGAATGCAGAAATATAATTTCTAGACTGGTCTGTCAGTCTATATATTGACCCTATATCATGCATCAGTGCATTACTTAGGCTGATGGCACAGTGTTTTCTAATAAACTGTATTTGCATTACTCACAGGCGATGTCTACAGGTATACCAAAGGGGCGTTTTGACCTATCTAGACATATGTTCCCTTTGAGGTCTGTGGGCTTTTTCCAGTCCCAGTGTTGTGAAAATCCCTACCAGGACCATCATAGCTACCACTCCACAAATGATACAGACGATTAAGTTTGTTTTATCCCTGGTGAGATCATGAAGGGGGTCATCTATCCATGATGGAAGCTTGTTGGTGTTCACCCAGACCGGTGTGTCATAGTTGCTGCAGGTCTCTTGATCCAACCTGGAATGCCTGAACTTGCAGCAAAACTGGAGTCCACAAGTTCCACAACAGTACAGATAAATTCCAGAACTTCAGTTAGAACAGCGGGTCCCACTGTCCCATCACATCAAAGTAGCCCCTACAGCTGTCTGCAGTTGGTGGGGGCTCCGAGGCATCATTCTCTCCATTTTTTGAGTGGTTGACACCAGACACCACAACAATGCTCCCAAGATGTTGTCCAGCTTTGCCCTGTGCCCAGCACACCAGAGTCAGGAGGTCCATTAGAAAGCAACTGGAGATCACACGGGTCCATTTCATGTTTCCTTTTGATCTCCTTCAGAGACTGAAGCTCAGATCTCGGTGGAGGAGCCCAGCATACCGACAGGTGCACAGACACAGCGACCACTGAACCCTCGAGGACTTGGAGGACATGCACTGCTCCTGGTGGCGGCGGTAGCGTTCGCACACGCCTACATGCGTCAGTGGAAGCTGCTGGGCTGCTGAGAGCAATGAGCTGCTCTTCATGCACTGCTGCTGCTGCTGTTGCTCTTCGTCTCCAGTGATGCCCTCACCTCTCCCGCAGTTCACCTCAGCTCACAAAGCCGCGCTTAGAGCATTTCTAGGAAAGAGTTGCCATCCGCTGCTGCTGCTACTGTTGCTGTGGCTACTGCAACAGTCAACAGTGGAGCTCTAGCAGATAATGATGATGATGATGGTGATGATGAGGAGCTCCATTGCCACATCAGAGTGCAGACCTGTAAGCAGCTCGAGCACCAGCTCACTGCCACATTACATAGCCAGTGCATCAACTGGCACAGCTTTACTGTATTCTAGTCACCTTCTGGGAATAAAAACACAAACCAGCGAAATGAACTGTGCACCTGATGGTAGTAGGAGGGGCAGCAACAAACTTATTGGGTGTTTTTAGCCTTAGGAAGATCAAGTTTCTTGAAAGAGTAGAATAAGAATGTGCCATAAGCCTGCAACAGTATATGAACTGTGTGCAACCTTCCCAGATACAGATTCGCTGAAATAATGAAGTGTTGTTCTTATCTGCGGGTTTGCAGTCTCAGGAACATCACATGATTAATTTCTGATGTATAAGAGAACTCCATTCAAATAACCATCTGTGATGAATTGTATACATTGCATGTGAGTTATTCCGCAGACCTCTGAAAAGTGCACTAATTATACTAACACAAAAATATTCTCATCTGCAGGTTTTAACTTGTCACTTTGGACCATCGCGTTCTGGGTTCGGCATACTGTACTTCACCACTCTTAGAATTTGTTTTTTAGTTCGCGGTGCAGCTATGTTGGTGCATTTGAATGCCAAAGTAACCCCCTCAGTCAGGACTGTTATCTGTGTGCAGCAGAGAGACGCGCTCGAAGTTCGCTTGTGTCTTCTGCCAGTGGCAAGGAATTGGGGGTGCAGGCTGCACCACTGCAGTTTGAAAGGATGGTCTGTCTGTCTGCAGTCTGTCAGTCAGTCAGTCTCCATTCTGAACGGAGGGGGCAGCTGCAATAAACATACATACATGTACATAGACAGACGTACATACAGACATACACAAACGTGTACAGAATATCTATATATATCATACTGTCTGTCTATCTATCGACAGTGATCGATCCATCTATCTATATCATTCGGTGTGTTTGTGTCCACACACAGTGTTGCAATTATACTTTTGGAGCTTTGGGGGCTAGGAGGCCCCTAGGGTCTATATCTTTAAAAATGTCCCCTGTGAGGTACAGGGGCTCCCTTCAGAGCTACAGTGCTGGGGCCCAGCCTTGGCAAGTCCGCTGTAATTCACACACTGCAGTACAGCCTGTGCCTGAGAAAATAATCAGGAATACAATTAAAGGGGGCATACCCATTGGGAAATGGAGTACGAATCCCAGTGGTTTGTGGACACACACACACACACACACACACACACACCTTGTGCACTCTGCCTGAAGTACTGTTCACAGCCTATATATACCCTACAATAAGTCTGTCTGTCTTTTGCCCCCACACACACACACACACTTATTATCAAATCGAATACGGTTGGTTCTCCTTTAATATTTATGAAACTGGAAATTATGTCTAGCTTTCTGTACTGTAGCATATATCTAGTCAGAATGGCGGCTGCTCTTGTACAGTAGGTCTGACTTGTTTGTAAAAGTTATCCATATTGTTTTATTTTCTTGCCAATTTTCAGGGGAACAAGCATCAACGCCTCTTCATAGCCACAGAATTCCATTGCAGTTTCCTTATTAAAATGCCTAATCTGGGAAACAGACTTGTTTTGAAATTTTCCTTGCTTGACATATGCTACATACACCATCTGCTTAAACTGGGACCTACAAAGACAGCAAACGTTAACATACCAATCTGCCTGCCTCTTCCCAGAAAAATAAAATACGTCTACATCTGTATAGCACCTCAGGCCCGCGCCCATCATCATTTGGAGTTTCGGTCACCCTGGAAAACATGAGCAGCTGTAAGACAGTTAGAGGTGTGTGTGTGTGTGTGTGTGTGTGTGTGTGTGTGTGTGTGTGTGTGTTTTGGGGGCACGGGCAGCCACCCCCACTAAACCAGTGGATTATTGGTTTACAGTATAATGGAGTTGGGTAACTGGCCAACGCAAAACAGTGTTTGGTGTGACATGAAACTGAAGTTTTTAAACACCTGCATCTGCCACTCACTAAAGATAACTGTGGAAGACTGGGTAAAATGGTAATGTGCTGTGATATATAAGCGCTAGAGTGCCAAAAATAGCATGCAGGCAACTTTAGTCATTTTTAAAAGCAGTCAGACATTACTTTTATTTTTCTATGTGTGATGTGAAGAGCAGTGTTTTGCATTTAGATGGATATCTAGTTCACTTCCTCCTCGTACCTAATCAGCATTGGACTTCACTTATTGTGACATCACACATGATGGGTCATGCCTCAGCAGGTGATTGGTTCTTGAGCGGTTGTGATGTTACATATGGCAAAGCCAAAGGGCTGGTAAAGCATGAGGTGGAATAGAACTACTGTAGTTATGTCAGCCTCCAGGAAGAGTATGTTCCACACATCACCAGGTATTTTCAGGTAGAAAATCTTCTAAACAGCAAATGGGGAAAATACTTCAGATATCAGAAGTGACAGTTCACTGCTTTTGAAAGTTAACATTAATTCAGATAGTACACACTTAAAAAAAAATTAGCCCCAAGCAGAAGTTTTACCAATTTTCCACGTTCGCTTGCTGGCGCATGAAAAGCGTTTGTCACAGTACGACTTTTTGGAGGTGTGTGACCCTCCTGTGCAATCCAATGCTCCGTGTAGCAGGCACGATCCTACCTTGCCAATGGATGTGCAAGCTGTCTATGACAGCAGTTCAGCTGCCCTGGTCTTCAGTTCTAAGAAAACGCCCGCTGCAATCAGCGATGGCAACGTGTATGCATTTAGCATATTTACGTCACCCTTTCCCTCTGCTTGAAATCCCTCCCAGCTTGCAATCACACCGAACAGACTTTTGCCCCGCTATGTAGAGACACTAAATAAAAGATCAATTAAATAAAATGTAAAGCAGGTCCGGAAACTTAATCTGCCAAAAAAAATATTTCTGTCACCACACCGAGCCTCTTCCTAAAAGTAAATAAACTACAGTGCAACAAATCAGCTAAACTATAGAGTGGCAGATTTGCCATGAGGAAGTGGGGTGGGGGAGAGGACAGTACTGATCAGAACAAACACCAGCTACTGTAGTCAGAACGGTGCAGCTTCTTCTTCCTCCTCACAGGTGACTCAGTGGTTGGCTGGAACCGAAGATTTCGGCTACGCTGGCTCTCTCCCTCGCTCTGTCACAGCAGTCGCTCCTCAGTCACTGCAGCTCTATGCCCCTCCCATTAGACCCTCCCACCCGCCGTCAGTCCCGTGCCACCGCGCCGCCCTTCTCCCCAGCAGCAGCAAGCAGCAACAGCTATTCCATCCCTCTGTGCTAGATAGCAGCATGGGGACTTCTGCAGCTGGCTGCCGCCGCACACATACACACACTTACATGCCACACAGGCAGAGAAGCTGAGGCACAAGCGGCGCCTGTTGAGCTCCTCTCTCATTTTCGGGTGGGGGGGTTTCCTCTTTCTCTCTGCTCCTGCCTGTCATGACAAAACATGGAAGTCAGGCCGACCGGCTGCCCGAGGAAGGTTCGAGCAATTGAAGCTGAAAAGCAGACCGAAAGATCGTCCAGACCCTCCACACGACTAGGTGTTAACTTCTCCACCACTGTCCAACAGGATTACACTGCTCATGCCTGGTTCGCAAAGGGACAAAATTGAGCATGTAAGCAATTTTCAGCTTATCCTGTCAGTATTGGGGGGAGGGGGGTACCTTATGCTGATGCTGTTTGAACTTAATTTAATTTACATATTCTATGATCATTTTCGATTAACTTAAAGCATAATTATTTAAAGCAGCATTACACTATTGCTTATTTTCGTAGGTTTATTTTTATATGATTTGATCCCTCAGCACTGCATTACTGAATAGAATACATTTGGGGGGAACTGCAGCAGCAGCAGCATGAAACTTTGAATGGCTTCAATGAATATTTTATGTGCTGTTAAGGTGCATGCGATCATTTCCTGTGGTGGATATGGCATAATAAACATGACTGTTAACTCCTAATTGAAAAACTGGGATTTCACAGAACCTGCATGTGCTGTACAAGTTGGAGTGGTGGGAAACAGGACTCTTGACCCCTACCATCTAGAGATCTGTATTGGTATATTGCTGAGACAGTTTTAGACAGAATAAATAACACTCTGTCCATAGCCTCCATGAAGAAGCAGCATAGCAAAACCGATGAGCAGCAATGAAAGTATTCGGTTAAGGAACTGGACGTTTAGAAGCCAGTGATGTCCGATAATGAGGGACACAGAACAATAATCAGGATGACTTCCAGAATTCCATTCATTTCTAGCATCGGTATTAACATGCATTATCAGAGCTCACTGAACCTACAAAACCAAACAGCATCAAAAAGATCAATTTTAAACTATGTATAAAGCAATTATGTACATTAGGGAAGGAACAGGCATCTGAGTAAACACAATCACATACAACAGATGAAAATGAAAACAATGCACATTTCCTCAAGGACAAAAATGATCAAAACATATTCATGCAATGAAGTATACTGAAAGGCAAGGCATGATATCATATCTTGCTCACAGTAAAATTAGTGATACTAGCATGTGCTGAACACACAGCTTGTTGAATTTTGGTGAATCTGCTCATTTTTCTATGACACCAGGGACTCTCAAACATTACTGTGTATACTTCACTTTAGGACTCTTGTTATCTGTGCTGTATCCAGCCACTCTTCTGACTCATCACCGCATTAACATGTACTGAAACCATATTTCTTTTGTAGTACATGGTTAGCACTCTTCACCATAGGAACTCCAGTGAAAGAAAATCTCATCATAGCACTGTTTGAGGATCTCAAGCCATAATACCACTGATCTGACATCAGATCAAAGGTATTATGATTTAGAATCCTGCCAAAAGAAGCATGTGATAACAATTTTAAAAACTGGCTTGAAAGAAATGCTGTTGCAATGGTGAGACTGCATAAAGGGATGGTCTAACTTAGGTGTAGTGCTGGTGATGAGCGTCATTGCCATAAACCAAGGTGTGCTTGTTATGGTGAACAAGACTGTCAGCCCAAGTGGCATAAGAGTCATTGCCACAATGTTTATTCCTGTGACTTTAAAGGCAGGTCTGTATAAAGCTGACGCATGTTACAAGTGCCCTGGTGCTGAGTGACAGGGACAGGCATCCTTGCCATGGAGCTGGGACATCGTTATTATAGAAAGCAAGGCTGAATGAGAGCTGGCACTATGTGAGTGAGAGTGAGTTCTGTGGCCGTGAGTAAACTTGACTTAGTCTCATTTAAACAGCCATTTTTTGTGTAAGTGTTGCAGTGGTTCACAAGAGAGTCCCATGTATTACAAAAAACAAGACATGGGAATTTATCTGTTATGATGCTGGTAACACTGTCTTGGGATTCCATGACATCATAAACCTCTTGAGCTTCACTGTCGAGGTGTATGATGTCATGGATTGCCTTGATTGAGTTACAGTTTCGTAACAGATAGAGTCCCATGTATTATTGTATTTGTAATGGGCAGCTCATTATAGTAAGTAAACAGTAAGACACAAGAAAGCATTGGTAGTAGTGCCATGAACACATGGCTAGGGTGTAGCAAGACATGAGGCCACAGTCTGAGTGCCCTTATGCCCCCAGGCATGCATTTATGGCATTACTATCAACATCCCGGAGTGCCTGATTTCACTTATAAAATGGTAATTAAGGTAATGAAAATAATACATGTGAAACTGTAATGGCATTGAACTTATTTTGTGAATTTATTGAATTATTGTAAAGAGAAGGAAAATAGTCCTAAAACCTGGGGAGACATAAAACGTTTTGCTAATCATGTGTGAACACTTTATTTTTTTATTTATTTTTTTAGCAGAGCTTTCAGGTTGCAAATTATGAAAGCAATTCTTGTTTGGTAGCTATGGGGTGAGATGTTAGTTGGCTGATTGATAATTTAGGTCAGTGGAACAGAAGTGATACTGAAACTTTTTTAGGTGTAAGCAGAAGTGTGATTAAGTATGGCTGATAGCAAATCAGAATGAAGCACTATGAGAACTCCTTTTATAAATGTTTATATTGTCAAACATCAGCTCCATAAAGAATCAATTATCTAATTTTCCGGTGGTGCCGATCCACTTATAATTTATCATGGTGGGTGGGGCTTCATCTCAGGAGACTGAAGTGTGACCGGAGTCTAGCTTGCTTTAAAATGTTATGGTATTTGTCTTGTTTTAGCCAGATTTATATAGAGCAATTGTTGCATACTGTGATCCTGAGGTTTTTGGCTGATCTTGTAAGACTAAAAACAAGACCTTAATTAGGTGATGTGCCATGAATTAAAGTGACTTACTGTAATTAGCAGGCAGAAGCATTTTCACATACTTAAAAGTGTTAGTGAATTAGGCTCTTACAAATTATGTAGTAAGTGTCGCATTCTTTATAGCTTTTCAGAAAGTAAAATAACAACTGTCGCTATGTTTACTGCTTTGCATTTGCACAAAACTAGAAGGAATGTGAGGACTGAGACGGCCAGCAGACTCAAAAATAAACTTAGTAATTGTGTAACTTAGCCAAGTGCCTTGAAAGCTTGCATTTTGATTATTCCCCCTCCCACTCCCTCAGATTCTCTGACACTCACACTTTGTTGGTCCCCCGTTGTACCACTCTCATCAGTCAGCTAGGCTTTACCCATCGTTTTCTGCAAATCTGGAACTCCCCCCTCCCTCAAAATGGCACTCCTTCTCCTCCTACTACTACTACTCCTCCCTCGCCTCTGCCTTACATAACTTTCTCTCATCTAACTGCTCCTGCTTTAACCCTCCTTAATGGTCCTACTATGCCTCTGCTCCTCTCCAGGATTCACATCACCTATGCAAATCTATAACCTTCCAACCCCCCAGCCTGCTTCTCAGCCCGCTCTCCTCTCCCTTCACCGTTATGTACTATGTTCCTCAATTATGCCACTTGTAATTACATGCATATTTCACAGGCATGATATATTTAATTGTATGTTATGTTACAAATGCGGCTGTACGATTATTTAGAATTTTTAACTGCATGTTTTGTTATAAATGTAATTGAATGTTTAATTTCTTGGATATGTTAAATGTTAAACTGTATTTAATTCTTCATCCAATTGTACTCCCAGTTTGCACCAGGAGATGAGCCTTCCTGGTGAACCTTTTCAATAAATAAATAAATAAATTCATTCTCCACTAGAATGCACAGCACCCTAAAGAATAATTCCTGTGGGGCTATGTAAGTGACTTCCAAAATCCCTTTGCTCTGACCTAGGCCATGTGACATGGTGAATTCCCTTAACTGGGCTCTGCTGTGGAGCGAAACATATCTGGTTCTATGCCAGTGTTTGCATACAGTACATCATCCTAGCTGAACTTTGAAGACTGCATACATTAAACAGTGTGTTTTGCTAAAATTGCACTGATTTTGATTATGCTTTCTTAATACGTAGATGAAAAAAAGCCACTGAAAACTAAGAAACAACTTTCATGGCTGCAGCTTATATTCTGCAGCATGTTTTCTTGAAGATTTGTATTTTACTGTCACATGTAACTTATGCTCCAGTACATCTCACAATCCACCAAGTACAGCAAATGTAAAAGAACATGAACCATAAGAATTCCCAGTTCACACTATACATCACCAGTAGTATTTCAAAATCAGCATCATGGGACTGATGACAGTAAGCCACAGTTCTGGCATTTCCTGTTGCAAAGTCTTCTTTTATGACTTTGATGGGCTGATTTCCAAAACATAAGGGATGGCAATTTAAGAACTGAAACATAATCAGCAGTGATACATTTCACTACATAAAACACTCACACTCTTCAACCTCCTTAGTGGCTTGTGAGCAAATACAGCAGGAACAGCAGTTGGACTAAAAGGGAAGCGGGACGGAATGGTAAGGCGCTCTTTCTTACTTCCCAGCTAACTGGATTTATAAAATTTCTTTTCACTAGTGACAGGGCTTTGGGGTGGGAGGAGACAGGAGGAGAGAGGGGAGAGGGAAGATATATATATGTATATTCAGGGATGTCGAGACTTTGCCTTAGCATGTTTCTGTCCCTCCTACAATTTGTTTCTGTGACTGAACAGTGGGTAACAGAGTTACAGACTTGCTCTTCTGCAGACAAAGTATTTTACACCAGTACTGTTATGCTGCCTGCTTCAGGCAATAGAACCACTTGTGAAACTGTCTCCCTCATTTTACTTCTTTGCCACTGATTTTTTTAAGCCATGTCCAAGTGCCAAATACCACTGCAAATACCTGCAAGCGAACGTTCGGTATTGACAAATGCTTGTTTATTTTATATTTGTAGGCATAATGAGCATGACTGCCCGTTTTCATATGTGACAAGTTACAAAAATACAGACCAACAAACTTTTACATACACATATCAAAACAGTAATTAGAGAAATACAAACAATGTCATAAAAAGCAGAATGATATTATTCCTGAAAACAATTGCACTTTTCGTTATTCAAGAGCCAAGCTTGTAACAACTTTTTAAAACTGTATAAAGATTGCTGATTTGTTATATGGTCTAGAATTGAATTAAAGTGAATAGAAGCAGTGTACAACAATGATCTTTGGCCTGCTGTTTTTTTGAAGAGAGGGGTTGCAAATTAAATTTCTGTGGGGGAACGAGTCCCACAACAATTTAATAATCTAGGAAAAAGAGACAATATAGACAAAGGAGTCAAATTCAAAACTTGCTTAAATAAAAATAATGACGACTTAAAGAAAAACCTATTAATTAAAGAAAAACAACCCAAATTTCTATATAAAGTACATTAATGGGTCTGAAATGGTAATCCTGTTAGGAATCTTAAAATAGCATTACAAGTAACCCTCAATTTATTAAGAACAGTATTGGAAGTGGCTGTGTAAATATTGATCCCATAATCCATCACACTGAATAATAAACTATAAGTAAGTAACTTTCTAGAATCTTTAGTAAAAAAAACACGAATCCTACATAACACCCCTAATCACTGATGTAAGATTTTACAGAGATAAGCAATGTAAAATTCAAAAGATAAATGGGAGTCTAAAAAAACACCAAGATATTTAAATGTATTAACCTTCTCAATTCTATCACCTTTAAGATCAACAACTGATGGCAAAAGTGGGGACACAAGGGATCCCATCCTGGGCCCAGTGAAAACCATTAGTTTAGTCTAGTTTGAATTCAGAAACATGTGCCTGGACAGTAACCAATACTGAAAAGAGTAAAAATCCTCTTGCACATGTGTCAGGGCTTCAGTTTGATTAACAGAAATACTGTATAAAACAGCATCATCTGCGTAAAGGGACATAAATGAACTCCTACAGCTTAAAGGGGCAGAATTCATAAAAAGAGAAAAAAATTAATGGGCCCAGGATGGAACCCTGAGGAACCCCACAATTAGTATCAGAAAAAACAGATGAAATGCCTTTAATAACAGTACAATGACTCCTTGATTGTAAATAATTCACAAACCAAGAAATAACTGATATAAGGGATATACAATGGAGAGCTGTCAGATAAATGATTTATCTACACAAGTGCTGTTTGACCTCAGGTAACCTCACGAGTGGCGTATGCCACGAGTGAGGTGTCTGAGGTCAAACAGCACAAGTGTGGATAAATCATTTATCTGACAGCTCACCATTGTATATTTCATTTATGCAATAGAGATGCTTTCTGTCAGTGCAGGGACATTTGCTTTTGATTGCTTATCATTTCTTGTGTATGTTTGTCAAAAATGTGAACAAAAAATTGCTGTTTTCTGCTCTTTTTTGCTAATTATAAAAAAATCTATAAGGTATCTATAAATGAAACACCACTGATTTTGTAGATAATTTTGTGCTGAACAACTTTCATGCTCACAGTACCATGCTATCTTTTTTTGTTTTAAAGTTATTCACATTTGAATATGGGTAGTACTGCTATTGAGGCCAAACATTCTAAATGAGTTCCAGAGTGATTATGACATAGCTACTATATGGATAAATTTTATTTATTCAACGGCTGTGAAGATAAATGGATTTATTCAACAGCTTCTGAGTCCACGCCTATTGCATAAAAAGAAAAATTAAACTCCTTCAAAACTGAGGGAAGGATACTAAAATCAATCAAATTGAAAGCCTTGGTGAGGTCCACAAATACTGCAGCAACAGAGTGCCCATTGTCAAGGGCACTCTGTATGCGGCTTGTGGACCCCACCAAGGCTGTCTCTGTATTATGTTTTTTTTTAAACTGTGTTGTACTTCTGAAAGTAAACCACATTTTTCAAGATACTCTATTGTCTAATCAATTATTTTTTTCTAATACTTTTGAAAGTGGAGCAAATAAAGAAATGAGTCTATAATTAGATATAATCAAGGGATTACCGCCCTTTGGAATAGGCCTTATAAAGGCTTTTTTCCACATGGACAGAAAACACTCAGTCTGAATAGATAAATTGAATGAAGTGGACAAATGAACTGAAAAAAAATAAATTCCAGCCTTAATCAGGTGATAAGCAATATTATCAGAGACTTGATTTGGTTTGGGTTTCAGTTTTAAGATATGTTCCTTAACCTGTTCAGAGGTAACTTTACTAAATTGAAACAAGGTAGAGGACTCAGTCCTAACATCAGAATAAACCTGGAGGGAAGATTGAGAGAATTTAGCACTGTGTGGATCTAAAGTAGCAGGCGGCAAGAAGGGGGCAGGCTTAAAGCTATCAAGATTTCCAAAGAATTCATTAAATGCATGAGCCACTTGTTGGGGTTCATTCAATATTTTTCCATCCAAGTTCAGGGTAATAGGAGTGTGCCCAGAATTCTTTCCCAAGAGGTCCCTAAGGACACTCCAAGATTGGCTCAAATTACACTGACATTTCCTCTGGAGGGAAACAAAATACTGTCTTTTTGTTTTCCTGGTTAGTGTCTTACACTGATTGTGCAAAGCTCTATAATTTTGGAGTAAGATGTTATCCCCAGAGGCCTTATATTTCCTCCAGACCTTATCCCTTACTGTAAAGGCCTTCAATAATTCAGGGGTTATCCATTTTTGCCTCTGCACTTTTACCCTTAAATGTCGAATAGGAGCTACCTTATCACACACAGAGGCCAATAACTGACAAAATATTTCTAAGAAGGAATTCACATCCGTAACAGAATTCAGGCCAGACCAGTCTTCTGACTGGCAGGCCTGAATCACCCCACTAGGAACAACCCTATTAAAGTTTCTATATTCCAGTATGGAAGGCAGTCCCTGTTTCAACCTAGCCAACCATTCACAGAAAATAGGGCTATGGTCACTGATTACATCTGGCAGGACCCCAGAAGAAACCAATCTTTCATTATGAGATACTAACAGCCAGTCCAAGACCATTCCCTGATTTGTTCTGGGGTTCTGCCTGGTGATATCAGATATCAACTGAAAAAGGCCTACTTCCAATAAAAGTTCCTGTACCTCTAACCTAACTTTAGAACCCCAATCTTGATTGAAATCGCCCATTACTATCCATTCTTGATTAAAAGGCAGAAGTTTCTTAACCTGTGTAATTAATTTCCATCCATCTTTGAAATGATCAGGTGGTACATAAATTGTACTTAAACACAAATGCTTGCAGTGACCTAAAATAAGGCCAGCAGTTAACATATCACAACTAGGGTCACAATAATCCACATCCAACAAAGTAATACTAAGATGAACCTTAAAATATATGAGCACCCCCCCCCTTTCTGGAGCCGATTCTTTCCCTCCTTATCATACTATATCCTGGCAAAGAAATTTCTGTAGAAACGATGTTTGTATTAAGCCATGTTTCCGATATTGTTATTATATCAAACTTATATTGATCCACCTTTACATTAAATAAATCCCATTTTGCAGTAAGACTCTGCACATTAAGATGGACAAATTTAGGTGTACTGGTTTCAAACAATTCTACTCCTGTTGGGCAACTAAAAACACCAAGACCAGGGTGGGGATGAACAGAACCCAATATTAATAAAAGTAATAAAAGGAGCCTTCTGGAAATCAATGTATGCAATAACTTCGTTTCATCCATGGTTAGGGTCCAAGCTGCACTCTCCTGTAAACGGGATGTAAGGGTGCAACCAATTAAACAATGGTACACACCCCTACACTCTCCAAAAAGATCTCCATACAAGGGAAGGTAGCCATCACCCAAACCAGATGCCAGAATGACTGAGTCACTGAAATGTTGAAACTCAAATAAATACCTTTTAAATGAGTTAACCCCATTGCTCTCTTGACAACCTGAAAAAATCGTAAACTTACACAAATAATAAAAACTACAATCATTCTTGAAATAAGACAGACCTTTTTAAAACAACAAAAGCTCCCCCCTTCAACTCACAGTTAGTAACAATGCAGGACCGAAGCCTAACCTATCCACTTAAACCAGCATTTTTCCCGTTGTGATTTCAGCTGCCTCCTTTATTACTTTTTCTTGGCAATTAAAACCATCTCTGACTTAGGAGGTAAAGTGACTGAGTCTATAGCTGAGAGTTGCCTCCAGGGATCTAGTGACAGTTTATTTGAGGCAAAGTATAAGATGGCTTTGTGCAATTTGAGAAAGTCCAGGCCAAGAATCACATCTGGTTGAAGTTCAGGCACTAGGTAGAATTTAACAGTAGCTTGCTGTGAGCCGAAGTGGAGCTTAAGATGGACCACACCTATAATAGGTACTGTAGCAGTGCTTGCTGTGATGATGTATTTTAGGTCAGCCAGAGCAACAGTAGATACATGGCGAATAGCTGGATTGTTTAGTATACTGCTGTGAATCACAGAGATTTCTTCTCCGGAGTCGACCAAGGCATGCATGGATGAATTGCCAATAGTGATGGGGATGTAGTTTGCAAGGAGGGGTGATCCAATGACAGGAACTTTGGCTCCTTTGGGCGAGATTGTGCCTAACTTAGCAGCTGGAGGGCGCCGTTTGTTTGCGTTATGCGAGTCAGTGGGGCAGTCAGTTGCTTCATTTTCCTGCCCAACAACAGCCCCTAGTTTGTTGGGCAGCACGCGTTTCCCTGGTCATGTGAATAGTTGCTAGCATATTGCTGATTGCACTGCAGTAGATGCCTTTGACTGTTTTGATTTCTATGAAAGTTTTTCAGTTTCCGGCAGACTGCAGCATTGTGACCCCTGAATCCGCACCACTGACAGGTCACTGGCTCCTGTGAAGATGGAGGTGGCTCAGGTCGCTGTGGAGGTAGCTACAGGACATTAACAGGAGTTGCAGGGGAAGCTGCAGTGGTGGAATATAAACTGTTGCCAGTTGAAATAAGCCCATCAATCATTATTTGTTGCTGTTGGATGCAAGTAGCAAGTGCGGCTAAATGTGAGGACTGTGGGTCCTGAACAGTGGCAGACTGAAGCATGGAAATAGACTCTTGGGCTTACCGTGCAGCTTGGATCATGTCCATCAAGATGGCTGTTTTTTGCTGGATAACTTATGCATGAAATTGTGGTGGTAATCCCTGGACAAATGCTGTAATCTGGTCTTTTTCTGATTTTTGTAGACATTTGCACCGTGATGCAATGTCCACAATAAATGCTTCTAATGATCTGGATGGTTGCATAGTGCACTCCTATAGTTGCTGTTCTAACAACCAGGGTGGGTGAGGTTGTAAGAAATGGTCCTTGAAGGTGGAATACAGGGTAGCAGTGTCCCCTCTTGTCTGGTCTGGAAGGGCAATAAACCATGAGATGGCCGTCTCTCTCAGGAGTAAACACATAGCGTTGGAAATTTGCAAGGGATCCATCCAACCACTGAAGGAGATCCAGGCCTGAAATTGCTCAAGCCAGTTGACAGCATCTTTGGGAGGTAGTGCTGAGAAATGTACTGGCTGCAAGCTGGAGTGGACCATTGAGTGTGGGGAAATAGCTTTAATATAGGTGAGGTCATCCTGAATGGCCTGCATAGTGGGCATCCCATGGGCTGAGATGGATGACTGGATGTCATGCAGAATAGTTTCAATTTTGAGACCCCATGCTCTCGAGGCAGGTGAAGGTGGAGATGGAGCCCCAGAGCTTGCAGTGCTCAAGGAGGCGGCGTCCTCAGAATTCATGGTTGGAGAGGAGCTACGTGTCACTAAATAAAGGTTGTGGGAATGAGTAGGAATGGTTGTCATGAAGAGAACGGAATGTTTTGGAAGAAATAAATTGTTATGAGAAAGCTATATATATTTTTGTAGGTACAGTTATGTGTAAGCAGTTTTCATCAATGGACATCTTAATAAACCACTTGCACTCTAGTTTGGTGTTGTCTGTTATTGAAATAAACTTTTTTTGCAAGATGCAGCTATTTATTGCAGTGTCCATTCATTTCAATGGGTGCCCCTCAAAAACATGGTTGCCATTACTTTTCATGGAGTGAGGTTGCTTTGAACAAGCTGGTGTCCCTCACAGAGATGGCCACTGGATCTGTAGCATAGGCTTCTTGGCTAATTTGACATTCCCAATATGGCTGACAACAGGGGGGAAAGGTTGTTTCCTGTTTTGTAGTTGTAGGCAGTGGCTTATGTCAGGGCAGCAGAAAGAATGCAAGATGGCCATTCTGCAGTCTGTTGAAAAGATAAATGGTAGGCTTTGGTTTGGCTGAGTGACTCCCAGGCTATCTAAAGTATTTGTGTTGAGAGATTTATTGCCCTCTTCAAGGTTTAGAAGTATGGAATATTTTCTTCATACAGAATTGGCAAAACAAATGTCTGTGTATTGGAAGGCACCTCGAGTTAAAATAATAGAAAGCCATATGTCTCCAGTTTAAGAGTTAATGAAGAGGCAGTCCACAGCACCCTGGTGCTCAGGCTGGCATGATTGTAGTTTACAGTTCATTCAGTTAGCAGGCTTGTAATATGCATCACCCATATTTTTTTTTCTTTTGCAGCCTGCAATGTTAGAGAAGGGCTACAGGCTGCTGCTGAAGTAGGAGATAGGTAATTTTGTGTTTTTTACTGAAGCTAAGGCTGTGGTGCAAGCAACATGTAAACTGTGCAGGCATACTGGGACAATGAATTTGAGGTAGCCAGTGATGTAGACAAGTGAGATGGGGGTCTGGGCAGAAGAAGAAGGGCCGCACTCTCCATCATGTGTGGCATTTTGGTATTTGGTCTGCCACTAAAGGATCTCTTACCTTCTCTGGTATACTGCCTTCCCATCAGGTGCTTTTGCTGCAGAAGTCAGTAGGTACCGAATGAACTGAGTCGGATGCATAAAATAACGAACAGGATAAGGTTTATTCAGGAGCTTAAACAGGCACATCTCATCAGCACAGGGAACATCCTAGACTGACAGGAGGACAAAGGAATTTGCCCTTCCCTAGCCCTGCTGGACACTAATTAGCATAACATGTGACCATAGCTGGCTGCCCATTACTGTTCCTAGTTAAAGGGGCATCAGCTAATCTTTAGCCTCATACTCAACTCTGTACTCCACAATTTCTATGACCTCTCCCTTGTGTAACATGTTTGATGTGTTAGGAGTGTGTGTATGTGTGTGTGTGCATTAAAGCTCTTGTCACACTGAGCACATTTATATGGTCCCTCTATATATTAAGTTTATTGTTGTTTTATGAGTTTACAAAGTTGTATGAAACTCTTGCCTTATTCATTGAGTTTGTTGTTGTTTTGTGAGTTTACAAAGTTGTATAAAACTCTTACCTTATTTAGCAAATTTATATGGCCTTTCTCCATTTGAATTCATTAATATTTTATCAGACAATTATTATGGCCAAAACTCTTGACCCGTTCAGCACACTGATATGGTATCTCTCAGGGTTAGTGTCTCCAAATGTTCTGGGATTTATAGTGCCATGACGAGAATGGACCTGATTCATAAGCCAGGACACATTAAAAAAATGAGAAAATCAGTACTGTTTCAGTCTTTGATGTTTGCTGACAGCACTCTTCTCAGCATTTGCAATTGCAACATGCCCTTGATGGCTTCCTTTTGCAGTTCATAAGATGTCATAGATACTGACACCATAGTTAGATGTGTCTGAAAATTATTTTTGATTAACCCCACTGCCTTGAGCACTACTGAAATGATCTGTGTGTCTTTGTTCCATATCAGTTTAGTTTCTGTTTACATATTTAGGTATTTCATAATTTTGTGTCTCTCCGAGTGCAGGACACTTTAGTCACTAAGGGTGTCTATTTCAATCAGCAGTGCTACCTTTGTTCTTTTTTTTCCTCTATTACAATGTCTGTTTTTCTCACCTCCACTTTCTTAGCAGTCGGTATTGGGTAATCCCATGTGGTCATTACTTCTTCAATTCACTGATAATTTTTGTGGTTCATGTTTTCAGCATTTCTTTGCTACTGTATGTTATAGTGATTGTATAGTTTACAGTGGATTCGTCTGCATGTGAACCAGGTTGCAAAGCACATGAAGGATATAATCTCACACTTGTATATGGACATGGTGCTGCTAGCAACAGGCAGCACCTTGCACGAAATAGAAAAACACCTCCAAAATTACTTCAGTATGCTGTGCACCTGATTTGCAGGCTCTGGATTGGTCTTGAAAGGGAAAAAGTCCCAGATAATGGTATTTGGCTTGTTAGCAGAAAATAAGATAAAGAAAACCATCACAATAAAAACAAGGGACAATGAAGCATGAACTCTAGTTAGTGAATATAAATACATGGGGATCAGGGTAGGTACTACTCTGAGCTTTGATCATCATGTAAATGGGTTGATTAAAAAATAGATATTAGATTAGAGTCTTTTAAGGGGAACCAGTCACTGCTTAAATTATAAAATGAGACAGTCTGTAGTAAACTAGCTGCTAATTTCAATTCTAGATTATGGGGACCATATATACATCTTGGCAAATAAAATACATTTAATAAAGCTAGACAGATTATATAAAAGAGTGGCATGGTTTGTTCTGAAATGTAATTATGCAACACACTATTGTAGAATGTAAAAAAGTCTGAACTGGTTAGACACAAAAAACAAAAGAAAGTTGAAATAGACATGTCTGATTCATAAAACACTAAAATCAGGAAAGCCAGATTACCTTGTCAAAAAACTTACCAAAGGAGAAAATAAATATAATCTCAGAAATAATAATGAGTTTATATTTTCAACTCAAAAGCTTCATACCAAATATGGAAACACAATGCTTTCATTTAATGTAAATAAACAGTGGCACATTGTCAAAAACCAAGAAGAAGAAGAATTAAGGAACCATCATAAACTATTCCCTGCTCATTTTAAAAATGATTTGACTTCAGAATGTAAGTGTTAGGAGACAGAAATGATAGGAAATGATAAATTGTAACACTAGATATCATTTAAAAGACCCCTTCTCTCTCTCTGTCTTTCTCTCTCTCTCTCCCTTTTCATTTTAAATACAGAGTCACATATCAAACAACTTGTTGAGTATAAATAAAACAAAGAGGGCAGGATTCGCAAAAGAGATGTGCTGAGTGCAAGTGAGATGTGCTGGCGCAAGCAACAAATACACCATGAAATGATTCATAGACATGGCGGATGCGACGGTGCATCCCAGATGTGCTGTGCCGAACAGGATGTGCTGTAGTCACATAATGATGATATGCAGCACATATAGAGGGGGCGTACACATGCATATACAGCACAAAGCATTTCACAGTGCAAAAGGAAGGTGCAACTACAGAGCAAACCCAGCGCAAGTACCAAATGCGCCATGAAAAGATAAGTATAAAAGAATCAAACTTAAGTGCAAGCCACCAGCAGGTCAGTGGCAGAACAGCAGAGAGTGAAAGGGAGAGAGAGCACCCAAGACCATGGATGAAACACCATTTGTCATGGTTGGACTACTGAGGATGAGGAGATGGGGAGGTAGAAGGCACTGTAGGTGTCTGGCCCCACGGTGGGATTTCTTGCCAGACTGTCCTTCAAGCAGCTGACAGATATGGAAACAGCAGGCCGATACTACCTGAATTGGACCATTCTGAGGCAGCTCTGTGAGCTGTGCCATCAAGAAATGTAGGCACACACTGGACATGGTCATGCCATATCAGTGGAGACCAAGGTGACAACAGTAATGTGCTTGCTCATCATAGGAACCTTTCAGAGACCATCGGGGACACCACTGGCATATCATGGGCCTCCACTTCCCGTCTCCTCACACAGTTCCTCACTACACTGCTGCCATATGCTTCAGAATATATCCATTTCCCCAGCACACAGGCAGAGTGGACAGAAGCCATGCAGCAGTTCCACAGGGTGGCATGCATGCCAGGCATCACAGGGGCCATTGACTGCACCCATGTGGCAATCCGTGAACCACCTGGTAATGATGCGGTAACATACATCAACCACAAGGGATACCATTCCATCAACTTCCAGGTGGAGTGTAATGCCACAGGGCACATCAGCAATGTCTGTGCCACACACTCTGGGAGCACACATGATGCCTTCATATGGGACCAGTCCACTCTCTGCCACAGATTTGAGGCAGGGGACATACCAAATGTCCATTTAGTAGGTGCGTGGGACAGGGCAACCAGCCGCACAACAGGGCACTATGGCACAGAATAGGATGGGGGGCAGGTATGCAGATAGCACAATGCACAAAGTGCGCAAAGGTGCAGCAGATGTGTGACAGTGGAGGGGCGAAAGGTGACACAGGCAGAAACCAGCCGGTACAGGGTGGCACACATGCAACACTTGGATTGTGGGGTGCAGTGCCATTGAGGGCATGTGTGGCAGAGCCAAGCACAACACATGCAGACAGTGGCCACTGCCGCAATGCACATTGGGCAGGACAATGGTGGGTGTGGCACATGTGACCCCAATGGCATGTGTGTACTGGGGCCAACAACAGCAGCAGGCTGAGCAACAGTGGGTGGATGGTGAGGGTAGGATTGCAGGGAAGAGGCAGACACAATCAGTGGTGGATGCTCAGCACACACTGCTATGCAGCATGGAGTGGGGTGGGGGGCACACACACATGTGACTCGTGTACTAACAGCCACCCCTCACCCCCACAGGTGATGCAGCATACCCAGTGAAACCCTGACTCTTCACCCCCATCTGATGACCCAGGACAGAGGCAGAGGAGCGATATAATGAGGCACACACAGCTATGCACGCCATCATCGAGCATGTCTTAGGCATGTTGAAGATGCACTTTCGGTGCCTGTGTAGGTCAGGTGGGGTCCTACAGTATAGGCACAGTAGTTGTGACGCACCTAGGCAGGCCGTGCTCACGGTTTAAATAGTGACTACTGTAATCAGAGAAAAAACAGCACTGTAACCAAGGCTCCACAGAGAATATCTCTCGAAACACAATTAGTTTTTTTAAAGTTCCTTGTAAAGAATCACCGACTCCTGATAATGCTGTATTTGCAGAGTCAGTGCACAAATGTAGCAACACACAACAACACACTTCCTGGTTTAGAGTCTCGTCACCTGACGCGTTTTGCCCAATAAGAGCTTTCTCAAAGGCTGAAAGCTCTGATTGGGTGAAACCCATCAGGTGTGATGCTACATTTGTACACTGACTCTATTTGGATTTTATCTGCTGGAAATAAAATATATTGCAAGTTCTGCAAATACAACATTATCAGGAGTCGGTGAGTCTTTACAAGGAACTTTGAAAAACGAATTGTGTTTCGAGAGATATTCTCTGTGGAGCCTTGGTTACGGTGCTGGTTTTTCTCTGATTACAGTTGCCTTTCAGTATAGCTCTGAGAAGGCATGTGGCATATTCCTGACCTGTTGTATGCTACACAACATGGCCATTGACTGTGGAATAGCAATCGAGGCCAGTGAGCACAACAGTTCCAGGAGGAGGGTGTGGAGGAAGATGCAGTGCCACAGATCCAGAACACTGGACCACCAGTGTGATGGCAGGACCCATGGCTTACCACAAGGTCAAGGCTCTGTAGGAGCACACCGGTGGAGGAGCATTTTGGGAACCATGGGTGAGTATCACAGGTATGTATAGGGGAGGTGTACAATGGTGACAACAGGTAGACACATACCCATGCCGTGCATGCAGACACAGCACAGCACACAAACAGCCCAACACAGGTGCACACACACAACACATGCCACACAGTGGTGTTGGGCCAGCAGTGGACTACAGACATGCCAGGGACCATGATGTCTGGAGAGACACACACACACAGCTCATCACACACACATGTGCCACAATGACAGTGCAAGGGATAGCATGGATCAGTGTGCACTGCTGCTGGCATACACATGCAGCAGACAATGGACCACACTCATCATGCCCATGCCACACGGCACAACAGTGGTGCCCACAGACATGCAAGTGGCACTGCACAGGGGGCCCACAATGGCATTGCACTGAGGTATGTGCATGCCACCCTTGCCACCTCAGGGACTGTTATCCAGGTGGGTGGGACACAGAGGTGGAAAGTATAGCAGCTGTTGGAATGGGGACCTGAATGTCACAGGGTGGCACCACAGCCACCACAGACATGAGGGTGGCCTCTGCCATGACTGGTGGATGCAGCCATGGCACCACCAGCCACATATGGTGTATTCCACACCCCTGCAGGGGTACAGTAATGAGACCATGAACGGGTTCTCATTGGGGTGGTGGCCCTGTGAGCCAAGTCTGTGCCAAGGATGCTGGGCAGTGCAACATGAGGTGACAGTGTCAGCAGCAATGGGTCCACCTGATGCCACTGTCTGGGTGAGTGGGAGATGCTCCTGGGTGTCCGTCTGGAGGCCCGACAGCCATGGCGCACACCGGAGGCACATGTTGCCTCCACAGCAGCTGAAATCTGCTCCAGTGCGGCAGTCATGCCCACCTGCTGTAGGCATGCCTCTGTCAACATCTGGGCCTGCCATGCAACCCCAGACTCATGATCCAGGACCATCAGCATCCTGAGGCCCCTGAACTCCACACGAAGGGATGCCTGCCCCTCCACAGTATCATGCAGAAGGCGGACATAGTCCTCAATGTTGTCAGCGGGTGATGGATCACAGTGACATCACCGATGAATGGGTGTCGAAACAGCCTGCTGTGGGGCAGCCACGGGTGGTGGTTGCACCACAGCACACTGCAGACTGGGCGGGGCATGGCCATGCTCAGCTCCAGCACGTCCACAGCTGATGCTGTCACATTCCAATGGTGCCTGCGTGTGTCCCACAGTACCTGGCCATGACACTCTTGATGACCCCACCCCCGCATATGGACTAGATGCAAAAGGCATATCACCCACCGCTATGGGCAGTTGTGTGGCCTCCTCATCCATGCCAAGTGCAGCAGGGCCAAAAATGGCATCAGGGGCCATCTGCACAGGCACCTGTGTGCTGCATATCCTACTGTCAGCCATGTCTCCCTCTATCTGGGTGGTGTCATCATCCACAGAGCCATTGCTGTATGACCCCTGCATGCCTGATGCCAGCACAAGAGGGGCATCAGTGATGTCCACTGCATCTGTGGGGTCATCATCAGAGAATCCCAGTATACCCTCCAGCCATGTGGTGACATTGCCGCCAGCACTGGCAGCGTCAGCACTGGTGCTGGAGCAGGTGGCACCAGTGCAATGGATGGTCCAGTGATGGCACCATTCACCGCAGTGACTGCAGTCCTGTGTGATGGCCCAGCATCCTTGCCTGCTAGGGCATCCTGTGCAGCTGTGGTCATGGCTGCACCCATGAGACATGATGGAGCTGTGAAAGTAAAATGAGAGAACATGGCTAGTGTCAATGGTATATATAGTGGAAGTCATACATACGTACATACATACATGTACAGCATGACACAGTGTTGTGCCATGGTTGCACATGACAGTCCCTGCCATGGTTGTGCAGTGCCTTTAATGCCGTTGCAGCTATGCACCTGCTGTGACCGGTGCTCTGTGGCGACAGGACATGACCATATGGTACCCTGTGTGCCAATGCAATGACATGCCCAACTAGCAGTGTTCGTGTCCCAGCAGCCTGACTGGAACCAGCCCATCACATGTGCCACCATGGGCATGGACTGTTAGACACAGCATAGTACACCATGGGCCACACAAGGGCTACTGCCACACATGGTACATCACATGGGACCACAGTTGCACAGCAGCACACATTGGGACTGGCATGGCAGCCAGAGCACACATGTGCCCAGACACGTGTCATTGCATGGCTACCTACAGTGCTGCGATGGACTGTCATCTGTCTGGAACCTCCCTCCAGGGGCACCCTGCACAGCAGACCTGGCAATGGTTGCCACTAAGAGCTCCTCATTAGGGCTCAGGCACACATTGGATTGTGGGCCACCCTGTCTGTTGCAGGGAAGTCTCAATGTTGGCCACCTTCTCCTTTTCCCTCCTCTTCCCATCATTAAGGCACTTCCTGCACTCTAGGGGGGTTCAGTTTTTCTTGCCCATGGCATTCACATGATGGGCTATCTCCCCCCAGCCCTCATCCCATGCTGCACAGCTGCCTCCCCTGACGGACAGTACATCACGCCGCAGATTGTAGGCTTCAATGAGGGCCTGCTTCTCATCTTTAGTGAAGTTTGGCCACCTGCGACTGGTGGCACTGTCTCCTCCTGACAGTGGTTTCTGTGCGAGAGTACAGACAGACATGAGAGATGCACATGGGGATTCCCATGTGCCCATAACCAACATACAGTAGTCGCCGAGTGCCAACACAGCACCTGGCTGACACTGCCTGCAGGCATTGCACGTGTGTTGTGGTGCACAGTGTGTTGTAGTGGTCAATGCTGCATCCAGCGTGGTCAGCTGACCCACCATGAACAGCTGCATGGCCATGGTCATGCCACCTGTGGTGCATGGCAAGTTACACATGCAGCTGGCTGCCCATTACTGCCACTATTCACCCCTCACTGTTTGAGCAGGCACATCGGCCGCCAGCGTATCCTCCCCCTCATGGGATGGCCTGTGGGACAGTGTGTGGCACACCATGTCATGCAACAGGTGTCCCTGCACATGGCCGAATGCCAAAAGACTGTTCACTGACCAGTGCATCATGTGTATTGGCTACACTAGTAATGGACTTATACAACTACAGATGACTCTCTTTTACTGCCCATTTGCAGTCATCTGTAGTCCCCTTCCCTGAGTCATGGCTGATTCTAGGCAGAGGTTGTCTAGTGCAGTTACCCAGTCTACAGCAGCAGAAGTATAACATGTAGAAATAAAAACGCATTTGCCTTCAAGGCTGTAATTCCTCTCAGTCGCCTATTCTCAGTGTGGTGTGATTTGGGAGCATTTATGGCTCAGGGCATGCAAATGAGGACTGGGGCAGTGATAATGAGATGCTAAACAGCTAAGATGCCCCTGAATATGTTATTAGGCTGATTTGGGTGCACTGTCTGTGAATTGTATAACTGTCCTCAGTTTATCTCAATGAGCACGGCGTATCTGCTGAGCTGGGAGTATGTCTACATGGCACATTACCCATGTGTGCATGGTGTGTTAGGGGCATCTTCCTGAATGGGGCACAAGTGCTTGGGTGCATTCATCATGCATGCACTGTTTGTCATACCCCTAGCATGCACTTTGTGACATATGTCAATCATTGTACATGAATCGCGCATTATATGTCATTATGTGACATTATGCCACTGCTCATAACCAGCGCTATGCGCGCTAGTGCATGCCACACTCAACATGGCAGACAGCTATGTGTACCTCATGCACGCCAGGATCATGGACCTTGACCCCACATTCCTGCCATAGCATTACACATTGCGCATGCACCTCTGGGCGCATGACTGACCAACCACACACCACATCGATTTGCGTGGGTGCATGCATGTGGTCCAGTAGCACATGTGGTGCCATTTACCAATTTCACCTCACAGGGCCTACAGAATGTTGTACACCTGTTGCTCAGCAGAGATGCCCAGGCAAACTAGAACAGAGCAGAGGGCCATGAACTGGTAGGAGGTCGAGCTGCCCCACCTGGTGGCACTTGTCCTTTGTGTGGAGGGCCAGTTGTTTGGCAGGGAGGACCTGCGCTTGCTCAGAGCTACTGTCTGGGCCAACATAGCCCAGTGTATGGTGCACTACATGGGGGTTCCCCACACTGGGGAACAGTGTCACCCCCAGTATGGCAACCTGGGTAGGAGGGACCGGGTATGACTGGTAAGGCTGCAGGTGTATTCATGCAGGGGTGCAGTACCAGTGCCATTTAGGTATCACGTGTATATGTGCGATACAGGTGCTTGCTAGATGGGGCTGGGTCACATCACATTAAAAGACTCACATGGGCACTCCCCAACAAGCACACGTGGTTGTGGCTGTGCCTGCCCTGTGGTGCCCTACTATGCATGACACATGGTCATGGCCTCTCTGCAGTGGTGTGTGTGTGGGATGGGTACACTATGTCACGTTTGTGGTGGGACCACTATGTGCTATGCATATCCATGACTGGGCACTTTGGTGGCTCCGGCATGGCTGCTGTGTGCAGCCGCTGACTGGATGGCCATTCCCTGGTATCGCATTGCATGTGTACACCAGCACTGCGTGCCCACACTGGTGTTGGGGGATGGTTTGTGCACTAACATGTCTACTCATGGTGGTCTCTGTCTGTGTCTTGCAGGGCTGGATTACAGGCGGTGGGCCATGGCAGCCACTGAGGCATGGTGACAGGGGGCTGCAGCTGGAGCTCCTCATGGTGGATGTCTGAGAGCGGGTAGGTGACAACCATGTGTGTACATTGCCTATCTGGTGGGGGGGGGCTACCGCTCAGTGGGGGATGTGTGTTTGCAATGGGACTTAGTACGTGTTTTCTGTGTCCTTGCTGTAGGTCCCCAGGATCATCAAGCAGTAGCCAGCAGTGGAGGTGCCATGGACCGGCACAGTGACCTGGAAATCCAAGGTGCCATCCAGATGTTACTAAGGCCCATCAGATGGATGCAGGGGCACCTTCAGCGCACCCTAGAGCCCTTCCTGTAGCTCCTGATGGCATGTGGCAGTGTGGGATTGGGGCTCAGAGGTGCACAGCCACACCTGTAGACTCCTGCCATATGCTACACTTTCTTTTGTATATAGCCTGCTGTTTCCCCCACCGCCCACCTATGTTGTTGTCCCCATCCCACCCCTTTTGCCCATCTGTTCCTGTATATAGTCCCTCACACCACATCCCTTTGTTATTGTTTTCTGTACATAGTTACTGCTGTTTATTGTGTTGACATTGTTAATGTACATACTGTTATTTACATAAAATGTTTGAGTCTCTGACATGGTGTCTGTGGTCATTCAGCGTTCTAAGATCCTGGGATTGTGTACTCTCAGGGGTCATTCACCATCCCCGTGCTGCCATGACCCTTTGTGGCCCCGTCTATGTTTGATCTGCCTCTTCCCTGAACCCCCCCGCCTCCATGTGGCCCTACTGTTGCCTGTGGCATGTGCATGGACCTCATGTCCTGCTGCTCATGTCCCTGCCCTCAGTCAGTGTGTGTTGCTTGTGGCCTGCATACTGTACTTGCTCTGCTGCACTATTGGTTTAGGGCCCTTTGTGCGGTGCCCTGTGGTTGGGTTCTGTCCTGGCTGTGTGGCACTGTGGTGGCACAGTGTGCTGGCCAGTGTTTGAAATGGTGTCGCCCTGTGTGTCCTCGCCCACAGTTACAGTCTTGGCCACCTGTGGTGTTTGCCTTGTCCAGTGGCTGCCACCTTGCTCCTTGCTTTTGCCTGCTGCTGTGTGGCACCATGCCGGCTCCAGTGTACTTGTTCTGTGTGCCTGCCATGGGCCTGTGTGGGTTGTGGCCTGGGCCTCTGGGTGATGTTCTGTTTGCCCTACCTGTTTTGGCCACTGTTGTGCCCTTGTCCTCTCTGGTGTGTCCCATTGGTCACGTGTTCCTCTCTCCTTTGTCCCACTGTATTGTTCCCAGTTGCTCCCACTTGCCTTGCTGGGTTGCTCTGTATTCATTGTGTTGCTTCTCTGGGTGATTATGCACATCCCACATGCGCTGGCGCTTCTCCACTTCTGCCATGCACTTTCCACGTGATTCACAGTGGGGTTGCATTTGGCGCATCTCATGGCGCATCCCTTAGTGAATCACCCGGTGTATGGTGGGCACATCCTATTTGTGCTGGCACATCTCACTTGCACCAAGCCCATCTGTTTTGTGAATCCTGCCCAGATACTTGAAACCACCTGTCAATAAAAATGTTATCTCTATATATAATGGGGTTAATGCCGTAATTAACTATCTTTTTAAAGTGGGTAGGCTAAACCAGCCAATCAGAGATCTAACTCACCATGCATGAATCAT